>CM041209.1:24966536-26166536 GCA_023065735.1 Coffea humblotiana | reverse complement strand
GATACCTGAAACAGTTCGTCCGAAAAGATGGAGGCTTTACCCGAAGTGCGTCCCACCGGAAAAATCGTGGTTCTCGCCGAGAGGATAGGCGGGACACGAAAAGTCATTGCCATGGGATTGAGGACCGTAGGGAGGACCACAAGCTCCCCCAAGACTGGTCCCCGGACTACGGCCCTAACATCGCTGGGGTTATCAACACAATCGCGGGTGGCCCGACAGGAGGAGACAGTCAGAACTCCCGAAAACGGACCTACCGCCAGGCTAGTCTGGAAGCTGCCGAGCCGAACTCGAGGCTATTGGAAGTGATCACTTATGGTCCCAACGACCCTGTTCCCGCAGCCTCCAGCAATCACGAATCTCTCGTGATCGAGGTCCTCATCAACAACTAAATCGTGAAAAATGTGTATGTTGATCCTGGCAGCTTGGTAGACGTCCTGTACTACCGAACTTTTGAAAACTTGAAGTTGACCAGAGAGCAGCTCACGCCAGTCCGGACTCCTCTCGTAGGATTTGGGGGACACGTGATCCACCCTGAAGGGATGATCACCCTAATGGTGACTATTGGCCGAAATCCCTGCTGTCGAACGGTGCCCGTGAGCTTTGCCGTGGTCAAAGCCGACTCCCCGTATAACATGCTGATCGGCCGACCAACTCTCAACGCTCTGAGGGCTGTGTACTCCACCTACCACCTGAGCATTAAATTCCCCACTCCCGCTGGAGTGGCCGAGGTGAGTAGTGATGTCAACGCGGCCTGAGAATGCTACCTCGCCACCATACAAGCTGCGGTCTCCCCGCGAGTCGAGACCAAGGCTGAGGGGAAGAGGCCGGACGTCCTATCCATAGATTGCATCGACCCCCAGGACGCCGGGAAACCCAACCGACTGGAGGCAGGGGACGAGGTGGAAGAAGTCCTCCTCGACGAAGTAAGACCCGACCAGGTCATTCAAGTGGGAACAAGTCTGCCCCAGCCACTCCGTGAAGAAATGATCAGCTTGATAAGGGAGTATCGAGACGTCTTCGCCTGGGCTGCTGACGAGGTGGTCGGGGTGCCCCCGAACTGATGATTCACCGACTTAACGTCGACCCACGGGCCCGTCCTGTGAAACAAAAGAGGAGACACTTCGGCCCAAAGCGCGGCCAATCCATTTCAGGAGAGGTCGATAAGCTCTTGCCCGCCAAGATGATTCAAGAGATCCAGTACCCCGCCTGGCTGTCGAACCCTGTCATGGTCAAGAAGGACACCGGCAGGTGGAGAATGTGCGTGGATTTCACTGACCTCAACAAGGCATGACCAAAGGACTGCTACCCTCTGCCGAGGATAGATGCTCTCGTTGATTCAGCCATGGGACATGAGATCCTCTGTTTCCTGGACGCTTTCAAAGGCTACCACCAAATAGGCATGAGCGAGGAGGATCGGGAGAAGACGGCGTTCTACACCGACCGAGGTGTCTATTGCTACACTACGATGCCTTTCGGGTTTAAGAACGCCGGGGCCACCTACCAAAGGCTGGTCAACCGAATCTTTAAAAATCAGATCGCCCGAAGCGTAGAGGCTTACGTGGATGACATCCTCCTCAAGAGCCAAACTACGTCAACTTTCCTGTCCGACATGAAGGAGGTCTTCGGTATCCTCCGTGATACTCGAATGATGTTGAACCCAAAGAAGTGCGTTTTTGGTGTCACTTCGGGGAAATTCTTGGGATACCTCGTATCCTGCCGAGGTATCGAAACAAACCCCGACAAAATGAAAGCCATCCAAGACATGTCGCCACCTCGGAATGTTCGAGAGGTGCAAAGGCTCAATGGCTGTCTGACCGCCTTGAACAGCTTCCTCTCCCAATCCGCCGCAAAAGCTCTACCCTTCTTTAAGGTGTTAAAGAAGGCTGACCAGTTCACCTGGACCGAAGAATGCCAGCAGGCCTTTGACCAATTGAGGGAATTTCTGCACCATCTCCCTACTCTCGTTTCACCTCGGTCAGAGGAGAGGCTGTACCTTTACCTGTCCGCGGCGGACGAAGCAGTCAGTGCCGTATTAATCCGAGATGATGGTGCCCAGGTGCCCGTCTACTATGTTAGCCGAACTCTCCGCGGTCCGAAAACCCGGTACACCCAGGTGGAGAAACTCGTGTTGGGGTTGGTCCATGCCGCTCGGCGATTAAAGCCGTACTTTTTGGTTCATCCTATTTCGGTCAGGACCAAGCAGCCTCTTCGGCAGATATTGGTACGCCCCGAGGCGTCCGGACGCCTCACCAAGTGGGTTGTCGAATTAGGAGAATATGACCTGTCATATGAACCTCGCACAGCAATCAAGGCTCAGCCCCTAGCAGACTTTCTAGCCGAACTCACTTTCTCCTCGAGTGAGGGCGCCACCTCGGAACCTTCTGAGTCTCAAAGTTGGACGCTGTATGTTGATGGATCTTTCAACAGTGATGGTAGCGGAGTCGGGCTTCTCTTGAAAGATCCTCACGGAGAGGTATGTTCATACGCCCTCCGATTTAACTTCTTTGCTACCAATAACGAGGCCGAGTACGAGGCGTTGATTGCGGGACTCCGGCTAACCCGCAAGCTCGGCTCTCGACAACTTCAAGCATACAGTGATTCCCAACTTGTGATGTGCCAAGTGTTTGGCGAGTATGAAGCCAAGAAAGAAACCATGCAACGATACCTTTCGAAAGTACACCAACTCAGTGCCCACTTCGAGTCTTTCAAAATCCAGAGAATATCTCGGTCGCAAAACAGGCGAGCCAACGCCCTATCTCGGTTGGCCTCCAGTTCGTTCTCAACTCTTAACAAGACCGTCCTAATGGAAGTGGTGACCCAACTTGGGTACTTGGAAGAAGTGGCTTATCCCGTACATTCGGGGGACATATGGATGAGCTCCCTCATCCTATTTTTGGGCCAAGGGATCCTCCCTGAGAATCGAGCCGAGGCCAGAAAAGTGCAGCGCAAGGCAGCTCGGTATGTCCTCTGGGATGGGGAACTGTACAAACGATCTTACCTCGGCCCATGGCTGCGATGTATCACACCCGAGGAAGGACACCACGTCCTCCGGGAAATACACGAAGGCCTTTGTGGGGCCCACGTCGGCCACAGGATGTTGGCCAAAAAGACTTTACTTCTTGGATATTATTAGCCTACAATCCAACAGGACGCTCAAGGTCTCGTTCTCAGCTGCTCCTCCTGTCAAGCTCATGCCCCAGAACACCATCAGCCCGCAAACCTCATGGTGCCTATCTCCTCACCTTGGCCGTTCGAGCAGTGGGGGACGGACATCATTGGGCCTTTCCCTAAGGCAGTCGGAGGTTATGCCTTCCTCGTGACCGCAGTGGACTACTTCTCTAAGTGGGTCGAGGCCGAACCCTTGAGAACCATCACAGGACTGGCTGTCCAGAAATTCTTCTGGAAATGTATAATCTGCCGTTTCGGCATACCTCGAGTGATCATCTCGGATAACGGGAAGCAGTTTGCCTACAACCCATTTAAGAGTTGGTGCGAGGACCTCGGAATTAAGCAGCACTTCACTTCGGTAGGCCACCCTCAAGCCAATGGACAAGCGGAGAATTTTAACCGAACTCTGCTGCATGGCCTCAAGACCAGGCTGCACCAAGCTGGATCATCTTGGGTGGAGGAGCTCCCCAGTGTCCTATGGTCTTACCGAACAACGCCGAGATCAGCCACCCAAGAGACCCCGTTCTCCTTGACATACGGCTCCAAAGCGGTTATCCCAGCCGAGATCCTTACGCCTAGTCCCCGAATTACATCTTACGTTGTCGAAACAAACGAGGAAGAACGACTGACGGACCTCGACCTCGTCGAAGAGAAGAGGGACATTGCCTCTGCCCGAGCAGTTTCGTACAAGAACGTCTTGGTTCGTTACTACAATGCCCGCGTGAGACCTCGTCGCTTCCAGCCAGGAGATTCGTCCTCCGGAAAAACTCGGTCAGCCGAGCTGAGCCGCTAGGGAAGTTAGCCCCAAAATGAGAAGGCCCCTACCGAGTTGTTGAATCTCACCTAAATGGGTATTGTAAGTTAGGCTACCGAGACGGTTCTCTGGTGCCGAGGACATGGCACGCCGAGAACCTAAGATTGTATTACCCTTGAGAATTTTATCAAGTTATTTTTTAATATCTAGCCACTCTGTTGTTCTTTAATATTTTCATGTCATGCGCTTGCTATTAAAAAATAAGGGGGACAAACAAGGGACGAAGTGAAAAAGAAAGAAAAGATCTGAGAAGAAAAAAGAAACTTCCATTCCATGAAATATTACAAGAAAATGTTACAAAACCCGAAATCAAGAACGCACTTAAGCGTTTCCCGCCTCGGGGTCCCCATCACCCCCCACGGCCTCTTCGGCCCCACCGTGACCCACTTCGGCTTCTCCTCCGCCTGCGGCCTCACCCTCCTCGCCGTCCTCGTCTTTTCCCCCTTCCAACTCCTGGTCGAGTTCGGACAGCCACTTGTTGAATTCGTCCCGGACTCGGCCAGATTTCGTCCCGCCTGGATGCCCTCGGCCATCCGATCGCACAACTCCTTGGAATTCTCGTTGTAGCTGGACTTGTTCTTGAAGGATTCCAAGTGTTCTAAGGAGAGATGAGGAGCGACCTCGTCAACATCAGAGGTGTACCCGAACATAAAGCTCGGTAAGGTCAACTCCCCAAAATCTCTAGTGAAGGTCTCGGACCTCCTGAAAGCCTCCACGGCCGAGGCCCCGACACCTTCGAGTGCCTGCTGGTGGATTTCTTCGTCTCTTCCGCCCTCTTCTGCTCCTCCTCGAGTGCCGATTTGAGGCTGTTTATGGTGGTTTCGGCCTCCTCTTCCTTGGCCTCAGCTTTCTGCAGTCGGCTCTGGAGTTCGGTCTTCTCGGACTCCGACACCGCCAGCTTTTTCTCCAACTTGACAATTTTATTCTGGAACTTGCCGGAGTCTTGCTCCTCGAGCAGGTCGCTGTACCGACGTGCCATTTCGGCCACAAAAGCCGTGGTGGAAGCCGTAGACACCATCACGCTCTGGACCACTCTTCCGGAGTCAGCTTCCGTGCGAACTCGGCATCTCTCAGCAGCGGAGAAAACATGACCAGCTCTTGGGCCGCACGGGGATGGCTGCACCGGTCATTAATTGAGAGTTTCCAATTAGGGCACCAGTGCTTACCGGGGTGCACCTTGTCGTCTCCGGCAAATCGAGGTGGACTGTGGAAACGATTCCACAATGAGGAGCTTGCCTCGGAGACCTCAGTTGCTTGCCTCGGCCATGAGGAGACAGGGCAACCGTGACTGCTCGAGTTACTACCCCTTCTGGCACAGACGAAGTGGAGTCCGTAGCAGCCGTGGCCGAGGTACTTTTGGACACTGTGGCCTGTGCTACGGGTGCTGGGGTCTTCTTCTTCGGCGGCTACTCCGAGGTCTCGCCGGAGCTTTTCCTCTTCGGCCTCTTGGCTATCTCAGCAGTTCCGGAGGTGATGATGTCGGATATTTTAACCACTGCACAAGAAACAAACATTATTATCTACAACCGCCGAATTAAGGAAAAAGATAAGAAAGAAAATTACAAGGTTTCGTAAGTCTAGTAGAAAAGAAGGGAGGTTTCGCGGGGCCTATAACAGCTTGGCTAATCCCCGCCTCGACCAACAGTGCCTCGGGGTAGTCCCAACAATTGACCCGGAGCCCTGACCTCAGTAATTTTTGAAAATTCTCCTCCTCATAATCCCCTGGGGAAGGATCGGCTTTCGACTTGCGCGGCCTCCACCAGAAACCCCAGGGGAAGTCCACAGCAGGGACGAAGACGAAGTCGCGCTTCCAATTCTTGATTGAAGTGGGAGCGTCGACCACGAGTTTGGGGATAGCATTGTTCCTGTTGCCGACGTAGAACCACCCCTTATCCGTCCCATGCGCCTTGAATGTGTAAAATCGGCGGAAGAGATTAACCGTGGGAGTCACCTCCTGATGTCGGCATAATATCTCGAACCCTACTATGATGCGGACCGCGTTCGGGACGAGTTGGGTGATTCTGATCGCGAAGTGCCGAAGTACGTCTCGGAAGAACCTCGACGTCGGCATTCTCAGCCCGGCCTCGAGTTGTTGCAGATAGATGGCGATTTCGCCCATCGGGGGCCTCTCGACCGTCTGATTAGACCCCGGCGACCTGATGACATACCCCTCTCTGAAGGGGTATTTCCTGATGACCCTCTCGGCCCTATCTGTTCCAACACGGCTCCTGAACTCCGGCATCTTGCCGAAGTCAAGTTTGGCGAGATCCTTTGGAGCGACCGGTTCCGGCACACCCTCATCATGAGGGATTTCGGTTCCGAGGTCGTCGTTGTATACCACCTCGGAACTCCCCTCACTCATCTCGGGAGATTCTGCCTCGGAAGATGCCCCAGCTGTTCCTTCCTCGGTGCTGGACGTCCGATCCTCGGAGCTGGATGAGGTCTCGACTTCTTGGGGGTTGCTCTCTTCTCCGACATTGTACCTCGGTTTCACTGTTTCTTTACGGGTTTTGGCTGTCCTCGCCATGAATGAAAGAGGAGGTTAAAGAAAAAAGAAAAAGTACTTACTGTTGACTAGAGAATCGGACGAGAACGAGGATCTCGACTGAAAAAGACGATCTCAGCTGAAGAAGACGACCTCGGCTGGAGAAGTTGATCTCGGCAATGCTCAAATTTTCGAAAGTGATGCGAAAATGGAAAGCGGCGGATGTGTGGTGAAAGGGACCCCTATCTATAGGGGTTGGGGAGAACTCGAGGAGGCGGCAAGAATGCGAAGAGGCGGCAGCGTTCAAAATTTGAAAGGGCGTGCCCCCTCTCTCCTCATTAATGAACCGTCCTTTCAACCGCCACATTCTCCGCACATAACCTCCCACTACTCCACGTCGCGACCGTTACTCATAACCGCTCTGCTCACCACGACCTCTCAACTGACTCTCCACGTGTCACGTCCCCTCATCATTCAGTGCACCTGGGGGCCTCAAAGCTGAAGAGTCTCGACATGTTGAAATCTCGGAATCCCGTAAGCCTCCGAACTCCCGAGGCTTGGGGGGCTTAGTGAGGATGGTCACCTCGGCCATCGTGGTGGCCGAAGTGATACCACCTCGACTCCCAGCCAAGACGAGGCCTCGGCCCAAGTCCTCCTTCACGGTCTCGGTCGTATCACCGGTCTACCCCACTACAGGCCTTCGCGTCCTAAGCGGATCACCTCGGATTAATACAGGTGATGTCAGCCTGTCTGACATCGTACTAGAGTCCTTTGATTTATCTGAAAAGCTGCTGGCACACTCATGGGTCACTGTACGGAACTACCTGTCGGCCTGCCCAGACCACCAGAGTGTCAGGGTGTGGGACCCGCTAGCATAAGCCCGACGCCCTGTCCTTCACTCCTACCCTATAAATACCCCCTGTTCACTCCCAACGAGTAAGCTCACTATTGCTTTTGTACTGTTCACTACTCTTTGATTTCTCTTCTTACTGACTTGATCGTCGGAGTGATCCCAGGGGACAAAGCCCCGCCATTCACTTCCGACTACTGAATCCTTGCACCTCAACTAAGAGGAGACCATTTCAGGTCGGTTCCGAGTATCCACCAGAAATCACCTCTTCAGGCATCGAGACACAATAACTTGTACCGCTTGCAAATTCGTTTATAACCCCGATGATACACGGATGGGAATTAGCATCCACACTGATCTCAGCTGATTGCTGGAGCAACTCACTTCTCCTTCTCCATTACCTTCAAAGCCACATAGTGATCAGAGCTTTTGATGGGCTCATACTTGGCTTGGTAAACCAGACATTCCCCCGGGTGGTGGCCAAGAATTTTCACCAGCTTGTAGGTGTCCTTACCATCAAAAACGCGCACCTCAAAGATTTTCCCTACCACCTTTTCAAATGGCTTAAGGCCCTTAAACAAATCACCCTGAATAGTTCTTCCAAACTAGGTCTACCAGCAGGGTTAGAATTCAAGTAGGACCTGATTACCTCTTGAGACACTGGGGAGAAACACAAATTCTTAGAGGGGTTCTGCCCCAAATTCCACCTCTTTCTAGTTTGACCACCAATATCAATAGGGTAAAATACAGTAAACCCCCTGTGGTTAGGGAAATAAACACGAAACCCTCTCATTATTTAAAAACACCCACTTAACCCTCCCACAGTGCTTTGGATTTCTTTGTATTTTACCTACTAATCGGCTAAGAAGCTAGCAAGTGACATTGATGCGACCTAATGGCCGCATGTGACTAAAAGAGACTAGTTTTCATTCCCATTTTTCTCTCCATGTCTCTTACAAATGAAACCCACCATAGTTGTTATTCTGCAAATGGAAAAATTGGACAGAGAGACACAAAATTAAGACAAAAATCGTAAGTGCGTAGCTTTGGAGGGCACAACATAGCTTTGTTCAAGGAAGAAACCGAAAATGTCAAGCTCCCAAAACTTTGGCGGTGGATCGAGGGACCTAAGGTATCAAAATCGATGATGTTTTTGCAAGAATAAAGCAAAGATTAAGGTAGTGGAATCTAAAAAACCATCAAAAGATATGTCGTATTTTGTATGTGAAAATGGTGCTTGTTCATTTTGGACATGATGCAACCCAATTAGTAAAGAGGGAGGCACTAATTAATCATTTTGCCAAAGTCCATACATGGAAGGAGTTTCACCAACTAGATCTGCAATGGCGGAAAGATTTTTCATCTTTGGGCAAGGGATGGAAAGTAATAACTATAATATCATTATGAGACACTACAGTCGAAGATTCACAATGTCGAAACAATGATGGAGCTAATGAAGATGATGATGATGGTGTCTGTAGTTGTGTCTCTTTTGTCACTGGTTGTTATATGTATGAGATGAATGTTCAGGACAAATTAGTATAAAAAATGTGTAGTAGATGAGGGAGTTGGGCACAATAGTAGATTTTGTTATGTCCAACATGTTGCCACATCTAGTTTCAATTGTATGTAATGAAGTAGACATTCTGGTTTTCATTAAAATGAACGAATGAAGCTACACTGTTTTGTTGCAGGACATTTAAAAAATAAATGACAAAAAATTGAAAGACTCGAGATTACACTGCAATGAACTTGTCAAATTAAAACATTTTTAGCAAAGATATCACCAATCTATTTCAAATATACCATTACCATATTGCTACATCCATACCACAATGGTATCAGTCTACCATAACAAGGCCAAAATTTTGAGTTTTTTAGTTTCAATAAATATTATAATCCAATCCCAAAAAGGGTCACCATCAATACTGCCACGAATGCCACAAAAATAAAGCATATTACCACATCCATACTATAATGGTATCAATCTACCAAAACATAACCAAAATCTGAGTTTTCTAGTGTCAATAAATATTACAATTCAATCCCAGAAGGGATCAATGTGGTTAACATAACCAGTATATTCAACAAACAAAAGAGAGATAACTACAGTTCATTTTTTGGTCTCTTAGAGCCACAATGTCGCAATCTTGACATTCCTGTAGCTAGTTGCTTCCTCTTTGAAGATTTACTCTTCTAGCTTTCTTGATTGGTACCACTTATAGGCTAACTTGGTTCCTGCTTATAAGTGACACTGCTTAGTATGTAAGCAGATCACAACACCCAAAAATAGGCAATTGAGAACTAGTACCTGTGAAAGAGTAGTAACAGTAGTACTTGAGACACTAGCTTGAGCTATAGAAGTCAGAACGTTGCATTTGAAGCTGTTGGACCAGGTTTAGGTGCCTATATTTCACATCGAAATGGCTGGATGTATAAGCAGCAACAAAACAAACTAGAGAAATGATTTGGTTATGAAATGTTACATTATCTTGTAAAGCTTGGATTTAGGGTGAATTGTTGATTTGCAGGTTCTAATGTTATGTCTAAATTTCAAACATCTCGGGCAGTAGACTGCCAGACCCTTCTTACTTGCTTTATGCTGATTTGTAGGATCTTTTGGACCCTTCTTCCTCTGCTTCTTTGGCCTATTAGGTTGTTTTTTTCACCAATGGCGGGTTCAAATACTGCATTTTGCTATCCACCTAGAACTGCTTCGAAAGAACAGGACCAATTGTGAAGTTATAGACCCTTAACTATGCTTCCCTATAGTAACAAGCATCAACAAATTGCTCGAATTCCAACTTTCTGCTTTGAATGCAAGCAGCCACATGCACCCATGGAATTCTGTTAAGTTGAAAATGACCATAGGTACACGTCTTCATATCCAAATTGACATTAGTCCTTCCATAGCCATCAATTTCCAAATTCCTATTTCCTCCATAAACCACGACACAGTTTCTTTCTTTTATCTTTAGTTTCTCTAACTTCTCGTGAATGTTTGGACATAAAGTGCTACCATATTTCAGCATGCCCTCTCGTTTGGTTACCAACCTTTGCATTAATCTCCTTCGAATCTACACCGGCATTGTTATTATTGGCTCACCTCTAGCCTTTAGAATGTAATTATTCCACGACTCACTAATGTTGTTGATGTACGTGTCACTTCTACAAGTAGTACTAAAGTGGGTTCTGGACCAAAGCTTTAGAGGCAACCGTTTGAACCATCCTGCAATTGTTAGTTTGTCACCTTCCTTTGGGTCAGCCCTTTCAAGATTTGATAGGGCAGTTTCACACTCCAGCATGCTTGCTACTACAGCAACTTCCTAGAACATGTCTCGAAGGTTTTGATTCTTGAATCTTGTTTAAAGTTCTCGAACATGTGTTTTAGGCAAAATTTGTGCTCTAATTCAGGGAACAACTCCTCAATTACATAGACAAGACCCTTTTGCCTATCCGAAATGAAAGTGTAAGCCACTCCTTTGTTTCCTCCTCCAATTTGGGTGATTAATTCTCTCAAAAACTAGCTATAGTTGTCATAGTTCTCTACCTCAACAATAGCAAAGGAAATAGGAAACATGTTTTCATTGGCATTCCTACCCACGGCTGTAAGCAGCTAACCTCCAAAGGGACTCTTTAGGAAAGAGCCATCTAGTTCTATTATAGGTCTGCAACCTTCTCGAAAACCATTCTTCAAAGCACCTAATCCATAGTATATCCTCTGAAATGTAGCTTTTTCCTCAACACTTTGCCTATCAATCTGCAGTGAAATATGATTATCAGGATTGGATTTTTTTATAGTGGCAACATAATTCCAAAGCCTGTGATATTGCTCCAAGTCATTTTCCCTAAGTGCCTCTAATGCTTTCTGCTTTGTTCTGACAGTTTTCTTCCCACTAATGTCTAACATAAACAGTCTTCTTGTCTCATTTACTATGCCCGGAGTACTGCACCCACGATCATCCCTCACCTTGGCCTGAAATTTTTCACTTAGATATGTTGAAGTGGCATGTCTATTGCTGTAATCTCTACCACAATGGTGCTCTCGCTTAAGAGTTTTGATCATAAAAGTCTTTGTTCTCTGGATTCTGCGTGCATGAATTCTCCAACTGCACCCCTTCGTACATTTAGTTGTGATTCGAGAGCCTTTATTTCTGATGTATTTGTGCTCATACCCTCCCTAATTTCCCACTCCTCTAAAGTCTCCCTAAATTTGGAGAAGCTAGTAAATTTCTATCAAACCTTTAGTTCAAAGTGCTCTTTCCTAAACTTTTTTTTCAGGCCCTTCTAGTCCTTCTCTTAGCCAATCCGGAAGATCTAAATAGTCTGGTATGACATCATCTTTTTCTCCACCTTCATCAGCTATTTTTTCTCCTCTCAAATTAGTGGTTCTTCTGTTGGATTTGTCCCAAATGTTGTTTTTTCTGCTGAATTTCTTGTGGGAGACTGCTAGACCTCTGTAGTTGTATCAACTTTTTCCTTCTCTTTAACTAACTGCTCGACTAACTTCCTTGCAGTTAATTTATTAGTTTAATCATGTATCTGTTCTCTATGTGGTCCCACAAAAGTTGGATCCGACTCCATTTGTGATGACCCTTCATCACAGATGCCCTTTCTTCTACAGTTAATGTGTGAAATATCATTATTGTATTTATTCCCAGTAACTGTAGGGTCAAAGTTATCACTACCTTTAACAGATGTGGATAATCCAATCTGAACACGCCAATTGCCAATTATCACAAAATGGAAGTGCAAGTAAGCTATCACCAGTCACTTTCTTGTACAATAATTATTCATCAGAAGACACAACTTCAATGGGTTCAGGCCCTTTCTCAGCATATATGTGCATTTTTGGAAGCCTTTCATAACATATTGTCAATAACTCGATGTCAGCATCATCCTTAATACTAACAACACCAACATCAAGGTCATGAAAGGGGATAGAGTACTAGAAATTCATATTGCTTACACCACACTCAATTGTGTCATACATCTTTTGAAAGTCAAATGGAGATAATTCATCAAGGTCCCATCCACAAAATACCCTCACTTGTTCGCCGGTGTATCTAATTCTCAGTTTTCATTTGAAATTTCCACCATAATGCATGTATATGTCTATACTCTTAAATGGATTATCTCCCATTCTTATACACCTAAACCAAAGTAACAAAGATAAATTTACTAATTTAATTTTCAGATGTATCGAAAAGGACAGGCAATATTTCATACAATTTTAGTTTCAAAAAAGCATAGTCAACATTAACACACACATCTAAAAGGTTAAAAAACATAATCAATACCAGTATGGACCACGATAGTCTAGATTACTCCGAAAAGACCCATTCTTTTCTACTTTTTGCATACTTAGCAATTTTTTTTATAAATTTTTTTGATAAAGATTGTCGGCAATACTTCTGACTAAGCCAAAGCTATCACTTCTTTTACTAAGTTTCGAAATATCTCTAACAATATGCTACCAAACGTCTACCATGAAACCAATCAACACAAGCAAATTTAGGGTTCAGATCTGAGATTACCTTGTTCATCGCTATGCTCGATGCTTCGCAACCCTCGATCAATCTGCACAAAAATGCCTTCTTCATCTGTGAGATACACACGAAAATTCTGTAGTCATGGAAGAAGATAGTGCTATAGGTTTAGGGTTTCATCCACTTTCTCTCTCTACACTTGAAGTACCACTCAAGATCTACTAATTGCAGCTGTGCCTTTTGAGATATTATAAATGAGGGTATTTTTGGTATTTTATATTATTACCGGCTTTCCAACCTGTTAGCAGGCAAAATCCAAAGAAGTTCAAAGTACAAGGGAGGTTAAATGGGTATTTTTAAACAATAAGGGAGTTTCATATTTATTTTCCTAACCACAGAGGGGTTTACTGTATTTTACCCATATCAATATTAATTAGGTCGCTAGCATGGGGTAACCTGCCTCCAGGCCACTCCCATGTTCTGATTTTTCTCTACCAAATTAAGCAACTCAGGGTGATCATTGGCGGGCAAAACCCAAACCCAACTCCAGCATCCTCAATCCTAAGCTCCAGACCACAGAAGCTTCAGTCTTCTCCATCCCCTTGTCAAGTTCTAGCGCCCTAACCTAACCCTCGACCCAAAACTCGTTTTGAGTGGCAGGGGAGTTAGCAGAAGCAAAACATGAAGTAGATAATGAGACGGTGACAATTCAGATTTTGTTTAACATTTCTGCCCAGGACTTTTTGCTTCAGACACCTTCAAGACAGAGAGCCTCCATTGTTGTTTCCCCTACCTCAAGTGATATTGAATCTTCTAACAATCTCCCAGGGAATCAGTCGTACAAAAACTTTCTCAGTAGCATGAACATCGGAATTTCACCCTTCGTTGCTTCTATCATTAGTTTTCGAGCAAATTACCTCATTAGCCACTGAACTTTGCTATCATTGAGTTTTGGTTGCTTAACTATTAACAATTTGGTTTTGGCCACTAAACTATCTAAAGTATGTATTTTGATCCTGAGTCATTCTGTCAGATTCCACCATTGTGTGATTCACTAGACATAATGAATGGGTAATTTAGAAAGCACAATGTGCTATGACCACAGGGTTCTTTTCTCTCGCATTCATCATCTTCTTCTTGTTCTGTAAATTTAAAAGGCACTTCTTCTATAAATCCAAAAAACAAACAAGTGAGAAATGAAGAAAAATGAAGCGACTGAGTGAAAGGAGAGATTAGGCATTTTTGCTTGCATATAGTGATTGTCTTTAGATACCGTAGCAAGAGAACAAATAGGACAACCTTTTTCTAAGAAACCATCCTCATGTTTAGAATCAGCATTTTTTGAGGCTAGATCTAACGTGCCATTAATAACATGGTCAAATGCCATCATTACCATTGCCAAATTACCATCAATGATTGCTCCGTTATTTTTAGTCAGAGACCTCCGAAGTTCATTAAGTGAATTATTCCTATGGTGGTGTGTAATTTTTTGCAGCCAAAGAAGAAAAAAGAAAAAAAATTTAATTAAAGTAATATAAAAAAACCATGTCTCTGTTTGGATTAACTATTTTTACGGATGTTTTGAAATATTTTATTATAACAATATATGTGAAAAACTTTAACAATAAGTTGGCCCAACAATTCGTTTAATACTGGTTCAATTTGAAATCCATTTAATATGGATTTTAGTAATAAGCTGGTCCAACAAGTCCATTGTTAATTAATGAATCCCTTAATCCATTTTAATGTAAATGGACCTTGCATATTTAATTGATTTAACAACCCACATAATACTGGCCCAATTTGTTAGTTCAAAAATAAAGGACTTTTCATAATTTAATTTAGTTTAATTAAAGTCAACTCAATTTATTGAATCTTGAATAAATAAATTAAATAAAAATTTTATTTTCTGCAAATGCCCCGCTTTAAGATTTGGTAAGGCATTGCTTGACAATTGCCAAACACAAAGCTTGAAGTATGAGTCTTGAGTTGTAAGACTTTTCATTAGTAAATTCCATTAGAATCATTTGAAAGCCCACAACTTTGTTTGCTAACCCTGTAATGCATCTAAATCAATTTGATTAGTGCACAGAACCACCATGGAGTGCAAGGCGGTGGCTTCAATTCCTTAATGGAAAGCCTGACTTATAAATTAGAACAAGCAGTTAAAAGACAACTTTCCTTTTGACTTGTGGTTGATTAGAAGCAACTAATACAGTAATACTTACAAAAAGATGTCCCACGTGAGCAATTAGATATTTTGACCATGATATTATCAAATTTTGCCAATGAAGACCACCGCAATTTTTCTTCTTTCTTGCAACAAGCCAACTACCATTTGGAAAGTGGAAACAAAACATTCCAAATTCCATAGCCAAGATCGTTACGGTCTGATTTTGACTCAATATAGCCATTGCCAAGATCATCTCTTTCAATCAAAGCCAGTAGCTGCCAAGGAAAGCACGAATTTTGTCAATTTTCAAATTGGTTTCAAATCACCAAAAATTTGTAGCTTCCCAAAGAGAACCATATAACTTCCACTTTACAAACTGATGGCTCGTATTTAAAGAGGACGTTTGTATCCAATCTTATTCCAACCTTAATTGTAGAAAGCTTGCAGTTTGCTGAAAAAAGTATCACCAAAGCTCATCATTCTTCAGGTAATTCCGAAAGGTTTTGAATGAACTGACTCATAAGCTTTGCTTGGTTAACTAGGACTGCGGATCTTCTTGTTTTCACCATGAATTAATGAAAACATCCGGTGGTTATTATGTTTTGTCTATGTCCCCATTATGCTGAAAAGCGCTTGCTTTTTTTTTCATGCATTAATAGCTCCAACGAAACTTAGTGGCCACAGATTAATGGGTAAATTACCTTTTACCCCCGTATGGTTTGGTGGTTTACAACATAACCATCCTACGGTATGAAAACTTTATATAACCCCCTCATGATTTGAAAGAAAATGTGACTTAGTTTTTTCATTAAAACTTAGAGTCAGCGGTAAAATTCAAAATCAAATTAATAAATTGACAAATTTATCCTTTCATTACTTCTTTTTTTCCTCTAAACAGGAAGAAATTGAAATAAAAAAATAGATAAAAAAGAAATAGAAAATACCATTAAAGTTTTAGATTAAAAACTTATAATGATATTTGTAGTCAAAAAAGATTTTGTATTTTTTGTTTCTTATTTATTTTTTTATATTTCCCTTCCATCTTTTTTGGATTTGGAAAAAATTAATATTTTGTAAGCCAAAGTATAGGTTTTCAAAATCATATTTGGGGACATAGATTCTATAGATGCCAAAGAACATAATGCTGCTGACAACGCCTCTTGGTATACGGCAGAGATGTGATGCTCAGAGGGGGCATCCCTGACGAAGGCCTCTGGTAGGATATATTACCGATGATAGTACTCCATTAACTACGATTGAGTGGCCCGCGGATAGTTCGACTGATTCCGTAGTTTGATAGTTACTAACATGTCCTGTAATCGAATCCCGTGTACTACCTTACTATGTATCCTTAGGATAAGACTCTACACAGTCTTAGGGAATTAGTTGGCCGAAAGGCTGGGATAACCCTAAGTAAAAAAAAAAAACTACAATTGAGTAAGAGACAAAAAAGATACTCTTCAAAACAACATTAATCTTGGATTCTGGAAAAACCATTTTTCTTAGAACAGCCTATAGAAATTTCCATGATATCCGGTCATAAGTCTTACAAATGTCAAGCTTAAAAGCAGCAAATTAAACCCATTTGGACGATCTTTCTATATGCCCTGCATATCTTTTATCTATGTAAGAAGACAATGTATATGTAGCTAGCTTTTTCTAAGTCGTTAAGATAGTTAAATTTAGTAGGAATAATGTAATGCGTGCCCATAAGTTAGTAGGAATGAAACATTTGGTTCTGTTCTCTGAAATTTCAAAGGGAGAAGGTGTAGGAATTTCCAGAATCTCAATATCAGATATTTGAACAGAACTGTAATATAAATGCAGAAGTGTACCTAAATTCATGTTGACAAACACGTATTTACCAATTCTTAAGAGAGCACTTTAGTTTTTCTCTGATATCTTTTCTGATGATGGGATATCAGGAAAGAGCTGTTCTGTGGTACTAGAAAATATGACAATAAGAATACTTGTGACTTGGGAACCATAACCCTATTTATAAATAGCATTCCTGTTATCTTTTAGATTCATATTTCAACTCATCATAGAAATAGAAAATACCTTTAAGTCTCTACACATTAAAGACCCATACCCTATTAGATACATTAAGTCCAAATCATATTTGATCATTTTAATTGGACTTAACCTTATTTGACAGTTTGAAATACATAATTATTCACATATAAGTCCAACGTTGGATTAAGGATCCAATAGAAGGTTACTATTCTTGCTGTTTGACACATTGGGAAAAAAAAGAGAAAAAAGAAAAAAATGCAAATTGTCTTTTCTTTTTGATTTAGTTGGGCATTATCGATACAAAGACTCGCTGTAGATAAAGATCCAAATACAAGAGATGCATATAGATGTCAAGGATGATACGAAAATCCCTAGTGCTATATCAAATGTTCTTGCTTTCATTTATATCCATGAATATTGTTGTCTCAGACAGTCTATAAGAATTGTCGGTCCTAACAATTATTGTGATACCCAAGTGTCTTGTAGAGAATTTTGTGGGAAGAAATACTATTTAGTGGTGAAAAGTGAAAGATGTTAAATTGAGTGACCAATGTGTTAATAAGTGAAATTTTGAACGAATAAAGTGATAGTGGGATTTCACTATTCATCTTTGTCAAAAAATTTCTTCATCTTCTTCATTTCCTTTCTTCCTTCCTTCTCCAACAAAACCCTTTCTTATTTCTCTCCTTTTTCCTTACAATCAAGAAGGATTCTTGACAAATCAAGCTCAAGTAAGGAGTGAGGAGTTAGGAGATTCTACTTTGACAACTAACTAAGATATTTTCATGAAACCTTGAACATGATCTTGGTTTTCTTTGATTGGATAGTATTTGGTTCAAATCCTTGGTTAGCTTCCATGGCTATGGTGTATAAAGTTTGTTTTGGTCTCTATTTTCATATGGGTATAGGGCTATCATCAATATAAAAAAGGAGAAATGTTGAGGGAAAGAATGACTTGAGCTAACAATTCATTTTCAAGATTGTTTATGTATTTACATGACTTTGGGAGCTAAAATATGTTGATTTTGACAACTATGGAGGTTGGAAGATGACTTGAGATGGAAATGGAACTTGATTATCAAATTTGGAACTTGTTTTTGCCTTGAAAACGTGCTAGAAATCCATGGCTACAATCCTCGGAAGGATTGGCTATAATTCTCGGACGGATTAAATTTTCTGTACAGCCATATTTCAGTTTTTTGGCCATAACTTGATGTAGAAAACTCGGATTTAGGTGCCATTTGTTGCGTTGGAAACTAGATTCAGGGGGCTTTAACTCTGTGTAAATATCTTGCCATGTTTCTATATTTCTTAATGTTAGTGACCCTTTAAAATTAACCCTTATGTCCTGCTTTGATAAGGAAATGATCCTTTATTAGGAATTAGTGGTTAAGGGTAGTATTAGACTCCTTTTTATGATAATTTGGAGAAGTTTAGTATCTTTAAGATTGTAATTGAATATTTTATTATTATGTCTAGATGAATAAGGTAACCATTTTTCTGACTACTTGAACTAGCGTGGGTATCCATTGGATCGAGGTAAGTGATGCATGTATCCTTTATCTTTTGAAAGATGAATTTTGAAAGCTACTTGTCTAATTGCTAAAGTGGCATGACCAAGTATAATTTGTGATATTTGTTATTACTCTTGCCATGGTCAATTGTGAAATGAAATGTTATGTTTGTTGAGCTCTTGTATAAGCGACTTTTGACGGGACTAGTTCCTCACAAGTAATTGGTATATGAAACGAGCTATCTGTGTTGTCGTTAGCAATATGAAATAGGCTAACCGTATGGTAGTTAGCACTGTGAACCGTGTTAACCGATTAAGTTAATAACTGGATATCCAGGGTCAATTGTTGTCTTATGGTTTGAGCTCCTTTATGTGTGTGATGTATGATATGCCATTGAAATGTTTATAATGACCAAGTTCTTATAAAGTTATATGTGTAAGTTAATGGCGTTTGAAATATATATTATGTATATAACATGCTCAGGCCAATAATGAGATACATGTGCTGCTTATTGAGTGAGATTTTGCTCACCCCTTTGTTATAATTACGCAGTTAATGATGAGTTCATTGAAGTGGACCTTGATAGATCTTGGGAGTGGTAATGGAGATGGAGATGACTTTTGGTTAGAGGATGACTTTTGTACTTCTATATAAGATACCTTATAATAGGATTCGAATATTGTACATATTGTAGAAGGTTTGATCTTGCTTTTATTTTGAAAGACGCAAAATTGTTGTTATGGATGATCTTGTATTTGCGGATTTAGAAAGTTTATATAAAGGTGAATATAATTATTTTGGAAATTTGTTGGCTTACAGCATTAGCATTGTCTAGGGCGTGGCGATGTTACATTCCGGACATGGGGCGTGACATTTATTTGGTATCAGAGCCTAAGTATGAATCTTACTTATAGTACCTTAAGAATGAATATTTATTGAAAGTTTGATGTAATGTAGTGTGTATATTGGATAGAATATTGGAATTAGTTGATTTACACTTCAGGTGGCCAACCTTACTGCGGATTGACTTAGTTTTGATTTTTGTGTTCAAATACCTGTTTCTACCACTTGAGGATTGTGTAGCTTAGTGTAGGTAGATTTTGCCCTAACCTAATTTGTGTTTGCAGGATGGTACCAAAAAGAAAGCAAAGGGATATTGTCAGTATTCAAGAGAATTGTTAGGAAATTGGCTTAATTTCTTTTAGGTAGGGTTCTTGTTTTGTGTGAAAATAACTAGTTTTCTAATTGGTTTTAGTTACTTGAAATAGTAGTCAAAAAATTTCCTATTTTGTTTAGAATTAGAAGTCATTTCCTGTTCTATGCAAGTTTAGGAATTAGAATTGGTTTTCTATTGTTATTTGGGTTTTGACTAAATAATATTCCCTATAAATAGATGAGTTGGCATACTACACAAAGACACACAAGGGGTACACAAAATGGCAACATGTAGCCTTATACATGGGGGTTGAGAAAGGGTTCTTGGGAGATGAGAGATGGTATGCAGGGGTTGGGTTTGGGTTCAAGTTGTATTCTTGTATAGGGTTTTCCTCTCATAATACAGAACGATTTTCTCTCCGTGGAGTAGGCTCAATGGTGGAGTCGAACCACGTTAAATATTGCGTGTCGTCTATTTTCCATGCTTCTGGCTTGTTGGTCATTAAATTGTTATGTACTTGATATCTCAATAGTTGATTATTTCGTGATTGGATCCTAACGAATGGTATCAGAGCTTGGTTGCGAAATTGGATTGCTCACAAGTACTTGGATCCCAACAAACTGAATGGTTCAATCGAGAGTTTAGTTGTTCAAGATTGGATCTTGGTTAACTAATGAGATCAAGTGAATTGGTAGCTGTTATTAATTGAACAATTTAATGACTGGTATTCTTGTTTCAATGGCTTGGCAAAGAGCATTGATGGTGAATGATAGAAAGTCGAAAACCATGGAGATACTTGACGGTGAATCTAAACAGGTGATTCAAGGTTCAAGAAAAAGGTGGAATCCAATATTGATTTTGGATGTGAATCGGTGGAGACTTTCTCACACCTACAACGGTTGATACTTCATCCCGGTGGATTTTAGATTTTGGTTATGTTTTTTGGATAGTGTGGCACGTGTCCTAAAGAAACAAAGAGATTTAATTTTCATACGTCAAAAGACCCTGACAGTTACGAGTTTCTCATTTTAGGTGGAGTTTTGAAACCACACGTGGTGAGACAGTCTTGAGAATAGAAAGAAGTATGGTAATTTTACCTCTTGGTTGCCTCAATGTTTAGAGTTAGATCTCACAGAAGGGGATCCCCGGTTGCAAGTGGTGGTGAGAAAAAATCCTGCAAAGGAAGACGGTGAATTGAGATACCTTCTCACTAGTCAACTAGATGTTAGATTCGAGATAACTACACATGTTCATTTGCCGATTGAATCAATTTGGTATCAAGACTGTATTGATTCGGGTGTATAATTCGGTATCATATTATTTGGTAGTTGAAAACAAATGGTTGTTAAAAAAAATTTTCGTCAAGGTGGAGATTTGTTAGAAAATTGGCTTAATTTCTTTTAGGTAGGGCTCTTGATTTGTGTAAAAGTAACTAGTTTTCTAATTGATTTTAGTTATTTGAAATAGTAGTCAAAGAATTTCCTATTTTGTTTAGAATTAGAAGTTATTTTCCATTCTATGCAAGTCTAGAAATTAGAATTGGTTTCCTGTTGTTATTTGGATTTTGGCCAAATAATGTTCCCTATAAATAGGTGGATTAACATACTACACAAAGACACACAAGGGGCACACAAAAGGGCTAGCTTTATACATGGAGGTGAGAGAGGGTTCTTAGGAGATGAGAAATGGTAAATAGAGGTTGGGCTTGGTTTCAAGTTATATTTTTGTATAGGGTTTTCCTCTCATAATAAAGAACGAATTTCTCTCTGTGGACGTAGACTCAATGGTGGAGTCGAACCATATTAAATATTGTGTGTCGTCTATTTTTCATACTTGTGGTTTGTTTTTCTAAATTATTATGTACTTAATATCTCAATAGTTGATTATTTCGTGATTGGATCCTAACAAGTGGTATCAGAATTTGATTGCGAAATGGGGCTGCTCACAAGCACTTGGATCTCAACAAACTGAATGGTTAGATTAAGAGTTTGGTTGTTCAAGATTGGATCCAGGTTAACTATTGAGATCAAATGGATTGGTAGCTATTACTAATTGAACAATTTAATGAGTGATATTTTTGTTTCAATGGTTTGGCAAAAAGTATTAATGGTGAAGGATAGGAAGTCGAAAAGCATGGAGATACTTGATGGTGAATCTAAACAGGTGATTCAATGGTCAAGGAAAAGATGGAGTCCAATGTTGATTTTGGACGTGAATCGATGGAGACTTTCCCATACCTCCAACGGTTGATATTTCATCCCGATAGATTTTAGATTTTGGTTATGTTTTTTAGGTAGTGTGGCATGTGTCGTAAAGTAAAAAAGAGATTTAATTTCCATGCGCCAGAAGACTCTGATAGTTTCGAGTTTTTCGTTTTAGGTGGAGTCTTGAAAACCATACGTGACGAGACAGTCTTGAGGATGGGAGAAAGTATGGTGACTTTACCACTTCATTTACAGGTCATTCAAGGAATCTCCACTCAATCTTATTGAATAAATGCTCCCTGAAATCTTCCTTGAAGGCGATTCCCTTATCGACGCTTCTTTCTCCTGTAAAGTCGAACCTTGTTGGGAGTTAGTCTTTCTCAATATTTAGGGTTAGAGCTCATAGAAGGGAATCTCTGGTTGCAAGTGGTGGTGAGAAAAAATCCTACAAAGGGAGACAGTGAATTGAGGCACCTTCTCACGAGTCAATTAGAGGTTGGATTCTAGGTAACTACACATATTCATTTGCCGATTAAATTAATTTCGTGTCAAGATTTTATTAATTCGGATGTGTAATTCAATACCATATTATTTGGTAGTTGAAAACAAATGGTTGCTAAAAAAAATTTTCACCAAGATAGAGATTTGTTAGAAAATTGGCTTAATTTCTTTTAGGTAGGGTTCTTGTTTTGTGTGAAAGTAACTAGTTTTCTAATTGATTTTAGTTACTTAAAGTAGTAGTCAAAGAATTTCCTATTTTGTTTAGAATTAGAAGTTATTTCCTATTCTATGCAAGTTTAAGAATTAGAATTGATTTCCTGTTGTTATTTGAGTTTTGATTAAATAATATTCCCTAGATTATGTGTCTTTGTGTGAAAGTAACTAGTTTTCTAATTGATTTTAGTTACTTAAAGTAGTAGTCAAAGAATTTCCTATTTTGTTTAGAATTAGAAGTTATTTCCTATTCTATGCAAGTTTAAGAATTAGAATTGATTTCCTGTTGTTATTTGAGTTTTGATTAAATAATATTCCCTAGAAATGGATGGGTTTGCATACTACACAAAGACACATAAGAGGCACACAAAAGGGTTAGCCTTATACATAAGGGTGAGAGAGGATTCTTGGGAGATGAGAGATGGTATATAGGGGTTAGGTTTGGGTTCAAGTTATATTCTTGTATAGGGTTTTCCTCTCATAATAAAGAACGAGTTTCTCTCCATGGATATAGACTCAATAATGGAGTCAAACCATGTTAAATATTGTGTGTCTTCTATTTTCCATGCTTGTGGTTTGTTTGTTATTAAATTGTTTTGTATGGGTATCTCAATAGTTGATTATTTCGTGATTGGATCCTAACAAGAATATTGTACGAGCTATGGGGGAAGAAGATGTGGTACATGAAAATCTTGGACTGGATTGGAAATTGGACTGGATTGGAATGAAAATTAATTGGATGCCCCTATTGGGGGATTTATGTTCGATGCTCACCAAGCCATTCAAAGACATAAAGGTGAAGATACGTCTAGGGTAACACCACCATTGAATTCAAATAATGCGAATCAAAGCACCCCTCCCCTCAAAAAAATTAGATCCAGCTACCTTTTCTGTGGCATACTACACTATAAGAAAATGGGTCTTTTGTGACAACAAAAAGTCATCACTAAAAGCCAAAAAGTCGTCATTATACGGATATAGTGACAGCTTTTCTATTGTCATAGATTCTATGTCACAAATGGGTCCATGTGACAACTCTTTGAAAGTCGTCACAGAATCTTGTTATTCAATGACGAGGACAAAATTGTCACTAATGGATATCATTCTGTGACGACTTTTCTTGTCACTGTTTCACCTTTTTACCCAATTGACTCATTTAACTTTTTATATAAAAATTATAGGAGAAATATTGTGACAGCCCCACCTTCCCCTAAGGCGAACCAAAGGGTTTGGCGGACCGCCTGCCCAACTCTCGTCAGGACTACGAAGTCGAATCACACAAATCCTAACTTACGCGCGATCGAACCCAAAGAAACCCAACAATTGGAGCTTACCAAATCAAGAACACAAAGGCATACATTCATCAACAAATATACGGAGAAAACATGAATAATTACTTATATACATACGTTGGAACTTTACAAGTCAAGGGAAATACTTGTTCGAAGTAAAATTAGGGTTTTGATTACAAAAGAGCGTAACAAAAGAACATTTATACTAACTCGACCTTTTCTTCAAAATCACGGTTCAAAAGTGTCGTTCCCTGTAAGGAAAACAAAGATAACGGGAAGGGGGTGAACTTATGCTCAATGAGGTACCAAAAGTACAAGTAGTCACGAATCATGGCATTTCACATATCAATCATGCAGTTGTACACACCAGATAGGGAAAATGAATAAATACTTCAAATGGAAAGGATACAGGTGGCTCTCAGGAGCCAAAGTTCTCATTGCTTCATCGGAGCTTGATCAAATAGTAGTTGACACTCCGTCAACTTTCAAATAAAGTAACCCGTCCAGTAGAGCACCACTTTAACACCGATTCCGTCCACCAAACATACCCCTCACCGGGCCCGAACACCTCAGCAGTAACAGTGGTTGGTAATACTCGAGTATACCGGAAATCCAGAGTCTCCAATACCCAAAGATTCCCTAGAGTGGACTACCGTGGTTCGTTATCTAATCGACCGGCCCTTGCCGGCTCGACTCGAGTAACTAGCCCCCGGTTTTGAGCTTAAAGGTCATAGAATGGTCGTTGGATTTAATTCTTCAAACGACATCAACAAATACAGAAAACAGGTACAGATAACAGATACAGAGAACAAATACAGATTTATACAGTATACAGGAACCAGAATAACCAGATGAGAGAAACGAGTGTGATAAAGTACACCCTCGTTTCATACGAAGCATACAAAAGTCACAGATAATCAAGTTGCAAGTTGCACGTACAGATGAATCAGATAAGCACCAATTTAAGGGGATGGTACACTCACAACAGATGCAGTGTCTTTACACGTTGGTTTTGGGTATTACTCCGCTCTTGGAGTTCAAATCTGCGAGGAAATATTGTTTAAGAGCATTGAAAAGTAACTAAGGCTCGAAACTTAAACATTTCGTTTAACGAAAATCAAGTAATTGAGACTTATTTAGAAACTATTCGTAAAACCCTTGATCACTTTTCAAACGGTGAAATTTTGAAGCCATTATATGTGCAAAATGCCGTTTGGGTCGAAGAAATGAAAGGAACGTATTTCTATCAGTTGTAAATTCCAAGGGTACAAGTTTCGGCCGAAATTCAACTTATATATCTCCACAAAAGGAAACTCGAATAACCTAGACAAATCGAGTTAGATTCGTCCTCAAAGTTTTACTCAAGATAAGTGTAACCCTACTTAAATCTCGCGTATAAATTTGGGCAGCACGCCCTTTGTGTTTACCAAATTTCCAGCCATTTATGGCTTCATTCTTTTCCTTAATTCAGCCCCACAATACACACAAGTAAGGTTACCACAATAGCCCTTCCATTAGGCTCCAAAATCATCCAAGTACAACACAAGTGCAATAGTACAAGCAAATATCAATTTTGAAGACAAAAGCTAAATGGCAGATTTGGCATCTCGTAGTATTTTAGTCATAACCGGAGCTATGGTTATCGAATCGGGGTGAACCTTATACCATTTCGAAGCTAAGACAGGGGGAAACAACTTTCATGAAGGCCACCTAACCTAATTTATAGTTTATCTAAGTCGAATTTGCCAATCACAAATCCAAAAGTTTATGATCAGTCTGGTTGTCAGCACTGACTTTAACCGGCAATAACTCAGGCTACACAACTCCGTTTGGGGTGTTTTCAGAGGCTTTGGAAAGCTAAAATATAGGGATACAAGTTTTGTGTTTTGGTCAAAAGCTAATTGGATACGAATCATGGTGAAAAATGCAGCCCAAACTGGTGAATTCACAAAACTGTTTACGAATTGCAGCTTGTGGCAGTCAGGGTATTTCGGTCATTTCACATCCTACCATGCTCCAATTGAGCTGAAATTTTACCAGCAGCTAGCTAACTCAAATACCTACAACTTTCATGTTTGAGCAAGGGCTGATTCGGTCTTCCTCAATGACGAACATACAGTGCAAAAACAGGGCAGATTACTACCATATAGAAACCCTAAGCTGGAATTTGTGCATGTAATCTAGAAAATTTCTTTAGGCAGAGTATTCTATCCCACAAAACCTCAATAATTCATATCAAAACAATAAAAACCCTCAAGTATCATATGAGATCAGAATTTTCACCATAAAACTGAAAATTACCACTAAACTACTTCAAACCATGAAATATTCTCATAAAACTACCACAACTACAACTTTAAGCCACAAATTTGGAATTATTAAGAACAAACAGGGATTTCCTTAGCAAGTTACCTTGGAACCTCAAGAAAAATGATGACTTAGGCTTCTTCCTCCCAAAATTACTCCACAACCACCTTAGAAACTACTTTGACTAGTACTTTTATGGAGTGATTTGCAAAAGCTATGGTTGGAACTCAAGATTGAGCTTGGAAATTGAAGTGCAAGATGAACTTTCCCTCTCTTTTTCTTCCTCAAAATTTCGGCCAAGAGAGCTAAGAAATGGATGGAATTTGGTCAAAATTTAGCTTTTGGTAAAGTTGAAAGAAAGTTAGGCAAGCTTAGTCCAACCGCGACGCGACACATGTCCCTTTTTGGATTTCTTTCTTATCCTTTTGCTTTCCAATGATCAAATATCTAACCAACCTCTAATTGTCTCTTAACATCTAGTAATTTAATGCCTTACTGCACAACTTAACCTAATTGGCCGAATTTCTCTCACTTATCGCACTAGCGGGTCCCACGTCCACCATTTACTCCGAAAATCTCATAAACTGACTTATACTAGAAAAACATTTTTAAAACCCTATTTACTCATAAAATGTCTAGAAAATTTATAGAATAAAGAAAATATAGAAAATGGTGTAAAGGAATAAAATAATGCCTAGAAATAAAGAAAATTTTCGGGTTCTCACAAATATTGCCAAAAAATAAAACATGGTTCTCTTTCAAGAAAATATGTAATATCTCTTAATCAATTTTAGTTGTAGCCTGTCATTGGATTTTTACTTGTATAAGTTTTGGATGCATTATTATCTCATTAGTAATATACAAAAAAAGCCTATTTTATTTTTCTTTCACAAGAAAGAATAACTTTAGAAAGAAAATGATAGGAAACATGATAAAATAGAGGAGCAGTATAAACTAGAAAATGTTCAAATAAAATAGGCAAAAATGATAGAAAATTTGCAAACTATTAAAGATTACCTAGAAAAGATATTTAATCACAAGAAAGGAAGAAAAATTGAGCAATATTTGATCTAAAGGTAAGTTTCGATCAATTTGAAGAGTGAAGGCAGGAAGTGAAAAGTTAAAATCATAGAGGTTGTTTATGCTTGTCAATTTGAGAAAATAAGAATATTAAAGGAAGGAAGCAAAAAATTAAAATCATAACAGTTGCATATGTGAATTTGTAGAGTCTCGATTTATGTGTTGTTTATGTATTCTTATAGGAGGTTGATTATATTATTTTAGTTCTTAAACTATAAAATTTAATACAAAACCATTTATTTTAAGTGTAGTATTAGGAGGGAAGCGAGTAGCATTTTTTCAAAATTTTTAACGTGTCAAAAACATGTAAGTCATATCAACCAACGGATTGGCCCAATATAACCCATTCTATTTGTGCATCATGTTCATGTGGATCCATTTTTGACATAAATTATTCCGTGTCATGTTTCATTTAGGATTTTTTGTGTTTTGTTTACGTGCCATGTCAAAAATTGTCACCATTAGCAATATCCACAATCAAGTTAATAATTTTCACACCAATTTTATGGCCAAATTTTGACCAATTAAATACTCCAAAAGCAACATAATGGCCTTATGTGATCAATTGAACAGTCCCGGCAAATCTTGTGTCCTAACTCTGACAACTCACCCAAAGATTAATTTCATGAAAATCGGATTCGATACCAGATGTAGAGCCTAATAATTATACCCAAAAAAAATTATAGGAGATAACTTTCACAAAACCAACATATATATATATATATATATGGAGGCTAATTTACATGAAGAGGACTAATATCAATAACAAGACTCAAACTTTTATTGTTCCAACTAAATACATATCATGACTACTGACAACCATAAGAAATTACTTAATACAATACTACTTTCTAAATAGTAAAACTATCCCAATTTGACGCCAATAAAACTACTAAAAATTAACTTGAACAAAATACAATTATACAATAATATAGAAGTTTTTATTATTTAATATGCCAACAATAATGAACAACACCCGGGAATTGGACGTTAGTAAGATGACTTAAGCACGGTCGACACAGTTGCAAACCTAGACTTAATGAGCTCAATAATACTTTGATTTACTTGAAATGCTTTACTCAACACGAGATCAGGAATCGAAGGCGTGGAGTTAAAAAGAGCAAGGGGGGCGAACTGAATCCCTGGATTTTGACTGTTGAACGAGGCGAAGAAGCGTGCGTTCTCGTGTCCAATATTCAGTTGGAAGTGCACTAGCCCAGGCGGAATCACAAACAACTCTCCTGAAGTCAAAATTTTCCAGTAGAAAACGTTTCCGGTTGTCACCCAGCCTACAAATATTTTTCCATCCATGACTAGAGCCAGCTCGGATGCACGAGGGTGGACGTGGGGTGCATTCAGCCCTCCAGGCTTCAAAACCACTCGGTTCATTGACAGCCCTAGAGTGTTGAGTCCTGGAAATCGATGAACATCTTGACGAGTGACATTGACGTCAAAAATATTGAATTCTCCTGGACTTTGTTGGAACCCATTGGCGAAGAAGTCTTGTGAAGATACGTTATCAGGGTTTTTGCACAGAAAGCCATTAATGTATAAAGAGGAATCAAGATCTGCAACGCAGAAATCTTGCAATGGGCTTGGATCAGCAGAATGGGATGGCAGTGGTAGGAGAAGGACTAGGGAGAAGAGTATCAAGCATAGTAGTATCTGGTAATTCATATTGTAGGCGCTCTGGTATGCCATGGAAAGTTTAATTTCAGTTGAGCTAGGTATGAATATGTAACTAGCTAGGCAGGAATGTGTCCGTAAAATAGGGAGGATGGTATTTATAGAACCCCAAAGGATGACTGATTTCAAGTTTGACATAATTTCTTATTGCTGTGTCAAAATCGCATTGTGGAAATGAGTTCTGCAGTCATACGGAAGTATATCCAACTCACCTTTGTTCGTTGTACCCTAGTGCAGGCGGGGTTTAAGTCTTTTACCGAAGAAAATCATGAAAAAACTACAATACCAGAATGTGATCCCCCTTACTTACGTGTGTTCCAGTATGAGCCCAACTTTGAAAATGAATACTGGGTTTTTCACTACAGCTCGGCCGATTTGGATAAGCTTACACATAAGTAGCTAGATTGGGTTAGACTTTTCAAACGGACGATGAAATGTGGCTTAGGGTTTCTTATTAATCTGCCTAATCTGAATATGCTGCTCATGGTCAATCCGCCATGGTGTTTGACTCAGGAGAGAAAGAATAGTATATTTATCATGTTACTAATAATTTACTTGGTGTTAGTGAAGCTGATCAACTTCAATTAAAGTAATGAAGGAAGTATAAATACTTTAAATAATTTGGCTTAGGAGGAATCTTCCGTGGCAATCATTGAGTACGATGTTTATATATATTTATATATGTGTATGTAATGTCAAAGTAAATGCACGCAAGCATATTAAACTTACACACGCTAATTCCCTCTTCTTCTTCTTTAATCATTGAGTACGATGTTTATATATATATATATATATATATATATATATATATATATATATATATATATATATATATATATGTGTGTGTGTGTGTGTATGCATATCAAAGTAAATGCACGCAAGCATATTAAACTTACACACGCTAATTCCCTCTTCTTCTTCCTTTTTCAGCGGAGAAAAAATAGATTAAGAAGCAAAAAGAGGACAATAAAATTTGAACACAAGATCTTTAATTATAAGGTCTCAATCAGCATTGAATCTTCCATTCAACAATGTTCAAAGTTCCATTTCTGCCCTTTAAGCATCTTCTATCACCCATTTTTAGCTATACAAATTTTTCTTTATTTTCTGAAAAAATAAGAACTGGATCTATTTGAATAGGAATTTTTTTAGAAAAATACATTTTACAATGTGATGTTTATAAGGTAAAGAGGTAAATCAGAAATGTGTCGAGGAAATACTCTAAAAATTTTTCCTGATAAACTTGCACTCGAAACATACACGAACTAGGTTACTAAAATATATCATTTCTTTACATCTACGCTCACATATATGGGTGTGTATGTGTGTATATATACATGCGAGCACACACATTTCTTTATTTTTTTCTTTCCTTTTACCTTTCCACTCCTCTCCACAGTCTCCTTATTTTCAATTGTCAAACATAAAATTTAAATTCTGAACTTGATAATAGAAAAAACTCTAAAATTCCTCCCTTAACTACTAGGACCCTAGTAGTTTATACTTCTTATTGAAGATTTGATTATAAAATCCAATTATTGTTACCGAATTCAAAGATATGTACATTCCATGCCGTGTATTGCACATACATAATTGGACCCGCATTCGTGGACGACCCTCATGCTTTCTTTACGACGGAATATACTCAATATGGTCCATACTGTTATACTGTTCCAAATATAACCAAGTGAAAGTGAAAAACTATTTATGCATATACTCAATATAGTCGTCATGCCATTTTTAATTTTGTTAATTTTGAGATAGGTGGTTTGACAACGAAAAATAGAATTATTAATTTGTCTGGTGGGTTCCAAACATGGTAAAATTACTTCGCTTATTTGGTTGAACGTGCATGATTGATAGTGATGCAGCATATAGTATGATGACATGTGTCTTATTACTATGTAATCCCTGTTAGTCAATTTTCTAAGTATCAAATCCTAAATTTGTTTTTGAAGCAGAAAAACTAACTCTCCATTTGGATTAGCTGTTTTTGGGGTGTTTTTGAAAAATGTTGCTGTAGCAGAGTTTTTAGATTATATTTTGTAATATTTTCAGAAAATATTTTGGGATATTTAAGAGTAGAAGAGTTTCTAGAATATATTTTGATATATTTTTGAAAATTTTAAAAAAATTTAAACTAATTTTTAGATTACCTTTTAGAGTACTTTTTAAAAATTGAAATTGTATTTGAAAAACACTCCATTGCAAGCCCATTGAATTTTCTTTAATTAGTTTCTGACATTATTGAGTCTTTTGAAGAAATATAATTGTCAACATAATTATAAACAGTAATCATCATAATTATAAAACTAAAAAGAAACAATAACAACTAAGCATAGAAACAGTATTCTTCAAAATTATAAAACTAAAAAGACATATAATCTACTGCAGAAAACAATAACAAAAGATTGAAGCTGCCATCTTCAAATTTATTATTTACATGCATGTGACGTCTTAGCATTTGAGTTTACTTGCGTGCTGAAACTGGTTAGTGTACTGAATAAAATTCTTGACTCGATGTGGTTACAAAATTGGAGTATTCTACTGCATTTTTTCCTCTCTCTGAAGCTTTACAAGTTCGAGTAAAATTTGAACTTCTTGCCCCCATGCAAGCATTCAAAACTCTTCCTTTTCCTGATAATTGAGCTATATACAATTGCTATATTTTTGTCATTTTGACGAAATGTCTGTGTAATTGCTTTTGTCATCTGGGAGCATGGCTGTATGACTCCAGTGAGAGGAGTACTTCACAACATTATTTTTCGTTTCCTAATTGAGAACAGCAAACTAAAGATTTGAGAGCTTCAAATTCAAATAGGAGTTAAATCTCACGATCGACTCAATCTAAATGAAGGAACAAGGGCCATTTTAAATCATGATGCAATGAGATACAGACTAATCTAATTGAAGAAAAAAGTGCCAAACGATTGCTTATTTGATAACTTGCACAACGTTAAGCACATACCAAACAAATATGTAATGAGATACAGAGCAATCCATTTTTTTCCGAATAAAAACAACCCCAGGCTGATATGATATCCAATCCATGCATGCACCACAGCCTACGTTAATTGGCAGCCATATTTGAAAAGTTGCCCCAACGCCGCCCATATGGGCTTCTGTAAATACATCTATCATTCTTGCCCTGCGACATATATACCAACTTACGTAATTCCTAGCAACCAGAGAGCTAATAATCGTATCATTCTTGAACACGGCTTCCTTCAATAATCTTAGTATTCACCTCGTCTTTTGCTTGACATTTTTGTCACTTCTGCATTCTACCAATGCCTTCCCTTGGATGCTACGACTGGCCACATGAAAGGGGAAAAGTGTTCGATGCCTTCAATGTGAATCTCACTGAAGTAGACATCTTTGCATTTCCAAGGCTGAACGCCTTGGGGATGTCCCTGAATCGTATTGAATTTCTTCCTGTGTAATGCAGTGTTCAATTATGTTGCATCCATTGACCTACCAAATGATGGCCAAAACTTTTGAGCTTCAGGAAGAAAAAAAATTCTAAGCAAAGAATATGTAGAAATCTTGCCAAATATGAATCAGTGCAAGGATCTAAAACACACAGTGGAACAAGAAATCTATGCAACAGTTTTTGGTTAAATATTCAGAAACTTAAAGGTCCAGAAGTCAGGACATTGTGAAGCTGGAAGAAAATCGTAAGCATAAGGTATAGACTGAAAACTTAAAGTGCACTCGTCAAAAATACAAATCTAACTTACCACTTTCTATTTCTGCACATTTATATTATTCTCAATTGAACCATTTGAGATTGAGCAGTCTTGCTTTCACTACAAAATTTGAGAAATAATGCTCGGCTGTGTCACCCTGATGGTGTGAGCTACATGCCAGGACACCCCTAGCGGTATCTAGTTGAATTATGAATGTGAGCCACAACAAATCATGCTGATTAATTTGAATAGATTCATTAACCATTCGTTACCATAACGCCAATTTATTGCGAATTCTGAAGCCAAAATACATTAAGATGTCTTGCAGTTTAATGAACCAAATATATCATGCACAGAAAGAATTGTACAACATCCGCACTAAGTCTGGGAGTGGATTCTCACTGAAATTGTAGCTGAAGAACTATTCAACACAATAAAGGAATTTTATGTCTACATTCATAAATGTACATGTAACACACTCAAAGCCAGTAATACACATTATCAGGCATCTCTTTGCAGAAAAGTAACACTTACAGTGAACGCTACATTCTGCAGTCACTGTCAACACTTGCGTTTTTATAAGTAAAACTCTATGATTTTCCATATGGCTTTCTACTTGGGTTGTGTAAGGTGCTAGCTGTAAAGACCAAATCTTCATCGAGGTGATAAACCACTTCTTCTATAATTGCACCTTTCAAGATCTACAGTGCTGATGCTAACATACAGTCAAGATATTATAATGTTGACATAGACATCTTTCACAGAACACGCAATATCCAAGGACTCTTTAAGAGGGCACATATCAAGTATCATATTTGAGGTATGTACCCTATATAGTTCCAAAAACTTCTAACAGGAGTCTTCAGCCTGCTCCAAGCATGCTCTCTACGAGCCGATACAACTGATGATGTGCATTCATCAACACAGCACATGTCATCTATATCAACTAAAAAGATACTCAAAACAAACTTCTCTGACAAACTTCTGATAAAATTAAACCAAGTAAATTCAAGTTTCCATGCAATGAAAGGCAGCATGTCAAAAAAATGGATCAAGTTGAAACTATTACAAGTTGCTATACAGGATGCTAGCAAGAGTTCAATACATATCTAGACTAAAGCCCTGAAGATACCAGAGCATATCCTCAAGTTGAACCACTGCCAATTGTCAAACATAATGGATAATTTAGAAAACAATAAGCTCTTCATAAGACTTTGGAAGTTGTCAGCACAGTGACTACAAGGATGAAAGAAAAAACAACAAATCCTGACTCGCTATATATTTATCTCTAGTTTTTCCAGAATTAGTGTCTGCAAGTGTAAAATATGCTGATACTTCAGAAGCTCCATTTTGAAAGACTAGATACACATACATACATATTTAATTGAAATCAGGAGACAGAAAATCCATTTCTTACAACTATTAAGGATTGCAAGTTTTCTGAATGAGAAAACAACAATGCACAGATTGCTTGAAGAAAGTCATACAACCGTACAAAGCACTGAACACACAATTTAGCAAGCATCAAAGAACTAAAACAGACTAACGTCAACCTCAATAATACATGTCTAGAGTGGAAACTACAAGTTGTCCTTCTTTCTTGAGGATGTTAAGTAGAATTCAAATCCAGCAGATATTGCAAAAAAGAAGGACTGGAAAGACTAATTGCTCCAAAACATTGAAGCCACAAGAACTTTTTGCCAAAAGGTCTGCTGCTCCAGCAGAATGGGATATTCCGCAAAAGAGCTGCAGAAATAAGACAATTTTGGACAAACTCTCTGATCCTATTCCACTTTTTCCTTGCACATAGTGTTGATCTTGTAGCAAATAAAAAGATTTTAGTAATGATTGAGAACTTGAGATTGCTTGAAGGTGCCAGCAAATTGACATTAAGAAATAGGCCATATCATTACAAAGGTCGCAAGTTAGGCATACCATGAGGCAGAAGTTCAAAACACAGGGGGGGGGGGGGGGAAGAAAAAAAGATTTGAGGAGGAGGAGAAGAAAAACACAACTGCATAGAATTTTAGTACAGAATTAGGTGGATTATCTAGATGGAATAACAGAGTCCGTCAGTGCCGAAAATGATAAAAATGTGAAAAAACAACAAAAGCATACCTTCCACTTGCAAAATCAACAAAAGAAAACACGTAAAAAAACTTGTACTGCATTACTGAGTCAGTCATTTTCAAAGTATTCTCCACTTCTTTCCTCTCCGTGTTGGTATAGCTTTTGTTGGAGAAGTTATACTTAAGTAAATTTTGAAAGAAAGTTGAGGGTAAAAAATATTTTTTGAAGCAAATCTAGGTCTCACGAGGTAGGACACGAGTAGAGGCTATCAATGCAGTTTGGTTTTTATAACCAGTTCATACGTTCTGTAGCATTGCAAAGAATCACTTCAGTAAACATAATGTCACCAATTGCCTCTCAGTAAAGTAGGTTTATGCATTCAAAATTTCAACATCCAGTGTCAATTGGCATTCTGAAGGAATTATCGACTAGTGAAATGATTATTAAAGGCATTTCTACTTTTAGTTTTCCCCTTCCTATGAAAATTTTACCTGCATAACCAAATGCAGTAAAAAAATAAAGCACCCAAGTAACAATTTGAGAAGAAGCAGCCCCAAAAAAAATTTTGTTGTAACACCAACATCCAAGCATTCTCAATTTCCAAAGGTGAATAATTAACGCAAAAATTTTTTAAAAAATTAAATACTTAAATTTCACAAAAGGATGTCCAAAGTAAGCAAGATAAACTTAAAAAGAGTACAAAAAACAGTACGCCGAAAATATGAAATTTCTCATTTTTAACATAGGCAGGAGAAATTTTCAAACTTCCCACATTACTTAAGCACCTTTAAGCATCAAAAACAATAAGTCGAAACACAAAATATTTCAAGCAAACTCAGGGCAGGAGAAGCTTCAAAATGGCCATATTACTTAAGCACCTTATCGAAACATTCAAGACTAGTACAACTTCTCAAGAATGGATGTTCCTATTGTAAAATATATAGTATTTCAAAAATATTCTTTGTCCCACATCGAAAAATGAGAAGTATTGCTTTCTCTGTCCCACATTGGAAAGTGAGAAGAGTTGCAGTCTTTGTCCCACATCGGAAGTGAGAAGGGTTGCACCTCATTCTGAAATCTATAAATAGGATCCATTCCCTCCTCAGAAAATCACCCCAGCAGCTTCAGTTGATATCTTTCTGTTAACTACTCTATCTCTCTCTCTCTCTCTTTTTTATTTTTGTCAGTTGATACCTTCCTGACAATTCTGTTCTCATTTTCTCTCTCTATATCTGCTGGTTTTAATTTGCTAGTTCTGGTCCTTCTAGTTTGCAACAAGAAGAAAGCTTGTCTTTCTTGTTCGCAACAAATAGAAGAAGATTTGTTTAATCTTGGGGAGACATTTCAATTTCATGAAATAGTTTCTTAGGACAGTGCTACGCACGTCTCAAGCAGTAGTGTTAACATTGTTGTGGCCGTTTCGCCAACAATCTAAGAAACTATGGCCTCCGACAGTGTTAATACCACACAACCTTCATCCGCAGCAGCAGCAGTCGCAATACCATTTGCTAAGCCTTTTCCGGATGTCTCCAAAATTGAAGTTTTTGCCAATGAAAACTTCAAAAGGTGGCAAGAACGTGTACACACCCTACTCGACATTCATGGAGTGACTTATGCACTGACAAAATCCCAACCTACTGCGACCGTGGATACTAAGATACAAGAATCATGGCAATATGCCAATGAGGTATGTCGTCATACTATTTTACAAACACTCTCAAATGAATTATTTGACGTGTATTGTAGCTGCAAGCAAGCCAAAACAATTTGGGAAGCTTTGGTAACAAAGTTTACCGCCGAAGATGCAACCAAACAAAAGTTCATCGTAGGAAAGTACAATCAGTGGCAGATGACTGACGATAAAGAAATGAAAACCCAAATCACAGAATACCAAATGCTGCTCGAGGACTTGAAAAATGAAGACATCAAGCTGCCTGAGAAATTTGCTGCAAGCATGCTAATTGAAAAACTGCCTGAGTCATAGGGCGACTACAAAAACAACTTGAAGCACAAGGAGGAAAATTACACCATTGATGAGCTCGTGAAACACATCCTGATTGAAGATTCAAACAGGAAGGAGTTAAGAGCTGTCAAAGCAAAGGAAATGAGCTTCAGAGCTAATCTAGTCCAAAACAACAACAAAAGGTACGCCAATAAGTCCCAGTATGATAGACCAAAAAATCCCAACTATAAGCCCAATATCCCCAACTTTAAGAAAAAGAAAGGCAATTGCTATTATTGTGGAAAACCAGGACATTATGCTACCTAGTGTAGATACAATAAGGGTGACAAAGTAAATGCTAATCCTCCTAAGGTTAATTTAACCGAAGGAGGTGAAATAATTGCTGCAGTCATCTCTCAAGTGAACATTGCAGCCAATGTGAAAGAATTGGTGGTAGACTCTGGGGCTACTCGACACATATGTGCAAATCGAGAAGCATTTTCCTCCTATACTCCAATAGGGGATGATGAAGAAGTAGTCTACCTTGGAGACTCACGAACTGCTAAAGTTCTGGGTAAGGACAAAGTGCTCTTGAAACTCACTTCAGGAAAAACTTTGGCTCTTATTGATGTGCTGCATGTGCCAAACATTCGGGCAAATCTGGTTTCTGTAGCATTGCTAGGAAAAGTTGGGGTGAAAGTGTCATTTGAATCTGATAAGATCGTAATGACAAAAAATAATATATTTGTGGGGAAAGGCTATTGTAACCAGGGACTCTTTGTACTTAACATTTCAAATGTGCTTAATGAGAATGCTTCTTCTTCTGCTTACATTGTTGATTCAATTTCTTTATGGCATGCTAGATTATGACATGTTAATGCAAGTTATATAAAGAAAATGCAATCTAGTGGCCTAATTTCTGGTATTAATGATAAAATGGACAAATGTGAAATATGTGTAGAAACTAAAATAACAAAGAAAAGTTGTGTAAGTGTCCAAAGAGAAACTGAATTATTAAGTTTAATTCACACAGACTTAGGTGATTTGAAACAAACTATAACTAGAGAAGGTAAATGATATTATGTTACTTTTATAGATGATTACTCTAGATATACTAAACTTTATTTACTTCGAAACAAAGATGATACTCATAATGCTTTTTTATCCAATAAGTCTGAAGTAGAAAATCAACTTAATAAAAGGATAAAAAGAATTAGATCAGATAGAGGAAGTGAATATATAGCTTTGGATAGCTTTTGTGAACATGAAGGTATAATACATGAAGTAACACCACCTTATTCACCACAATCTAATAGTGTAGCTGAAAGAAAAAATAGAACATTAAAAGAAATGATGAACTCCATGTTAATTAGTTTTCATGCTCCTGATAATTTGTGGGGGAAAACTATTTTATCTGTTTGTCATTTACAAAATAGAATTCCACATAAAAGAACTGGCAAAACACCTTATGAGTTATGAAAAAATTATAAACCTAATTCAAAATACCTAAAAGTGTGGGGGTGTTTAGCTAAAGTATTATTGCCTGGATCTAAGAAAAGAAGATTAGATTCTAAAACTTCTGATTGTATGTTTATTGGATATGCTGAACATAGTGCTGCATATAGATTTCTTGTTTTAAGAAGTGATGTACTTGATTGTAATACAATCATTGAGACAAAAAATGCTGAATTTTTTGAACATATTTTTCCACTATCTAATAAAATTTCTCATGCACCTGTTGAAATAAATAAAGAAACAACCTCTAATGAGGAGTTGAGAAGGAGTAAAAGGCCAAGAAAAGAATTTTCCTATGGGAATGATTTTCAAACATTTCTTGTTGATAATGATCCTTTAACTTATTTTGATGTTATTTCCTCTTCTGATAGCAAATTTTGGAAAGAAGCAATAAAAACTGAAATTGATTCTATTATGAAAAATAAAACTTAGATTTTGGTAGATTTACCGCCTGGGGCAAAACTTATTGGTTGCAAATGGATTTTCAAAAGAAAATATAATCCTGATGGCTCTATAGATAAATACAAAACTCGTTTAGTAGCTAAGGAATTTTCTCAAAAATGAAATATTGATTATTTTGACACATTTGCACCAGTAACAAGAATTGCCTCTATTCGGGTTTTATTTGCTCTGACTTCTATTCATAAACTTTTTATTCATCAAATGGATGTCAAAACAGTCTTTTTAAATGGTGTATTAGAAGAAGAAATTTATATAATCCAACCTGAGGGATGTATCATTTCTGGAAAAGAAATAAGGTTTGTAAATTAACTAAATCTCTTTATGGCCTAAAACAAGCTCCTAAACAGTGGCATGAGAAATTTGATCAAGTATTGATTAAAGACGAATTTTCGTCTGTAGAAGTGGATAAATGTGTATATGTTAAAATTGTCAATGATCAATATGTGATAATCAGTTTGTATGTGGATGACATGCTTATATTTGGTACTAGTCTAAATATTGTTAATAGTACTAAAGAATTTTTGTCTTCCAATTTTGATATGAAAGATATGGGTGAAGTTAAAATGATATTGGGTGTTAAAATCATAAGGAGAGATGATGGTATAATGTTGTCACTAGAACATTATACAGAGAGACTTCTTAGGAAGTTTGAAAATTATGATGTAACATCTGTAAGCACTCCCTATGATGCTAACACTCAATTAAAGAAAAATAATGGTGACCCAGTTGCTCAGTCGAAATATGCTCAGATTATTGGGAGTCTGATGCATTTAATGAATTTTACCTATGTTTTCAGAACCGGACCGGATATCGACTCGGTCAAGCTCAGGGGTCAGGGGTCAATGGGTTCAATCGGGTTCGATAGGGGTTGAACCGGATGACGTCATAAATAAAAATTATTTAAAAATTAAAATATTATATGTAAAATACCTAATAACATGTTAATATTAATAAAGGTATATTCATATATATTTGATGTTTCAAATATATTTAACAAGAAAATACAAAGAAATTAGAACAATCAAGTAGCAATTTATATTATTTAATAAGTATTAACAAGTTTAGAATTAAAATTATGGACTTAATTAAAAAATAACACCAAACTTTAAGAAAACATTGATAAAGTATGAAATATTTGAGGTATATTAATAATTTTTAACAATCTAGGGGTCAAAATATAATATTGAAAAAGTTTGAGTTTTTTTTTAAAAAAATGCTGTTTGAACCGGAAATCCGGTTTTTTCCCGGTCAAACCCGGGTCTTGACCGGAGTTGACCGGGTTTTTACTTTTCCGGTTTTTTGGTATAACTCGGACCGGACACATGGCCGGTTCCCGGTTCGACCGGTTGAACCGGCCGGTCCGGTCCGAGTTTTAAAACACAGAATTTTACAAGACCAGATATAGCCTATACTGTATGTAGACTGAGTAGATATACTCATAATCCCAATCGTGAGCATTGGTTTGCATTGGTCAGACTAATGAAATATTTGAGAGGTACAATAAATTATGGTATTTTATATAGTGGATTTCCCACTGTATTAGAAGGATACAGTGATGCTAATTGGATCTCTGATTCAAATTATACAAAATCCACTAGTGGTTATGTGTTCACCCTTGGTGGTGGTGCAGTAGCATGGAAGTCAGCCGGGCAGACAGTCATTGCTAGGTCAACTATGGAGTCCGAATTTATAACTCTGGAGTTGACTGGTTCTGAGGCTGATTGGTTAAGGAATTTCTTAGCCAATATTCCTTCAAATAAGGATCTGTTGCCTCCTGTGTCGATACATAGTGATTGTCAAGTGGCTATTGCTATTACTAAATATCAATCGTATAATTGTAAAAGTCGACACATGAGATTGAGACATGATGTCGTAAAGCAGCTGTTTAGAGATGGAATTATTTCCATTGATTATGTGAAGTCAGAGTTGAATTTGGCTGATCCTCTGACTAAACCCGTAGGAAGAAAATTGATTCTTCAAACTTCAAAAGAAATGGGACTTCGACCAACAAGTTGTCAATAGAGATGGCAACCCAACCTATGTGATTGGTGATCCCATGAAGTAGATTCATATGGGTAATAACAAGTTAATATTGACCGTAAAGCACTTCAAATTTAACTCCCTCCGGAAATAAGTGCTTTGAGTAATTGAGAATGAGTTAAAACTCTTAATGAATTCATATCCCATTAGGGAGGTGTATTTAAAAGAGCATACACTTGATAAATTCACCTATATGTGAGTGGAGTGAGGCCGCTCCTATAAGATTCATTGGTCAAATCTTTAGAACTCTCATAAAATAACCAGGCAGGCGCACGGCCCAAAAGCTCAAAACCGCGTTAACAGCAAATTATGGGTTGCAATGTGATTGATAAAATCTCTGTCATACATCAAGATTTATTTTGGTTCATAGAAATTTATATTTCACCAATAATTCTGTAGATCATGTTTTATCAATCTACGTTTGGTTCATAGTCCAAAAGGCACCAATCTAACTACATTTCAACCAAATCCAGCAGAGTACTTTTAAAATTCTGCCTTTATCCAAAGAATCTTTTTGAAATAGGAAGGAGATTGTTGTAAAATATATAGTATTTCAAAAATATTCTTTGTCCCACATCGAAAAATGAGAAATATTGCTTTCTCTGTCCCACATTGGGAAGTGAGAAGAGTTACAGTCTTTGTCCCACATCGGAAGTGAGAAGGGTTGCACCTCATTCTGAAATCTATAAATAGAATCCATTTCCTCCTCAGAAAATCACCCCAACAGCTTCAGTTGATATCTTTCTGATAGCTGCTCTATCTCTCTCTCTCTCTCTCTCTCTCTTTTATTTCTGTCTGTTGATACCTTCCTGACAATTCTATTCTCATTTTCTCTCTCTATATCTGCTGGTTTTAATTTGCTAGTTCTGGTCCTTCTACTTTGCAGCAAGAAGAAAGCTTGTATTTCTTGTTCACAACAAATAGAAGAAGGCTTGTTTAATCCTGGAGAGACATTTCAATTTCATGAAATAGTTTCTTAGGGCAGTGCTACGCACGACTCAAGCAATAGTGTTAACATTGTTGTGGCCGTTTCGCCAACAGTTCCAACAGCTGGATAGCTAACGGTCTTTGTGCTGGATTTTCATGGAGGCATACGCTAACAAAAGTTACTGAAAATTGCTGGTGAACTGTCTTGTTTCTCCCGTGACAAGCGGTGCTTCAGTCCTGCTAATATCATTGCCTATCTCCATCAGGCTATATAAATTAGGCTAACAATTGTTTTGACTGATGTATGAGGTTAAAGCCATTAAGCCTCCTCTTGTCTTGACAGGGATGCGGTGATAGGCCAATTCCAAAGCAGCTAATCTGAGGAGCCATACGTCAGCCTTGGAGGAATAAGCCTCCCCAGCATCGTAGAATTCTGATACATGACTGAATTCATCAATCGTTGAATTCATCACCGAATTTTTAGCATTGTCAGAATTCCAAGCATGACATGGAGTTGGCTTCATGACCCAAAGCAATTCATAAAGGATTCGTACAGACAAAATATGGTCCGGACTAACACGTTTGAAAACCATATGATTTTCATGCAGGAAACGAAGACCTTTCAGAACCAGGGCAATTCAATCCTCAGGCCGACCACCACTTCATCAAGTCCTTGAAAGAAGCCTCAATGAACCCTCATCAAACAAGGTCATGGAGACACAATAACTTGCACCACTTGCAATTTTGTTTATAACCCCGACGATACATGCATGGGAATTAGCATCCACACTGATCTCAACTAATTTCTGGAGCAGACTTCTCCTTCTCCATTACCTTCAAAGCCACATAGTGATCAGAGCTTTTTGATGGGCTTATACTTGGTCTGGTAAACCAGAGATTTCCTGTGGTAGCTAAGAATTTTCCCCAGTTTGTAGATGCCCTTACCATCAAAGACACGTCCCTCAAAGATTTTCCCTACAACCTTTTCAAATGGCTTAAGGCCCTTAAACAAATCACCTTGAAATAGTTCTTCCAAACTAGGTCTACCAGCAGGGTTAGAATTCAAGGACCTGATTACCTCTTGAAATAGTGGTGAGAAACACAAATTCTTAGAGGGATTCTGCCCCAAATTCCCCCTCTTTCTAGTTTGACCATCAATATCAATATCAATTAAGTCGCTAGCACGGAGTAACCTGCCTCCAGACCACTCCCCTGTTCTAATTTTTCTCTACCAAATTAAGCAACTCCGGGTGATTATTGGCGGGAAAAACCCAATCCGAACTCCAGCATCATCAATCCTAAGCTCTAGACCACGGCAAACTTCAGTCTCCTCCATTTCTTTCTCTAGTTCTAGTGCCCTACCCTCACCCTCGACCCAAAACTCGTTTTGAGTGGTTTAGCAGAAGCAAAACGTGAAATAGATGATGAGGTAGGGATAATAGGAGGGTCACTTTTTTTGGGCGGAAGACTCCGGTGGACGATAATACAGTCATCAGCCGCAAACACAAGCCCACAATTCAGATTGTGCTTCACACTGCTGCCCCAGGATTTTTTGCTTTAGACTCCCGCCAAGTCAGAGAGCCTCTATGGTTTCCCTACCACCAGTGATATTGAACTTCCAGCAATCCCCCAGGGGAATCGGTCGTACAAAAACTTTCTCAGCAGCATGATGCTGTCTTGAAGTAGAAGTTCAAACTGAAGAAACAAACTGAAGGTGTGATTTGCATGGAGTAGTCATGAAATGCGATAAAGAGACACAATAGAAGATGTGGAAGTCAAATCCACGCCTTCAGAAAACATGAGTTCAGCTGCAAGTGGTCCTGCAACAGAATTTGGCACAAAGGGCCAAGTGTCTAAACTAGATTGGATGAGCTAAGGAGTTAGTTATTAGTTTCAGCATTACATAGGTGGATTTAGGAGATAGTACAGGAGAATATTGTGTAATCAAATCAATTGGGATCATTCCCGGTTCATTGCTTCTTTCCCAAGTTTTTCCTTCATTCTTATTCATCTTCTTCTCTTTTCCCACCAACTTTGTAACTACCTTGTTTAATCAATACATCACTATTGAGCTGATTTCATTGCCAATTATTACTTTTCTGCTAGTACTGGGTAATCTATCTTGTTGATTCCAACGCTGTGCGATTTCATTGCCCTGGTTATGCTCGATATCATCACAGTGGTATCAGAGCTCAACCACAAGCCATTGGGATGACTAAGACTCAGGACGAAATGCTGAGGAAGTGCAGACACCAAATTTTAATTTATTTTTATTTTATTTGATAATTATTACCTATTTTTATTTATTTATTAATCTCATGATTTTTAGACATTTTTTTTAGCATTTAGATGTCAAATTTTTTATTTAACTTTATTTATTATCATTTTTATTGATTAATTGATAATTATTATTCATTTTTGCTCATTTTGATCATTAGTCTCTTAATTCTTATTTTAAGACATTTTTAGCATTAAAATTTCAGAAAAAGAAAATTTTCACAAAAAGTTGTTTTAATCATTTTGGATTCAATTTGAAAATATATATAATTGACATTTAAAAGTTTTCAATTTGTTTTAATTTGCTTTTAACTTTGTTTGATTTTTGAAAAAAGCAAAAACAAAAATGACAAAATGATAAGGAAAATGTGTGAATAGGTGGAAGCTTGCATGTGGGACAAGTGTTCCTTTATTTATTTGACAACACAACACCTAGGGGGTGAGGTGTTAGGACACTTGGGAGGCTTAGAAAATTGAAAAACACAAATGAAGAAAAAAAGAAAGAAAAAGGCTGGCGGCTAGGTTTTGAAAGGGGGGAGTTTCGGATAAAAAAAAAGAAAAACAGAGGAAAAGGGCGCGGGGGGATGAGAGGAAAAGAAGGGGTCTTTGGCTGAGGGAAAAGCAAGAGAGAAAAAGGAAAATCTGGAATTTGGGGAAGGAGCGGCGGACAAAAGGAGGAACAAGAAGAGAGAACGACTAAAAAATCTGGAAAAAAGAAAAGGCAATAAGGAACGAAAGGGAGGCTTCGGGGCTGAGTGAAAAATGGAAGAAAAGAGAGCAAGGAAAAGGAAAGGAAGAGTTTCGGGGGAGTTGGGAGTAACGAGAGAACCAGAGGAAAGAAAAACAGAGGCGGTGGAACAAGAAATCAAAAAAAAAAAGAGAGCAAGAGGGAGAGTGAAACGGAAAAAAGAAAATCAGAAAGCAAGAAAAGAGGGGAAGTTGTGAGAGAGGCTGAGGGGTTTGGGGGATGAGAAGGAAAGAACCAACAAGGTTTTTTGCAGTGAAGAGTCAAGGGGAAAATCTGGATAAACGAGGGTTTCGGCTGGGCAAGAAAAAGGAACCGGAGAACCAGAAAATCAGGGGAGGGCTTCGGCCTGAGAGGGAAAAAGCTGATGAACAAGAAAAGAAACAAGAGAAAGAAAGGGCTGGTGGAGGAAGGGAAAGGGGTGGACAAGGAAACAGAGGAGGAAAAGAGTTTCGAGCCAGAAGCAAGAAAGAAGTGAAGAAAGATTTGGCGGAGAAATTGCAGCTTATTGCAGGCCCCTCAGTCCGTTACCACCTCCGAATCTTCATCAAGCAAACGCTGTAAGCCGCCTTCCCTCCTTGAATTTCGATTCTCCATTCGAACGCAAATGCTGGGAAATCTCAAAGCATGTCTTCCGTGTCTCTGTTATTGCGATTCTTCTGTGATTGTCCACAATTTTTGCACACACATGCTTTATGTGCTGATTGGGCTGACCTTCTTGAGATTTCTGATTAATTTTGGGGCTGATTATTACATCATTTGAATGGAAAATTGCTGAATATTTCCATGCCCATTAGTTGTTTGATAAAATGCCGAACCGAAAATTTTACTTGGAAGATGATTTGTCCGATTCGAGTGTGAGGAGAACGAATAATCAGTAGGTTCCATACTTGTCAAACTAGTTGATTTTTCATGGTAGAAAGCGGAGTCTTGAGAAGCTTTGGCATGCTAGTTCTTTGCGTTTTTCCTGTTTTTATTTCTCTATGCTTCCCTATGTTTGAATTCGACTTAAGATTAGGAGAGGGAATTCTTGTGGGTTTCATTGTCTGATTGAAAATGATTAGAATTGAAATCAGATTTCTGGTATTGCTCTGATTGCAAAGGAGGACAGAAATGGCCGTTGATGTTCTTTTGATCTTCGATGGTTTAATATTCATGATTGGGTTGTGTTAATTAAATTTGTTAAAGGGTCTTGTTTGTTTGGAATCTATTTCGTGTGTTTCCTGGGGCGATTTACAGAAGAAAGTATGTAGAAGAAAGCAACAAAAGAGCTTCGGGCAGGATGCATGATGATTTCTGAGTTTTTAGTTTAGCCCCCCAACTTTTGTCTAATTGCACTATGGCCCAGAATCTTCTGTAATTGAATCATTCACGTCCCTATTGAGTGTTCATCTTCTTTTCATATTTTAAGTGCATTTCTAAACATGTTGTTTCTGTGATTTGGGGTATAATTAGACCTTAATTTGTTTCAGTGGATTTATTATTTTATTGGGTTATGGTGAAGTAGGTAGTTTGGGATATAGGATTGTTTTGTTTAGGTTTTGGTAATGGATTTTGGTTTATTTCTTCTGGGTTTATGATTTGGGCTTGAGGGGGTTAAAGCCCACGCCTTTTATTGGGTTTATTTGATAAAAATAATAGATTGGGCCCGCTCCTTTACCTTGGGTTTTCGTTTGGGCTTGGGAAGCTTTAGCCCAAGAAATAAATAAAATGGCCCAATGGCCTGTGTGGCTAAGAACCTGGTCATATAATTTGCGGAGTGAATCCCTGTACTTTTGGGCATTTCCATTATAGCCCTATAAACTTTCAGTTTCTTTCAATTAGGTCCCTAATTTAATTGTAAATAGGTCCATGATCTTTATTTTTCTTTAATTTTGCCCCCAGATCTTTGCGATAACTGTAATTTAACCCCTAAAAATTTATTAATTTTTGCAATTAAGTCCTTGATTGTTTTAATTTCTTAAAAGTAGGTTGTTTCCATGATTCAATTTTCAATTTCATGTTTATTTCTATTTTTATGATTATTTTGTTAATTAAAGTGATGCCTTGACCCTTTTCTTTATTTTTGGAGGATAAATAAGTAATTTTCCACTTCCTTAGGGCCCCAATTCAAGGGAGGTACACTCTATCCTTTATTTGCACTTTGTTTGACTCTATGTGCACTTATGTGACTTTATGTGTTCAATTGCATGCCTTTTGAATATCTTCATTTCGTTTCATTTATTTGCTTTATTTGTTTTCATTTTTGTATATTTATTTTAATTTAATTTGTAATTATTTGATAAGGCAATTAAATGCCACAATTGTAATAGTTAGGTTATTATATCATTTTATTTAATGCTTTCCCCCTTTAGATTGTAGTAGGGTCCCCCTGATGTAATAGTTAGGGTTTTATTTGCTTTATTTTTGCTTTGTGTGATTTGCATGCCTATGTGCTATGTGTTACCGCTTTCTTAGGATCTTACATCTAGATATCATGCTTATGTGTTATGTGTTTATGTGATTTATGTGTTTATTTGCTTTATTATGTTTTACATGATTTATTTGATTATAATAAATGTGAAACGCCGCCACACTAGTCCAACGCTAGTTGTGGCCCCCTTTTCACGATTCCGCACTAGTCCAACACTAGTTGTGGCCTCTTGCTCCGATTTTCCTACTAGTCCAATGCTAGTAAGGACTCATAGATGTGGGCTAGTCCAATGCTAGTAAGGACTCATAGATGTGGGCTAGTCCAATGCTAGACCCTTAGGAGCCCTTCTACGCGTTAGATCATGATCGTGTGATAAAATCACTTCATCTCATGCATGTTTATCACTTTTAGGGTTTTCTTATCATTTTGCATGACATTTTTTACTACACACACATCCTTTATCCCTCATTTGCCCCTTTATATATCTCCTATCCATATTCCCCTTTTTTCTATAGCCCTTATTTTATATTTTCCTTTATATCCTATGCATGAGACATGACATTAAATTTGCATTTCATTTAGGAAAATTGGAAATTAGGTTAGGTCATTTGCTTGATTAGGTAGGAAAAACCCCTTGAGTATGGGATATTCTAACCTTAGCACGCTCGTATTCCCTCTAATAAAGGGAAAATTGAGTCACGAACATTAGTCCCCCGTACCCGACATGATGCATTCCATTAGGACATGTATATTTGTATAATTATGATTATTTTTATCATTATTCTTCCTTTTCTTTCCTTAGGGTTTCATATTTTTGTACAATTCGTGACTTCTCCGAAAGTTCTTTTGGGCGTCGCAATTAATGCGATTTGCATCAAATAGCTTCGAAGAAATATCTTGACCCCCGATACCCTCTTAGGTCTAGGGTTTGCATTCATGTAGTACCTCCAAATGCGATAAATTTTTAGTTTAAAATGAGAAAATTTTTGACTAAATCACGCAACTAGTCTTGGCTAGGTTGAGAGGGTGCCTTGGATTTTTATCCTTGCCTTCCCTCTCTTCAAATGTGACTCCCGAATCTTTTTCTCTGATTTTCGTAGACTTAGGAGTCGTTTAAAAAGGGTCTTCATAATTTTATTTAAAAAATTCATTTTAGGTGATTTGGTACACCTCAACTCAATACCAAGTGGCGACTCCAATTTTTTTTTTTTAAAAAACCCTTTTTAAACTTTTATTTTGGGTCAAATCGTCGCATTTTCAAAGTCCCATTTAGACCCATTTTGTTTTCCTTATTTATTTTCTAACAAATCAAAGACACATTTTTCAATCAAAAATCAAACCAAAAAATCCATTTTTCTATAAACTTCATTTATTTTTTTATTTTTAAAAAAATGGGGCGCGACAGGACGGATCTAACCAAGCTAGGAAGTGTCGTGAGGACATTTGCCAACAGGAATGATGGAATAGAGCAGACAGTAAGAGCAATGGAGCATAGGCAAGAGAGCACAGAGAAAGCCATTAAGAATCTGGACCAAAAATATGAGGGAATGATGAATATGATGGCACAGATTATGTCCAAACTAAGCGATAAAGGGAAGGAAGTAGAGGGAAGTAGCATTGGAAATGACCAGATGGTGGAAGTGGTCAATAGGAAGTATGAGAAAACAGAAGGAAGAGGGGGAGTTAAACTGGCTAGGATGGACTTTCCCTTGTTTGATGGGGTCAATCCTAGGGAATAGGTTAGGAGAGCTAACAAGTACTTCCAAATCCATGGAGTAGAGGAAGATTTGAAATCTAATATTGCTCAGCTCTACCTTAAAGACAAAGCAGATATCTGGTTTCATGGCATGTACCATGAAAGAGGAGCAGTTCCCTGGAAGGAATTGGCAATGGCTGTTTGCGAAAGGTTTAGAGGAGGAGATCCAGAGGAGGCTATGGAGGAGTTCAACAAACTAGTGCAGACTGGCAGTGTAGCAGATTACCTGGAAAAGTTTGAGCTACTGAAGTCCCTGGTAATGTCCTCCCTTCTTGGAAAACCTGATTCTTATTATAGATCTTGTTTCCTTAGTGGCTTGAAGCATGAGATTGTTAACATGGTTAGGATGACCAAGCCCCTTACCCTAGCAGATGCTATTGAAGCTACTAAATTGCAGGAAAAAAATCTAGAATCCGTTAGGAAGGCATCGGGAAAAATCATCCAAAAGTATCCCACCAGAACTCATTTACAGACCTCTAACCCACGAAATAAGGGAAAGTGGCCTAAAAACCAGAAACCAGAATTCATTTCCCATAAGAACACCGAGATAGGGACTCACTCGGCCAACCAATTTAAAGGAATCACTCCTTCTGAATTCAGTTATAGGAGGGAAAAGGTGTTGTGTTTCAAGTGTGCTAAACCTTATACCTTGGGGCATATCTGCAAACAGGCTCATATGTACTTCATAGTGGTGGATGAGCCTATTGATTATGGTAACTCATTTGAGGGGCAAAGACGGAATGCTGAAGAATCTAGATAACTACAAAAGATGGTGGGATGGGGAATACAAGGGCAGGACTTCCATCACCAATTCAATACACTTAGATTGGGTAGCTGTGACATGGTGCTTGGCGTTGACGGGTTGGCCAAATATAGTCCCATTGAGTTTGATTTCAAACAGCTGACTATGAAGTACCTGAAAAGAAAAGAACCAGTGGAGTTGAAGGGAGAAATAGAAAAGCTTAAGTTGAAACTTGTCAAAGGGAGTAAACTAGCTAAATGGAGGAGGAAGTAGGCATATGGAATCACTGCCCAACTCTATGTAGTGGAATAGGAAAGGTTGGGCTATGAGCAAATGCCAGCAGAAATGAAGGAACTGCTGAACCAATTTGGGGAAGTGTTTTCTGAGCCACAATGCATGCCTCCAACCAGGAGTCATGACCATGACATTCCACTGAAGGAAGGAGCAACTCCATTTCAAAACAGGTCATACAGATGTCCATATGTGCAAAAGGGTGAGATAGAGAAATTGGTCAAGGAAATGTTGCAAATGGGGATCATTCAGCCCAGCAACAGCTTTTTTGCATCTCCAGTATTGTTGGTAAAGAAGAAGGATGGAAGCTGGAGGTTATGTGTCAACTATAGACAGCTCAATGAGCTGACAGTAAAGGACAAATCTCCTATGCCATTGATAGATGAGTTGATTGATGAACTGCAAGGCTCCAAATTCTTCACCAAGATAGACCTGAGGGCTGGCTATCATCAAATCAGGGTTAAGGTGGAAGACAGGCACAAGACACATTCAGAACTCACCAAGGATTATATGAATTCAAGGATTATATGAATTCAAGGTCATGCCATTTGGGCTGACTAATGCTCCAGCCACTTTTCAGAGTCTCATGAACCATACTTTTAGGGAACAACTAAGAAAGTATGTTTTGGTGTTCTTTGATGATATCTTGGTGTACAGCCCCACTTTAGACAGTCACCTAGAGCATGTGGCAGCAGTATTAAACATCCTAAAGAAGCACTAGCACTATGCTAAGAGAAACAAGTGCTCATTTGCTCAAACAGAAGTAGAGTACTTATGACACATCATCTCTGATCATGAGGTGATGGCTGACCCTAAAAAGGTAGAAAGCATGATGAGTTGGCCAAAACCAGCTACTGTGAGGCAGTTGAAAGGATTTCTGGGACTGACAGGGTACTATAGGAAGTTTGTGAAGAGGTATGAAACTATAGCAAAACCTCTCACTATGCTGTTGAAGAAAGATGGTTTCCAATGGAATGCAGAAGCTGATGAGGCATTTCAGAAGCTGAAATTGGCAATGTGTAGCACAGCTGTACTAGCACTAACTGACTTTACTAAACTATTTGTGATTGAGATTGATGCCTGCTATGAAGGGGTGGGAGCTGTATTGATGCAAGACAAGAGACCCTTGGCATTCCTGAGCCAGAGTCTTGGTCCTAGGAACCTGGGACTATCCATCTATGAAAAGAAACTGCTAGCCCTGGTGATGGCAGTGACTAAATAGAGGCACTACTTGGAAGGACACCACTTCATAATAAGGACTGACCACTAGAGTTTGAAGTACTTGTTGGAGCAGAGGGTTACCACTACACTTCAACAAAAATGGTTAACCAAATTGTTGGGACTGAGCTACGAGATTCAGTACAGAAAAGGGAAGGAGAATGTGCCTGCAGATGCACTATCCAGGAGAACCAACAAGGAGACTGTGCCACATTGGTTTGTGTCATTCCCGAGTGGGTAAGGGAAGTAATCGGAAGCTATGATGGGGATGAAAAAACACAAGATCTCATCAAGCAACTACTGCTCACCCCTGGTAGCCTACCAGTATTCGTCTATCAGGATGGTGTGCTCAGATACAAAGGAAAGATAGTAATTGGCACAGAAGGGGGAGTAAGGAAGAAAATTATTACTGCAATACATGATTCACAGTTAGTGTAGATACCAAATTTTTGTCAATTTTTAATATTTTTTGAATTTTTTCTATTTAATAAGTTATTTATTTTCTTGCATTTTAATGTGCATTTTTCTCATTTCTTGCAGGTTTGTTTTAGGAAAAAAGAAACAAATACAAAAAAACAGAAACAAAAACAATAAAAAAAAGAAAATCAAGAAATCAAAAATTTTCTCCTAATTATTTCTCTTTCACCAAATGCACTATTAACCCATTTCTACACTCCATCCTCATTAACGTTTCTTCTCATTTTGGTAAAAAATTCATCATTTTAGCCCATGTACCTTTCTTGTCATTAGGTAAAAAATCATCATTTTTACTAACAAAAAAGACTCCACTCTTCCTCCCTCAAAAACTCATCTCTTGACTTTCTCTTTTCCTCTCCAAACAAGAACAAAAACTCCACTTTGGCTCCAAAGACATCTCTCTACCTTTTCCTTTTGTTATCTCAACAGACAAAAGCCACACAAAAGAAGTTCTGAAATTTTCTCCTCCCATGACTCTCTCGGCCATTTGGTTTTTCTTTCTCTCAACTCACAACATTTCTTGGACATCCACACACAAGCAAGAAATAACTCTCTCGGCTCTCTCTCTTGTCTCTCAACTGAAAAAAAAAAAGAGAAAAACTCTTCTCTCCCTCTCGGCTCCCTCTCTTTTTTTTTCCCAACACACTTACACACAACATCAAAAAAGGGGAAGGGCAGCCACCAATTGGATAAAATAGCTTAGCAATTTCATCAAAAACTTTGGCCAAGGGACCAAACTCTTCATTGAGGTATTTCTTCTCCTTTTTTCCAGCTTTTCTCTTTTTTTGTTAACCAGATTGAATGTATGTGTGGTTGCCTATTTTTCTCTTTCTTTCACTGATTTTGTGTCATTGTGGTGTTGTTGAAGTTTTTGGGACAAAGCCATGCATAAAAATTAAGAAAAAAAGAAACGGTGCTTTGAATGCATGTTAAATATTTGAAAAAATGTCTAAATGAAAAACGAATTAAATGAGTGAATTTGGTGTGTATGTTTTGCTAAAATAGATGACTATTAGTTAGCAAAGGTCCGAAAATGTTGGGTTATCTAAAATTTTGGAGTTTTGAGCTTTAAAGGCATTGAAATTTTTTTTTTTCATTTAGGGGCTGTTTTTGCTTTAATTTAGCCTTTTTATGTTGTTTTCTTGTCAAATTAAAATTATAGTTGTATTGTAGAAGTTGTAAGGAGTGTTATAATATAATTTTTATGATTTTTGGTGAAAGATATGATGATTTGAAAAAAATAAAAACTGGGCGGTCTTTTGCTATTTTGGCCACTCTCGGGTCACTTTTTTAAAAAAAACTAATTTCAAAAATGGAATCTACGCAAAAAATCGAGTAGGGGGTGTATTTTGGTGAAAATTTTTGACCGAAAAATTTGCCAGTGATCGGCGGCCGACGGAGGTCCGACCGCGGTGGCGCCGTCGAAGGCCGCTTCAACTGGCCGGAGAAGGAGAAAGAAGAAGAAGAAGAGAAGGAAAAGAAAGAAAAGAGAATTGGGCTGATATTTTTTTTCGGCTGGGCTTGTGTTTATTTTTGGTTGGGTTTTGAGAATGGGGTTTGGTTTATTTCATTTGGGCTTCGGTTTGGATTAGGAGGTCAGAGTCCATGCTTCTTTTCGGTTAGCTTAAGTGATAAAAGAATGGGCTGGACCGCTTATTTCTTATGGGTTTCGGTTGGGCTTAGGAATTTTCGGCCCAAGCAAAAATAAAAGAAAGGCCTGATGACCTTTTACTTACCCAAATTAGAAACCAAAATTTGCACTTTAACCCCTGATCCTCGAAGTAGTTTTACTGCGGCCCAGCACATTTTAAATTTCTTTCACTTAGGTCTTTAAATTAATTGCACTTTGATCCCTAAACTTTATCTTTTATTTAATTTTGACCCATAAACTTTGGAAAAATTATATTTTTAACCCCAAAAGTTTTTTCTTTTGCAATTTAGTCCCTAGTGAATTTTGACTCTCTTTATTATGATTGTTTCTTTTCTTTAATAGCTAATTATGTTACTTTTGAGTATATTTAACTTGTAATTTTTAGATGTTCTTAAATTTCTTTACGTTTGACATATTAAGGTGAATTTAGTATTTTTATCACTATTATTATTTTTCAATTAAATTGGTGTCATGATTCTTTTGTTCATTTTGAGTATAAATAGGGCAATTTAACTCCATTTAGTCACCATTTCAAAAGGGAGATACCCCTATTATTATTTCAATGTCAATTACGTGCTCTTATGTGCTGCTGCATGTTCCTATGTGTTTATATTTTTTTATACTTTATTTATTTGATTTAAATATTCATTCAAATTTTCTTATATTTTTTTAGTTAATTTTCATAATTATTTGTGAGGCATTTAAATACCTCAAGAATATAATAGATAGGATAATTAGATTTGTTTTATTATATTTTTCCATTTTAGATTGTAATTGGGTCCCCTATTGTAATAGATAGGGTAGATAGGATTTTTTATTTTCTCATTTTAGATTGTAGTTAGGTCCCACACTGTAATAGATAGGTCTTTACGTGTTTATGTGGCTTATGTGTTATATGCTTTACCCGCTTTCTTTAGGATTTTTACATCTAGATATTATATTTATGTGTTATGTGCTACATGCTTTTATGTTAGCTAACTGGTTCAAAGGTAGACAGAGTTTATTTGTTTTAATTTATGCCTTATTTGTCTTACTATATATTAAGAATCCATGATATCACCACACTAGTCTAACGCTAGTTGTGGTTTCTCCCTCCGATTACTTGCTAATCCAATGCTAGTAAGGATTTTTAGAAATGGGTTAGTTCAATACTAGACCCTTAGATCGTTTGTGCATTAAATTCATTTTTGTGTGATATTCATTACATTTTCATGCATATTTCATTTTTTAGAATCTTTTCTCATTTGCATGATATTACCTTAGATTATTCCCTATCCTCTATTTGCGTTAATCATATTATTTAGAATTGCATCTCATTTAAGAAATTGCAAAATAAGTTAGTTCATTTGCTTGTTTAGATTAGGAAAATTATTTTTTGAACATGGGAAATGGGTGATTATAAATTTTTAGTTTAAATACCCATTAATCCATGTATAAAAAAATTATGTCACTAGTTTTTGGCTCCCATATCCATTATGTTGCATTTCATTTCCCTTTGATCACTTATACCTATGTATGTAATTTAATTTAATTTAATTTTCTTTTCTTTTAATTTCATCATTTGCATACTCGTGACACTTTCAAGAAATTATTTTGGCCTTCGAAATTAATGCGATTGGTATCAATTAAACTCTTAAATGAACATTTTGTCCCTTTCGATATTTTCTAAATTTAGATTTGCATCCATGTAGAAAATATCTAAACATGATAAAATTAAGGGTTAGATTAGGAAAATTTTGATTAAATCTCGCTACTAGTTTAAATTTAGATATTTTCTATATTTAGATAAAATTTTTAATATTTTCTAAATTTAGATTTGCATCCATGTAGAAAATATCCAAATATGATAAAATTAAGAGTTAGATTAGGAAAATTTTGATTAAATTTCACTACTAGTTTAGACTAGGTCGAAAGGATGCCTTAAGTTTGAGTTAGTCGAACATTTGCCTTCCCTTTCTTCAACCGTGACTCCCGAACTCATTTTCTCTTATTTTTTCAAAGACCTGAAGTTGTCGAAAAGGGTTTTATTTTATTTTTGTCAAAAATATTTTTGGGTGATTTGGTACACCAAAACTTAATACCAAATGACGACTCCTATTTTTTTGAAAAGCCTTTTTAGACTAAATTTTAGACCCAAATTGTCACATTCTTTAAAGTCTCATTCTAGGTCATTTTTCACTTATTTTTAAATAAAATCACATCTTTTATAAATATTTATTTTCATCACAAAAAAATGGGGCGCGACAGTTAGGAAGGCATTTTGGAATACAGGCAAGCTATCAGAGGGTCAAACAACTGTTCCACTGGCCAAGGATGCATAAGGACATCAAAGAAACTGTGTTGCAGTGCAATACATGTAGAAAATGTAAAGATGAGCACACTGCTTACCCTGCCCTTCTGCAACCACTTCCTGTACCTCAGTACTCATGGAGTCATGTAACCATGGACTTTATTGAAAGACTTCCAGTATCAGAGAGAAGGGACACTATTATGGTGGTAGTGGATAGGTTCACCAAGTCAGCACACTTTATCAGTCTATCCCACCCTTTTGATGCACCAACAGTAGTTCGAATTTTCCTGGATCAGGTCTGTAAACTACATGGGGTACCTTTGAGTATGCTGTCTGATCGAGACAAGGTGTTCACTACCCATTTCTGGATTGAGTTATTCACGTTGCTGGGGACTGATCTAAAGTTGAGCACTGCTTACCACTCTTAAACAGATGGTCAATCTGAAAGGGTAAATCAGGTGCTGGAAATGTATTTGAGATGTATGACACATCTAGAACCTAAGAGGTGGAATGCCTGGCTTTCCCTTGCAGAGTGGTGGTACAACACTACATATCGTACAGCTATGCACATGAGTCCATTTGAGGCCTTATATGGAATGGCCCCTCCTCAGCTAGCACTGGGACCCTACTCTCACTCCAAGGTGGCAGCAGTAGAAGATCACTTGAGGGACAGACGGAGGTTGGATGATTTGCCAAAAAGGAACTTGCAAGAAGCACAGGATAGGATGAAGTTATATGCTGATCAGAATAGGAGCGAGAGAACATTCAATGTGGGAGATTGGATCTACTTAAGGCTACAGCCATATAGGCAGACCTCTATGGGTCTAAGGGGCAACACCAAGCTGTCTGCTAAGTACTTTGGCCCAAGGTCTAAGAGGCAACACCAAGAGGATCGCAGAATCATCAAGAAGAAAAATGCAGCAGCTGTTCAGTGGCTCATCCACTGGTGAGGAACCACTCCTGCCGAAGCCACACGGGAAGATGCAGAAAAAATTGAGAGGGAGTTCCCTAAATTCCAATCTTGAGGACAAGATTGATTGAAGGAGGAGTAATTGTCATGAAGTAGAAGTTCAAACTGAAGGCATGATTTGCATGGAGGAGTCGTGAAATGCGATAAAGGGACACAATAGAAGGCGTGGAAGTCAAATCCATGCCTTTACTGGAAATCAGTTTAGAAAACGTGAGTTCAGCTGCAAGTGGTTCTGCAACAGAATTTGGCACAAAGTGTGATGACCCCATCTCCCCCTAGGACGTACCCTAGGGTTTAGCGAGTCACCTGCCCAACTCTCATCAGAACTCACTCACGTTTAACTCGAAAAAAGAACTTACAACTATAAAAAAGAAATAAAACAACGATTCCAAGTTTAACATAAACATTGATACTCAAATCCAGTTACAAGACTTATACACGCCCAAATATATCAAGGTGTTTACAATCTAGGTGCAACCAACCCTAGTCGAGCACTAACGCAAGTACAATTACAAAATCCAAAAAAACTAGACTACGCTAGCATGTACAAGTCTCACGCCTCACTCGTATACCCTGTAAGGAAAACAAAACAAAATGAATGAACTAAAAACCCAGTGAGATTCCATAGACATAATCGAGCAATTAAATCCAGAACATTAATCATTTAATAGCAAATAATCCAAAAAACATATAACATATAAAAGCAATAATAACCCACTCATTAAAAGGATACATGCTCACGTGGATCCATTCGTTCATTCGTTCGCCAACCATTTTCCTCATTTCTCCAACATTAGAAAATATTTGCAAGTGAAAACTCCTCCAATGTTCTTGACATTCATTCATTCATTTCATTTCCCACCACTAGCCAATTCACTGGCCAGTCTCCACTAATTTTCGTGGTCATACTCGAGTATATCAAACATTATCTCAGGGTCACCAGTCGCCCGACCGAATCCGCTTCTGACTCGAGTTGACTGGCAACGAAGGGCAAGGGCCCAATTTAGCCAAAAGGTTTACATTCATGCACAAATAACATTTAATCATTTAAACATTGAAAATTTCACGTTCATTTAGGTCGAGTGCGATAAAGTACACACTCGCCTGGCAAAAATTCATTTTAGCAATCATTGAAAACATTTACCATTTAATCAAACATTCACAATCATCCACATAGTCATTGGAAGCATAACATACAAGGAACACTCACCAATCTAAGTCAAAATAATGTCAAAAGTTTCCTTCCAGATTATTACCTTGATCACCGACAAACCCTAAAAATAACCATTCCCAAATTGAAGTGAACAATGGTAATTCAAAGTTTTCGAGAGAAAACTAACACTTTTCATCTTAGTTGATACCAAATCTTGGTCAAAACAACTCATATACTACTATTGAAGTGCATTCAAGGATAAATATGTAACTTAAGATCCAACTAACCCTAAACTCAAACTTTACATCTCACTAATATTCATAAAAGCAAGTAATAGAAATTTAGGCAGTATGCCCTTTGTATTTCGCTATTTTCCAGCCATTTATGACTTCATTATTTTCCTCAACTCAACCCAAAATTACACATAAGCAATATTAACACAATAACCCTTCAACTAGGCTTAATGTCATCCAAATACAAGACAAGTCTAGCAATGCAATCGGAAACCAGTTTTAAAGGCGAATGACTAAATAGCAGGTTTGACATCTTCCGACGTTTTGGTCACATTTGAAACTACGCTTCTCGGATTGGGGTACATTTTACAGTGTTTCAAAACTAAAACATAGACCTACATTTCCTATGAAGGCACCGATACCAAGTTCATGCATTTTCAGGGTCAAAATGTGCAATATCAGAGAAAATAGAAAGCTACCTGTGAAATAGGGTTTTTGGCAGTCAGGGGTATTTTAGTCATTTCACATGCTACAATATTCCGATTGAATTGAAATTTTACAGGCAGATACTTAACTCCATTTCTTACAACTTTCATGTTTTGATATAGATCTAATTCAGTCTCTAACATGGACGAATATGCAGGTCAGAAACATGACAGATTCATCATTAATACTAAAAATTTGATATTGCAATGCTTAAAACTAACACTCATGCCTTTAATCATTACCTGAAGTCACTATCCAAGCTCATAAATATCATATACTAGATAAACAATCTTAATCACAATTGAAAATTACAAACCCTAGCTGAAAATTATAAACTAATAAGCAAGACCATGAAATCTTTCATAAAATCCATCACTATCAAGCCATGTATTACTTCAATTGCAAAATAAGAAAGAAAAAGAGATGTTTCTAGTATAATACCTCAAAACTTCCAAAATAAGTTGTGATACAAGGATTTTCTTCCTCCCAAAAGTTGTACCAAGTTCACCTCCAAACTTTCCCAAAGATTAATCGGAATGGATTCAAGTTTCACTTTACTTTTCTCAAGAATCAAGCAAGCTATCAAGATGGAAGTTTTGAAAGTTTTTCTCTCTTTTCTTTCCCTAGAATTTCGGCCAAGGTGAAGGAAATGGAGAAGAAATGAAGCCAAGAGAAAGATAAAAAGATAGGAAATTAATTTGGTCAAAGTTGGTTGGATCCTTGATACTTGTCAAACCAAGATTTCCCTTCTTTGTTTTTTTTTCATTTCTTTCCTTTCCTTTAGTAAAAAATGGTGGCTTCTTTAGAGGATATTTTAGGGGTGATTAGCTGAAATAAAAGCAAGGTGATTAAGGTAATAAAATAGTGTTCAAGTGGTGTACTTACTCGATAGCAAACGGTGTACGTCGATTCGAGCCGTTTTTCCTTAACTCGCACGTACTTGTGTTTTTACTTATGGTTCACTAAGTTATTATTATAACTTCTAATCACATACTTTTCCTTACCTAATACTCATTCTTATCCACCAAATTTAGTACACACAACTCACTAAGTGATCACACAGCCAAAATACGCGAAAACCCTAATTTACGCTAACTATAAAAACTAAAGGTACAACCCTTGGTTCTATGATTTATTGTAATTATTGAGAGAGTAAATGAGTAGTAAAAATATTATAAAATAATTTAATCAAAATAAAAAGGTATTTTAAGAAAATAAGAAGAATTTTGCGAGTCCTCACACTTTCTCCCTGTTAAGAAAATTTTGTCCTCGAAATTTTTACCTTCCATCTTCTCAGATAACTCCGGAGTCTATTACTTGTCCAAGGCATATACCCGTGCTGGTACTTTTGGTCGGCTCCCTCTTTTAGTAGCTTGTTTTAGTTTGGTTCTATCCACTTGTTGAACACTATTCCCTCGTGGCTATTTCTTCGGGCAGTTGTTAATTTGATGATTGCTACTTCCGCAAATCAAACACTTTCACCCCTTCTTCCAACAACCCTCCTCAGTGTGATTTGTCTTTGCACAATATCCATAGGCCAAGCGAGAAGCCACTTTTTGACCTTCTCGAGAAATTTCTTCTTGTCCCATTTGACTTTCTTTTGTAGACCCTTCATCTAGTGTTTCTAGTGTCCATGGTGGGTGAGATAAATGATTTACTTTTTGCACTTTGGAAGGCATTACCTTTTCTCTAGATTCCTCATATATACTATTAGATGTAATCTTTTTGTGTTTGGAAAGTTTTTACTTGTGCCTTCGCATTCTCAATTCTTTGAGTTTTCTCAAGAGATTCCGTAAAAGTATTAACTTGAACCACCGTTAAAACTTCCTAGATTTCTAAATTTAATCCTTGTATAAACCGTCTCACTCTCTTTCGCTCCATAACCACTAATTCAGAAGTAAATTTAGACAGTTTAGTGAATTGCATTTCATATTCGGCCACACTCTGGGTTCCCTCACGCAATCTAATAAACTCATCCTCTCTCTTTTCTTGGACCAAAGGTGGGAGGTATTTCTCATTAAATTCCCTTATAAAATTTACCCATGTCCATGCAGTCTGTCCTCTTTCCCACTTTGCCCTAATAACATTCCACCATGCCCTAACCGATCTTTCAAATTGAAAGACGGCAAAAGTAACTTGTCTTTCTTCTGTATAATGCAAGGCTACAAAAATATTTATCATTGCCTCCAACCAATTTTCAGTTACTTCCGGGTCAGACCTTCCAAGGAATTTCAGTGGAGAAAATTTTTGGAAACGCTCTAAGGCCCTGTCCTCTCCTATCTCAGGGTTCTTAGGTTGATTCACTGGAATTCGGCCTTGTTGCTTCACCAATTGCGCTAAGATATTATCCATTTGTTGTATTGCCGTTGCTACTTGGTCCCCTACTTCGACCCTTGGCCCACGATCTTGCTTGGCTGCTGTTTCTCTTTCACTCCTTGGTTCTTATGATTGCCTAACCCCAAGACCACGACTAGCTCTACGTCCGCGATTACGTCTCCCCTGCATACTCTTTTCTCTCTTTTTTTTCAAAAGGTGATATAGTATGTAAACAAAATAGATTGGCTAAAGCGGCAAGATAAAAATAATTTTAAACTATAAAACCAAGGATGAGGAAACATGTTTAGCATATTTATAACACACCAAGTTTACAAAGATACATATCAAGTTGAACAAAATCAAGTGCAGTAAGTACTATGCATGTAAGTATTGACATGTTACGAACAAAATATATACAGTGACAATACAGTGGCAAAACAAGAAGAAAAACACGACATGCCGTCCCAATCACCCTAACTTACTTCCTACAACCTCAAGGTCTTACGTTTCTAGTTTAACTCATCACTGACCCAACTGATTCCACTTCTCTCTGGCCGATATTATCCCACACTCGGTTAAAATATTTTTCATCCGATCTCTCACTTCTCTTACTATTCGAACTAGACGTCCGTTGACCCTTGTACTTGTTCTCGCAAAACATTAGCCCGTTTTTGTTCCCCGCGGTGGAGATCTCACGTCCTTAGCATTACCTTCAACTCTTGAGTGTTTGGGTACAAGAATCCGAAATAAAATAATTCACAATTCAAGCCGGCCGGTCTCAAGAATAAACCACCACATTTGAGATTTTTACCCGACATACATATCTAATTTTTTCCAAATATCAAAATAAAGAGTTTATACCTATCACATTTATGATTTACAACTTACGCTCTAGAAGAGTACTTAAATCTTTATTCATTTACATAACACCACTTGGCCCAAACTCATCCCGTGTAGAGACCACGCGAAATAACTCTGATACCACCTGTGACGACCCCACCTCCCCCTAGGGCGTACCCTAGGGTTTAGCGAGTCGCCTGCCCAACTCTCGTCAGGACTTACACACGTTTAACTCGAGAAAAGAACTTACAACCATAAAAAAAAATAAAACAACGATTCCAAATTTAACATATTTCTCAAATCCAGTTACAAGACTTATACACGCTCAAATATATCAAGGTGTTTCCAATTCAAATACAACCAACCCTAGTCGAGCACTAGCGCGAATACAATTATAAAATCCAAAAAAACTAGACTACGCTAGCCTGTACAAGTCTCACACCTCGCTCGTATCCCCTGTAAAAAAAACAAAATTAAAGGAATGAGTTAAAAGTCCAGTGAGGTTCCATACACATAATCGAGCAATTAAATCCAAAACATTAATTATTTAATAGCAAATAATCCAAAAAACATTTAACATATAAAAGCAATAATAACCCACTCATTAAAAGGATACATGGTCACGTGGAGCCATTCGTTCATTCGTTCGCCAACTATTTTCCTTATTCCTCCAACATTAGAAAACATTTGCAAGTGAAAACTCCTCAAATATTCTTGACATTCATTCATTCATTTCATTTCCCGCCACTAGCCAATTCACTGGCCAGTTTCCACCAATCTTTATGGTCATATTCGAATATACCAAATATTATTCCAGAGTCACCAGTCGCCCAACCAAATCTGCTTCTGACTCGAGTCGACTGGCAACGAAGGGCAGGGGTCCAATTCAGCCAAAAGGCTTACATTCATGCACAAATAGTATTTAATCATTTAATTATTGAAAATTTCACGTTCATTTAGGTCGAGTGCGATAATTTACACACTTGCCTAACAAAAATTCATTTTAGCAATCATTGAAAATATTTACCATTTAATCAAACATTCACAATAATTCACATAGTCATTGGAAGCATAACATACAAGGAACACTCACCAGTCTAAACCAAAATAATGTCAAAAGTTTCCTTCCAGATTATTTCCTTGATCACCGACAAACCCTAAGAATAACCAATCCCAAATTGAAGTAAGCAAAGGTAATTCAAAGTTTTCAAAAGAAAACTAACACTTTTCATTTTAGTTGATACCAAATTTAGATCAAAACAACTCATATACTACTATTGAAATGCATTCAATGATAGATATGTAACTTAAGATCCAACTAACCCTAAACTCAAACCTTACATCTCACTAATATTCATAAAAACAAGTAATAGAAATTTGGGCAGTATGCCCTTTTGTATTTCACTATTTTCTAGCCATTATTTTCCTCAACTCAGCCCAAAGTCACACATAAGCAATATTAACACAATAGCCCTTCAACTAAGCTTAATGTCATCCAAATACAAGGCAAATCTAGTAATGCAACCGGAAACCAGTTTTAAAGACGAATGGCTAAGTAGCAGGTTTGATATCTTCTGGCATTTTGATCACATTTGAATCTATGATTATCGGATTGGGGTACATTCTATGGTGTTTCGAAACTAAAATATAGACCTACATTTTCTATGAAAACATTGACACCAAGTTCGTACATTTTCAAGGTCAAAATGTGCAATATCAGAGAAAACAAAAAGCTGCCAGTGAAATAGGGCTTTTGGCAATTAGGGGTATTTTAGTCATTTCATATGCTACAGTACTTTGATTGAATTGAAATTTTACAGGAAGATACTTAACTCCATTTCTTACAACTTTTATGTTTTGATCTAGATCTGATTCGGCCTCTAACATAGACGAATATGCAGGTCAGAAACAGGACAGATTCATCATTAATACTGGAAATTTGATGTTTCAATGCTTAAAACTAACACTCATGCCTTTAATCATTACCCCAAATCCCTATCCAAGCTCATAAACATCATCTACTAGATAAACAACTTTAATCACAACTGAAAATTACAAATCCTAACTGAAAATTATAAGCTAATAAGCAAGACCATGAAATCTTCCTTAAAATCCATCACTATCAAGCCATGTATTGCTTCAATTGCAAAATAAGAAAGAAAAAGAGATGTTTCTAGTATAATACCTCAAAACTTCCAAAATAAGTTGTGATACAAGGATTTTCTTCCTCCCAAAAGTTGTACCAAGCTCACCTCCAAATTTTCCCAAAGATTAATCGGAATGGATTCAAGTTTCACTTTACTTTTCTCAAGAATCAAACAAGCTATGAAGATGGAATTTTTGGAAGTTTTTCTCTCTTATCTTTCCCTAGAATTTCGGCCAAGGTGAAGGAAATGGAGAAGAAATGAAGCCAAGAGAAAGATAAGAAGATAGGAAATTAATTTGGTCAAAGTTGGTTGGATCCTTGACACTTGTCAAACCAAGATTTCCCTTCTTTGTTTTTTTTTTCTTTTCTTTCCTTTCCTTTAGTCAAAAATGGTGGCTTCTTTATAGGATATTTTAGGGGTGATTAGCTGAAATAAAAGTAAGGTGATTAAGGTAATAAAATAGTGTTCAAGTGGTGTACTCATTCGGTAGCAAATGGTGCACGTTGGTTCGAGCCGTTTTTCCTTAACTCGCACGTACTTGTGTTTTTACTTATGGGTCACTAGGTTATTATTATCATTTCTAATCATACACTTTTTCTTACTTAATACTCATTATTATCCACCAAATTTAGTACACACAACTCACCAAGTGATCACACGGCCAAAATAAGCGAAAATCCTAATTTACGCTAACTATAAAACTAAATGTACAACCCTTGATTCTATGATTTATTGTAACTATTGAGGGAGTAAATGAGTAGTAAAGATATTATAAAGTAATTTAATCAAAATAAAATGGTATTTTAAAAAATAATAAGAATTTTGCAAATCCTCACACAAAGGGCCACGTGTCCGAACTAGATTGGATGAGCTAAGGAGTTAGTTATTAGTTGCAGCTTTATATAGGTGGATTTGGGAGATAGTACAGGAGAATATTGTGTAATCAAATCAATTGGGATCATTCCCGGTTTATTGCTTATTTCCCAAGTTTTTCCTTCATTCTTGTTCATCTTCTTCTCTTTTCCCGCCAACTCTGTAACTATCTTGTTTAATCAATGCATCACTATTGAGCTGATTTCATTGCCAATTATTACTTTTCTGCTTGTACTGGGTAATCTATCTTGTTGATTCCAACGCTGTGCAATTTCATTGCCCTGGTTCTCCTCGATATCATCACAGATGCATGAACACCGGGATTTCACCCTTCGGTGCTTCCATCATTCTTTTTCCATTTTTTCTTTCGGCTTCATTCTTGGATAATTAACTCACAAGCCTAATAGATTCAAAAAATACGAAACAAATCTAACATGAAATTGGGTTGAGCTTTCGCGGGCTTGAGTGGAAATTGGGTTAGATTCGATAGATAAAAAAAACCAATTTGAATCTGAGTCAATGTTTCATAAAATTGAAGTTTAAATTTTGAAATTTGAATCCATTAAATTATTAAATTATTAAATATTAAATTTAATACATTTGAGTGCAAATCACATTCAGTGAATAATTTATCACTTAATTTTGAAAACAAATTTTGCCTAGGAAATTCAATGCCTCTTAATTAATTCAGATATTTAATTTTTTTATTATCAAACGATTTGAATATATTAAATTTTAAATTCATTAAGTTTGGTTATTGAATTGGATTATCAAATGCGCTTGACTCTTGTTCTCTTACTAGCAGCCGCCAATTGGCAGGGCAAAACACCTCTTTCTTACCTTCTTCTCGAGAGTCCAGACTCCCTCAACACTCAGTAGTCAATGGCAATCATTCTTCTCCGACCGAAAGCCTTAGCCTCTGAATTTGTGTGACCCTTCTCTAACCCTCCTATTCTCTCTTAAGCATCAAATATTGAAGGATTCCAAAAGAATTCAAATCGACCCCAAATCAATTATTTATGTGCTTTTCATCATTTTTTTTTCTTTCAGTGATGTAGCACAGTAGGAGTCACATAGATGAAGTAATAGTAGATATACTGACACTCCAATGGCTTAAGCTAAACATTCCTTCATCTCCTGCGTAGTTTGATTTATTTTCATTTTGTGAAAATCTTATAGAATTGGATAGGAAATTTGTCCTCTTTTAATTTTTTGCTTGAGATTTGCAGAGGTTTTTTGGAGTCATAAATAACAAAAGTTACTCAAAAAAACCTCTTTCTTCTCGAAAAGAAAAGGATTGACTTTTTTTTCTCACTTTTGGATATTCATTTACATGTCTTGATCTCCTGTATCTTCAATTGATGTCATTATCCCAATGTTTAATGGTCGTCTAACTACTGAATACTGGTGATGCCCTACTAGAAAATAAACACTTAGTCAGTTAGTCTCAAGCTTTGACATTATGACATAAGTGTTTTATGTTGAAAATATTAATTTAAATGTAGTTGTTAATTGTGGTTGCAAGCATCATCTACTCATAATGTCAAATTGTTTATGAATGCGTCATCTTTTAAATTTTGTGTTTATGTTAAGAGAAATTTTAACACGAATAGACAATGACATGTATGTCTATTTATTGGTTAAAAGATGGATGCAAATAATACAAATCCAAGACCAGTTGATGTTGATGATGATAGTAGTAGTGACAACAACATTAAAGACAAAATAGATATGAATCAGTCTCAATGCCCTGACCCTATTCTCAAAGGAGAAAAAAAAAGAAGCTAAACTTTGAAGTTTGGGCTCATTTTACTATCCTAACTTCAAAATCAAATGAGGAATTGAAGTGCAGATGCAAAATATGTCATTGCATTTACTCTGCACAGAGTAAAAATGGGACTGGCAACCTTAAAAGACACATAATAAAATGTCAAAAGATAATAACAAAAGATATTGGTCAGTATCTTATTACTTCTGATTGAAAAGTATTCATCAAGAGAAATTTAGAGATTTAATGATGTATGCAATGATTTGAGCTTGTGATCCAGTGGTTCATGTTCTAGTCATATAAGAAGCCGATTCATTGAATTTCAACAATTCGGGTCCCTCTCTTGTTTTTAGTGTGTTTAATTAAGTTATAATTGTTATCAATTGTACGGCCAACTTTTCTTAAGAATAAGGCCGTGAGTAGTCTATGTCTAGTTGTTTATAATTGGTAGTCAACTAGTAGTTATTTTAGTTTTAGTATGTTTTCTATTGTTAGTTTACATTTGGCCAGCTTGTGAAGAAGGCTAAGCCAAATTGTTGAACTTGTCCTTTTAGGACTTTGAGTTGTTTATTAGTTATGCTAGTATGATTAGGTTTTGAGTCTTGTAAGGCCTATAAAAGGCTTATCTTGTTTATTAATAAAATTAATCAAGAATTTCCAGCAAAAAAAACACTTATGTGTGAGAGAATTTTCTCCTAGGTTCTTAGAAACGATTCCTTTGAATACTTTAGAGTTATCTCGAGTGTTCAAGAAATTTGGCTTATCAATTCAAGAGTACATTAAATTGTGGCACCTTCTATCCATCAACTTTGGTTCTTCAATTCGATTAATTACGGGTTGAGATTATATCAACATGTTCGTGAACCCTAGAATTAATTGGGTCTAAATTTTCCGCTGCCAAATCTTAGGTATTGTTCGTCTAGATCCGTGGCTTGTGAAATACGAGTTTGATTCGTATCATGCAATCATCAGGCATGAGTTGCCATTCTCATTTGTCGAATATGAGGGGATTAGAAATGTTTGTTTATATGTAGAATATGAGGATCCGAAAAATTATTTTTATTTTATTTTATTTCTTTGAATACATTTCTTTACTTTACTTTATTGTCTTAATTTCCTAGATATTTTTATAAGTGAGTCAAGTTTTCAAATCCTTTTTCTTCTATAAGTTAGTAAATGTTAAATTCGTAGTACATTATGGAAGTAGAACCCACTAGTAAGATGTGTAATATACTTTTGAAAATTAAGAGGATTTTTGTGCAAAGAAATTTTATTTTACAAGGTGTTAAGAAGTAATTAGAGGTTGGCTAGATATTTTAGCATTTGGGAGACAATTAGATGAGGATTAACTTTGGAATGCCATTTGTCACTAAAGCTATGGAGATTTGACTTTGCCTAAGACCATTCTTAGCCTTTAATAAAAACAAAATTTGACCAAAACAACCCTTCATTCTTTCCCTTCTTGGCCGACCCCTTTGAGAGAAAAAGAGAGAAAAAACTTCAATTCCAACCTTGAATCTTATTTGAATCCTTGAGTTTTCACCTTAAACTTGCAATCCAAACCATAAAAGGTGACATTTAGGGAGGATTAAGGACTTTGGTGAAAAGATTTGGGAGGAAGAAACTCTTGAGTTCCATTTCTTCATAGGGTTTCAAGGTAACCATATCAAGAAACCATCTTTTCTTTTATTACTTGCAAATGAGTGGATTTAAAACTTGATTTGGTAGGTTACATGGAAAATTTCATGGTTTGTATGGTGGTTGGAAAATTCAAGTTTTGAGTGAGAAATTTCAGCTTTGATATTTTGAATTGAGCTTGGGTATGATCTAGTAGCTTTGTCATGTGAATTTTCTAACTTTTATATGTTATTTTGGTTTCATTATAAGAAATTTCAACTTGTAGTAGTAAATTTCAACTTAGGGTTACATTTTTCCAACTTTATTTTGGTTGTTTTGAGCTAGATAATTTGCTATTTTGGGTGGCTTTGTGGTATTAAATAAGTGTACTTTATAGCCTATAACTTGTGGTTATGATTGAGGTTTGATTGTTATGAATATAGGTGTTAAGTTTGGAAGGGAAAATTAAGGAAATAAGGGGAAGTGCTACTGAAATTTTTATTACTTTCTTTCTTATGATAAGAGTGACGTTAGAGCGGTGATTTTGAGTCAGTTTGGATTTAGGTTGCTTCTGATTACTTGAGTTCACCTTGGTGGTGGTGTATAAGATGAAATTTGGATAAAACCATGTGTAAAACAAGAGGAAAAGTAATGATTTCTTCTAGCATGCTTTCTAATTTCATTTGTTCCACTTTAAACTCGAGATTTGGTTGTTTTTCTTCACTATTTTGCTGCTGAAAATTTTCAACCATGAATTGGAATGAGGAACTCCTTGGTTACTCATGTTGCTTAAGTTCCAATGCTCTTTTTTCATTCCAAAACCATATTTGAATCTTTGCACTAGGAGTTACTTGGATTTTCCTTGGTTCACCTATGTTTTGGATGGTTGAACCATAATACTTGTATCTTGGTTGTTTTTAGAGTTTGTTGGTGATCAAAAGTATAACCCGAGGACGAACTTTTGACGTTGCTTTGCTTGAACTGGTAAGTGTACCACTTGCATGATTTGTTGTTTAAAGTGAACTACTTGTGACTAAAATTTATGAGTTGTATGACTATGATTTGGTTTAATCTGAATTGGACGGGTGTGTACTTTATCACACTCGATTCCACGTGACTGTTTAACTGATCTACTGTTTTATTTGAAACCTATTACTTGTGCGTGACTTGGATGTCATTTGGAGCCCAATATCCGACGATTTTACTATGAATTGGAGCTCAAACCTCGTTGGTAGTTAATCGAATCGAGCCAGCAAGGGCTGGTCGAGGTAGATTGACGGGCCATGAGAAAAACTCTCACTGAATTACTGAATACTGGATACTTCTGATAATTGATATACTTGAATATTATCACCACTGTTTCTGCTTGGTGTTCGGGTTCGGTAAGGGGTATGTTTGGTGGACAGAAACTGATGTAAAGTGGGGATCTACAGTCAATGTTTCTTTGTTTTTCTAAATGTTGACGGAGTGTCAACGAGTTTGGATCAAGCTAATGTGATTGGGAAATTTGGCTCTTGAGAGCCATCTGTATCTTTTTACTTGAACCGCTCTGTATTAGTTGTGGTATTTATTTATTCTTTTACTCGATACTTGTTGTTGATAGATTAAAGTTCTAACATGTGATTTCGACTGTATGACCTGTGGCATCTCATTAGGCAAAAACTCACCATGTCACCTTTGTTTCCTTACAAGGGCGAAGTTTTGAGTACGTGATTTTGGGGAAGAGTGGAGCGAGCTCTAGATTTTAGACATTTTTGTTTAAACTCATCGGTATTAGTAAACCTTACATGTAATTGTATAAGTTTAAATCCTTTGACTTGTACTTTAACCTTGAATTGTATAAAATTTTGGGTTGCGGTATTTTGAAGTAATGTTGTACGTTTTAGTACCTGTGGTAATTTTGGATTAGTTAGTTCTGACGAGAGTTGGGCAGGCAGTGCGCTAACTTTTGGGATATGTCCTAAGAGAAGGTGGGGCTGTCACAGTTGGTATCAGAGTTTAGGTTAGAAATGGCCTGGGCGAAATGAAAATTTGATTCTAAGGAACTTTAGTGTAACGTGTTAGGATGTCATTAAGTATGATTAACCTTGCCTAAGTTGTAAATTGTACTTATCCTTGTATGTTATGGAAGGAACCAGTGGAGAGGGTGGAAGTGAACCGTCTCGGAGGCGCTTTCGAATTATCGATTATAAGGAGAGGCCAGGGGGACCAATCCGATGTTAGAGTTTCGCAAGTCGGACTAGTAGATATAGTCGTTGCCAAAACTACTCCTATACTGATCATGTGGTCTTAATGGTGCTAGATGAGAGGAGAAGATTTAGGCGTGCCAATTTTAGCGATCAAATTGAGATGGAAAGAATGAGAGGAGTTATGGAAATGCAGGGGGATAGAATCCAGGAGTTGCAAGAGGCTGTTGGTCAAGAGCAAGAACATACGGATGCTATGTGCCAACAGGTACAAATGGTGAATGAACGTCTCACTAGGGTGTTAAGAGAGGTAGGAGACCAAACCGATGGCATTTTGCAGGAATATAGGGCTTTACTTGAAGAGGTGGTGGATGTAAATTTGGCTGACGTAGACCATGGCCCTAGAAATAAAAACATCTATTAGATCTGTTGGGAATTAGGTTAGAACTCCTATGAACCATGTTTTGACCCTATGTGAGGGGTAGTTAGGAAAGCTCTAGTTGGATGTTCTTGTCCTTTTGGTATAGTTTTTGTTCACTATACTTTTGATATGATCCTGCTACTTATGTAAATGGGGTTATTTTGTTTGTACCTAACTTTTACTGTATGATATGTATGAAAGGGGTTGTGTTAAATATACTTGATTTTCTAACTTATTTACATTCTTGCATCTTACTTATTCATCTAGGTATTTTAATTTTTGCATCTACATTTCAATTCTAAACTTGTTAAAAATCAATGGAGAGTAGATGTAGTGGACGAACCTGTGGACGTGGACCCAAGCAACGCTTAAATCAAGGGGGTAATCGCGAACCAGTAGTTGAACAGAATCGCGAAATAGGGGCTGATCCCAATGCACAAGTAGCTACAGCTATCCAACGTATGATAGATTTGCTAATACAAATAGTGGACCGTCAGGATCAAAATCCTGTTAACCAATTAGTAACCCTGGAAACCATGTAGAAAGGAAAGATAGAGTACTTGAACGATTCCAAAAATTCTCCCTACCAAAATTCTTCAGAGGACCTGACCCTGATATAGCCGAGAGATTGCTAAAGAAAATTATCAATATCTTTGTAGCATTGCATTATACTGAGGATAGGCAAGTGACCTTCACTGTTTTCCAGTTAGAGGGAGCAGTCCGTTCTTGGTGGAATGTGATACGAACTAAATGGAAAAGAGAGCAAACCCCAAGAACTTGAGTAAATTTTATCAGAGAGTTTAATGCAAAATATTTTTCGTCTTTGATTCAGGAGAAAAGGGAGGACGAATTTATTAGATTTCGTCAGGGAATCCAAACCACTGCAGAGTATGAAACTCAATTCACCAGAATATCTAAATTTGCTCCTGAACTAGTAGTAACAGAACAAAGGCAAATAAGGCGCTTTGTTCAAGGGTTAAATGTCGAAATTCAGAAAGATTTAGCAGTAGCCCAAATTAATACGTTTAGTAACGCTATGGAGAAAATCTAGCGGGTTGAAAGTGCGAAACTGCAAGTTAAATCTTTTCAAACAAAGAAACGAGATATGCCTGGTAGTAATTTTGGATAAGAGAATAAAAATATACCTTTTAAGTTTGGAAGAGAGATAGATGGAATAAAATTTTTCGGGACGCCCAGAGAAGCCCCGTCAAGAGAAGGCCAAGGCGAGAGAGGACAACAAAAAGGTGCACCACAAGAAGGCTCGGCATCAACTTCCTGTATCTCATGTGGATACTGTGGGAAGCCGAACCATACTGAAGAGAGTTGTTGAAGGAAGAAAAGAATGTTTATGTTGTGGAAGTGCCGAACATCAAATCGCTAACTGTCTAGCCCCGCCTCGAGAGGAGAGAGAGACTCAGCATTCAAATAAGACAAATCTTGGGCAAACAAAGATGGAAAGGAATAGACCAAAAGTGTCGGTTCAGGTGTATGCAATAGAGCAACACCAACTCCCTAACTCGTCTGAAATTATAGAAGGTATGATCCCTGTATTCTACCATTTAACTAAGATTCTAATAGATTTCAGTGCTATCCATTCTTTTATTAACCCTAGTTTATGTATGGAATTGATGTGAAACCTGCTAGATTGTCATATGATTTAGAAGTTAGTACTCCTACGGATGACCAACGTTTGATCACTAGTATGGTTTATAAGAATGCGAAATTTAGATTGGAGAGAGAAAATTATTGAGGGATCTAATAAATTTAACCATTAAGAGGTATGATGTCATTTTAGGTATGGATTGATTAGTTTAATATGATGTTCAACTAGATTGTAAGAAAAAAGTGAAAGAATTTCACATACTTGGGGAGGCAACCTTAACACTAGATGTGAGAGGTAAGTTAGTCTCATCTACACTTATTTTGGGTAATCAGGTTAGAAAATTATTAAGTAAAGGAGCGCAAGGTTACCTAACTTTTCTAATAAATATTTTGACAGATAAGTTGAAAGTAGAAGATATACCCGTAATAAAGGAGTATCTGGATATGTTCTCTGATGAATTTGTGACCTTACCTTCAGAGAGAGAGATAGAATTTAAAATTGATCTATTATCTGAAATAGCACCTATTTCTAAAACTCCATATCGGATGGCACCCGCTGAATTTAAAGAATTGAAATTGTAATTATAAGATTTATTGGAACGAAAGTTTATTCGAGAAAGTGGATCTGTATGAAGAGCTCCGCTACTCTTTGTTGAAAAGAAAGACGGAAGTTTAAAACTGTATATAAACTATCGAGGGTTGAATGATATGACAATGAAGAATAAATACCCTCTACCACATATTGATGAATTATTTGATCAATTGTAAGGAGCGGTGGTCTTTTCTATGCTAGACCTCCGACAGGGGTATTATCAATTGCGAATCAAGAAAGAGGATGTACCAAAAATTGCCTTCAATTCTAGATATGGACATTTTAAATTTACAGTCATGCCCTTTGAATTAACCAATACCCGTACAGCATATATAGGGTTGATGCATCGAATTTTCAAATCCTATTTGCATCGATTTGCAGTTGTATTTATTGATGATATTCTTGTTTACTCTAAAATTCGAGAGGATTATGAGTAGCATTTAAGAATTATATTGCAGACTCTAAGAGAACACCGGTTATATATTAAGTTTAGTAAGTGTGAGTTTTAGTTGGAGAAAATCTCTTTTCTAAGGCATGTAATTTCGAAAGATGGCATTGCAATAAATCTGACCAAAGTAAAAGTTGTTATTGGATGGAAACGGCCAGAAAATTCTACTAAGATTTCTAGTTTCCTAGGTCTGACAGGATATTATCGTCAATTAATTAAAAAAATTTTGAAATTTGCCGGTCTTTTAACTGATCTAACAAAAAAGTATAGTAACTTTATTTGGAATAGTAAATGTGAAATTAGTTTTTAAGAATTAAAAAAAAAGTTGACCATGACACCAATTTTGACTCTACCTAATAAAAAGGACAGTTTCACTATATAGACCGATGTCTTGATGGAAGGATTGAGATATGTATTGATACAAAATGGAAATGTGATTGTCTTTGACTCTAGGAATCTGAAACCTCACGAACAAATTATCCGACCCATGATTTGAAATTAACAGCTGTTGTTTTTGTCCTGAAAAAGTGGAGACATTATTTGTATGGAGTAACTTTCGAGATCTATACGGATAATAAGAATCTTAAGTAGTTATTTTCTTAGAATAAGCTAAACATGAGGCAACGACGATAGGTGAAATTTTTAGAAAATTATGATTGTACAATTAATTACCATTTTGAAAATGCTAAGTAGTAACAGATGTCCTAAATGGAAAGGTTCAAGTGGCTGGATTAATAATTAAAGAATAGAATATACTTGGAAAGATTAGTGAGTGGAATCCTCGCTTGAAACGCCAGAAGTTGTTCGAAAATATTACGGTGAGATCCACCCTACTAAATCGAATCAAAGAAACTTAAAAGAAAGACTATGCAGTACAGAAGCGGACAGAAAAGGTGCAAAAGAGGGAATTACCTTATTTCAATTTGATTCTCGAGAGGATTTTGAGATATCGAAACCGAGTGGTTGTATTGAAAGATGAAACATTGAAAGAAAAAATTTGGAGAAAGCTCACCGGCCTAAATATACGATCCATTCGAGTAGTAACAAGATGTATCAAGATTTAAAGGGATTATATTAGTGGAATAACATGAAAAAAGAGATTCTCGAGAAACTAAATATAAAAAATCTTCAGACTTGTTACAACTTCTCGAGATACTTGAATGGAAGTGGGAGCACATTACGATAGACTTTGTCTCAAACCGACGCAAAGAGGTCATGATGCCGTTTGGGTAATCGTTGATGCGGTTAACCAAATCGACTCATTTCTTACCAGTAAATATGAAGTATTCTATGGAAAAAGTTAGCTCAATTGTACACAGATGAGATTGTGAGATTACATAGAGTACCTGTGAGTATAGTTTCAGACAGAAATCTCCGATTCATGTCTCGATTTTAGCAAAAGTTTCAAGAAACATTAGGGACCAAATTAAATTTCAATACCACATACCATCCTCAAATAGATGGACAATCGGAGATAACTATTCAAACTTTCGAGAATATGTTGAAAACGTGTATTTTAGATTTTGGAGATAGTTGAGGCTAGCACATGACGTTGGTGGAGTTCGCTTATAATAACAGCTATCATTCGTCTATTCAAATGGTACCGTACGAAACTTTTTACGGAAAAAAGTGCCGATCACCAGTTTATTGGGATGAAATAGAGGGAAAGAAGATTTTAGATCCAACAATAGTGCCATGGATGGAGGATGTACAAGAAAAGATCAAGTTAATTCGTCAGAGACTTTAAACAACTCAAAGTCAACAAAAAAGTTACGCAGATAATCGCAGGAAGAATTTAGAATTCAAAATTGAAGATCTTGTATTTTTTAAGGTCACTCCATTGCGAAGTGTCACGGCAGGTAAATGAAAGAAGTTTCAACCAAGATTTGTGGGACCCTTCAAAATTCTTCAACGAATCGAAAAAGTGGCTTACCGACTCAAATTACCATCGAGTTTATCCGAAATTCATGATGTTTTCCATATCTCGATGCTAAAGAAGTACCAGCCTGATCGGACTCATATCTTACAATTAGAAAAATTTGAATTAGATGAATCTCTCACCTATGAGGAAAAACTTGTGTTACTGCTTGACCGAAAAATTAAGGAATTAAGAAAAAAATAAATTTTCTTAGTGAAAATCCTGTAGAGAAATCACAGTGTAGAAGAGGCAATTTGGAAAGTGGAGGAGAAAATGCAAAAAAAATACCCTGAACTGTTTGTTAATCAAGGTGAGAATTTTGAAAATGAAATTCTTTTAAGGGGAAGAGAGTGTGAGGATTCGAATAATTATTTTTATTTTATTTTATTTCTTTGAATATATTTTTTTACTTTAGTTTATTGCCTTAATTTCCTAGATATTTTTATAAGTGAGTTAAGTTTTCAAATTATTTTTCTTCTATAAGTTAGTACATGTTAAGTTCGTAATGTATTATGAAGTAGAACCCACTAGTGAGATGTGTGTGATAAATTTTTGAAAATTAAAAGGAGTTTTATGCAAAGAAATTTTATTTTATAAGGTGTTAAGGAGTAATTAGATGTTGACTAGATATTTTAGCATTTGGGAGACAATTAGATGAGAATTAACATTGGAATGCCATTTGTCACTAAAGTTATGGAGTTTTGACTTTGACTAAAACCATTCTTAACCTTTAATAAAAACAAAATTTGACCAAAACAACCCTTCATTCTTTCCCTATCCTTGAGTTTTCACCTTAAACTTGCAATCCAACCCATAAAAGGTGACATTTAGGGAGGATTAAGGACTTTGGTGAAGAGATTTGGGAGGAAGAAGCTCTTGAGTTCCATTTCTTCGTAGGGTTTCAAGATAACCATATCAAGAAACCATCTTTTCTTTTATTACTTGCATATGAGTACATTTCAAGATTGATTTTGGTAGCTTACGTGGAAAATTTCATGGTTTGTATGGTGGTTGGAAAATTCCAATTTTGAGTGAGAAATTTCAGTTTTGGCATGTTGAATTGAGCTTGAGTATAATCTAGTAGATTTGCCATGTGAATTTTCTAGTTTTTATATGTTATTTTGGATTCATTATAGTAAATTTCAGCTTGTAGTAGTAAATTTCAATTTAAGGTTACATTTTTCCAGCTTTATTGTAGTTGTTCTTGAGCTAGATAATTTGCTATTTTGGGTGGTTTTGTGATCTTAAATAAATGTACTTTATAGCTTGTAACTTATGGTTGTGATTGAAGTTGGATTGCTATGAATATAGGTGTTGAATTTGAAAGGGAAAGTTAAGGAAATAAGGGGATGTGCTGTTGAAATTTTTATTACTTTCTTTCTTGTGATATGGGTGACGTTAGAGGGCTAATTTGGGATCGATTTGAACTTAGGTTGTTTATGATTACTTGAATTCATCTTGGTGGTGGTGTATAAGATGAAATTTGGATAAAACCATGTGTAAAACAAGAGGAAAAGTAATGGTTTCTTCTAGCATGCTTTCTAACTTCATTTGTTCCACTTTAAACTCGAGATTTGGTTGTTTTTCTTCACTATTTTGCTACTGAAAATTTTTAACCATAAATTGGAATGAGAAACTCCTTGGTTATTCATGTCCCTTGAGTTCAAATACTCTCTATTCACTCCAAAACCCTATTTGAATCTTTATACTAGGAGTTACTTGGATTTTCCTTGGTTCACCTAAGTTTTGGATGGTTGAATCATAATACTTTTATCTTGGTTGTTCTTAGGGTTTGTTGGTGATCAAGGGCATAACCCGGGGACGAACTTTTGACGTTGCTTTGCTTGAACTGATAAGTGTACCACTTGCATGACTTATTGCTTAAAGTGAACTACTTGTGACTGAAATTTATGAGTTGTATGACTGTAATTTGGTTTAATCTGGATTGGACGGGTGTGTACTTTATCACATTCGATTCCACTTGACTGTTTGACTGGTCTACTGTTTATTTGAAACCTATTACTTGTGCATGATTTGGATGTCGTTTGGAGCCCAATATCCGATGACTTTACTATGAATTTGATCTCAAATCTCGTTGGTAGTTAATCCAATCAAGCCAACAAGGGCAATTCGAGGTAGATTGACGGGTCATGAGGAAAACTGTCACTAAATTACTGAATACTGGATGCTTCTGATAATTGGTATATTCGAGTATTACCACCACTGTTTTTGCTTGGTGTTCAGACCTAGTAAGAGGTATGTTTTGTGGACGGAAACTAATGTAAAGTGGGGATCTACGGTCAATGTTTCTTTGTTTTTCTTGACGTTGACGGAGTGTCAACGAGTTTGGATCAAACTAATGCGACTAGCGAATTTGGCTCTTGAGAGTCATCTGTATTCTTTTACTTGAACCGCTCTGTATTAGTTGTGGTATTTACTTATTCCTTTACTCGATGCTTATTGTTGATAGATTAAAGTTCTAACTATGTGATTTTGACTGCATGACCTGTGGCACCTTATTGGGCGAAAACTCACCCTGTCACATTTGTTTTCCTTACAGGGGCGAAATTTTGGGTACGTGATTTTGGAGAAGACTGGAGCTAATTCTAGACTTTAGACATTTTTGTTTAAACTCCTCAATATTAGTAAACCTTATATGTAATTGTATAAGTTTGAATCCTTTGACTTGTACTTTAAGCTTCAATTGTATAAAATTTTGGGTTGCGGTATTTTGAAATAATGTTGTACGTTTTAGTACCTGTGATAATTTTGAATTAATTAGTCCTGATGAGAGTTGAGAAGACAGTCCGCTAACCTTTAGGGTACGCCCTAAGGGAAGGTGGGGCTGTTACAGTCTAGAACCACAAGTTAAACATGTTACTAGGAATATTGTTAAGGCTAACATTAAAAAATTACATGTTAAAGGGTCCTAATTGAATTTGTTTAACTTCTGATGCATGGACCTTTATAGTTATTGATGCATATTTGAGCTTGATTGTACATTTTATTGATCGGAGTTGGATACTACAAAAAAGAATTCTGAATTTTTCTTGTATGCCTCCTCTACATAGTGGAGTTGCTTTAGTAGAAAAAAAATTATAGTGTGACTAGTGATTGGGGTATTGAAAAGAAGTTATTTAGTATCACTTTGGATAATGCTTCTGCGAATGATTGTTTTGTTCAAATACTTGATAATCAGCTTAGGTTGAAAAGTGCTTTGGTGCATGATGGCATTTTATTTCATGTGAGGTGTTATGGTCATATTCTAAATTTAATTGTGTAAAATATTTTGAAAGAAATTGATGCTTCAGTGAATAGAATAAGGAAGTGAAATATGTTAAGGGCTCTCAAGCAAGAAAAGTTAAGCATACCCAATGTGTAGCACAAACATCCCTTGATTCTAAAAAAACTTTAGTTCATGATATCCCAACTAGGTAGAATTCCACTTACAAGATGCTCTCAAGTACTCTTTATTACCATCTTCCCTTTGTCACTTGCAATTATGTGATTCCAATTTTCAATGTTGTCCAACTTAAGAAGAGTGCGAAAGAGTTGAAAAGATTTGTAGTTTCTAGAAAATTTCAATGATGCAACCGTTGCACTCTTAGGATCTAAATACTCGACTACTAACTTGTACTTTCCTCAAATTTTTCTGATTCAATTATAGTTGTTTGAGGAATGTAACAGTTTAGATGCTTTATGTAAAAGATTACTAAACTAATGTTTTTGAAATTTAACAAATATTAGTTTGAGTTCAATATTTTATTAGCCATTGCTATGGTATTTGATCGAAATATAAATTTCAGCTTCTTGAGTTTAGCTATCAAAAGTTATATGGTCTAGGGTCTAGAGAACTAGCAAAGGTGAGGGATACATTTTATAGTCTCTTCAATGAATATGTTAGAGTTAGTAAGACATCTTAGGCATCATCTTCGTGTTCTCGGGGTAGCAATGAGATGAATGAGATCCCTTATGATGGAACAAAAATATAAGGAAAAAAATCAATGAATCTTTTCAAGTTATGGTGATAATATGTTTTAGTATTATGGATTTATTAGTTTATATAGTCCTATTTGGTTTTAAACATGTTCCGTTTTCATGTCTAATAGACCTTTCTTTCAATGTCATGCTCATAGGAATTTGAGGAATGTGATAGTATTATGGACTTATTAGTTTATATACTCCTATGTGGTTTTAAATATGTTTTGTTTTCATGTCTATTATATCTCTCTTTTAATATCATGCTCATAGAAATTTGATAGTCTTGAGTATACTGGTGGTGCTCAAAATACTCATCTGAAAATTTATCTAGATAAGTCTCAAAGTAAAAGAAAATATGAGATTCATAGTCTTGACTACTGGAAGACTCAACAATATCAATTTCTAGATCTAGCAAAATTAGCTATGGATGCCTTATGTGTTTCTGTATCAACTGTTGCACCAGAATCTACATTCAACCTTAGTAATAGAAAAATACCAAAAAAAAACCTTAGTAATAGAAATCTAGACCAATTCCATAGTTTGTTGTCACCACAAATAGTTAAAACTTTAATATGTACTAAAGATTGATTGTTTGGGGATAAAGGTAAAATTAGTAAATTAATGTTTTTTAATATCTACTTTATTTCTTTAGTCTTTTGCATTCATTTATTTTTCTCATCTTGTTAATGCAGAGATGACAGATTTGAGATTGGAGTATATAACTCAAGACACCATATCTTTAAATATGTCAAAAGATAAATGTATAATTTGTTGAAGATTCAAAATTTAATGTGGTCAACCTCTAAGTCATTGAGTTTGGTGAGTTGAAAATTGTAAAATGATATGTTTTATTGTACCTATATGTGACAACATTATTACTTTGATGTTTGTACATATTGCAGGTTACTTAAAAGTGCTTGCATCCCTTGATTCAGTAAAGTTTGGAAGAGAAGTATAAGTTTGACTATTTGAGTTTGGAACCTTGGATCAATGATTCTATTTCAATTTGTAACCATCTATGACTTCAAAGTCAGTTGTCTTTAATTAAGTTCACAATCATCAGCATGGTTGAAAAATTTTTATGAACTTTAATTTATTGCTATTTAGTATGTATGGCTTGTAGCCATTTGGATTTGATGATGGTATTAGAACTTGTGATTATGTTATGTCTTTTTATGGTTTGTAACCATCTGGATTTGTATTATGTTTGATGATTACCTTTTGCATAGTAGCATATGAAACTATGATTGTTTGAATGAATTTCTAAATTCTGATAGGCAATTAGACATTGCTAATTATTGTAGGTAATTAGACTAATTAGTAGTTTTGTATTAGGTGATCAATTGATCATTATCAATGCATATTGAAATAGGTTGTATTCAGGTCAAGGAATCTAACCCAAAAAATTAACGGATTGTGTCTGGGTTGGTGACTTGTCTAGAATAACCGTGTTTCAACTCGATCCGTCAGCCCATGACCTACCTGATTGCAACTCCTATGAGATACCAACCAAAAATGCATGAGACTGAAAACCAACTCTTTTTTTTTCTTTCTATCCACCCAGTCAAGCAGTGGTAGCATTTATATATTATTTTACTATTGATGATTTGGACTAGAATATCTTATTTATATCCACCCAATCAAGCAGCGACTAGAATTAAATCAAATTTGGACTAGAATAATAAATTATCCAACCCAGTAAAGGGATTCAGCCCAGTTTCGATCTTTCTCGACTCCTTTTTTCTAAACATATACTGTAGCTAATTTTTTTTTGGGTAAATTTCACACACGTCCCTTGTTGTTAAAGGATTAACTCCACTTTGCACCCCTAAATTTATATCACTTTCTCACTTTACACTTTAAATTTCAATTTTGGATATTTTGCACCATAAACTCTTAATTTTGGACATTTTACATCCTAAACTCTCAAGTTTGTCCTATTTATATCCAATCAATGATTATCTTCATAAAATTAACGTAATAAAGAATAGTGAAAATTAATGATAATGTACCGTTTTGTTCCAATTGTGATTCCTCAGCTTTTTTGACTATTTTAGCACATTATCATTTATTTATATGGTCTCAACTATTAGTATTACTAGTAAAATTTAGAGAGATAAAAAAAATGGTGCAAATTAATGATAATATATTGTTTTATTTTTGCTATGATACTTTGGTGCCTTTTGATTACTTTTGGTGCATTATCATTGATTTGTTAAGTCCTTTATGCCCTAAATTTTGCAAAAATTGTTATTGACTAGATTTAAATAGAACAAATTTGAGAATTTAGGGTGTGAGGTGTCCAAAAGTGAGAATTTAGCATGCAAAATGTCCAAAATTGAAATTTATGATGCAAAATGAGAAAGTGATACAAGTTCGAGGGTGCAAAGTGGAGTTTATCCTTTGTTAAAGGTTTTCAAGATACGTCTCCTGTGATTCAAAAATATTCACTTACATTCCTTATATCTTGTTTATGTTTTTTTTATGTTTATTTATTTTTAAGCAACAGAGGAGTGGATTTAAGAAACGATAAATTTTGCAAAAATTGTTATTGACTAGATTTAAATAGAACAAATTTGAGAATTTAGGGTGTGAGGTGTCCAAAAGTGAGAATTTAGCATGCAAAATGTCCAAAATTGAAATTTATGATGCAAAATGAGAAAGTGATACAAGTTCGAGGGTGCAAAGTGGAGTTTATCCTTTGTTAAAGGTTTTCAAGATACGTCTCCTGTGATTCAAAAATATTCACTTACATTCCTTATATCTTGTTTATGTTTTTTTTATGTTTATTTATTTTTAAGCAACAGAGGAGTGGATTTAAGAAACGATAGGGCAGAGATATGGATCTAAAACTTTTAAGTTCTAGACCCTCATACCTTAGCCATTAGATCGAAACCTTCTTTATTTAAATATGAAATAGATAAATATGAATTTCAATTTTAATTATTAAATTAAAACTTTCTCACCTTGATTTCAATATAAAATGAACAAAGATGGACTCAACTAGTGGAGATTTTCCATACATGATCCAAGAGTCAGCACTTGATACTAGTGATATTACATATAACTAATGTTTTTTATTTCAAAAATGCCTTTAAATAAATATTTGTAATATATAAAGAGGTTCAAACATTTTGTAATCTATAAAAAGGTTCAAATGCTCTACTAGTGACATTTTAAACCTTTTGATAGATTGCAAATGTTTGTTTGGAGGCAATTTTAAAAGAAAAACATTATAAAGGTTTCACATCATTAGAATTAGGTAACAAGTTATACTATCAAAGTACATAGGTGAAATTTCTATTGTGGAGTCCATTTCCATTTATTTTCCACTTAAATCCAAAGAGGGATGTAAGTGAATATTTTTAAATTACAAGTGACGTACCTTGAAAAAGCACTTAACCACATGGCTATATGTGATACTAGCCCTTTTCTTGTTAGAGGATATTATCTTATCTTTTCTTATCGTACTAATCTTTTCTTATATATACTCTTGCACAATCTATAAAAAGCATAAGATGCAAGAGGCAATAGACATTGATGTTAATATACTGTGCCATTTTTTTATTGGTTAGGTTTTTATCCTTTTTGTCGTTTTCTTATTTTAAGATAGAAGCAAAAATTATCATGTTAGTTACCTATTGCATAATTAATAATTTCTTACCATATTGTATTTTAATGTTAATGCTAAGTTTTATTTGTTTGATAACAGTAGTTATCAATTCAACATTCCCCATTTTTAAGGGAAAATGAAGCTTTTGAATGATTATTGTCCTTAAAGTTTCACTAAAAACACATTTTATGACTATAATTTTTATTTCAATCAATTTAATACAATTGACGACAAATCAACAATTTTTGGATAAAATAAATTTTGGCTAATAGATCATTTACCCTTTTAACTTTTTATCTAAAGTATCTTTAGTCTTTGATCTTTTTATTACCTATTTAGTCATTTTTTACCTTTTTTAATAAACACAAAAATAGTCTTATTTCATATCCCTACACCACCAAATTTGGTGATGAGTTTAACTATTAGTTAATGGTAAAATATACTGAATTTTATTGAGCTATCAATCAGTTCCACATTAACTTTGTGAACTATTAGTTGTATCAATAAGGCCCCTTGTATTGTTAATCAGTACTCCCTCCGTCCCACTTTAATAGTCTTATTTTCCTTTTTTGTATGTCCCAAATTATAGTTCACTTTCCAATTGAAGAATATAGTTGTCTTTTAATTTCTCTAAAATACCCTTATTCAATGTAAGTTGCTATTACTATAAACTACCTTATGTAATATAGATTGTTAGTATATAACCTATCCCACTTAATGCATTTAGATTTTCCAAAACATATTGATATATGAAAAGCCAACTTTATTTAATGTAAGGGTATTTTAGAAAAATAGCAATCTAAATTTGTTTTTCCAACAAAGTTAACTACTTTTTCTTAAACTGTGTGAAAAAAAAATTAAAACTATCAAAATGAGACAGAGGGAGTAATAAATTTAGTATAAGGTGCTTATGCACTCTTAACTACGTGAAACCTGTAGAGGAATAATACGAAAGGATTCTTCTACCCATTCCAAGCACAAAGATTCAAAGATCTTCTATTTTGGTTATCAACTTAATCTATTCTCAATTTTTCATTCTCAAATCTAACCAGTAGGTGTACTATCTTTCCACCAGCAACATCACTGTATGTTCAAAAGAGATTGCAACATCCTTTCCATCCCATAATTCACTCACAGCAAAAAGAGAAAACTAATTTGCATACACATGAGAGTCAAGTAATGTACCAACTTGTGTTTAAATACCCTTTTAATGCTACCAACTGGGAATTTTTGGAATGGACAATGCAAATTAATGTGATTGATAGTGCTCCTATTCATAAGCCTGTGACATGACTGACAAAAGCGTCTTAAATATAGATATTTGTTGCCCAATTAACCAATGGATGGATTCATTTGACACATACAAGAAGTTGAGGGAAAGATTGTTGCAACTAAGTGTTCAAATTGGGCAATGTAGAATTGACCATTAGTTTAATTAGAATTTAGAAATAGTAGTAAGAAGTAAATAGCACAAGTTTCCCCATGAAAGTCATTAAAAAAAAAAAGCAAATGCCTTTTCCCAATCTGTAGTCTATATCGCTAGGAGAAAGATGAGGGAGTTTGTCTCGACGGGAGGAGGTTCCTTCTTTATTTAGCTGAATGCCCACCAGTGCCCACCGGTGGTGGTTCCTTCTTTATTTAGCCAATTCGAGCTTGACTCGACCTGTTCATGAGCGGCTCGATTCGTATGTAACTTTAGTGGCAACACATGCTATTAGAGTGAGTATTAGGCCAAGGGTAAGGTTTTTTGCCTAGGCCAACTCCGATTATCAGTCATTCTGCCGCCTTAATAAAGATACAGGGCATTAGATTAGAACATCTAGTGCACATGGTTTGATATGAAATACACCCTATTTTAATTGAAACAAAATCCAAGGCTCAAATGTTCTTAGGCACAGTTATTATAGTTAATATTAACACTAGATCATAGAGAGCACATGTCATGGTTACACATGTTTCAACCGAAACAAACTCAAGTATGTATATATATGTATATATACATAACGAACTTCTAAACATCGCCAATATATATATATATTGACCTTAAGTTTTTCTTGTGTGGAAAGAAAACTCAATACCTACACACATTTCCCCTATTGCTTATTGATCTTCTTCAAAGTTGGCACTCTTCGTTTACTTCTTTATCTTCATTTTATAACTTTACCAAAAAGTGACCTTTTGTTCAACTCTTAACAACATTTCAACTTAATCAAAATTTTCTAGTTTAAAGATAAGAGTTATGGCTCCAAAATGTTCAAATTGTAATAGAACTCAGAGCAATGCTGCTAGCAGGAAAGAGGCCTTTTTCAGGAAGAAGATGAAAAGCCATGAAAAGTCCGAAACTCTAATAAGTACTTAAGCTTAACTTACTATTTTGCCGCCAGGATTGTGCTTGAATTTCACACTCTTCCTCATTAAAATATTTTTGTGCTGAAAGGAATTTTTAGCATTGTTGGACTTCCAGCATGATACAATATTGCTTCATGACCCAAAACAATGCATTAAAGATTCCTAAAGACAAAATTATAGTCCAAACTAACACATTTATGAACCACATGATTTTCATGGAGGAAATGGAGTTCTTTTAAGGTTTCTATCAGAATCAAGGCAATAGAATCTTTTAGCCAACCACCACTTTCTTCAAGTCCACGAAAGAAGTCTCAGTGAACCCTTATCAAACAAAGACATGGACACATAATAAAGGATAGATTGAACAAGGTGATCGGGGTGAGAGAGTGCCTCTTGACTGAGCCAATACGGAACAAAGAGGACCTCATAGATAGAAAGCTTATAAGGAAGACACATCTATTAATCAAATAATGATTAATTTTGCAGAGAAAGCCCTAATAATAGGGGTTTTCAATGTCAAAATTGAGAGTATGAAGAGTTTAAATTGACGGTAGATGTTCCTTTTTTCAATAGTAATCTGGGTAACGAGAATTTTTTAGATTGCATTACAGAAATTAAGGGATTCTTCAATTATATGGAGATCACCAAAGACTGATAAGTCAAATTGGTAAGTTACTACTTGAGGAGGAATGGAGCATCTTATTGATGGGTGTAATTGCAAAATTAGAGATGACATTAGAGAAAGCAACCCGTATAATCGTGGCTAAAGATGATGCTTCTCTTGATAACTCTGTTCCTTCTCCTAAACTATGATTAGTACCTATTTTCATAATTTCAATTGCACTCAAGGTAACTAGATTATTCATGGATACTATGTTGATTTTTGCACCTACTTCCCTATAATAATTTGATGGAGACTAAGGAACATCTCAGTCAAGATTTCTTAATAGGTTGAATAAATGTGTACTCGAAAGAGATTGGTATTCAATCAATTCTTACTGTAGCGAATGTGAACAACCTAGCTTTGAAGGCTGAATTAAATTTGGCCTACAAAAAGAATGCAAGGAAGAAAGTTGGCATACATGTGTAGAGGAGTCCATAGAACCACTAGTTAAAAACGAATTGTGGCCAGTATTAGAGACTCGTTGAGGTGGTAATAGGGAATAAAAGATGAAGATTGGTGAAATGAATGGGGCTTTAAAGAAGGTTCATGCTAACCTGAATCCTCTATAAAAAATCAAAACTAACACAAATTCCTATGCCATACCAATGGAGGGTAAGTAATAGTAATGTCAGTAATCTGGGCATCACTCAAACAACTATCCACTGCGTAAGACAGTAAATTTTGCTGAGAATACTATAATGAGAGGCAAAGGAGAAGAAGAAGATGAAAATATGTCTATGAGCCTGAGGATGATGAGTGGTAGACTATGAGTGACTTGTGCATAACCCAAGAAGGAACCCAAGAAGGAAGTTGACACACATAGCGAGCAAATCTTCTGAACTAGGTGTAAAATTTCCAATCAACTTTTTGACTTGGTGATTGATAGTGGTAGCTGTGAAAATATAATTTCTAGTGCTTTGGTTAAATTGTTGAGCTTGCCTATTGAGATACATCCTGATCCTTACATTAATAGTTGCATAAAGGATGTGCAGTCTATTAAGGTAGTTGAGAGAAGTTTAGTTTCATTGTCCATAGGCAAATATTACACTAATTGTGTCATGTATGACATTGTAGACAAGATGCATGCCATGTGTTATTTGGGAGGTCATGGGAATATGATTGGGAGGTGACATTCAATGGAAAGAAAAATATCTATTATTGTATCATCAAGGATGGGAAAAAGATTGTTTTGGTGCCAACGAGGTCGTGGTCACGGCCCAAAGCAGCCCACTTGATTGATAATAACTTATTAATTATTTTGCTATAGACTATGATTTAAATGTAGGTGATGATCTAGATGATGTTCCAGTTAGCAAGCTACTAACTATTAAGGAGGATAAGGTGCATCCTAGCAAACCTTCAGATTCACTCTTGAAGGAGTTGATACAATTTCCTAGTGATGATGGTGTGGATCAAAGTTTGATGAATTTTCAAGCAGCGGATGTCAAGATAAAACCTAATATAGTGAAGACTTTTATTGTTCAAGAGTTGAGGTACACGTTGTGTCAACAATAATGGATAGTGTGGTTACTACTTTTAAGCTTGTGCCTGATTTCGTACCAGTACAGCTATCAATCTACTTTTGATCCAATTTGTGTTTAGTTTATGTTCGTGTTCAAACCCTATAAATTGCAAGGAAAAATTATTAAAGTGCCGATTTGTTCAAGTGTTGAAAATTCCTCATAGAACTCGGGGTCGAGTTCTTTTAAAGTAGAAGCAACTATTGTGAAACGAGTTTTGATCACCAAAAAAGGAATTGAGTCACTCAACAAGGGGGTTGGAGTCAAATACTAGAAGCTACAATTCACACTGATCCATGCCTGATCAAGATGACAGCGCCTCGAATCCGAATCTTAGATCTAGCCCATAATCCGTCCGTGGATTTAGGCCTGAAAGCAATAACTTGGATCTGCAAAACAGATCCGCACCTAGCATATTTGGATCCATCTACACCTAGCATAGTTGGATCTGTTCGCAAATCCCATGGTGGCCAAAATGCGCTGTATTGATCGTTTTCCTATTTTAATTGTATTTCTTTTCCTTTTTGGTTTAAAAGATTTATAGCTTATAAATAGGCTTTATAGGGTTTATTTTATAGACTTTTGACAATATTTATCAATTTTAACACAATTGTGTTGGATTAAATCCTCTTCTTAAGTGCGCTCAAGTGGTAGATTCTTGTTGAATCCTAGTTTTCCTCTTAGGGTTGGTTGCGAATCTCTCTTAGTTCATTTATTCAGATTATTTATGTAATTATTCTTACTCCTATGCTTCCGCCACTAAGTCATCCATCAACTTTTTTTTCTCCTTTTCCTTGTTTTTTATTTTGACATTAGTTTTCTAAATGTTTCAAAATTGCATATGCGTTGACTATATGTAAACTGGCACTTGACCAACCTCAGCAACCAATTTCTACCAGAATTGTGTTTTAGAATTAATCAGATACAAAAAAAAAATTAGATATTGAATTGATGCACAACTAAAAGATGAAATATCAAATTAATATTTATAGAAAAGTTTAAATACCATTGGTCTCATTTATTGGAAAAAGTATTCACATAATGAGCACAACAGAAAGCAAGCAAAGCATTCTATAGCAATTTCAGCTTGTGCATCGACCTGTTGATTTTGGTCATCGCAACAGATTAGGGCATGTTCCTTGGATTAAAGGTGGTTTATAGAGATTCTTATGAATTGACAATTGCCTACCAATATAATCCTTACATCACACACCCTTACTTAAATAGTAATTCAACCTTATGAACTAATCCAACTTATATAGACAACGTGTGTTGACTTTCAATCAATTTCTATGTTGGCACTAGTTGAAAGACATCACAGCCACCATCCTAAATATGTCCAATTCAAAAAGGAGTGAAAAAAAAGGAGCCCAATTTGTTAGCTATTCTCTCTTGCATTTACACTTGACAAAAAAAATTGAGATTAATTAAAAAAAATTTTGGATCGGTTAAAATAGTTCACGCATGGTTTCGTGTCAATTTTAAGCGGAAAAAGTGGAAAAAGATGAATTGAGATTGGAACCAAATTGGTTGGTTTTACTTTAGTAAGAAATATAACTATAAAAAAACTATATAAGTGTAAGAAAAATGTGAATGTCTTACATTACATTCAGGCTGTGAATAGGGTTGGGCTGACCAGATCACAATCCCTTTGGCCCTAATTTTACTGAGCTGATTTTTATGCAATTGAGTTTAAATTGAGCATGAATCAAAATATTTGGCCCGATTCGAATGTGGGTTGAGCTTGAATTGCATTAATCTCAAACTACTTAATACTTGGCCCAGCAATGATGGTATGGCATATATAAATATAAATATAAATATATATATACATTTTAGAGTACCAAATACCAAAATACTAGGGCTCTGTTTGGATTAGCTGTTTTTTGGGATGTTTTTGAAAAACTTTGTTGTAGCAGAGTTTTTAGAATATATTTTGGAATATTTTTATAAAATATTTTGGGATATTTAAGAGTAGAAAAGTTTCTAAAATGTATTTTGAGATATTTTTTAAAAATTTAAAAAAATTTAAACTAATTTTTAGATTACCTTTTAGAGTAATTTTTAAAAATTTTTATTGTATTTGAAAAACTAATTTTTGAAAAACTAATTTTTGAAAAACACCCCAAAAACAGGGGATATATGGGAATTAAGAATATTTGTTTGTCTAATTCTAATTAAATAAATTTAAATTTATATGGCTAATTTTATGATTAATTATTTTTTTAATCTTTTGTTGATAAGTTTATGGACGATATGGTAAACTATATATTTTGCAGAGGGGCTAAATCCATACGCTAACACCCTATATCCACACCCTAAAAATCAATATGACATTAAAACCCTTTACATTTAATTGTTCCTTTAGTCATTTATTCCATTACTTTTTCTTCTAAATGTTTTCAACAAAAGTCTCATGAGTTTTAAAAAATCTTGGGCTTATAGGATGTGTAATGTGTGTTTTTAATTTGTTTTTCTCTTTTTTAATATTAATTTTGTTTTTCTAAATATATAACAACCAAAATTATCATAGTACTATTCATGTTCCTTATAAAAATTTCTAATAGTTCAGCATTTATGTGTAACCTTATTGGAGGTTTTTGCTATTAATTAAACATTATACTAAATTTATGGATAATTGGATGTTTCTTTTGCATTTTTCAGTTTCTTTTATATGATGCATATCTAGTATGTTGAAATAATGAAATTATTTGTATAGTAAAACTTTTGAAGTATACAAGATCTCTAATTCTATTACCTAACTTGATTGGTTTCATGAATTTATTATTGTTCAAAGACACTAATGTGGTACAAATTATTAAAAACAACATGCAATGAGTTTAAAAAATTAGAAAAATAATTAAAAGAATTGTGTTATGGCAAATCGTTTTTATTATATGAAATGATAATTTTGGAATTGTAAAAAAATTATAAGTAAAAGTTATTAAGTGATGGGGCTTAATTGTCATATTGGTAATTAGGATCTGAATTTAGAATGGGAGGGTGTGGATTTAGATCCTCCCTATTTTTTGTCATGAAATTCAAACTTTTATTGATATTGCAACTTTACTTAGATATTATTGTACGTTTGTGAATCGGCTAATTATTTGGTTTAACTATTTTGTAAATGTGTCCTTCAAAAAAATTGTTTGTAAATGTGAAAAATTTATGATGTGAATTAAAATGAGTCAGGTGTGAGTTACAAAAAAGTGATTCTAACTTAATTAAACTTGCTTGGGCTCAAGAGAGTGATATTTTCTATGAATTGAATTTAAACATGTTAAAATCCAACTCTAATATTCCAATTGACAACCTACTTTACTCTCCTATGTGGGAAGGAGGGATGACGGTAGTGAAAGCGTAAAGATGTGAGAGACTTTGTGTGCAATTTCCTCATAAACACTTAACAGAACTTTCAAGAAGAGATTTATCAGGAAAAAAAAAAAAAAACTGTCAAGAAGAGGCAAAATAAAAAAAATTAAAAGAAAAAACAAAGGTTAACCAGCCGTCCGTACCACGTTAACGCCCACCGGATCATATCTAACCGGGCCACGCGTAGTCTGCACTCTTCACTTCTACTCCCACCACTCCACTCCAACCCCAATTACCCAGCCAACCTCCGCCCACCCCATCCCACCCCACTCCCTCCGCCGTCTTCCGCCGGACCGAAAGATGTACAGGGACGTTTCAGCTTGCAGTACATACAACTATGGCGACGCGCTTTACTGGGACGCGCGGTATATTCAAGAAGCGAATTGTGGTTCTTTTGATTGGTATCAATGTTACTCTGCACTTCGCCCTTTTGTCCGCAAGTATATTCCAACTTCCGCCCGTGTCCTCATGGTTGGGTGTGGCAACGCCCGTAAGGAATCTCTTCCCTTTGCTCTTCCTTTACTTTTTTTGGCTGTGGCAAATGCTTTTAATTTCGTTTCCTAATTATTCGCTAAAATTACGAATTTTTTATGATAACAGTGTTTTTTGAGCTTTTGCTGCTCTAAATTTCGTTGGTTTTGTTTATTTTGCTGTATTCTTATGACCCATTTCAAAGCTAGACATATGCATGCCTTCCTAATTCATTTCCTTTCTCAAACTTGAGGTGAAATTTATTTTTTTTTGTGATTATAGCTGTAGTTGTTGGACTTTTGCTGCTTATTTTTATGGGTTTCATTGTGTTTCCTATTTTATGATGGCTACACTGAGAACTGCATAGATTTGTGCCATGAAACAGTTCAATATTTAGGAGAGTTTTGTTTTTCAGTTCTTTGTTGGGTGTAATTTTTTCTGTTGTAGTTGTGAGTTTTGTGCATTATGTTGATATATAGGAGTAAAGATGGAAAAGTTCAGTGAGCTGCGTGCTAGTGATGAATAGAACAAGTCTTGGAATGAAAGAAGTTGAAAATGGAAGTCAAGGGTAAGGATGAGTTTTTAGCTACATGATAGTAATATTGTTGATTAAGTCAGGGAAGCTCTGATGATTTTGCAGGTAGTTAGTTTCCTTTTTCTTTATTGCATGGGGAAAGAATTTCATCATTTGGCAACCTTTTCCTGTGGTGGCTCTCCTTTTTTTTGCCCTTATTGTTTCTGGGGTGGACTACCCTTACTTGGCTGCATGAGGATTTGAAACAATCCAAGAACAGGGCTTTAGGATAGAAACAATTCAAATTTTGCAATGAAAATGAATTTCAGCCGCAGAGATTGTATCTTTTTGAGATACTTCCTTAAAATTTTGATGTATTGGTTATTCTGCCCAAGTTTTCTGGGGTAAAGATTGCAGCTTTATTTTGAGAAATCCGATTTTGTGATTGTGTTCAATATCCAATGCCATGTATAGACAGGAAAAAGAATGCTTCGAAGTATCAAAAACATGAAGCCTAGAGGTTGTAATTTGAGCTATTGCCTTATGATTCTGTTGTGTTGGTACAATTGCTGTAGAAGCTAAGAATTTAATTCTGCAGAAGTTGCCCCAGAATGCTTAGAGGAATCCGATTTTGTGATTGTGTTCAATATCCAATGCCATGTATAGACAGGGAAAAGAATGCTTAGAAGTATCAGAAACATGAAGCCTAGAGGTTGTATTTTGAGCTATTGCCTTATGATTCTGTTGTGTTGGTACAATTGCTGTAGAAGCTAAGAATTTAGTTGTGCAGAAATTTTCTGGGCCAAAGACTGCAGCTTTACTCTGGGGAATCAAAATTTTAATATTCTGTCCCATGTTAGGCACTGTATAAAAACAAGGAAAAAGAAAATGATTAGAAGTGTTAGAAAGATGATGCAAAAATAGTGGTACTTCAAGCCTAGAATTGGCAGTGTTGGCTCTCATCTTGAAGACAAGGCCTTAACTTTAGAAATGAGGAACATAAACTTCAAAAACACAGTGGAAAAGATAGTCGTCAGAGCACGAAGTAGGGAACTAAAAAACTCCACAAACCATAGAAAATAGTGAAACAAATGCTTGAAAAGGAAATCATGCCAAAATGAAATACAAAATTTAATAAACGAATGTTGGCTGACCTGACCTGGAATATAAACAGGATAATGGAATGCTTTTTGGCAGTAGCTGATAGCAATAGAGGGAATGATGTCTAAGACACAATGGAAGTCCTAAGAACTGTGCTGTGAGATCATTGCAGTTCCAGAAGACTGGACAGAATGAACTTTTGATCAACGCGAACTCATGGTCCAAAGGTGAATAAGGTGACAAGGAACATAGAAAACGTAGTTGAATATTTATTACCTTAATTTGGGGTCAGGTAGTTAAGATATAGTTTTGCTTTCCAAGGAGACTGGAAGGTAGACATCTTTGGTTGTGTGAACTGTAATTAGAATATGATACATTTGAGGATGAGTATTTCTGAGGAAAGGGATTTAACTGGGTTACAAATTGTCTAACTGAAAATGATCAAAGAAACTTCATCTAAGAAGAATACCTTTATTCTCTAGTAAATTGCTTCCAGGGAACTATTGTGGTGAAAGATGTATTTAAGATTATGGGAAACTGGAAAGTTAGCAACCAACTGATAGTCCACTGAGGCCCTGTGCTTTTGTTAATAAAATGGAAACATAAATTAAAGGTATGATGGAATTCTTCCTTGCAAGTTTAGTGATATGTCATGTTCCTAATGATTCTGTTTAAGAGTTTCCAATCCTTAAAGCATTCTAGCTTTTATGATGCTGAGCTGTACATTGTGAAAGGTTTTAGTTTAAGAAGTTCATTGATTGGGATAGCATCTTAGTTGTGTAGATTAACCCATACTTGAAGTCAGCTGCTTATTGAAGTAGTCATGAGATTTAGACCTAGATTGACCGTTTGATTTGATAGGTTTCATCCTATTGCTTGTGGTATCCACACCAAAAAAGTTTCTGTTCAACGATAATAGGGAATTAGTATGTGTCTGAGCCGTATAGGTAGGGATGGTTATCAGTGGGGCAATATGTAATGTACTTTCTTTGGACAAGTTCAATGCAAAAAAGTACTATTAGGATTTTTATCGGGAATAAATAAAAATATGGTATCAAACTGACATGTCTAAGCTGCTTCATGTCAACCAAACATGATATTGTAGATTTGTGGTTCTATATTTTCTAACTTGTTTGGTGATAGGGGTGGCTGCACTTCCATTTCAAACCAGCTTCCACACTGAATCTGGAACCATGACATGAACCTTTCATGTTTTGGTTCCACCTCGTCAAAATGTGGAATTGAACTGGAGTCACAAAGCTGCAACCCTTGTCCATGCCCAGTTTTGCTACTTAAGAGACTCAAAATTAAGCCACTGCATTGAAAATGAATGAGAGCAACTGCTATTATAGACGGTGCAATCTTTTTATTTTTTCAAAAGTTTTGAGCTAAATGCTGTAAAAATCTTGAGTTAAATCCTATAAAAACCTTATTAAAATTTTTGTTCTTCTTGTTAACATAATTTTTATATCTTGACTCCCTTGTCCTGAAATATCTGTTGGAATTTCAGTATCATCAGTGTTGAAGATGTTAATTGAGTAAAAAATGCGCGTAACTTCTTTTTCCTTGTAGTTCCTTGATTTAGAAGATGAACTACTGCCACCAAAATGTGCCATTTTGTAGGAAAAAAACAAAAGTACATTTTAAATACTGTTGAGAATTTAAGGTATTAAATAAATCATGCATGCAGTAATATGAGAATATATGAAATTCAACATCATCAATGTTGAAGATGTTGGTTGACTTGGTATGGCGTGTCATAATTTTGTTTTTTGGGAGAATTGGTGAGCTTTATATAAACAAAATAAAAGAATTTACGTTCTAACAGTCAACTTCCGCCTATTTTCTTCCTCTACAATTCTAATAAGATTGCCGCCGGGGGGGGGGGGGGGGTGATTTGACTCAAAAATAACTTTATCTACCTATTGAGATAACCAGCCATAAAGTCAGCAGCTTGATTACATTGGCGATATACAAGATACACATTCACCTCCCTAAAGGATGGGATTAAGTCCTTTATATCAGATATGCAACTGGAACCCTCCAAGGATAGCATCTTTTGCTATTTAAGATATCTGCAGTAAGTTTTGAATTAGTGTGGACTTCAATATGTCTCCATCCTTTGAGTTTGGCAATCACCAACTCTTTCTTGATAGCTTCCAGCTCATGGATTAATATTGAATCATCACATACCTTAAGATTTTGCCATTTTCATCTCTAAGAATGAAGCCTTCACCCCCTATGTCACCTCTAACTGAATCATCACAATTCAGACATTTTAGTCCAGATTTGGGAGTTTACCGTTTGCACCAATGTATGGTTGGATGAAAGAAAGCAGCTTGAAGTCCCCATCTCATAGCTAGGGATCTGTTGCTTGGATTGTCCTTAACAGTTTCTTCCACTCTTCTTACGGATTTGATCCAAAATAGTGTGAGCTAATGCTGTTGGTGGTCTACTTTCCTGCCGAAACAAGTGTATGTTCCTTTCTTGCCATATGAAATAGACCGCAGCACAAAGGGATAGCTTGTGTAAGAGGCCTTTTAGTTCCCCTCTGATGTCTTCTTTAAATAAGTTATGTAAGTAAAAGGAGAATGTAAAATACTAATAGTACTAGTGTTGGACTTTAAAGGAATAAAAGAAATTATGGGATTATAATGAGTGAATGGGTAATTAAGAGAATTAAAAGGTAGAAGAGGGAGAATAAATATGTGGTGTGGTGAGACCATGGGGACTTTTATAGGGTTTAATTCAAAATTAATAAATAAATAAAAGATAGCAAATGCTATTATAGCCATTGCTATCATTCCTTGCCTGCTGTTTGTTAATGCAATAAATTTGTCTTTCGCTTTGGATTGAAACTGCTAAGTTTTGAGTTGTTGCTGTAGCATTGACTGGGCCTGGGCAAGGGTAACAGCTTATATGGTTCGCTTTTCACTTGGAACTCCAGTTTCAAGATTAAGTACCAGAACCGGATCCTGTAGGCAAGGTTCCGGTTACAGGAACTGCAGGTGCGGTTCCCAGTTCAAAATAGAACCGTGGCCATCCCTAATACAACATATGTTGCAATAGGTTCCACTGTAGACGGATTTAGCCTGTAAGCTAAGATTTCTGAATTATGATAGGTTTCCAGTCCAAGTTGACAGGGTCAACTTGGGATGGTAAAAGTCAACCTGGCTTACTACAGTGATTAGCTGCATTTTAACAGTTGACAGGTTTGCTTAGCTATGTGTATTACTTAGTCATAACAATTCTTAACTTCCAAGTATACTGTAGCTAATCAGTTGTAAATTGTAATGCCATTGGGAAAAGAGGAATGATGGGAAGAATTTTTGCTTTGAGCTCAAGATAATGTGTTGGGCTTTGTTTAACAAATGGAGGCAAGCTTTCCTCTGCGTGTATTTTTTAAGGAAATCTTGGTGGGATTCCTTGATTTCTTTCTTCTCCCATTTTTCCTCTTTTCCTGCTCCTTGCTTCCTTTTAAAACCCCTATTGGTGCCCCTTCCCATTTCTAACTCTCAAAACTTTCTTCTACATTCTCAAAAAGTTAACAGTAGAAATTCTAAAACTAATATTACCTGCAAAAGCTTCTTGTTGCTGCATCAGTTGGACTGCTAAATTAGTTCCCCAACCCACTTCTACAACCCCCTCCCAAAAAGGACTTCTAAGCTTTAGCATCAAAATTTTCAGAAATTGAGCATGGAGGTCTGGATTTGGATTTGATAACCTTGAAGCTGCAAATGGTTATGATCCAAACAGCTGATATTGTTACTAGCCTATATCTGTACAGGAGAAGTATGGAGAAAAGTGAAAGATGTGGATCAAAATAAGGTTCCTATCATTGTGGATCTTGCAGTTAATATTGTAGTTAACTGCCGGATTACTTACAAGCTGATTTTGTGAAATTGAGGATTTAATCGACATGTGATATGGGAAAAAGATATTATCAACATGTTTATTGGAGTCATCTGTGAAACAGAAACCTGCCGTAGTGTTGGGTACTTTGATCCAAGCTGGATTTTCCAATGCATCCAAGTGGAAAATTTGTCAACAAATCTATTTGGGAATCATTATACCTTTGTTCAGTGACTGCAGATACTTTATAGAGTGCTCATAGCATGTAAATGCATAAAAATAGGGTGCAGTTGCGCTAAGCTTGGATTGCTCAGTGCTTCAGTGAAAATTGTGATTGACTTGGGGTTAGTTGAGCTTCCACTTGGAACTTAGTGATACATTGTGATTGGGGTTACTACTTGGTTTTGTTCAGCATTTATGACTTTTAGCCGAGATTATACATAACTGTGATTGATGTATGTTGTTATACAAATGTAGCATAAATTTTTGTACTGAATGTAGTATCTATTGACTTGCAGACTTATTCTTTAAGAAAAAATAAATGAATATCAAATTACATGTGAGTCTCAGATGTCCCAAGTCTAATTATTTTATTTTTAGTCCCTGCCTTCCCATATTCCTGTACTCAGCTTAGGATGTTTTATGCTTTTCAATAAGCATGTGCTATACCCATTTCTTATTGCTTCTTTAGTATTAGGCTATTTTCCAGCAATTCCACATCCCAAGTATTCTTCATAGCATTTAACTCATGTAAAGTTTTGCCAAAGCCGAGTTGTTGAAGCTGTAGTTATCATTGTATTTATTTCATCTATTTTCTTTAAAATACACAATTTCAAATGCATAAGTTTGTGATGGTGTCCAATAATGGCCAAACCAAAGAATCGAGCGTTAAAATCACAATTTGAGTTGTCAAATTCAGGCTCCTTATTTTGGTATCTTATTTTATGAGTTTGATGGTTATCTTTCTTCATAATTCATGTTTATACTTGTTCCATAATGTAGATGTTGACTTGTCAATGGTAATTAAAATGCTGACAATAAAAGAACTTGTTTTGCAGTTATGTCAGAGGATATGGTGAAGGATGGCTATGAAGATATAATGAACATCGACATATCATCAGTGGCTATTGACATGATGAGAAGGAAATATGAACAGGTTCCGCAAATGAAATGTATCCAGGCTAAGGAATAGTTTATTATACTGTTGCTGAGTTTTATCATTTATACTTTTTCTTCTTGATTGAAAGAACGTATCTAGCCAGTAAAATTTCCTTATGAAACTCTATAGACATGAAAATGGATGTTAGGGACATGAGCTTTTTTCCCGATGACTCATTCCATAGTGTGATTGATAAAGGTAAGATGTCCATAGTAAGCGGTGAAGTTTTAATACTTCTTGAAGATTGAGTTACAGAATGTTAATTCTCTGATATATCTCTCAATTTGGCATTTCTGGTCTTGCTGATCCACATAGGAACTCTGGATTCATTAATGGTAAGTTATGTTTCTACTTTTCCCCTTGGTATCTGCTTAGTCCTCGTTAGTCTTGGGGTTGTCTAACTTTAAATTGTTTAATGCTTGCATTTCATAGTGTGGGAACAATGCTCCAATCAGTGCTGCTCATATGCTGGGGGAGGTGAGCAGGTTGTTGGATTTGTTTATCTTTTGAAGTATTTGTACCTCCTTGATGTGATTTTCGGTTCTCATTCTTCTGACCTAAGTGTATTGATTTTTCTCTGTTTCAGGCTTCTTAAACCCGGAGGAGTCTATCTCTTGGTAATGTTAACCCTAATGTCTGTAGGTTTTCTTCTTCTGAATCATAAATTAGACGTAAACTTGTGGAGTTTGAAATTACTTGCCAATTGCAGATTACTTATGGTGACCCTACTGTAAGAATTCCTCATCTAAATCGATCAGTGTACAGTTGGAAGATAGAACTATACATTATACGTAAGTGGATTTTTCCTTGATATGAAAACCTATTTATTCTCTTTTACTAATATGTTCTAGTCTACTTATATGTCATAGTTTGAGTATTTATGGGACAATAGTATTTTAATGTTCGTTATATCTTCATGTGAACTTTGACTCCAACATACCTCAAGTGATATTGGGACATACTGATCTTTGATTACTACTCCTGGTATGCATTGAATTTAGAAGCTGCATGGGATGCATTCAGATTCATTTTCCTAGAGTGACATGCTGAGATTGTTTTTTAAAGCTAAAAATGTTGGCTGTGTTAATCTCTCAGGAAAATGAATTTGAAATTATGTTTGGATAACAAAAATTTGCTTTTCCATGTCCCTTCCAACACATTTGGATATCAATCTAGTTAATAGTTGTGTGTCGCTAATTAATTATCTAATTCAGTATGGCTAAACAGTGTGATAGTATATTGTGAGATTTCTTTATGACAAATCATGGACGTGGGGTGTCGATAAAAAATAGGTGAACAAGCAGTGGTAGCATTTTCTTATTCTTATTTACTTACACTTTAGTCACATAATCAATTTGTTAATCATTATTCTATCTCATTAATGTTGAGGAACGGCATGCCTATTCCTGTTATTGTGATATATGTTCTATTGCCATTACAGTTTAGGGACGACAAATTATCCGGGTAGCTGCTAAACTTTCCGAATAGTCGAGTTTTGGTCACTCAACTATTAATAATATGTTTTTACCCATTGAATTATCAATAGTTGTAAATTTGGGACTATTCCGTCTGATTTCACTGTTAAATCTACCAGATCGAGCTATTAATGGTATGTCTCGTGAATCATGTGGACCTTTAGATTTGGTGGAGTTAACAGTGGAACAAGATGAAATAGCCTAAAATTTACACTTTTGATAGTTCAGTGGGTAAAAATATTAACTATTCAAGAAGTTCAGTGGCTATGCGGATAGTTTGCTCTTTAGGAAATCAACTTTAACTCTGTCATTACATATACATGTAGTTTATGGCTTACATCTCTGGTACATATACATGTAGTTTACGGCTTGCATCTCTGGTCAAATGGCCAAAGCACCCACGATGACTAGGAATGTGGAATTTTTTTGTTTGCTGGATACTATTCTCCAGTTAGTCAACCTGTTATTCTCTTTATTTCTTGCAGCATGACTATTCATACTAAAGTATACCCTGTCCCTTAGACACGGTCCTCCAACTAGAATTAGAAAGCCCCACTAGGAGCTGATCTAAAGAAAAGATTGCCGTAAGTTGATGAAAATTTAAATAGTAAGAATTAAATTAAGATCATGATGCTAGAAAACTTAACAGTACCTCAGTAAAAGTTTCTAACAAGGGTGGAATTTGCATAGAACAGTCTCTAGGCTATAAAGCATGTTTTCTGATTTCTGTACTTCACTATGTGGCTATGTGTTCTTTTGACCACTATTGCCATCAGAGATTTGTTCATTATGCTTGATGCCTGTGGTCTTGTTATTGGGTTGTGTGTGGCTTGGAAGAGGAAAGACGGGATAGGAAAAGTAACAACTGCCGGTTTATTATGTGGGCTTGGATAGAGAGAGTCAGGAGGAGTAGTTTGTGACTGTTCTTTGACCTTGCAATAGAAACCACAATGGGAAAGTCAGAAAATAAACAAGGACATGTTGGTTCAGGGAAAGAAAGACTGTATAGTCGAGTGCCAAGATGAAAAATAGGACTGCCAGTACCACAAGACTTGATGAGCCATTATATGGTCAAATTTGGTGATGCTGACAGTGCGGTTTTTTTAGTGGAGCAGCAATATTTGCTTTTTGCCTGCAGGCTTGCTTCTTCGTTTTTACCATGAGAGAGAAAGAGAGAGAGAGAGACAGAGAGAGAGAGAGAGAATCTTTTGGAGTATGTAGTGATCACAATGGGGACGGGGCTGTTTATGCCATCTTAGTTCATGCTCTTCTCTAACTTAAAAATGAAAAAAAAAAAAAAGAATGTTCTGAGACTCTTTTATGACAAGAAATGGAAAGGTGTTTAATGGTATAAAATGTACTTGAACTGGTAATGTGCCACAAACTTTATTTCGAGGGGTCTAATATAATTTGTTCAATTAATCTTTGCTTGGGTTGAAAATTGTTCTTTCGGTTTTATTTCTGATACTCATTATTGGCCATCTTGGTGTGAAATTGACATTTGCTTGCTAGTATGACAGCATCAAGTATATCGATGAATGTGGAATGGCTGATTGTTTTTTTGTAATTTGTCTCTTGATGAAAATTCATTAGAGCTATATTCTTGAATAAGTTGAGATTTATACTTGTATGACTTTGAAACAAGGTGAACAGCAAACTATCAAACATTAGGAACTGCATTGTGAAACTTCTCAAGCAAAATGTTGCTCCCTTTTCTATATTTGAGGAGAAAAAACAGTAGTCCATTCTAATTTACTTGCAAAACAGATGAAGGGAACCTATTGTTTTCCAAATCATAAATTTCGCCTCTTGATTGTTTTGTCCTCCTAAAATACTAGATGTAAAACTCAAAATGAATATGCTTTTGACAATTTTGGACCTTTGTGACGTTGCACTTGGGCAAGCCTGTTGTTTGTTGTCAGGAGATTTATATGAATTAGTCATGTTAAATGTTCTTCATTTTGCAGCTAGACCTGGATTTCAAAAGCCAGCCAATTCCGCCTCTTCAGCAAAATCATTCTTGGAACCTGTTCCTATCACCGAAAAGGGACAACTTCCTGCAGATTATGTTTTGGAAGATCCAGATTCTCATTTTATATACATTTGTAAAAAGACTGGCGAACCAATTGATTTAAGCAACAAGTCTCCCTATCCTTTGTCACTATAGGGTGAACTTGGAGCTTAGGATGTCATTCATCTCTAAGCTCTGAGGTTGGCTGTAGTAACATTGTGATTATAGAAGCTTGTAAAACTTTCAGCTAGCTACCAGCTCCCTCCTCAGAGGGGCATTCCTGTGATGGACTAGTCCTGCATTCTGGGTTGAGGAGGTTATTCTGTTTTGGGATAATTTTTCTAGCAGTGATGGAGAATGGGGTAAATAATTAATAATTGATCCCTCACTAGAAATTACTAGCTGGGATATTCTTGTCTCTCAGGGCCCTTGTTCTGTACTTTAAAACAAGGATATTCTTTTCCACAGTAAAACGTAATAAAGTTTTTCTTTCCTTTTTTTCCTTCTTTTTTTCTTCAGGGCAAGTAGCGAGTAGTAGTGTTGTTAATCGAGTCGAGTTGAGCCGAGTATCTGAACGCCGAGCTCGATTCGTGGCGAATTCGAGCCAGGCTCGAGCTCACTCGACCACGCGAACGAGCCATGATATGCACTCGAACTCGACTCGAAAAATGGAAATATGGCTCGAGCTCGACTCGTTTATCACAAACGAGCCAGGCTCGGATGAGCTCGAGCTCGAAATATCTGTCCGAGCTGTGACTTTCTCTGAAAAAAAAATGTAAAAATAAAAAAGCCCAAAAAAAAAAGGAAAAAAAAGGCAAAAAATGGGTATGGCTCTCAACAATGATTAGGTAGTGGTGACTGGCGTTGTAGTGGTTTTTCTCATGAGCAGTGCAAAATGTGGTTTGCTCCTGATTGTTGCTTGTGTGGATGATGGAGTAAAAGGCGATCAAAGGATGATGGAGTAAAAGGCGATCAAAGGATGGCTTTTCTTTTGTGAAGATGGTGCGAACCTTCAATGCAATCAAGTCACGGTATTAGCAGTAGATCTGCACAACAGCATGATGGGTTCAAAAGTTATACGTCACGACCAAATATTTTGCTGTTGCTGTGGAAGAAGAAAGCAGTTGAAGAAGCAAAACTTTTGCCTGTGTTTTTGTGTGCCTTTTTGTTTCGAAGCATGAGGGAGGTTGCTGCTGTGGGTTGCAGGGGAGGGAGGTTGCTGGCTGTGGGGTGCGGCGGAGAGGGAGAGGCGGAAATGAAGAATGAAACGATGCAATCTCGAACCCTAGTCCAAATTTCTGCTCTTTGACTGCTAAAATGATAAAAACGCCCTTCTTTGTCGAGCTCAATCAAGCTACTCGATAAAGAAGGAAATTCGAGCTTACTCGGCTCGATAACTTAACGAGAATTTTTCAAACTCGAACTCGACTCGTTAATTGAAATTAATGAGTCGAGCTCGAGCCTTATCGAGCCAAGCTCTAACGAGTTTTCGAGCTACTCGTTTGGCTTAACAGCTCTAGCGAGTAGCAAGGTTAAAACCCTATCTCCAATGCGGAATTAGGGCTCGGCCCAAATTTGGGGAAATCCCTCTTATAAGAATTGCATTGAAAAAACGACACGGATATATAAAGTTTTTTTTATCTCCACCAAAAATGAGAATAAAAAATGTATGAGCAGTTATAACATGATTAAGCAGTTTTATGAGTTTATTTATCACTAATATATATTTGACATGATTAAGTTTTAGACGTGGGAAAATTGAATTTTTTATGTTAAATTTTAATCGTTCACAATGAAAATGAGCCATTTTATTCTTTAAGAGATATAAATGCTCATTTTTTGTTTGTGGTCATCTTTCCGGTCAAATTTTAATCTACCATTTTGAAACTAGCAAATAATTACTGATAACTCACTTAATCTACCATTTTCAGTCAAATTTTGGTAGGAGAAAGGCACAAACAATCACTGGCACCTTACTTAATCTATCATTTTCTTCAGTTTTGCTCTATCCAAACTCTAATTTAACAAACTTACCTATGCACCCTTTACCTATGCGCCATTTCCCTCCCAATCTTTCTCGACCATTCCCACTTACACCATCACCACCACCACCACCGAATAGTGAGCACCATTCCCAATCCTCCCCTACCATTACCAAATAGACAGCACCATCACCAAATAGAGAGCATTGATGTTTGGTTGTAGACAATGTTTTCAATAATGGGTTAAACTTATTATTTGTTTTTATTTTATATAATTTGGATAATACTAAAATAAAAAAAAATTAGTGCAAATCGATATAATCATCCCATTTTTACTGTTTTGACTGCATCAACTAGTTTTTGACTGGTCCAATTAACTTTTTAGGTTTAATACAGAATCTGACTCCACACCATATGACTACTCAATGGTTCAACTAGTTGAACTAATTGGTCCAATCTAGTTTTCAAAACATTGTTTAGGTGTACTTTTTGGCATATCATTCTTAGCATTATTGTTGTCAAGGTTGGTATTGGGCAGAAATTACAAAATTTTACTTTGGTCATATGCTAAATGAGGTAGTAGCTTCACCGACCAATTAAAACATCATATAATTATTTAGATAGCTGATTCTATACATATTTTTTTATTTCAGCAAATAATTTTAATTCAGAGTATAATAATGCTCATTTCTTGCAGTGATAAATCTGCTCTTTCATCAGTAGGGGCATTTGCCCCTACTGCCCCCACTGACCAAAGAAAATTTTCATTTTTAGGTATATAATATTTAGAAAAATATAATTTTGCCCTATCTAATTTATCAATTTGTCCCTACTGACAAAAGAAAAATATAGATTCTAAGTGTTGATCTGTCAAAAAATTTGTTTCTAATTCAATATATATGTTTGATAACAATGTTTAATAACGACAGACACAATATATCACTCTAATGATGAATATATGTATGCACAAACTCGATAGTTTAAGATATTAAGTTTACTTGTGAAGATTCCCATACACAAAAAATTTACACTATAATGAGTCGTAGAATATTAGTGAAATTCTCTTGTCTTTTTTATTAAATATGTATGCCACTATTTCATATTACTTACCATGTTTATATTTGTTATTGCCCAATGTTATGTGCAAAGCTCTATGCTAATTCTGCCCTCACTGAAATTTTTTTTTCTAGCTCCACCACTGATTTCTTCTATAGTTATTCATTTCTTTTAGTAGTAGCATAGCATTTCTATGGTGCATTTTAAATTATGTAGGTACTACTATTATTTAAGTACTATTCATCAATTTTTGTTTTTATCTGTTAAAAAACAAACAAGTAATTCATAGACAAACCTTATCTTTTCTCTCCAGTACGTAGTTTATATTCTAACAAACCTATTATAAGTTGCTTGAAATATTATATTTACAATTACATCACATTATCTTTCAATTACCAAACATTAGGCAATCCACAACTATAGAAGATCAGTTAAATGCACTTAAAAAAATTTCATGGTCTTTTTATTGGTACCATTGCTCAACTAGTATCTCTCACTAAAAATAATAGTTTAAATTTAAATATTTAATAATGTTTAATTTAAGGGTCAATAACACTTCTTTCACCATTTAACGATCAATTTCACGTGTGGGTATAACACTCACAAATGATTGTAGAATGCCCTAAAATTATGAGTAAATCTTTCCTATACCGTCAGTGTAAACTTACTTTACACTAATGGCTCACCATATTATGCCACCTCGTTAATGAAGATTGGCAATTTGTTATTCTCGGTTAATAATATTGTTATGTTATTTAATTTGATATTCATAAATGACTGCTAAATAAAATTTGTCTCTTATGTCTATCCTCCCTCTGTCGTCGTTCTCATCCCTATGTTTCTTTATCCTTCCTTTTTATCGCTCTTCGACCCTTCCAACATCTGTAATACAGTTCCATCCTCTGTTCTACCAACAGCAGAAGCCCTTTTACCATTCTTCCAAGTCAATTTTTCAACAATTGGTTATTAGGGTTTTTTGAAAAATGGTGAAAAATCATATGGGAAGGGCAGCAAGCAAGTCCTTGTTTTCCTGGAGGGTTTGAGCATTTGTTCATATAAATACTCTTTATATAAATGCTCATTTTTTGTTCATGCTCATCTTTTCGGTCAAATTTTGATAGGAGAAAGTCATAGACAATCACTAGCAAGTCACTTAATCTATCATTTTCTTCAATTCTGCACCACCTAAACTCTAATTTAACAAACTTATAAATGCACCATTTCGCTCTTTCATCGCCATTTTCCCCACCATTCCCACTTACATCACCACTACCACCAAATAGAGAACACCATTCCCAATCCTTCCCCACCATTCCCACTTACACCATCACCATCACCAACACCAAATAGTGAGCATCACCACCAAATCCCACCATTCTCACTTACAGCACCACCATCACCAAATAGAGAGCACCACCACCAAATAGACAACATTGATGTTTGGGTGTAGCTAATGTTTTCAACCACATGGTTAAGTTTTTATTTTTATTTTAAATAATTGGATAACACTAAAATTTAAAAAAAATTAGTGCAAACTAGTATAATCATTCGATTTTTACTGTTTTGATTGCCTCAACTAGTTCTTGACTGGTTCAATTAACTTTTTAGGTTTAATACAGAATCTGACCCATGCAATATGAGTGCTTAGTAGTTAAACTAGTTGAACCGATTGGTCTAATCTAGTTTTTAAAACACTATTTAGGCGTGCTTTTGGCATATCATTCTTTGCATTATTGTTTTCACAGTTGGTATTGGGCAGAAATTATAAAATTTTACTTTGGTCATATGATGAATAAGGTAGTAGCTTTACCAATTACACCTCTTATAATTATTTAGACAAATTTTATACATATTTTTTTATTTCAAAAAATAATTTTTCATTAAGAATATACTAATGCTCATTTCTTGCAGTAACAGATCTACTTTTTCACGTGCCGCAATGAAAGGGCAAAATGTCTCCATGGCCCTCGAACTATTTAAAAATTCAAGTTTTGGCCATGCTTTTGGCCCTCCATCTAATTAAATGGTATTTTTGTGGCCCTTCCGTGAGCTAGAGCCGTTAAGTCCAATAGAAAGAGCAACAGACACGAGACACAGGGGATAAGTGAAGGGCATTTTCGTCAGCACACCATAGCTGCTAGGTTAAAACATGAAAGGAAGCCTCTTTTTTCATATTTTCATGGCTGTTTCCATGGTTTCCAAAGTGCACTTGCAAGAAACAGATCTAGGTTGTTATGAGTAACAAAGGCAACTATCGCAGCGAAAAAATGTGAGCATATCAATGTCTTTCAATCCCCAATTGTGGATACGACAAAGCTTGTAAGATGATTATTTCATGGACCGACAGGAATCTGGGGAGGAGGTATGCTGTTTGTGTAGATGGTGGCTGCCAGCACTAGTCTTGAATCGACAAGGAAATGTGTTGCCATTCCGTAGAGTTGATACCTGGTCTTCTAAGGAGAATCAATTGGACGAAAAAAGAAAGAGATGAAAGTGAAGATGTTAGAAGAAGGTTGAAGAGAAAGGTAGAAAACAAGAATCAGAAAATAAGAGAGTTGCAAAAAGAAATCCGATCACATAAATGGTTGAACAAGATTCTGATGAAGCCACTTTTGATCACCTGGGTCATTGTTGATACGCGGTCTTCTTAGAGTTGACACTTGGCTACTTTTGATCACCTGGGTCATCGTTTCGTAGAGTTGATATGTGGTTTTCTTAGAAGAATCAATTGGACGGAAAAAGAAAGAGATGAAAGTAAAGATGTTAGAAGAAGGTTGGAGAGAAAGCTGGAAAACAAGAATCAGAAAATAATAGTATTGCAAAAAGAAATCCGATCACATAAATGGTTGAACAAGATTCTGATGAGACTGCTTTTATTGTAGATTCTGATCACATAAATGGTTTAACACATTATTGTAGATTCTAAGGAATAGCTCCTTACTGTAACACTTATCTAACTCTTTGTACGGGTCACCATTGTTCATGTGAATAGAAGCAATGGCATGATAGCAAGGAATACTACTCACCTCCCATAACAGACATGTGCAGTGCCTTTTTTTTCAAATTAACAACAAATTGGGCCCCACGTGGGCCATGAACTTGATAACTATCAATTGAATTGAAGATTGGCTTCCACTAACTTGCTAATTTGACCCTCTCTTCTACAATTTCTCTAATCAGTGGGCCTGTTGGACCTCGTACCTTTACATTGCTAACTTTCTTGTGTGAATCCTCTCCATTACCATAATTCTAATTGACTCTAGCATTGATATAATAGACTATTCTCTTGCCTCCAAAATATGTGCACTAAATGACTCACAAATTATTTACAAGTAAATCAGATTTTGTGTGAGTAAGGAAGAAAGTTTTGCCCTTAAGAGGTGGAGTATTCTTGACCCACTGGAAGGCCTCTTTGTCATACTTTTTCAAGTCATCCATAGCTTTATTGTAAAGTGGGACTATTGTGCTACTAGCAATATTCCAAAGTCTGTCCTTTAAACCTTGTCTAGGATGTTTTTTCTTGAAGTTCCTATACATATACTGCACGCAGTACCTATGTTCAGAGTTCAGAAGCACGTCTGAAAGTGTTGTCCAACCCCTGTAGCAAGAACAAACAAACAGATAACTATGGCTTGCACAAAACAAATGATAGCTATGATACAGTAAATGGCATACCTTCTATTGATCAGAAATAAATGTGTAGTGGAACCAATTATCCATTTCTAAGTCAGCCTTCAAAGTGTCAAGACCCACCTCCACTACTCAATTGCTTCTTTTTCCACTACTGCCCATGCAATGGGCCACCAACCATTATTAGGGTCCACTCCAATTGCAGCCAACAATTGTCCTGGATAGGTGCCCTTAATGTGGCAACCATCCAATCCTATTATTAGCCTACAACCATCATGAAATCCTCTCTTTGGTGGCCCTAAACAACAATACAATCTCATGAATCTAGAATCCCTCTAGGAGTTCTAAATGGAGTAAACATCACCTCCATAGTACTACTAGCATGAGTTTTCTTTATCTCTTCACAATACCCCTAGATTTTTTAGTATTGTGCTTTAGTAAAACCCTTAACCAGCTCAGCTGCCCTTGCCTTTGCCTTAGTAGCAACCCATCTAGATTCCTTAGCTTTGTAGTCCTCGTGCACTGTCTGTCTTAACTCCCTAATTGGCATGTGAAGATTTGTCCTTATCCTCTCAACATACCTATCAGCCAACTATTTTGACATTTAAATTCTTTTTTTTTCCAAGCGTGATTGCAGTTCTCATGCACATCATTCATTGTTTTGGCCACTAGATCATTTGTTCCAAGTGCCTTCTTAATCGAAACAAAGACAAACCACTAACAGGGTACTTTGCATTTGACCCTCACTCTCTTTGACTTTTTTTTTTGGTCCACACTGGCTTTCCCAATCTGATACCATACTCTCTAATAGCAACCTTGAATTGGGCTCTTGATTCAAATTTCATGCCCAACTTAAACTTGGGGTCAGCCTTGAACTTCTCCATGGAAAGTCTTTACATCTCCCTTGGTACCCATCTTCCTCCTCGGATGATCCAATATCACTGTTTAGATGATCAGCCATGTAATCTTCATCCAATAGATTGCTCTCAACTTGTTCTCCCGTTTGTTATTGCTGTGTTAGTCTAGATTTTCTCTTCTTCACCTATTTTTTGTTGTCCACAGGCTGCTGAGATGCTTGACTTTCAAACATTGGTTCTTGGGTTTGCTGGACATCTACATCAGCTTGTTGGCTTGCAAGTCTTTGCTGCTGCTGCTTGGATTTTGAACCTGCTGGTGTCCTAACTGGCAACTGTGGATACTCTGTAACCTGGCTGTCAAGTAGATCTTCTAACAGCCGTTCATCACCACAATATTCTGCACCACCACTAAACCCATCAAATTCTATATCTGATTCTGAGTCGGAAACATCTTTAATGTGAACTTCATCTTGAAACTGTTGTTGGTCACCACTAATAGGTTGTTGAGTATTAGTTGTTGTTGCATCACTGTTTTGTCTATCTGTAGGCTGCACATTGTTAGGAATTGCTTCTCTACCAGCATCACCGGGAATTTGTTGAGTACTAATTCCAGCTGCATCATTGCTAGGACCTTTTTCCTGCCCTCCTACTTGAACTTGTAGCTGATTTAGTGAATTTGTTTCTCTTGGTCACCAAATCAAAACAAGGTTGTCTAACAACATGGTCTTGCTCATCAAACTCTTCAATCAAGATTCCAGATTTTCTCCTTTGCATGTCATTCTCAACAGCTGATTCATATGTCAATATTTCCACAATTTCTTCTTCTGTTAAATGGTTACACTACATCTCCATCACCTTAAAAGTTTAGGTCCATTCACAAAACATATTGATATGTTGATCAGTAGATAACTCCCTTAATCCATTTGATAGGTCTTTGTCTGGTTCAACAGAATAGTACATCCATATTGCATCAGCATGACATAGCTCCTCAATCATTTTGTTTGGTTCATGAATAGACATTTTCTCAGCATTGCATATATCCACGTAGTCTGCTTCTCCATCAACATAGTTAATGTACTATCCCCAACTAATTCTACCCCCATAATGTATCTGTATAGTGAACCATTCAGACCCAAGTGCTGCAGTCAATATGCAAAAAAAAAAAAATTGATTTATTATTTATTATTTATCAATAACTACTCCAATTTAATAACCCTGTCTATGAAATACATTCCAATGTTGTTGATTAAAATAATATCTACTTTAATCAACAACTACTAATATACAAATACATTATTATCTTAAACCCTGCTTCTTGGTCCATTTGCATAAAGACTTCAGGACCACATTTCTTGTCATTGTCAAAGACAAAACTGCTATTTTAGGACCACAAAACCCCACTTTTAATACCACCCGTACAAATTAATATTTGCAACCCTAGGCCCTAACCCACCCACAGTGAACACCATACATCATGTTGTTCCCAACCCACTATACAGATCTGCATATGAATGACAAAAGAGATAGTTGTAAGAGTTTGAAGATCAACATACCATACACCGTGTACGGTTCCATGAAATCATCCTTTCTTCTGATCCTCCAGTTCATTATCGATGAACGCATATCTGAAGATTTCTTCTACACGCAAACACCTTCGATACATCAAGCAACTACAGCCTAAATTTTTTGTGTTGAGGGGTTTGGGTTATCATCAGTGATTTTTTTTTGTATGAGATGTGGATTTTGGTAATTGACTTGCCATTTACCAGATAGTGAATTGTTTTACCCTATTTGGTGACTTGTGTTGATGAAAACACCCCTCGCTTATTCCTTATGCCTAGCGCCTGTTGCTCTTTTTGTTGGACTTAATGATTCTAGCTCACGGGAGGGCCACAAACATACCATTTAATTAGATGGATGGCCGAAAGCATTCATTTAATAGTTGGGGATCAAAACTTGAATTTTTAAATAGTTCGAGGGCCATCGAGACATTTTTCCCTATTCAGAAAAATGTAATTTTTTCTATCTAATTTATCAATGTGTACCTATTGACAAAAGAAAAATATATATTTTAAGTGTTTGAGTTGTCAAAAAATTGTTTCTAACTCAATATAAATATGTTTCCACGAGTGATTTGATAACAATGTTTATAATATGACGGACACAATCTATCAATTTAATGATGACTATATGTATGCACAAAGTCAATATGTACAAACTCGATAACTTAAGATATTAAATTTACTTGTGAAGTTTCCTATACACAAAGAATTTATACTACAATGAGTCATAGAATATTAGTGACATCCTCTTGTCTTTTTGATTAAATATGTATGCCACTGTTTCATATTACCTCTATGCTAATTTTGCCCTCACTAAAAATTTTTTCTAGCTCCACCACTGATTTCTTCTACAATTATTCATTTTCTTTTAGTAGCATAACATTTTTGTGGTGAATTTAAAATTAAGAAAAATTTTTCAAAACGTCTCTCACATTTTATAAAATAGTTTTTTTTATTTTTATTTTTAAAAGTGTAATTTTATGTCCATTACAAATTCACATTGGTCAAATTTGATCCCTACCTAGGTTTTTCGACTAGTTTTTGACTGGAATCTAGCATGTGCCTTGCACCTGATCATTTTTTAGGGACAAAATTATTAAATTACATTTTACATAATTCAATCCATAATTTCTCACATTTTAGAAAATGAAGTTTTTTGTCCATCACATTTCACAAAAATGAACCTTTTCATCCCTCATTGATCATATATATGAATAATTTTTTTCTTATTTTTGAAAACTCATGTATATGTCTATTTGATTTCACTTGAATAGTACAAATAGCATGTAATATATCTCTATTTGATTTTACTTGACCAAACTAATTGTAGGTTAAATCAAATAGAAATATATTACATGCTATTCATACTGGTCAGATGAAATCAAATAGACATATACATGGGTTTAAGAAAAAAAAAAGTGATTTGCACACAAAATCAATGAGTGATGAAAACATTCATTTTGTGAAATCTGAGGAATGAAAAATTTTATTTTGTGAAATGTAAGGGACGAAAAAATTTAATTTGTGAAATGTAACAAATTTGACAATTTGCTCCTGAAATGTGACTATGGATCGGATTATATAAAATAGAATTTGACAAATTTGCTCCTGAAAAATAATCACGTGCAAAGTATGTGGTGAATTTCAGTCGAAAACTAGTTAGAAACCTTGATAGAGACCAAATTTGACCAAAATATGAAATTATAAGGGATGTAAAATTACACTTTTAAATTTGAGGGATGAAAAAAGTTATTTTAAAATAGGACGGACGTTTTGAACAATTTTTCCTTAAAATTATTGTAGGTACTATTATTATTTAAATACGATTCATCAACTTTTGTTTTTATTCGTTAAAAAGCGAACAAGTAATTCATAAACAAACCTTATCTTTTATCACCTGTATACAGTTAAGATTCTGACAAAACTATTCATCAATTTTTTGTTTTTATTTGTTAAAAAGCAAACAAGTAATTCATAGACAAACCTTATCTTTTCTCACCTGTATATAGTTAAGATTCTGACAAAACTATTATAAGCTACTTGAAACATTACAATATTTAGAATTTCATCAAATTATCTCTCAATTACCAAACATTAGGTGATCCACAACTGTTGACGATCAATTAAATGCATTGAAATTTAGAAAAAATTCTATGGTCCCTTTTTGGTGCCATTCCTCAAGTTGTATCTGTAATTAAAGATAATAGTTTAAATTTTAAATATTTATAATGTTTAATCTAAGGGTCAATAAAACTTCTTTCACCATCTAACGATAAATTCACTTGTGGGTATAATACTCACAAGCGATTGTAGAATCCCCTAAAATTATATGCTAATAAACTTGTTGCCTCCCCCCCCCCCCCCCCCTCTTTGTTCACTACACAAGCGAGTCAAGCTAAGTTTAACAACCAAAAATTGATTTCTATATTCTTGTAAAATTGATACAAGGACAATATTGAAGTTTGAAGTCTAGTATGCCTGGATATGGATTTCTTTTCTGCCCTGCTAGAATTTCTATCAGGGGCTTAATGTCATCTTGAAAAAGCATTTTATTGGCTCAAGTACAATTTCTTCAAATTTTCAGTATCCTAACCAGTAGGGATAATAAAATTACTTCAATGATTAATATGGAGATAAACTTGGTGACCAAGTAAAGATAGACTCCAAAGTTCAAACGGGTTCTCAGGAATCACTGAACTACAGTTACTGTGCGACCTAAATAAAAATACAAAAAGAAGTACAAGTATATTTAAGGTAAAATCCTGTTACCCTTTCCAAATAGTCAAAACTCCAGAAAAAACTAGACTTGTTTGGAAACCTTACCAGAAATTACTAGCTGGGATATCCTTCTCTCTCAGGTCTGTTGTTCTGTACTTGAAAACGAGGATATTCTTTTCCACAATAGAACATAATAATTCTTTTTTTTTGGTTTTTTATTTCCTTTTTCTTCTTCTTTTTTTTTTTTTAGGGCAAGCAGCAAGTAGCAAGGTTGAAACCCTGCCCCTAATGCGGAATTAGAACTAGGGCCCAAATTTGTGGAAATCTCTCTGAAAGAATAGCACAAAATAAAGATACAGATATATAAAGCTTTTTGATCTCCACCAAAAATAAAATAAAAATGTATGAGCTGTAAGATTTGACCTCCACCAAAAATAAAAATAAAAAATGTATGAGCAGTTTTAACATGATTAAGCAGTTTTATGAGTTTATTTATCATTAATATTTATCTAACATGATTAAGTTTCAGAGGTGGGAAAATTGGAAAAAAATTGAATTTTTTATATTAAATTTTAATCCTTTAGAATCAAAATGAGCCATTTTATATAAATGCTCATTTTTTGTTCATGCTCATCTTTTCGGTCAATTTTTGACAGGAGAAAGTCACGGACGATCACTAGCAAGTCACTTAATCTATCATTTTCCTCAATTCTACTCCACCAAACTCTAATTTAACAAACTTATAAATGCACCATTTCCCTCTTTCATTGCCATCCTTCCCCACCATTCCCATTACACCACCACCACCAAATAGAGAACACCATTCCCAATCCTCCCCCACCATTCCCACTTACACCATCACCAAATAGAGAGCATCACCACCACATCCCACCATTCCTACTTACAACACCACCATCATCATCAAATAAAGAGCACCACCACCAAATAGACAACATTGATGTTTGGGTGTAGCCAATGTTTTTTCAACCACATGGTTAATTTTTTTTTTGATTTTAGTTTAAATAATTTGGATAACACTAAAATTTTAAAAAATTAGTGCAAACTGGTATAACTGTCTGATTTTTACTGTTTTGACTACCTTAACTAGTTCTTGACTGGTTCAATTAAACTTTTAGATTTAATACAGAATCTGACCCCATGCAATATGACTGCTAAGCAATTCAACTAGTTGAACCGACTAGTCTAATGTAGTTTTTAAAAACACTGTTTAGGTGTGCTTTTTGGCATATCATTCTTAGCATTATTGTTTTCACAGTTGGTATTGGGTAGAAATTACAAAATTTTACTTTGGCCATATGCTGAATGAGGTAGTAGCTTCACCAATTAAATCTCTTATAATTATTTAGACAGCTAATTTTATGCATATTTTTTGATTTCACAAAATAATTTTTCATTAAGAGAATTTTGCATTAAGAGTATACTAATGCTCATTTCTTGCAGTGATAGATGTATTCTTTCACGTGCTGCAATGACCAAAGAATATTTTCATTGTAAGGCATATAATATTTAGAAAAATGTAATTTTTTCTATCTAATTTATCAATGTGTACCTACTGACAAAAGAAAAATATATATTTTAAGTGTTTGAGTTGTCAAAAAATTGTTTCTAACTCAATATAAATATGATTTCATGAGTGATTTGATAATAATGTTTAAGAATATGACGGACACAATCTATCAATTTAATGATGACTACATGTCTGCACAAAATCGATATGCACAAACCCGATAATTTAAGATATTAAGTTTACTTATGAAGTTTCCAATACACAAAGAATTTATACTATAATGAGTCATGGAATATTACTGACAGCCTCTTGTCGTTTTGATTAAATATGTATGCCGCTATTTCATATTACCTCTATGCTAATTTTGCCCTCACTAAAATTTTTTTCTAGCTCTGCCACTGATTTCTTCTACAATTATTCATTTTCTTTTAGTAGCATAGCATTTCTGTGGTGCATTTAAAATTAGAAAAAATTGTTCAAAATGTCTCTCACATTTTATAAAATCACTCTTTCGTTTCTTACTTTTAAAAATGTAATTTTACGTCCGTTACAAATTCACATTAGTCAAATTTGATTCCTATCTAGGTTTCTGACTAGCTTTTAAATGGAATCCAGCACATGCCTTGCACGTGATCATTTTTTCAGGATAAAATTATTAAATCACATTTTATATAATTCGATCCATAATTCCTCACATTTTAGAAAATGAATTTTTTTGTCCATCACATTTCACAAAAATGAACATTTTCATCCTTCATTGTTCATGTGTAATAAAATTTTTATCTTGTTTTTGAAAACCTATGTATATGCCTATTTGATTTCACCTGAATAGTACAAATAGCATATAATATATCATTATTTGATTTCACTTGATGAAGGTAATTGTAGGTGAAATCAAATAGAGATATATTACATGCTATTCGTTCTGGTCAGGTGAAATCAAATAGGTATATACATGGATTTAAGGAAAAAAAAAAAGCTATTCGTATACATATTCAATGAGGGATAAAAACATTCATTTTGTGAAATGTGAGGAATGAAAAAATTCATTTTGTGAAATGTGAGGATGAAAAAATTTTTGTGAAATATGAGGGACTATGGATTGGATTATGTGAAATAGGATTTGACAAATTTGCCCCTGAAAAATGATCACGTGCAAGGCACGTGATGGATTTGAATAAAAGACTAGTAAGAAACCTTAATAGAGACCAAATTTGACCAATATGAAATTATAAGGAATGTAAAATTACGCTTTTAAAAGTAAGGAACGAAAAAAGTTATTTTATAAAATGTGACGGACGTTTTGAACAATTTTTCCTTAAAATTACGTAGGTACTACTATTATTTAAGTGCTATTCATTAACTTTTGTTTTATTCACTAAATCGCGAACAAGTAATTCATAAACAAACCTTATCTTTTATCACCTGTATATAGTTAAGATTCCGACAAAACTATTCATTAATTTTTGTTTTTATTCGCTAAAAAGTGAACAAGTAATTCATAGACAAAACTTATCTTTTATCACCTGTATATAGTTAAGATTCTGGCAAAACTATTATAAGCTACTTGAAATATTTCAATATTTAGAATTACATCAAATTATCTCTCAATTACCAAACATTAGGTGATCCACAATTGTTGAAGATCGATTAAATGCATTGAAATTTATGAAAAATTCTATGGTCCCTTTTTGGTACCATTCCTCAACTTGTATCTCGCATTAAAGATAAGAATAAGGATACGTTTGATAAAACTGAAGTTTGAAATCTGAAATACGAAATCTGAATCCATTAAGTTATTGAATTGTTAAGTACTAAATTTAATACATTTGAGTGCATATCACATTTAGTGATGAGTGAATAGCTTATCACTTAAATTTGAGAGCAAGTTTTGCATAAGAAATTCAGTGCCAGTTAATTAATTCAAATGTTCAATTTTTGGTTATCAAACGATCTGAATATGTTAAGATCTGAATCCATTAGTTTAAGTGCTGAATTGGATTATTAAACAAGGCCTAAATTTTATATACACTGACAGTGTATATACTATTACGGTTGAATGCACGACACATGTGCAAAATTTGGGTTTCAAATTCAAAATTCGAATTATGTGTCATGCATCCAATGATGAAAGTGTATAAAAGATTAATTCTAAAGATAATAGTTTAAATTTTAAATATTTAATAATGTTTAATCTAAGGATCAATAACACTTCTTTCACCATCTAATGGCAATTTCACTTGTGGGTATAATACTCACACAAATGATTGTAGAATCCCCTAAAATTATATGCTAATAAACTCGTTGCCTTTTTTCCCCACCCTGTTCGCTACACAAGTGAGTCAAGCTAAGTTTAACAACCAAAAATTGATTTCTATATTCTTGTAAAATTGATACAAGGACAATATTGAATTTTGAAGTCCAGTATGCTTGAACAGGATTTCTTTTCTGCCCGACTAGAATTTCTATCAGGGGCTTAATGTCATCTTGAAAAAACTTTACAGGCTCAAGTACAATTTCTTCAAATTTCCAGAATCCTAACCAGCAGGAATAAGAAAAGTACTTCAATAATTAATATGGAGATAAACTTGGTGACCACTAACCAATGAAAGATAGACTCCAAACAGTTTCTTAGGAATTACTGAACTATAGTTACTTTGTGACCCAAATAAAAATCGAAAAGAAGTACAAGTCTATTTAAGGTAAAATCCTGTTACACTTTCCAAAAAGTCAAAACTCCAGAAAAAGAGTAGACTTGTTTGGAAACCTTAAGCAATATGAACTGTCAAATCATAGCATATCTTTAGTACCTTTTATGTATATCCGCGTCTGCACAATGTTGACACATCAAATTACTACCTTAATCAATAAGCCTAAGCTTACGAGTTGCAGAGTAGTTCCTTGAAAAGGATAAAAATGGTAACGCTGCTATATCAATTGGCTTGAAATACAAGTAAAGTCTGACCAAGGAAACAGGATAATGTGGACCAAGGACATTAGATAAGGAAGAAGGACAAACTTAAAATGGAAATCGCTAAGTGTACAAAAGAAAACAGTATTATATTTTTATACAAAAGATGAAAAGAAAATAAATAAATAAATGTCAGAACCACAAACACAAGTTCACTTCCCAGATATTATTTTATTTATTTTTTGTCAATCGTCACTTATATATCCTACACTTACATTTACTTCTATTCTAACATATTATAGAGAAAGAGCCCAGTTGAACTTACAGGGAAACTAACAAAAATTGAACCACCATCAAACTAGATGGGTGCATTACACACCAATATAAATTTAGAGGAAACCATATAAAGTGGCAAGTCACATATAATGGCAAATGATGGGAAGCAAGATTTAAACTCTTGACCTTCTATCCCACCAAACCTTAAAGATTTTGGTGGTGTGCCATGGTATTGAGTTTCTATAATGTGACAAATTTTTAGAGAAATATTAAGATTTGAACCCTTCAATTCCTACTCTGCCAAGCCTTAGAGACTTCAGTGGTGGGGCATGGTATTGAATTTTAATAACGTGACAAATTTTGGTCTTATGGGGGCATGGTAATTGGAATGAGAAATTAGATTGATTTCTTTGTGACTTGGTGTGAAGAAATTGATGACTATTAAGTCTATTAACAAGTGTGTACGTGTCACATTATATTTTGCAATTAGGATTTTAATTTTCGTCATACATTTTTTTAGTTTTCTTATATCAATGTAAGAGCTGCACCATCTCATGCCTAAAGTTGATTGAATTTCTCGTTGTATATCAATTTTGGATACATTTTTAAATAAAATTGGTACTGATATTACTCAATCTTTCAATGTGTTCCCACCATATATTTTGTCTCTATACAAATTTTTAATGCGCGGTTACAGATCATTAATTGTCCAGAAGGGAACAAACTCTTTTCCAATATTGAAGTATCATCATGACTTTCTAAATGCTGACCTCATAAAATATTATACAAATAGAAATTCGTCTCCATATAAACCATTTACATCCATTTCCTGTCCACCAAATAAAATATGCGTTAAGGAATTGGACCATATGCAGTAACATGTGTACCATCTTGAACAATTATCTAAAATTTTAATCCAATAATCGAATTGATCCATTTAATTGCCTTCCACATCTTTGGGAAATTAAAGTTTAAACCACATCACTCGCCAGCTTGCCATGTGGTTTCAACTATACAGCATTTTCTTATAGGGTTTTTTCTAATGGATGCCTGGTGAGTACTTTTAGTGCATCTAGATCATACCTAATTTACTATATGAATTTATATATTAATAATTATTGTCCAATCTTTCATTTATATGTTTTTTTTAAAATATGAACATCTGAACTCCATCTTAACAATTGCCCAAGACAAACCCTTTCTTATTTTAGAACATTTGTATAAGTTAATGACTACTACATGACATTTAATTTTCAAACTTTTGGTGTGTCAAGTCTCCAAGTTTATCCCTTTTCATTTTCCCCCCAAAATATGTGTAAAGCCCAAGTGGAATCCACACTTATAATGACCATGGAATATTAAAATAAAAAAGAGGTCAATTTCTATATTAACCTTATATAACTTACTATTACATAAACGATTTTTGTGACGAGTGCCCAACACATTTAAATCGCACCCAAACTGTCATCTATATATACACACTAATAATTAATATTCTCTTTTATATTTATATATTTTCTCTAATTAGTTTTATCTTTCCAAATGTCTCACTTCTAAATTAGATCGAGTGTCCAATGAAAATATTTTTTTTAAGTGAGAAATTTTAAATTCAGGACCTTCTATCTAAATCCTTCCCCTCTTACCATCTAACCCAATCCTCCCCTGTCTAATGGGTATTTTGTAAATCCATTAGATAGACCCATACTGAAATAGAAATTCTTACCCAAATTGATTCCTAGTAAAACTACACATCCACAAAGTTTGACCACCTACTTTCGCAAATCAATACAAAATCCATCCATCCATATTTCCATTGTGTAAAAAAAAAGGAAAAAGGAAAAACCAAGTGGGACCCCACATCAAGTCTCCCAACCAAATGCGAAGCTATCCCAAATGTGGCAACCAAATAGATGGATGGTTGACACAGCAGTCATGCACTGCATAGAAGAGTACCAAAACCATGCAACCAAAGAGTTAAAGAGCTTTGCCCCTTTCTATAAATTCGCCATTTGGATGCAGAGTTTGGTCTCACTTTCACAAATACAAATGCAAAAACAGTCCTTCACGCCTCTTTATCTCCCTCTCTTCATCATCTTCTCTCTCTATAATTAGCAAGCCATTAGTTGTTAATACTAATAATCTCTTGTTTATCTTTTTTAGCAGTTCCTCTCCTCCTTTTTACTCAGGCAAAAACCCCCCAAAAACCCCCTGGAAAAACCACATGCATGCACATGTATAGGGTCAGGAGAGAGAGTAAACTAGTCAAGAATCAAGATTACTTGCTTTTTATCTGCTTTTTCCTTTTTAGTTTTTCTGTTTTTGATCGATTGGCAGGAGGTATATCTGCAGAATCACCACCAATGGGTCGTGGAAAAATCGAAATCAAGAAAATTGAGAATGCTAACAGCAGGCAAGTCACATTTTCCAAGAGGCGTAATGGGCTATTGAAGAAAGCTTATGAACTGGGCGTTCTTTGCGATGCTGAGGTTGCTGTCATCATTTTTTCCAACACTGGAAAGTTGTTCGAGTTCGCAAGTTCCAGGTATATGTCTGTGAATGCTCATGCACACCTTGGATTCCTCCTTTTTCCTTAATATCTTGTGTATTCACTGTTTTATGGTTTTTCTTTCCTTTTGTTTTTGAGTAGCTGCACGGTTTCTTGATTTTATCGATTTTTTGGGAACTCACCTGTTCTATTTTTTTTTTTTCACTTTTAGTTCTGCAATTTCTATGGTTATGCTGCATATCTTTCCTTTCATGGGCTGTGGGACTTATGGTTATAACGGTTTATTAGTCTTACAACAGTGTTCTGATCGTTTATATGCCTTATTTTCAATTTTTCCCCTTATCTGGAGCCTTGGATGTTTGATTGGAACCAAGAAGTACCTTGTGATGGAGAATTTTGCTAAATTATCAGCTTTTTTTGGTCAAGTTTTAATTTTTATTAGTTTTCACTGTCCAATTGTTTGTTCTCAGCCTCATTTCCTCAAAATCTTTATTCAAAACGGATGCAAAACTTGGAATTTGAATATAAAAATATCTCCTTTATGTTACAGCTTCAAGGTATTCAATTTCTTTGATTTATATGACTACCACATAGGAATGCAGTTGAATGTTGCCCAAAATTTGTCTTTTGCTTTGCCACATTTTTTTTCTCTATTTTAGTCTAGGATAATTATGCATCTATTATTTGTGGGAAAGTAAAGTGCATTCGAGAAGGGTTGATTTGTCAATGCTGCTTTGATCAAGGACTGAAATGTCATCCTCAATCAGATGGTAGTAATGGTTTTGATAAGTTCAATTGCTAGATTTCAAAATGAAGAAGTAAACTGCATTTATTTAGAATCCAATTAAAGTGTAAAACAATAAATGGAGGAGATGATGTTAGATAAACGCGTAATGCCAATTGATTCTTTTGTCGTAGCATAAAGCGGAAGGCAGTTCAACTGTTTTCCACTTTCACCTCAATTAGTCTACATACAGAAAACTTTTTCATTTAGATGAGATTTCATATTATCGATTTTGTTTTCATAATTCTCATTTGGGTAACAATGAATGGTTAACGCTGAGCTTGCTCATATGTATTATCCATTCTATTCATCAGTGTTCAAAGTAAAACAGTCTTCCTCTTAGTGCAGTCAATCGATTCCTGGTCTACATGTGAGAGTTTGTGGCTATTATCGGATTCAATGACATCAGTACCAACAAATCTTTATTTGTCAGCACTACACGTGTTGCTTCTCTGTTTCCGTAACGTTTTCTTGTGAGCCATACCTAAAGGGTCCACCAACTTTGCTGTCGCGCATTAATACTGATGAACTAATCCTTCTTCGCGCTTTTGTCTTTACTTAATTATGTTATTTCCTATTGCCTTGAGAAGAAACGGTTGATTATTCAATTCGCATAAAGCCAATGTGATTGTCCAAATCTAAGTGACAAGTTCTAGTGAAGTGTACTTACATGGCTTGCTGTTTTTCTGCTATACTCGTGTTGAGATGGAAAAAGTTCAGCTCATGGGTAAATTTCTTCTAATAGAACCACAAAATGAGACAGATGTATTAACTGCTAGTAACCATCATGAACAGAAATCATAATTTTGCCATAGTAAGCATGGTGATAATTTATGTGTACTCATACGGCTTAATCCATTGGAGAAAAGGTTGAATTTGGCGAAGTTTAGCCCTTCACTTATGTCCAACTGTCAAAGTCAGTGTTATATTTTGTTCTCTACCTAAGGAAAGATATCCAGCTGACATATCTTTTAGCAAAGAGAAATTTTAATTGAATACTTTATTGTTTCTTAAATCTCTTGATTTAATTAACATTAGATAAACGATTTCTCATCTTAATGTGGGGCCTTGTTAGAGAAACAAAGGTTAATCTTCAAAGAAAATATTAGTGGATAAGTTTCAAATAGGAAGTTCTGAAATTTATCAACATTAATGCCCTTCAACTAGTTCTTGGTCTTTGAATGTTTACTCATGAAGGCATCTACTCACAAAAAGTGCTACATGAGTCAATAATCTTTTTATGTTTTTATGTATCCATTCCAACAATGTGAGTTAGAGGGCAATCTCCTTAACCTGAAGACAAAGTTTTGCCTAATGTCTGCAGGGGCTATGTTTTGAAAATATTTGATTTAAACAAATTCACTCAAGTGTGCAGCATAATGTGTTATTGCAGAATTGTTTTGGAGGAAGCCTTCTCAGCTTTCTTCTCTCAGGAATACACTGAGATGACTATGATCTAGCTTTGTTCAGTTTGTGTTGAATTGGTTGTTTGATGTTGGTCTTGATTTTGTTTCTGATGCTCATATAATTTATCTGGCAAACTAAAATTGCAAGACTCCATTTGCGAATAATGTGATGTTATGCCTTGCATAAATATGTTGGTTGGTTGCTTAACAGTTATTTAGCTTGGATGTATGCTTGTGTAGAGATATGATAGAGATGAAGGGGAAAGTAACTTTTCTTTTCCATGGTCATACATCAACATTAAAGTACCAGAATGGTCATGATACTGTTTGGCGGTTCAAATGACCTGCATTTATACTAGCTGAAATGGTTCATCTATTTTCTTCAGCATCTTTGTATGTCTGAGACAGAAAAGGGTGAAAGAATTTCATTTATTTTCGCTAAACAATGAAAATCAAGAAACAACAATAATAATTTACTTCTCACATTAGGGTCCTGCATTTTTCATGATAGCTGCAACAAAATTGATGACTTAGACAATTCAGAGACTGGGAATATAGCTATGCGGCAGTTAAACTACTACATAAGTGCACGTGAATGCAGCATAATGTAGAACCTATTTTATGCAGTATAGTTAGTTATGAGATCATTCTGCAGTACACTTATGTGATCTTCATTTTTGGTATCAGTATTGTCTAATTCATGTAGAACCTATTTTATGCAGCATGCCGCAGATAATTGCAAGATACAATAAATGCTTTGAACCATCTGAGTGCGCAACAGTTGATCATCAGCCTGAGGTACAATACTCACATATCACCTCAATTCTATTTTTCTTTTCATCTGTTTGAACTTTTGCCTTCTTCAAATTTTGAACTTGTCTTCCCTCCCACAGCGATTTTGACAAACAAAGAGTAGATAGGAAAATTAGGATGTATTTTCAATTTCTTGCCCACAAATAATCCTTAGCCATTCTTATTTTTCATGGTTGCTCCCTTGAATGACCAAGAAAATCATGATTAACAGTCATCCTCCTTTTATGGGTTTTGTTGCACCATACTTGGATCTGCCCCTTCCTCAACCTGGAATTCTCAAAGACTCCATGACTCCTCAAATACAATGGGATTTCATCCCTGGTGAATCTTTGATGCTACTTCCTTGTATAATGTTATTACAAACTACAATTTTTGCCTAGAATGCAACAGAATAAGTATCATGATGGCGTCGTAACCATACTCTGTCTATACTACACATCTTTAAATTTCAAGAGCAAATCTTAGTTTGCAAAAGAGAAATATCTCCTTGTTCCTCTTTTCAATAATCTAGCAGTCTTTCTATTGCGGACAAGAGGTAACATATTTGAAATCCTACATGGTGCCAAAGGTCATGGAATCTCAGACAATGACAGTGATCCATTTTGTATTGTCTCCATGGTTGTGCTTATAACTGTTAATTTGACAATAAACATTAACATCCCAGGTAATCTATTGCATCAATGATGAAATTAAACCTTTACATCCATAGATTGACATGGCATTGGTTAGCAGCCCAGCAACTGAAAATTGTGAATCTTATGTAATTACAAAAAGAAAAAGAAAAAAAAAGCTTTCTGTAATTACAAATATTTTTGCTGATGTACTGTTAGACAATTCTTGTTTCATGTCATGAGATGGGGTTAGCCTTAAGTTGAAGATGGCTCCATAAGAAACCACTGGATCAATAGCTTAATATGTTCTGAGAATGGCTCTTGGATATCACTACATGTATTTGTGAAGACACATAGAAGGTCTCCACCAGGGCATACATGACACAATAGTGAATTACAGAACATGTAATGTTGCTCAAATTACATGAATCTTGTCCTGTCAGCTATTAAGGATGGATGGCTTAAAGGTTAGTATTTTAGATCTGGCAGAATTGTGGAGTTGTGATTTAGATGAAAGAGGAATGCCAACTAGCAACTTGTAATAGGTCATTGCAGATTGTTTATGTTGAGCATCTGTAGTCTTTGTTTAGCTTGTGTACAATGAAAGTTGCCAATAATTTTCTTTGGTTCCCTTAAGTTGCCTTCTAATGTGTCCAATCTTCAGCAGCAATTTAGAATTTAGGTATTATCAGAGAAAATGTTAGGACAATACACTATTAGTCAGAAATTAAACTTGTATTATGTTTATACATGCATGGACTCAGTTCATCTGGTGCCACACCATACCTATTTGCATATGAGAAATTTTCAGCTGTGCACAAAGCATAGAGATGATACATATTTGTATTAAGAAACAGGGAAACTAGGCCACACATAACTTTAGGTCTTGGTTGAATACTTTCTCATCTATTGCTGATTGGTGTCCAAAGGGAAAACTGAACCTACAGAAGTAGAAAATCAGAACATCAATACTCAAGTTACATGCAAATGATCTTTTCTATGGTGTTAAATTATAGATCCAGAAGACAATGATGAGATCTGTCATGTAAGAAATAGCTGTATTATGGTTTTGAAATTGATGATTAGTTTTTCAGGACAGGTATGGGTTCTATGTACACTCAGAGGTACACTTTTTCATTTCTTATGTCATTTATTGGATACTTCGTCAATCGTGACCTTTTGAGCTTTTATCGTATAACATTGGAAACCTTTAAGAAAATTAAATGAGGTTTTAGTTTTTCTTTTTCCACCATTAAATTTGAAGTTATGCTAGAAACTTTAAGGTTCTTGATGTCTCTCTTATTTGCAGCCTCTTCAAGGACCTAAGGAAGAAGACATTCTCAAGGAGGAAATTGAGAAGCTTAAGCTGAAACATTCGTAAGTTTTTGTCGATACCTTCTATCTGACTCATTGCCTTATAGTTTACTGAATCTAGGATTGTCACTATATGCTTTTTTTTTTTTTTTTACAACTTATAGGCAGATGTTGGGAAAGGATCTTGATGGTTTAGGTCTGAAAGAACTACAGGAGGTTGAACAGCAACTGAATGAGGGCCTATCTTCAATAAAGGCGAGAAAGGTTGGCAGTTCTCATTTGTCTGCAATTTGATATGAAACTAAATGCTGTGGTAGAAAGTGAAGTTTCAGGTTCAGCATATTGTCAACAGTTATCTTCAGTAGAACCTTTCTGAACTTTTATTCATGTAACACTTCATTTTCAGGAGCGAATGCTCATGGATCAACTTGAGCAAGCAATGATGCAGGTATACCAAAGTATTTCAATTTTTGCCTTCTGTGGATTGCTTATTGTACAAGTGAAGAGTCTTGCATGTACCTTCTGTTATTTGAGAGGAATAAACATTTAAATGTCATTAATAGAATGTAAAACCAGAATTTGGAAGAGTGTTTGCTGTTCTTGTACTCCAGAATTTCATTTTTCATTTTCTTTGCTTATCACGGAATTATATTGAAAGATTTTCTAGAAGGAAAGTCAGACACTTTTTCTTGTTAATTGAGTTTGTGCTGTTTTCCTGTTTAGGAGCAAAGGACTTTGCAGGAGAACCAGACTCTGCGCACAAAGGCAAAGAGCTTTCTTTGATTCATTAGATGGTTGTTTGAACTTAATGGTAAATGATTTACTGTTGACAACTTTAATCTGGTGTGATACAAAATGCAGATTGCAGAGCTTGAACATTTACTTCCATCAAGTGGGCATCCAGCTCCAAATTACATTGACTACTATCCAGTGGAGAAAGCTAACATGCCTGCTAAGGGCCTTACTGCACATCCTGATAAAGCCTTAACTTCAGTTGAGAATGAAGATTCTGATACCAACTTGCGTTTGGGGTACATTGCTTTTGTCTTTCGCATTTCCATTTATGTAGCTACTTTGCCTTCCTTTTGGATTACCAGAGTTTTTAGCACCTTGTACTAGAATTTGTAGCTGAAACATGTCTTGTGTATCTCACTCAGGCTCTCTTCTGGAACTTTTGAGAAGAGGAAGGCACCTGAGGCAGCAGACTCCGGTGCCGTCGGTGCACAGAAACGGAAAAGGAGAACCCGTAGCAGTACATATGGGAGACAGATCAATTGATTATTTAACCTTTTGCTACCTCCCTTTGTGATAGGAAGAAACAAAATAGACATAATGCAGAAACAACTTGAGCTATATATGTAACTTTTGGATAGGCGCATGTAGTTTGGCCAAGAGTTGCATGATCCTTGGAAAGCTTAAAACATTATCAAAGTAATGAAACAAGTTTTCGTATTAGTTGTCTTTTTCTGCTGTGTTTCCTGTCTTTCTTATGGGATGAAGTAGCTTTGTAGCCAGTAAAATCTGGATTTCCGCTCCTTTTCACTGTCCTGATGTTCTTAATTTGGTTTGAAATCCCCATTCAGGCTAATTACATGCTGGTTTGCGCCGGATTCGAGTGCTAGTTTTCTGTCAGTTTGTTGATTTCTCTGTTTGGGCTGTTGGGTTGATGATGTTTAAGATTAATCTGTGTCTCCAACTCGTTACTTCTCCCCTCAATATGCTCATTTGCAGTGAGACAACCATAGTTTATTCTGCCACGCTAATTTCACAAACGGACTAGCATGATGAAATTGAAAATTGAATATTATGAGCAAACCTGATTTACTTGTAGGGGCGTAGTGTGTGTGGGTGTCCTGTGTTTTACAATTTGTGAACAATACATATACATACAGGTATGAAAACTTAAAAATGATTTGTACAAATAGCCTAAAATCTATCATTTCTTGAGTCGAATAGTGTCGAGCAATTTATTCCTTGCCACTAGAACTTCAGAGAACAGGCAATCCGTCTGCTTCCCAATTTTCTGAAGCACCTTCTCAAGAACCTCCAATCTTCTACCTAATATTTCTGCAGCTGCATCTCCTTTTCTATGTGCTATCTCTGTAGCTAGCTCAGCTGCTGCCTCGTTAACCTCTTTAATTTCTTTCAACATACGCTTCTGTCTGATCTCTTCACTAAGCAAGGAGTCCAGGCTTTCCAATGATGGATCATGCAAGTTATGAGCTGATTTTCTCATGAGAAAATATGGCTTAACATCACTGCACAGGCCTGATATCATAATTCCAAACAGCCACAATCCAGAGCTTATCATGATCATCATAGCTTCATGAATTATCGATTCCTTGCGAGAACTGAACTGTTCTTCATTCCCTTTGATACCCTCCACTTTGAAATCATTTCCCAGGTCATTAGGCTGGATTTTCTGAAGATGCTTCAAAGCCAAAGAAGGCGAACTTTCGATCAGGCTTAAACCATGGGCCAACGCTAGCCTAGCCTGGCTTAAATGTGAAAGTGAGGAGCTTATTTTATTCAGCAGCTCCAGCACATTCAAGCTGTGCTTAAGATATGCTTCAGATGCAGCAGCTTCCCACTTGCCGATGGGGTAATCTACATCCACCACTAGCTTAGCAAAAGCCTTGTCGATCATCGGTAACGCCTTGAGGCACCTATGAACCCAAGCCAAAGACAAGAACTCTAATCCAGGCTTAGCTTCTACCATAATTTGGCTTAATAACTTCGATACCTCGGATCGAAAAGCCTGAAAGGAAGCCAATAAGGCTTCTTCAGCATCATGGTTGGGGTGATTGTTATGATCCAGTCTGTGATGAAACTTGAGGGAACGACCTAGCTTTTCTACCAAGATTACCATTTGGCCAAAAGAAACAAATAGGAGTATAGGACCAAGAAAGCTTTGAATGAGGTTTTGAGGATAAGGAGTATGAGGGCTGGTTTATATTATCTAAGACTAAAGGCAATCAAGCAAGTTGGAAAAGTGGTTTTTTTATTGGCTACTTTAGCTGTAAGCTTAGCCAACAAGGGATTTGGGATGGACAAAACCAGCCGCAATTGACTAATGTGATAGAAATTCAATACAAGGACTAGAATTTGGTGGTCAAATGTGCTCATCCGTGTGCAACTGCGCAAGCTTTATTGCTTTTTTATGTGCATTGTCGTGTGCATTTCTTCTTTCAAGTTGCCATCGGACACGGATTTGGCGACCATTGGGTCCATTTTCTGCTTCTGTATCACGCAATTTTGGGTCCGGAAAGAGAAAGGAGGGAGAATTTTGTATCATATCATAAACGAGTAGGAGATAATTGATTTAGGCAGCTGTCAGGAAAGTCAATTAGTTATCAAAGGAACAATCGCGTGAATGACCACGAACGGATCTTGAATACAGATAATACCAAATAATAATCAAGTAGTGGGATTTAAAAAAAAAGGAAAAAAAAAAGAGAGGAAGGGGTGAGATTTACCAGGCGAAGTCAAATCGAAAACTTATATTTGAGAAATTTTACACGTTTGGAAAGTAAATATATGTATATGTGGTTGGTAACTTTTGTCGTATCGAAATAATTAGTGCTGCAAATTTTACTAGTGAAGTAAATAATTTTCATCTAAAGTGATGGCTAGTTTGGGATTAAAAGTTCTGGATATCTTATTTCTTTCTACTAAACTTATTGCAATTGTACACGTCTTTAAGTCAAAACATAATGATCATGTTTGGATAGGTGATTATTTGAAATATTATTAAAAATAATTTCTGCAGTAATTTTTATAATGTGATATATGTGCTACAAAATATAAAACGGTGATTGCAAAGATATAAAATTAGTTAAAAAAGACGTATTTACAGTGCAAGCGAAATAATATTTGAAAAAATTTTCTAATCCAAAATATTGCTCTCGTTTTCTCCCTCAACACAAGCGCGGATTAGTTTACTCTGGAATACAATTCTTGCCTCAGCGCTTACTTATGGCCTATGGGCTTATAAAATTGTTTTCCAAAAGCAAGTAAAAATATCGGATAAGATAAAGTTCATGGTCCAAACCGGGCGAAGCCCAAGTGGCAGGATGAGCTTAGGTTTTTGTGGGGAAGAAATTTCAAGAATTTCAACGCTCATCACATTATAATATTGTTTGTTAAAGAGGACATTGTATCTCGAGTTTTGTTTGTATAAACTAACTCAATGAAACTATACTAAATCTTGTTATAAATGTATCAAAATTTGTAAGAAATATATAAATAAAACACAAAGTAAATTGTACCTCAATTGGACCAACCTCGTTCATGAAAATGTTGAATTCTTTACTCCGCACATCGCGTGAGTCCTACAGTCATGACCAAACGTCGTAAAATGGTAATTCTTCAAAAAAAAATAAATTAATAAAATTTTATGACTTCAAAATTACTTGGTAAATTGCAGAGAAAAAGATTTAAAATTAAAGATCATTAAAGTAGCATGAATTGCTACACTAACGCGATTATTCAAAACTACTAATCAATTACTATAAGTGTTATTTGACTTTGATTATTCAAAAATGCTAGAGCAATAAATACAAACCTATTGCTCAAACTGCAGAAAATTGATTAGTATGGCCTAAAATGTAGTACGCCCTCTGTTTCACTTTGAGAGGCTTGTTTTCCTTCTTGATTTGTTACAAATTATAGTTCATTTTCTATTTGAAAAATATAGTGAACTTCAACTTATAACTTCTATAAAATGTTCTTATTTAATGTAGGTTGTTATTGAGTGCAACCTAACTTATTTAATATAAAATCAATTAGTCATACTTCATTTAAGGTAAGGGTTTTTTAGAAAGATAGTAAAATAGATTTATTCTTCCAATAAAGTAAACTAACTTTTCTTCAACCGTATGAAAAAAAAACTAAACCTATCAAAGGGGGACAAAGGGAGTACTTCATCAGTTGTAAGAGAAACTTTCATGGTTTTGTGATTCAATTGGAGGATTAAGGCCTTCACTACTTAATTAATCCATATCTAGAATGTTCTAGGGTATAATTAATCCATGTCTTAATTTAAACCTTCTATTTAAATGTACCTGATTATTATAGCGCGTCTTAATTCATACCTCTTATTTGAGTCCATTGATTAGTCAACCAAGGCCAGACAACAGCATTGGCAGAAGATTAAAGTTCATATCCCTAGCACTCAGCTGTTGAAGGAGATAACTGAAAGGAAGACTAAGGACATCAGAATGGCTACTATAATTGATGGCATTAACAACCTGAGGTCCTTATTCCAGAAATGCTCCTTTTGTTTAGATAGGAGTCTAGATTCTAGAGATAAATCAATTAGTGATTATGCCTTAGACATTTGTCAAGATGAGATATGGATCAATTCTCAGTGTGTCTAGTACTATTGTGTAGAATTACTTGAACCTTTGCTCATATAAATGTACATTTTTTGTTCATCAATACAAAATCTATCGTCACTAAAAAAAAAAATTAGTCAACCAAGATGCACCAACAACTGTTTCCACCATCCCCTGACGCCCTATAGGGCGTCAATGAACCGCGTCTGTGGTCCGACACCAGAATGTTCAATGCCCCCTTTTTGAAGCCCATGTGATGTAACAAAAACTCTTTATTAAAGAAAAAGCCCAAGCCCAAGTAGACAGAGCATGGACGTGCAGCTTAATATTAGCGCAACTTTCCCATTAGACTTGGTCTTAGCCGAAAGGCCTTCTCTATATATTGTGCAGTGTCGTAAAAAGAAATTATATATCTTGTGTGAAAAAGTTTGGGTAAGGGGCGGGAACGGTTACCAACCACTCGACAGTATATAATACTAGTTGAATAAGTTATAAGATACGATTGACTACTTGTATAATTTTATAATAATTGTGTGATATTTTATTGTTGCTCGTGCAGTCCTATATATAATAATTGTGTCTTTATTATGAAATTTTACAAATAATTAATCATGTCTTACGGCCTGTTGCTGAGATGTTATAGAGTTCATAAATGATTTTATTGACAAACGTTTCTACCTCTTATCAGAAAAGTTGTTGTGCCAAATAAATTTTGTTCATTGAATAATCGGGATAGTATAATCTGGATTCATCACATTTGTACTTTATCTCGTATAAATTTCAATTCATGATTGCAATAATTGTTAGAGATTTTAAAGAAGAGACTAAAAGACTATAAAAGAACCCGTCTTTTGTGTAGGGGTAAGATGTAACACAAATTTGATTCCAAAAACTACACAACTCAAAGCCAACTTTATTTGTTCTTTCAATTTGAAGGTGAACCCTTTCGTCCTATGAGCTGCTAAAAGTCGTGTATACTATCGTTTACCAGCAAGCTAGTGAAGTGAAGGGAATAGGATCGACTTCTTTCAGCACAAATGATTTTTACTCTACCATTGCTTTCCAGATACACAAGCTAATAATGCAAAAATGAATAATTATATAATTTTTTTTTTTTTTTGCCTAACGGTGACCTATAGACATAGAACATTCAATTTACCAGCACACAATCAAAGCTGTTCTCTAAATTCATTTTCAAATTAACTTCACTCTTCTAGTATATTAAAACTCGCACGGACCATTGTGAACGGGTGCCCATTTGACACTCTACCTTCTCTCCAGTAAATTCTCTCTCCATTTTCTACAATGCACATTTAGATGCATGATATGTGTTTTCATTTTTTAGAAAAGGACATGATCATTTTAAATTTGATTAATCCGAAATTTTTGCCTTAGTGGTTTTCTCTCTCATTTAATAAAAGTCTTGAATCTTGGATTACTAATTGGAGGAATGGTGGGCAATCCGAAATTTTTTTGAATGATATTCAAGAAAAGAATATTCTAGAAAAATACATAAAATTAGAGGAACTTCTCGTCTTAGACAAATTGATCGAGGACTACCTTTCCTTGAATCTTTAGTACTCTCACAATTTATCCTAAAAGTTAGAAAATAAATCATTAAAATGATATCTTAACATAATTCATCCCTAACATATAGATACTCTCATGAAATCTTGTAATTGAGAGCAAAAAACTACATAAAAACAAGATATTATACTTTAAAGTTGATTTTGATTCCTACTATCAAAATGATATCTTACCATAATTGATCCCCAACATAATAATTACTCTTATAAAATCTTGTGATTGAGAGCAAAAGACTGCATAAATACTTTGAAGTAGGTTTTGATTCCTAATTAAATTTATCTTGTCTATTGTCTTTTTTCATTGTGAAGCATAAATTTTATGTTTATGTTTGAAACAAGTTCAATGCAATTGATAAATCTAACTTTGTATCTTTAAAATGCAAGATTTCACTGGATTGGTTTTATATTTTTAAGAACCTGAATTTCTATGATTTAATTATTTTATATATTATATTTTATAACTCGACGGTTCAACCACTGAACCGCGATTAGACTTCTAACCCACTAATTGTTTCCCTTATTAGGTTGATGACCAGGTTGGTTTTAATAACTATGCCTCTAGGTCCATTTGTTACACCAAGTCCAAGGCACACCTTCAAAGCCTATATCTTGCAATTCATTAGTGTTTATGAAGTTTCTGAAATCTTTAAAACTATTTTCACATCTTTTCCTTCCTCTCCAATTTCCCATCTTTTTCGTTAAAAATAATATCATTCGTGTCTCCCACTAGTCCCCACCACCCCTCCCCACCCCAAACTTGCTTCCTTTTGGATAGCACTTACCATTCTTTTCTCAAAAAAAGATCATTAGCACTTGTATGCACACATACACACCACCAATCCAATTTGGCATCCTTATCAGCAATTTGAAGTCAATAGTGAAACTTGTAAAAAGGAATTTTTTGGAGCACCAACCAAGCACCAGTGGGTTCACAACAAATAGATTGTCAAAATTAACCCATTGTTTCAACTTTATTCATAAAACATTTTTTTTTGTTTTTGATTTCAAACAAGAAAAATTAAAGAAGAGGAGTAGAGTTTAACAACCTTTTTGAGTTGAAAAATTGTCAGGGGCTCTCAGCACCTCGACAATTCTACACTAGCATTCTCATCAAGAATTGGGAGCCCTGTTAAGAGAGGGCTCCACACCTTAGACACATCTATAAAACTCTCTCCGTGATCCTACTTTTCTTCTTTAATTCCATCTCTCTTTTACTCAAACCATTTTCTTCAATTATGATAATATTCTTTCTTTTTTTTGGATCCTCTCTTAGTTTTGCATTAGCAATGTTAGTTAATGGTTTTTTTTTTCTCTACTTCTTTAAAATGTATTTTCCAGCTTCTTTCACCTTTTTATTTTCCTTTATAATTTCCTTTGTTATGTTTTTCACTCTCACTAATCATCACATTTTCTTTGAGTTCTTTAGTTTTTGTTTTACTATTGAAATCCTTATGCCCTCTACCTTTCCCTTTAGTTTCTATATCTCCATCAAGCCACATATGATCATAGGTAGTTTCTTTAGGTTCATTCAATTTGGTCTCTTTCTCTTAAAAAGATATTAGAGGAAGGGATTGTAAATAAGAGGTTTTCGGTTCGAATCTTCCCACTTACACCATAAAAAAAAGTATTAAAAAATTTGGAAAAAAAAGGCACTAAGGATTTTGATATGTTATCAATTTCCTTACCCTTAGCCATCTTATCCCCGTTCTTATCAATTTGCTTTCTATTCCCCTTCTCTATAGTCCACTTTTTTCAGAATGGTTTTCACTGTATTTCTCATTAGTCACCATAAATTTTTCCAGTTCATATTCATTAGGTTTATAAACTTCCTGTTACGATTCAAGTGCGGAACAAACAACTATTAACATATCAAGTACACAACAATTTTATAACAAACAAGCCACAAGTATGAAAGATAAACGACGCACAAGATTTAACGTGGTTCAACTTCATCATTGAACCTATGTCCATTGAGAAAAAATTCATTCTTTATTATGAGAGGAAAAACCTATACAATGATACAACTTGAACCCAAATCTAATTCTTGTATACAATCTCTTATTTCCCAAGAACCATCTCTCACCCCACGTATAAGGTCATATATCACCCTTATGTACCCTTGTGTCTCCATTGTGTGCCTCTTGTATAGTATATCAACCCACCTATTTATAGAGAACATTATTTAGTAAAAAATTAAATAACTAGAGGAAATCAATACTAATTTGTAGACTGGTTCAGAATAGGAAATAACTCCTATTTCTAAACTTATACAAATAGAAAATTCTTTGGCTACTACTTCAATTAACTAAAACCAATTAAAAAATTAGTTATTTCCACACAAAACAAGAAACCTACCTAAAAGAAACTAATCTAATTTCCCAACAAATCTCCACCTTGGTGAATATATCTTTTAGCAACCATTTGCCTTCAACTATAAAATAATATGGTATTGAACTACACATCCGAATCAATACAGTCTTGACATCCAATTGATTCAATCAACAAATGAATATGTGTAGTTACTCGGAGTCTAACCACCTGTTAACCCATGAGAATGTGTCTCAATTCACCATCTCTTTTTGTAGGATTTCTTCTCACCACCACTTGCAACTCGGGTTTCCCCTTTTGTGAGCTCTATCTCTAACTATTGCAACTCGTTATGTAGTTTTGGAAATCACACATAACGAAATAGTTCTAAGGATAGGAAGAAGTATGGTGATTTTCCTAACCTCCCCTTGCAACATAAAATTCATACTATCGGAGTCTTCTAGCATTTGAAAATTAGATTCCTTAGTTTCCACCATCTAAAGAACATAATCAAAATCTAACAACTATTCGCGATGAAATATCAACCGTTGGAGTTGTGAGAAATTCTCCACCGATTAACGTCCAAAATCAACATTGGATTTCACCTTTTTCTCGACCCTGGGATCACCTATCTAGATTCATCGTCAAGTGTTTTCATGCCTTTCGATTTCCCATCCTTCACCATCAATGCTTCTTGCTAAGCTATTGAAACAAGGATATCAACCATTAAATTGTTCAATTGATAATAGCCACTAATCTACCTGATTTCAATAGTCAACCAGGATTCAACCATAAGCCCCGCTTTGATACTAGTTGTTGGGATCCAATTGCCTATAAGCAGCCTAATTTTGCAATCAAAATCTAATACCACTTGTTGGGATCCAAGTACGGAACAAACAACTATTAAGATACCTAATATACAATAATTTAATGACAAACAAACTACAAGTATAAAAGATAAACGACACACAAGATTTAACGTAGTTTGACTCTATCATTGAACCTATGTCCACGGCGAGAAAATCCATTCTTTCTTATGAGAGAAAAAATCTATACAAGAGTATAAGTTAAACCCATACCCAAGTCTTATATATCATCTCTCATCTCAAAAGAATCTTCTCTTACCTCATTTATAAGGCTACATGTTGTTTTTGTGTACCATTGTATGCTTCTTGTGTGCCTCTTATATAGTATGCCAATCCACTTATTTATAGAGAATATTATTTGGTCAAGAACCAAATAATAATAGGAAATCAATACTAATTTTTAAACTAGTTCACAATAGGGAATAATTCACATTCCTAAATTCATACAAATTGAAAATTTCTTGGCTGCTATTTCAAGTAATTAAAACCAATTAGCAAACTAGTTACTTTCATACAAAATAAGAAAATATGTCTAAAGGAAATTAAACCAATTTCCTAACACTTGTTGCCCTTTACTAGTTTTACTGGCGTTGCGAAAATCTTTTGTGTAAGTTAGCATCAGATTTTTGTAAGTGTTGTTATGTTCTCTAGACAACATATTCTTATTGTTTTCATTATTTCTAGTTCTATTATCATTCCCGTTAGGTTGTTTTCTGTTACGACTTCATGGGAAGCTAGCCCTAATCCAGTTCCCATAGTAAGCCTCTTTCCGAAAAGTTAGCCCCATTTTGATTATGGGTCCTTTCATTGTTTCCAGCAATACCACAACAATGATAAAAACTCATACTTAAATTTGACCCTGTGCATAGAATTATTAAGCTTAATCATGGTTCCTTTAGTTAGGGGCAAAGAAAGATCTATATCAGTTAAGATTTTGAGATGATTGCCCTCTTTACTCCCTCCAGGTGGAATTATAACCTCACTAACACCTGAGAAGATGCTTCCTATTTTCCAACCAGCCTCCCTTTAAGCTAATGCAATGGTAGGTTCCAAACCTAAAGCCATGTCGGTGTTTTGTTGAAGTTGCCTCATCATCTTCCAATCCTATTCTCCACTTTAGCAGAACCAGCAATTGCCCACGTTATATCCATGGTCTCTTGTTTAGTGTTCTTTACATCTAGGTTTTGTTGCTAAAGACAAACTTGAACACGTTGGCTCTAATCTCTATTACGTTGAGATTTTTCAAATGCATCCACATATTGTTCGTGATGCTTCTAATGCCTACAACATTTGCAATCTTCTCACCCTAGATCTTTCTAATTAGATTTGGGTTACATTCTTCAACTCCTTTTGTCACTTCATCTCGCTCAAGGTAGATTTTACCTTGTTTTGTATTGGACAGTGTGAATCTCTTCATTACCTCTTCCAACCTCTCCATATTCTACCATAGATCCTATTAGTGCAAAAAATCATGCAGTGGAAGTAACTATATCATGTTAAAAAATTAGATGATGAATAATTGATAAACCAAGAAATAAACTCACAGTATCAATCGAGCTGTGGACTTTGATTAGTCACAAAACATGAAACAAAAGAATAAGAGTGCCACACATCTTCCCTGACAACGGTGCTAAAAACTTGATGAGCACGAGATATGCATTCAAAATTAAGTTGAATCCATAGTCAAATTTTATATTTATAAATTTCTAAATACACTACATATGATTTCGCAAGTATATGAGTCAAGATTGAATATAGGGTATTAAGGGTCGAACCCACAAGAAAGAATAGACAACTATCGACACTACTAAAACTTTTATATTATTTAGATTATCAACAAATTGAAGAAAATAAAACTAAGATAAAATATGTAAGAAAATAACAAATGAAAGATTCTTAGGTTATGGTATCCTTGACTAATTATGGAAGTGCAATTTTTTGATCATTGAGTACTACTATCTTGGTTAACTATGGTGTAATTTCTGTATGCCTACAAAACCTACTCTCATAGTGAATCAACTACACCTAACTAATCCATATCCACTCATGTGGTTATGAAATTAGTTTCAAGTTCATTATCTCTATGAAATTACATGGAACAAGCCACTTACAAAGGTGCACATCTACTCTCATGAATGCACTTCCTAGATTTAGCACTTTTTTAAACTATTATTAAATCCCAACTTTTATTGCACATTTAACACCTTAAGATTATAATAATTAATAGCTAGTTAATCATTATTAGATAAACAAGAGTACTAAATAACTTGCTCAAAATAATAGTATCAAATAGTCAAGAAATTAACACAAATAATTATAGAAAATTCAACCAAAACTCAAGGCATAAATTTTAGAAACATATAATGAAACACAAATTCAAACTTGTATTATAACTAAACATGAAATCCAATACAAGAGCGAAAGTAGTAGAAGAGATATTTCCCTTGTCATATGAGATGAAACTCTCTATCTTGCTCCTCAATCTTCATCCAAGTTTATCTATATATAAGAAATGGATAAAAGTAACTAATCTAAACTATCATACACTACTTTAAACTAAATAACTAAGAAATTGATTAAGAACTATATTTTTGTGGTGTTTTCGAACGAGCGCAGGATATGCATATAAAAATTGGCTCAATCAATAGTCAAGTTTTATATTTATAAATTTTTAAATACCCCACACGTGATTTTCTACAAGTATACAGGTCAAGATTGAATATAGGGTATCAAGGTTCAAAACTACAAGGAAGAATGAACAACTATCAGCACTACTAAGACTCCTCTATTATTTAGACAATCAATAAATTGAAGGAAATGAAATTAAGCTAAAATGAGCAAGAAAATAGCAAATAAAAGCTCCTTAGGCTATGGTATCCCTAATTACTCATGCAAGTGCAATTTCTGGATCATTAAACACTATTATCTTGGTTAGTTATGGTGTAATTTCCTTATGTATGTGACACCTACTCTTGTAGTGTATCACCTATATTTATAACTAATCCATACCTACTCTCTTGGTTATGAAATTAGTTACAAGTTCATTACCTCTATAAAATTACATGAAATAAATCACTAAAGCTACAAAAGTGCACCTCTACTCTTGTGAGTGTACTCCCTAGATTTATCACTTCTTGGACTAGTGTTAAATCCCAATTTTTATTGCAAATTTAATATCTTAAGATTATCACAATTAATGGCCAGTTAATCACGATTAGAGGAGCAAGGGTGCTAAATAATTTGTTCAAAATAATAACATCAAATAGTCAATAAATCAATACAATACAATCATAGAAAGTTCAACCAAAATCCAAGGCACAAACTTTAGAAACACGTAATAAACATAAGATCCAAACTTGTATATTAACTAAACTTATAATCAATTATAAAAGATAAAGAGTTGGGAAAGTAGAGTAACTCTTGTCACATGAGTTTCCTTCTTGCCTTCTTTATCCTCTAACGTCATCTTCATCTAACTAACACACAAGAAAGGATAAACTAACTAAAAGTAAACTATCCTACACTACCTAAACTAGAAAGTTAAGAATCTACAATTTTGTGGTATTCCTTGCCCCTCTCTAAGTTCGCCTTTCATTCTTGAAGCAAATGTGTTTATATAGTGAAGATAGTGAAGAAATGGTGCAAAAGATAGTTCTAGATTCACTCATTTACAGCTAAAAAGTCTCCAATTTTTTCCCTCAAATGAAGTGAAAGAATGAAATTGAAATCAAGTTGCGCAAGTGGAAGCCGCAAAGTTTGACCAAAATCTCTCCAAGCAATCCCTCTAAAAATCGGCCGGATTTCTTAGCAGGATTCCTCCCATGAATTTTGTTTCTTCAATCGAACTCACTGTCTCGAATCCCTCCAAGCAATTCCTCCAAAAACTACCCAGATTGTTCGGAGGGATTTGAGTCAACTTTCATTTTCGACCAGTTTCTTCATTTTCTTCTTCTAGCGACTTGAATCATATTTGAAACTCATCATTCTTGCAAAATTTAGGATTTCAATCATCATAATGCAAGCTTATTTTTTGTCCAAAATGAAATCCATTTCCAATTCTTACAAAAACAATAAAAAAATATGCAAGTATAAAGGACAAAATTCTTCTTTAAACTCTAAGTAGTATTTAGAATTAATTCTAGCAAATATGAACTATTTTCTTCTTACAATATAGAAAAAGTGACTAAAAGTAATACAAAAATTTCATCTAAATATAGCACAAAATACTCACTTATCAACTCTCCCACACTTAAATCATTGTTTGTCCTCAAACAATCTTTACATAATCAACAACAATGATTCAAGAGGTGAAACACTATATGCACTTTTTCAAATTCAATTCCTTATAACTTGGCAAGCAATCATTATACAATCATTTAATTTACACTAAATACTCATAATATCAAGTGAAAGAAAGATAATTATACTCTAATTTTGACAAGTCAAACTTAATCCCTCACCCTATCCGAATTTCACAAGTAAGCAAATCACATATTCAATTCGTAGCTATCCTCCTCCTACCATCATCTTTTCTCTAATTTCACAACTAAGAGGGACTTTATTCATAAAAATCTTACTCAAATAGTGAAAATGTCTTTTGATGCGAAAATCGACACTTTTAGGTAAATACTTCCAATTACTCAACATTTCACTCATTCAAGTTGCTATACATACTCTTAATTCAAGTACCTTTTTATGCGAATTTTCTACAAAATTTTCCTCCAATTTTCTTGGCTAAAATTTCACTGTATTTTCTACAAAATTTTCCTCCAATTTGCTTGGCTAAAATTTCTGCAGTTCACTTTGTTGTCAACTATTTTTATGTTCCTTGAACAAAATCCAATTTTAACATTGAAAATGCATCTTTCTAAGCCAAATGCACGTGAAAACACATGATCTTGCATTAATATAACTTGAACATGAAACATTATAAATGCATCAAATGTATCAAATGAACATGAAAACTCCCTTTTTGCTTCACTATAGACATTTTTGCACCTTGAAATGATTTGCATGAACCTTTGTTGTCACAACCTACAAAACACAAAAAACACTATCAATCAACTAAAACTTACTAAAAACAAGAAATCGTTGGGTTGCTTCCCAGCAAGCGCATCTTTTTAGTCATTAGGTTGACTATATAACCTCATTTTCAAGGAGGTTTAATTAATGATAATACATCATTTTAGGACGTGATGGATCAATAAATGGTGGCTTGCTAACAAAAACTACATGTTCTAATGATAAGAGAGATGGAAGTGGCATATCTATCTCAAGTGATTCATAGATATTTTCTTGAATGTGCGTCACTTGAGTACTCACAAAAGAAATGTTTGCATGACCTTTTTGGGAGATAATATCTTTAGAACCTAACCTTCAAAGGACTTCTTCGGAGGAGTTAAGTAAGAATCATTGATGTTCATCATTAGTTCTAAAGATATTATCATGTGAAATGGATACTTTCTTATTGAAATGACACTTTCTCATTGAAATGAAACTTAGGATTATCATTATCATCGAAAAAATATCCATTTTCATATGCATCATTCTCACCATTCATTTTAGGGTCAATTTGCATATCATTAGAAAAAATAATTTCACACAAATCATGCAATTGGTCTTGAATTCTACCAAAGTGAAATACTAATTCATCTAACCTATCCTTAACCCTAGCAAAACGATCAGAAATTGCATTAGCTAGCCTTTCTATTGCTAATTTCTAAGATGGTTTAGATTCATATTGGACAAATTCATGTTGGTAATCATAAAAACATGAAGAATCACTATAATTACATTGATTATCCTAACAATAAGTATAAGAATTACCCTAACTAGAGTTGCCGCATTGATCAAAATAAGGATTGCAATGTCCAAATTCATCATAATAATCTATATTTTGTGATTGTATATATGTATGAGTAGTATGATAACCTGCACATAAATCACAAATTGAATAATTTGAATTAAAAGCATTAACATTTCTTTTTTGTTCAATCAAATGCATAATGGTGTCTAATTGAACTGTTAATGTTATATAGTCAAGTTTAATCTTTAAACTCCTTAAACCATCTTCAAATGATGTGCTTTTAGACACCTCTTGGTCACCTCTATTTATGGAGTTTTGCACGTGGTAACAATCCATTTTTCAACTTCTATTTCTCATGCATTGTCTGCCTATATTTACTACTCTCCTCGAGTTTCTAAATATGGTTTCAAAGTAACTCAAAAATAAGTTTAATCAAGAAGAATATGTGACACGATACATACAAAAATATACAAACAAAGACTCATTAAATATACAAGACACAACAAACACAACAAAATAAGTAAAATGTCTAAACTAATAGAGTTGCTTTTCATGCCGATATTGCCATGAATCTTCCCCGGCAATGACGTAAAAAACTTGACGGATTTTTGATATTTGTGCAAGTTTAATTCCAAATACACCCATTTTACGAGTAGTATATAGGCCAAATTCGTAGTATAGGGTATAAACGGATCAATCCCATAAGGAGCTAATATACAAGTACTAGGTCCTTATCTTACCTTATTATTTTGACTAATATCAAATAAAGAACAAGAAAAAGCAACTAAATCACTTACTACCTTTTTAACTAACAAACTTAAAGAGAGAAATATTTGGAGAAAATTCACTAAATATTTAAGTTCTAGGGGGTAGAACCACTTATGATTTAAAAATGCAAGTGAATGAATTTTACCTCTTGTTACCACTCTTGTTTAACTAAGGATTCATTTTTAATATTACCAAAATTCATTCTCATGACGTAGTGGCATAAACTAGTTTAGTCTACCTTATGCTCGTGATAAAGAATTAAATCTAGTCATCTAACTTCATGAAATGGTAAGAAAATCCATGCAAGTGTACCTCTACTCTCGTGAATCTACTCCTTAAGTTCCACTGTTATTACAAATTTTCATTGAGTAACAATAACCAGAAACTTGTTATTAGTGATCAAACAACAAGAAGTAATAAGTATGAATAAATGGAAAAGTTAATACAAGAGATAATAAGTATAAATCACTTTCAACTCATATTATGTACCACAAGTTTCATTTACTCCCTAGATCTAAAAGTTTGGCTCATCATAAGGAATCAGATAATAAAGCTCATAGATTCATTGTATGAACTCATATTGAATCACAAGTAAAGATAGATGAGAAAAGTTTAGCCAAATAGATGAACAAGCTCCCAAGATCTCCTATTTCTTCACCAAAATAAGTTGTACAATGAAGAGTTTCTCCAAGTTCTTCTTACAAGGCTTTCTCTCCTAATGAGAGAAAAATATCTAGTCTAAGTGCTAGAACAAAAAAAAGTTCGCTTTCTTACTTAAGACATGAATATATAGATTTTACAAGTAAAGAAATGTGGCTCAAATTATCATTATTACAGCTGCAAATGAGCTGCAAAAAGTCTCTCAAAAGTAGTGAAATTATGTAGGAGAAATTAAGTTGGACAAGTTGTAGTCGCAAAAGTTGACCAAAATCCCTCCAGGCAATCCATCTAGAATTCAGCTGGATTCCTCCCCTATTTTTCTTCTAATTTTAACTCTCTACCACGAATTTCTCCAAAAATTGGTCAGATTCCTTGGAGGGATTTGAGTCAGTTTCCTTGTTTGACAAGTTTCTTCATTTTCGTTTTCTGTCGACTCGAATCAACCTTGAAACTCACCATCCTCACAAACTTTAGGATTTTAGTCAACTGAATATAAACCCCTTTCTTGTCCAAAGTGAAGTCCAATGCTAATTCCTGTAAAAATCATAAAAATGATGTGAATGAAAGGGACATAAACCACTTTAAGATTTTGATAAAATTATTATCCATATTTTAATAAAAAAGATGACTTATTTCACTTTAAACATCCAAAAGTGACTAACAATTACACGATTTTTCATTAAAAGATTGCACAAATTTGGCCCTTATTAATTCCCCCGTACTTAAGTCATTGCTTGTCCTCAAGCAATCCACACAAAATTAACAACAATGACTTAAGAGTTGAAACATTATATGCATCCCTTCAAATTCTTGTCCTCTTCAACTTGACAATCAATCATTATACAATTATTCAAATGGTTTCAAGTACTCATAACATCAAGTAAAGGGAAGATAATTGTACACCAATTTCAACAAGTTAAACTCATTCTCTCACCCTAACTTAATTTTACAAATAAACAACTCATATAGTCAATTGATAGCTATTCTCCTCCTACAATCATCTCTTCTTCAAATTTCACAACTAAGAGGGACTTATTCATACTAATTTTTATTCAAATAGTAAAAATGTCTTTTGACGCGAAGATCAACGCATTTAGGTGAAGATCCCGGTTACTCAACATTTCACTTATTCAAGTTGATATGCATACTATTTATTCGAGCACCTTTTTGCACGAGTGTCGATATTTGTAGATACCAACCTCCGGTTACTCGGTACAAAAATCATTGGAGTAGAACTCTTGTTCTCACTTCTCTTTTCTTAATCACTCTTTTTTTTTTTTTTTTGGATGACCAAGCTACAATAACTGAACATTTCCTTTTAGGAAAACATAATACAAACAAGGGAAGAGAGTAGCTTTTGTTAACTATATCAAGTACTCACTTGTAAAAATAAAGGGGAGAAATCTCATTCATCATGTAAAATATAGGCATACTTTTCTCTACTTTACAAGATATACTTTCTAACAAACAAAAATCCTAATTGCATAATAATTAATTCCAATTGAAATGAGGATTGAATTTTTCAAAGTGTACATAATGGCTTCAATATGTAGGAGAATTAAAGTTATAATGGGTGGAACAATTTGACCCAGTTACCATAAGATAGCAAAAAGACAAATTTTTGAGCCAATGTGAAATTTGAAAAAGATTTTTAAAAAAATTTGACAAAGTTCCCCTTTGAAAATGGACAAACTCCTTGCCAACAAATCCAAATTTGACAAAAAATTTCACATGGTATAGTGTCCAAATATCATTCCAACATTTCATGAGTATTAACAGCCATAAAATTCCTTCTCAAGGCATAAATTTACAAGTTCAACGAAGTCCTCTCCCCCACACTTAATGTACGCATTGTTTTCAATGTGAGGAAAGATGAACATAAGAAGAAGAGATAAGAAATAATACTCCTCTTATGACTTGCACCTTCTAAGTGCAATGCTTCATGATGTTGTTTCAATCCCAACAAGTCTTAAGCACTAAGATATAAGTGAAGAATATTTGGATGAGTTCATATAAAAAGAACTAACATAACACTAAAAATGACTAAAAAGGAAACTAAAATGCAATGATAAGGAAATAATACAAATTGAGAAAAAAGATAGGGGTGCTTGTGATGAGCACTTCTTCAAGTAGCCGCTTGGTCAGGTAAAGAGGATAGAGTCGGTGGTGCCTTAGTGCCAAGTGTAGCCTCAATGTGTTGAAGACGCTCGGAGATCCTTTTATGCTCTTTTCGACTCCTCTTCACTTCGACTTTAATACAAAGTAATTTTTCCATCATCTTTTAAAAAAAAAAAGATCGAGTGTCTTGAGGTGATGATGAAGGGCATGAGGAGAAAGAATTGGTTGAAACTAGTTGGGAAGTCGTCTCAACACCTTGAACTTCTTCTAGATGTGTAATTTCTGCTTCTTCTTCTTGCCAAGCATCACCTTGAGCATCTCCTTAAGTCAAAGGACCACCAATGTCTTTGGTCTTTAAAATAAATTTGCAAAAATCCAGTGTAAAGACATCCTCTTCTTAAGGCGCATAGGAGTAGCATTAGTAAAATCTACTCCAACCCTTCGAAATACCAATGTCAAGAAGCAAGTGCATGGGAAAGCATGTTTGATAGTATTACTGCGAATCACTACCCATATGTGGTTGGTGATAATTTTTTCCAATTGATACTTTGGAGGTTGCCTAATCCATGCTCCATCTTGTCTAAGAAATAGATATCACTTGTGTGTACCTCATTAGTATCACTCGCTTTTGAAATTACATTGGAGTCAAATAAATAGATGAGAAGATGATGAGACTCCTTAAAAGAGGAAGTTAACACAGAATATCACCCAATTTTACGAATGGCCTTGTACTCAAGTCCTAAGCATACAAGTGCCTCTACCATGTTCTATGAGTTCAAGTCACGAGATTTAAATGCGTTCTTCAAATCAACCTTATATCCAACTTCGAAAATATGAAAAAAGCTTTCCGAATGAGTTCAATGGATTCAGACACTGGTTCCCTTTACTGTACTCATGAAATTCACGAACAGTGATTAAAGCTCTATTTAGCAGGCGAAGTAATCCCTAAAGGTGTAAATTGCCCTTTAGGTGATTTGGCTATGATTTGAGAAGTTTGAAGAAATGAAGTCGAGTTTAACGACTTTAAACAAAGTGCTTGTTATGAGGCAACCCAATGATTTCTTGTTTTTAGTAGGTTTTAGTAGTTTAACTAGTATTTTTGTGTATTTTGTAGGTGGCAATAATAAGGGTTCATGCAAAATTTTCAAGTGCAAAAGAGTTTATAAGAAGGCCAAGAGGAAGTTTTCATATTCAATTCATGTCTTTTCATGCATTTAGTGTAATTCATGTTTGTTTTATATTAATGCATAATCTTGTGTTTCTAAGTATATTTGATTGAGAAAAGCACATTTTCATGGTTAAAATTAGATTTTTCTTGAAGAACATGAAAACAATTAAAAATTGGGTGAGTGTAAAAATTTGGCTAAATAGGAAAATTAGAGGAACAACTGTAGAAATCAGAATTTCTGCAGCAAATCCAGCCAAGTTCTGACCGAATTAGTAGGGGAGCATGACAAGGATTTATTTTACGTATTTTTAAGTGCATCTTATTAGTTGATTTTGGTTTGATTATTTAGTTTTATAGCTAAAATAACTAGGTTTTGGTAAAAATATACATTTTTGGTAAAAGTGGCTAAAATTGCATTTCTATTGATTTTAGCGGTAAAAACTTCATTTTATGCAGGATTAAATGATTCAATCACCAAAGTATGTCAAGTGAGGTGAAAAATAGATAATTGGTGATGAATTCAAGTGGTTAAAAGAGAAATGAAGCGAAAAATGTTCAAGTGAGGAAATGCAATTCAAGACAGTTTTGGCATGGTTCGGTATTTTGACTATATCTGGAGCTACACCTATCGGATTGAGGTAATCTTTATGCCATTTTAAAGCTAAGAAATAGACCTACAATTGGTATGAAAACATTGAAATCCAATTCTGCTGTTTTCATGGACAAAAAGTCGAAATATAGAAGCTACATTCTGTGGTCGGAAATTGAAACAGGGGTTTGACCAAGTGATGGTATTTCAACCATATCTCAGCCTACACAAGTCCAAATGGGATGATTCTTGATGCTATTTAAAGATAATTCAAAAGGGCTACGACTTTCAAGACTAGCATAGGAGCAGGTTCTGCCGTTTTCATGGAGAAATAATTCATGCGATCTGTCAAAAAGAAATTCCAGCAGCAAATCCTGACTTTGATACATGTGCAACTTTTCTTGAAGACTTTTTGTGTATTTTAGTTGAATTTGCAGCTGCATTTTTGGAGATTCTTGACAATAATCAAGCAATGAGGTCATGGATGACAATTTAAGTTTTGTCTTAAACTCATCCAAACACCTATAAATACCCCTCACAATTCAAGAACAAGAGAACACTTTTGCCAACCTTTGTTAGTAGATAGAGAGCTTAGAATAGATTAGTTTTCCGATTCAATAAAGCTCTTTGAGCTAGTTTCGTTTTTTAGCTCTATTAGATATTAGTTTTCATACTTCTAAACACCTTGTTCTAGTTTTTATCTTTATAAATACACTTCTTGCTGGTTTGATTATCAAAGCTTGAGTGCTTAAAGACTTGGAGAGTTTGTTTATTCTGTAATTGAATTAAACTTTTATCTACCATCACCTAGGGTCGGTTCTACCACCCTAATCGGATTGGTTTTAATTGCTTTTCTGTGGTCGGTTTTACCGCCTGGCATATGAGCTTTCTCTACCATTTTTCCTTCATTTCTAACTCTTCTTCTACTTTATTAGAAGTTGGAGTTATTTTGATAATCATGTCTAGCTAGATATGTCCCTTGTTCTAGGGTAGATGAAGCTGGTTGGTGCAAGATTTGGATTTGTATGCTGCTAGTTTTCACTAACCTTGTTCTTGGTAATTCATTAATCTTGATTTTCACATTTGTTAAAGCTTGATCATCTTTTGCAAATTATATCAGTTATTGTGATCGCACGACAGTGGTAAACAATAATGGAAAGAAGATTAATTGAATTCTAACATGAAACACACGCCAGTAGTGAATCACTAGAAGGGTTTTTTCATAATATTTCACAAAGACCTAAGATCATCACTGGTTGATTTTCACCACGACAGTAGGTGGAACCTAGTGATCGTGACAAAGCTTTTCTGCACGACAGTGAGATGAGTATACATTTGGAAATGTTCCCTACCAAGACAAGAGTGAATTGTGACTACAAAGTACATGGCAAATCTGATCTTTACTAGCTAGTGGATTTAATTCCCCTAGAACACTTTTTCTTTTGATATATCTATTAGTTGGGATTCATGCACTTAATCTGTTTTTAATTCTTTGATCAACACATAATTTGAAAAGTTTAGATAATAAGATAAGGTTTAAAACTTTGGTATTTGTTAAGTTGCTCCCTGTGGGATTTGACCCTTGTACCTCTGCTATACTATATTTCGATCTGTATACTTGCAGCAAAACGAGGTACTAGATTATAACTTGTGAGTTGATTTAATTGGTAAATTTTAACCTCGTCAGAGCAGAAAAAATTTTGAAGAAGCTAGATTCTGGCAACCTCTTGGTTTAAAGAGGAATTTGTTTCACGGATTCCTCATTCTTCCCTTTCTTCTTCCTCAATCCCATGCACACACTCACACCTAAAACACACATTACTCATCAAAATCCCTCATTTTACTACCAATTCTTCAAACTAATTTCATCAAAATACTCCTCTTATCCACTAGAGAAGATTTCATAGCTTTAATTTCTTCAAAAACAAGTTTTAATTCGAATTCTAGTTTCACAAGAACAAGGGTTTCAATTTTTTGAACTCGCCATTTGAGGCTAAATTGGAGTGAAATTTTAGGGGATTTCTATACCATTTAACAAACAAGTTTGAGATAACAAATCTTCACCAAACTTTGCCATTTAAATTTTGCCATTTTTCACTTTTTCCTAATTTTTTTGGGCAATTTCAAATTTCTTAATTTTTTGAAGTTTGGTGTTTTTCATTGTACTTGTTGACGTTATTGATGATTATTGGTGATGATTAACACATGAGTTTGTAATTGTTTGGTGAATTTAGTAATTTTTAGCTAATTTGGGTGGTTAATATGACTTAGTAATTATTAGTTAATGTCTTGAATTAATTTGGTTGGAGAAAATTTTATGAGATAAGTGATTTGCTCTAAGATATTTACATGCTAAGATTGTGCTTAATTTGCTTACCTCTTGATTTTTGCATGTTTATTCTAGAATTTTTGGAATAGTAAATTGATGTCCTTTTTAAGCCCAAAGTTCATGTTTTAAGATGCTATCCAACATTTAATTTTGCTTGCTTAGGCCATTAAGAAGTGAGTCAGTTGTGTGTTTATCTAATTGTTTTTTATAATTATTTGAGCATTATTTCTTATTGCATTGGTGTGTTTCATTTGAGAATTTACAAGAGCATTTGTTGTTATTAATAGTTGTACTTACTTATGGTATTGATTGATACCTATTATGTAAGTAAGTTAACTATTTTGCCTCTTTGAAGATAAGGATAAATGTGTGCAAATATTTATTATCCTTTATTTAACTAAGTACCTATTTAATGAAGTTAATGTTTTGTAATTTTATTTAGGTACAAGGGCTTGCATTAAGAAAGTTAGGGTGAAAACTCCACCTCCCAAGAGAAAAGGTGGAGCTTCCACGTCTACTTCTAGGCCCCACGTACGAAAAGAAAGCCAAGTAGACGACTTATGTTTGAAGAGGAGCTGTTATTAGAATAGGAGGTTCAATAACAAGTAGATCAAGAAGGTAAACATGCAGAGCAAATTCAATATGATAAGTCACGCTTCACCTCTGCCAAAAATGAAACTTGGTATAATTTTCGTAAGGGAGTTAAAGTATTAGTGGAGAAGGATATCATTCCTGATGCTGAGAAGGTTTACCATTTCAAGACCTATTTTCCTAAATTGGATGAGAGAATTTCTTCAACCTTCCAAACATTTGTTATGAAGAGCTTGTCCATGAATTTTATGCAAACGTGGAGGACAAGCAGTATTTTTACTTCGACACGGAAGAAATTACAAAGTACAGTACAAGGAACTAGTGTCCGAATCCATAGAGCTCATTTGGAAAGCTTTCTTCATGTTTTCGATGTTGGATATAAGGTTAATTTGAAGAAAGCATTTAAACCTCGTGACTTGGACTCATGGAAAATGGTAGAGGCATTTGTATGCTTGGGAGGTGAGTACAAGGCCACTCGTAAAGTTGGGTGATGTTTCGTGTTAACTTTCTCTTTTAAAGAGTCTCATCGTCTTATCATCTATTTGTTTACCTCCAATGTAATTCCAAGAGCGAGTAGTATTAATGAGGCACAAGTGATGCCTATTTTTTAGACAAGATGGAGCATGAATTAGGCAACCTCCAAGGTATTCCATTAGGAAGCATTATCACAACCACATGTATGTAGTGGTTCGTAGTAATGCTATCAAACATGCCTTTTGTTTGCTCACTTCTTAATATTGGTATTTCAAAGGGTTAGAGTGGATTTCATTAATGCTACCCCTACGCGCCTCAAGAAGAAGGATGTCTTTACACTAGATTTTTGCAAAATTTCTTTTAAAAGACCAAAGATATTAGTGGTCCTTCGACTCAAGGAGATGCTTGAGGTGATGCTTAGCAAGAGGAAGAAGCAGAAATTGCACGTCTAGAAGAAGCTCAAGGTGTTGAGACGACTCCCCAACCGGTTTCAACCAATCCTTCCTCCTCATGTCCTCCATCATCATCTCAAGACATTAGATCTTTTTTCCAAAAGATGATGGATAAATTGCTTTGTATTGAGGCCAAAGCGAAGCGGAGTCGAAAAGAGCATAAAAGGACCTCCGAGCATCTTCGACGCATTGAAGCTATACTTGGCATTGAGGCACCACTGACTCCACCCTCTTTGCTTGACCAAGTGGCTATTTGAGGGAGTGCTCATCACAATCACCCCTATCCTTTTTCTCAATTTGCATGATTTCCTTATCATTGCATTTTAGTTTCCTTTTTAGTTGTTTTTAGTGTTATGTTAGTCCTTTTTGTAAGAACTCATCCAAGTGTTCTTCATTTATGTCTTAGTGCTTAAGATTTGTTGGGATTCGAACAACACTTGACATTGAGGCACCACTGACTCTACCCTCTTCGCCTGACCAAGTGGCTATTTGAGGGAGTGCTCATCACAATCACCCCTATCCTTTTTCTCAATTTGCATGATTTCCTTATCATTGCATTTTAGTTTCCTTTTTAGTTGTTTTTAGTGTTATGTTAGTCCTTTTTGTAAGAACTCATCCAAGTGTTCTTCATATGTCTTAGTGCTTAAGATTTGTTGGAATTGGAACAACAGCATGAGACATTGCACTTAGAAAGTGCAAGTCATAAGGAGAGTATTATTTCTAATCTCTTCTTTTTATGTTCATCTTTCCTCACATTGAGGACAATGTGTAGTTTAAGTGTGAGGGGAGGACTTAGTTGAACTTGCAATTTTATGCATTGTGATGGAATTTTATGATTATTAATGCTTGTGAAATGTTTGAAATGATATTTGGATATTATGCCATGTGAAATTTTTCTGTCAAATTTGGGTTTGCCAGTAGAGAGTTTCGTCCATTTTCAAGGAAGAACTCTGTCAAGATTTTTTCAAATTTCACATTGGCCCAAAATTTTTTGTCTTTTTGCTATTTTATGGCAATTAGGTCAAAATTTTCCACTCATTATAACTTTAATTCTCCTACATGTTGAAACTATTATGTACACTTTGAAAAATTCAATCCTCATTTCAATTGAAATTAATTATTATGCAATTAGGATTTTTGTTTTTTAGAAAATATATCTTGTAAAGTGGAGAAAAGTATGCATATATTTTACATGATGAATGAGGCTTCTCCCCTTTATTTAATTTTACAAGTGGGTAATTGATAGAGTTAACAAAAACTACTCTCTTCCCTTGTTTGTATTATGTTTAGCTAAGAGGAAATGTTCGGTTATTGTAGCTTGTTCATCTAAATAAAGAAAAAGAAAAAAGAGATATTAAGAAAAGAGAAGTGAGAATAAGAGTTCTACTCCAATAGTTCTTGTACCAAGTAATTGAGAGTTGGCGTCTACAAATGTCAACACTCGCATAAAAGGTGCTTGAATAAAGAGTATGCATAACAATTTGAATAAGTGAAATATTGAGTAACCGGTGATCTTCACTTAAAAGCGCCGATTTTTGTGTCAAAAGACATTTTTAATATTTGAGTAAAAATTAGTATGAATAAATCCCTCTTAGTTGTGAAATTTGACGAAGAGATGATTGTAGGAGGAGGAAAGCTATCAATTAACTAGATGAGTTGTTTATTTGTAAAATTAAGTTAGGGTGAGAGATTGAGTTAACTTATTGAAATTATTGTATAATTATCGTCCTTTTACTTGATATCATGAGTACTTGAAGCAATTTGAATAATTGTATAATGATTGATTGTCAAGTTAAAGAGGATGAGAATTTAAAGGGATGCATATAACGTTTCAACTCTTATGTTATTGTTATTGATTTTGTATGGATTGTTGAGGACAAACAATGACTTAAGTGTAGGGGAATTGATTAATGACAAATTTGGGCAATCTTTTGATGAGAAATCATGTAATTGTTAGTCACTTTTGGATGTTTAAGGTGAAACAAGTCATCTTTTTAATTAAAATGTGGATAATAAGTTTATTAGAATCTTAAAGTAGTTTATGTCCCTTTTATTTGCATCGTTTTTATGATTTTTGTAGGAATTGGCATTGGACTTCATTTTGGACCAGAAATGGTTTATATTAAATTGACTAAAATGCTAAAGTTTGTGAGGAGGGCAAGCTTCAAGGTTGATTTGGGTGGCAAAAAAAAGAAACGAACAAACTTGTCAAAAAAAGAAACAAACTCGAATCCCTCTAAGGAATCCAACCCATTTTTGGAGGGATTGCTTGGAGGGATTCATGGCAGAGAGTTAAATTGAAGAATCAAAATTCAAAGAAAAATAGGGGAGGAATCTAGCCAGATTCTGTAGGGATTGCCTGGAGAGATTCTGGTCAACTTTTGTGGTTACAACTTGTCCAACTTGATTTTTCCTACATAATTTCACTACTTATGAGGGACTTATTGTAGCTCATTTGCAGCTGTAATAATGATAATTTGAACTACATTTCTTGACTTGTAATATCTATATATTCATGTCTTAATGAAGAAAGAGGAGCTTTTTTTGGTTCTAGTACTTAGACTAGATATTTTTCTCTCATTAGGAGAAAAAACCTTGTAAGAAGAATTTGGAAAAACTCTTCATTGTACAACTCATTTTGATGAAGAAATAGGGGATCTTGGGAGCTTGTTCATCTATTTGGCCAAGGTTTTCTCATCTATCTTTACTTGTGATTCAATATGAGTTCATGCAATAAATCTATGAGCTTTACTCTGTTATTTCTTATGATGAGCTAAACATTTAGATTTAGGAAGTAGATGAAACTTTTGGTACCATAATATGAGTTGAATGTGATTTATACTTGTTACTTCTCGTATTAACTTATCCATTTATACATGCTTATTACTTATTATTGCTTGATCATCAATAGCAAGTTTCTAGTTATTGATACTCAATGAAAATTGGTAGTGATAATGGAACAAGATAAATGGAACTTAAGAAGTAGGCTCACGAGAGTAGAGATACACTTAAGTGGATTTTCTTACCATTTCATGAAACTAAATGACTAGATTTAGTTCTTTACCACGAGAGTAGGGAAGACTAAACGAGTTTATGCCACTACATCATGAGAATGAGTTTTGGTAATATTAGAAATAAATTCCTAGTTAAACAAGAGTGGTAACAAGAGGCATCATTCATTCACTTGTATTTTTGGACCATAACTGCATTCTACATCTTAGAACTTAAATATTTAGTAAATTTTCTTCAAATATTTCTCTCTTTAAGTATGTTAGTTAAAAAGGTAGTAAGTGATTTAGTTGCTTTTTCTTGTTCTTTATTTGATATTAGTCTAAATAATAAGGTAAGTTAAGGACTTAGTACTTGTATATTAGTTTCTTGTGGAATCAACGTGAATATACCCTAAATTACGAATTTGGCCTGTATACTTGCAGTAAAACGGATGTATTTGGAATAAATCTTGCACACATATCAAAAATCCATCAAGTCAAGCCCAATTTCAAGAAATTCAACACATGGCATTTTTCCAAACGTAATTTCAACATTTCTAATGCATTTAAATCCACAAAATATCATCACATGACACAAAATAGTAAGCCAATTATTCTCCTCCCTCACAATTAAATTTCATATTGTCCTCAATGTGAGAAAAAGAAAAAAAATAAAGAGTAAGGGATAATACTCCCCTCATTAACTTGCGCTATCCAAATCCATGGCCATGTGATGAATTTTCAACCTTATTTGACAAAAAAAGGAGAGTTCAGTTAATGCACCACTTCAAAAGGCAAAGTCAAAATAAAACTACTTCTTAAGAGTAAAAACTTGTAACCATCAAGAAGTAGACATGAAAATCAAGGAATAAAAAGGAAAGGGATCAAGCATGTGGAACTAACACAATGTTCAAAGGTAATAAAAACATGATTAGCGAACTTAACAAAACAAGTATATGCTTTAATATCCAAAACAAAGTTAAACTAATTTCACAAATATGTCCATAATCATGAACAAAGTAAGTTCCATTTATATATTTTGTCATCAATATCAATTTTCCCAAAGTTTCAACAAGTACAAAATTTTTCCAAAACGGAGGCAACATACCAAATTAAACTAGAAATGACCTTTTTGAATATTCATGAAATGCTAATAACCATTGAACCACAAATATCATAAGTGTATTCATGAATTTGTCCATTAATTGTCATTTTTCAATTCATCACACTTTCTAGAATTACCTAAGAATTCAAGAAATCATTCAGCCAAACACATTTCATACATTAGGAAATCCAGACTATTCAAATGAATATTATAATCTCCCACCAAACTAATTAAAATGCTACATTGGCCATTTAATATTCAACTTTTTCACCAAGCCAAATTAAGCATCAAATTAGCAAAAATTCACCAAATAAATACAACAACCGCAAACCCAAAGATTTATTTATCACTAACAATCACCAATAACATCAATAAGCTTAAACAAATACACCAAACTTCACATATTAATGAAATTCGAATTTGCCTAAAAATAAAAAATATTCAACCATGGCAAAATTCAAATGACCAAGTTAGGTGAAGATTTGTTAGCTCACAATTGTTGGGAGATGATTAGAGATGAAAATGATGTGAAAGCCCCCAAGAAACTCACTCCAATTTGGCCTCGATTAAAAGGTGCAAGAAGATGAAACCTTAGCTCTTATGAAGCTTGAATCCAAATTTAAACTTGTTTTTGAAAGATTTGAAACCATGAAATCCACTCTAAAGGATGTAGAGAGTGATATGGTGAAGTTTGTTTGAAAATTTGATGGTAAAAAGTGCAGTTTTGTAAGTAGTGTGTGTTTAAAATGTGAGTGTGTGAGGGTGAGAAAGAAGAAGAAGGAAATAATGTGGAAATCCATGAACGAATTTCCTTTAAAATTGAAGTCCCAGCAGAATCCGGCCAAGAATTGAAGGGATTCGTGGAGGGATTGTGGTAGGGATACTGGCCAAAAGATAGAAAAGTTTTTTTCTTGCCCTGCATATCCGACCTTGAATGCGTCTAGAATTTGGTCGGATTCTTGGATAGATTTACTGCAGAAAACTGCATTTTTTGCAATTTTTCCTCCTATTTGCTTGGCCAAAATTTTCGCACTTCACTCCGTTTCCAACTATTTTCGTGTTCCTTAAACAAAATCCAATTTTAACATTGAAAATGCATCTTTCTAAACAAATACACTTGAAAACACATGATCATGTATTACTATAACTTTAACATGAAACATTATAAATGCATCAAATGCATCAAATGAATATGAGAACTCCCTTTTTACCTCAATATAGACACATTTGCACTTTGAAATGATTTGCATGAACCCTTGTTGTCGCAACCTACAAAACACACAAAAACACTATTAAACAACTAAAACCTACTAAAACAATGGGTTGCCTTCCAAGAAGCGCTTCTTTATTGTCACTAGCTTGACTATATAACCTCATTTTTCAAGAAAGTTTTGTTAATGAGCAATTCATCATTTTAGGACGCGGTGGATCAAAAAATGGTGGTTTGCTAACAAAAGGCATATGTTCTAATGGTAAGAGAGATGAAAGTGGTTTACCTATCTCAAGTGATTTATAGATATTACCTTGAATGTGCGTCGCTTAAATACTGACAAAACGAATGTCTGCATGACCTTCTTAGGAGATAACATCTTTAGAGCCTACACCTTCAAAGGATTTCTCAACAGGGGTTAAATAAGAACCATTGATGTTCATCTCTTGAGGTTCATCATTAGTTCCAAGAATATTATCTTGTGAAATGGATGAAACAATACTTAGAATCATCATTATCATAAAAAAAAATCCATTTTCAAATGCATCATTCCTACCATTTATGTTAGGGTCAATTTGCAGATCATTAGAAGAAATAATTTTACACAAATCATGTAATTGGTCTTGAATTCTACCAAAGTGAAATGCTAATTCATCTAACATATCTGAACCCTAGCAAAATGATCAGAAATTGCATTAGCTGGTCTTTCTATTGCTATTTTTCAAGATGGTTTAGATTTATATTGGACAAATGCATGTTGGTAATCATAAAAACATGAAGAATCACTATAATTACATTGATTATCCTAACAATAAACATAGGAATTACCCCAACTAGAGTTGCCACATTGATCAAAATAAGGATTGCAATGCCCAAATTCATCATAATAATCTATATTTTGTGCTTGCCTATAAGTATGAGTAGCATGATAATTTTCACATAAGTCACAAATCACATAATTAGAATTAAAAGTATTAACATTGTTTTTTTGTTCAATCAAATGCATAATGGTGTCTAATTAAACTTTTAATGTTATATAATCAAATTTAACATTTAAGCTCCTTAAACCATCTTCAAATGACGTGCCTTCAGACTATGTTTTTAAACTTGAACTGGACCGGCCGATCGAACCGATTGAATCGGGAACTGGCCAAGTGTTTGGTCGGAGTCTCCCTAAAAATCCGTTTGCTTAAAAGTCGGTCAAACTCGGGAAAACCAACAAAACCGGTTGAAGTCCAATTTTTTCCATTTTCTTCTTCTGTCCATGAGTTCCTCCTATCTGGGCACACTACGTCAAAGAACACCTCCATCAGTCAACCTTGGGAGCTCGATTGTGGTACTAGAAACCATCAAGCTTTGGTGAAATTAAATCATGAATCTTGGTGTACAAAAAAATATCAAGAAACAAAACAGTAGAAACAGAGCCTTGAAAATTGGTTTTGAAGATTTGATTTCATATAGGAGTTAAAAAAAGAAAGGAACAAAGAAGGGAAGAAGATATAGAGAAGGGAAAAAGAAAATAATGAAGACAAGAGAGTTTTAATGTATGTGTGATATAAGAAAGAGCAGATCAGAAGAAACAACGAAGAAGAAGTAAGGCTCCAAGATAAATGCTCATACTTTTGGTTTTCTTAGCCTCTTGTGTATATTCTGTTCAAGGAATTGACTAATGCTTTATCACTTGTAGGTCATGTAAGTTTTAAAATGAGAGAGGAAAAGGAATTGACAGCTGCATAATAATAAACAAGAAGGACACATTAGGTTTGGCATTTATTAACCTTCAATACCCTAAAACTTTGAGATAATTTCGTTTTGACCCTTTATTGTTTCAATAAAGTATAAAATTAACCCATTATATTTTCCAAATTATATTGTTTATCTATAACTTTTAAAATTTTCCAATAGAGTTCTTTTGAACTAAATCTAAACTCATCAAATATGTATATAACATTGTAAACCACTAACATAAGAGGATTTTTTGTATATTTTTGTATTATATATGTATACATATATATATGATGTATTTATGACATCATCCGGTTTAACCCCGATCGAACCTATTGACCCTTGGCCCCTAAGCTCGACTGAGTCAATACCCAGTCCAAGTCTAAAAACATAGCCTTTAGACACCTCTTCGTTATATCTATTCATGAAGTTTTGCACGTGGTAATAATCTGTTGTCCAACTTCCGTTTCTCATGCATTGTCTGTCAATGTTTACCACTCTTATTAAGTCCCTAAACATGCTTTCAAAATCATTCAAAAGCCAATTTAATCAAGAAAAATAGGTGATATGACACATACAAAAACATACAAACAATGACCTATTAAACATACAAGACACAACAAACATAACAAAATAAGTAAAATATCTAAACTAATAAAGTTACTTTTCATGCCGATATTGTCACAAATCTTCTCCGACGGCGGCGTCAAGAACTTAACAAATGCTGGGTATGCATATAAAAATTAGCTCAATTCATAGTCAAGTTTTACATTTATAAATTTCTAAATACCCCACACGTGATTTTCTGCAAGTATACAGGTTGAGATTGAGCATATTAAGGGTCGAACCCATTGAGAAGAATGGATAACTACCTGTATTACTAAGTTTCTCTGTTATTTAGATGATCCACAAAATTGAAAGAAATAAAACTAAGTTAAAATGTGCAAGAAAATAGCAAATGAAATCTCCTTAGGCTATGGTATTCCTAATTACTTATGCAAGTGCAATTTTATAATTATTGAGTATTACTATCTTGGCTATCTATAGCGTAATTTTTTTTATGCATGTGAAACTTACTCTTGTAGTGAATTAACTCTACTTATAACTAATCCAAACCTATTTTCGTGGTTATGAAATTAGCTACAGGTTCATTACCTCTATAAAATTGTATGAAATAAATCACTAAAGTCACAAAGGTGCACATCTACTCTTGTAAGTATACTCTCTAGGTTTAGTATTTCTTGGACTAGTGTTAAATCCCAATTTTCATCGCGAACTTGACACCATAAGATTATCACAATTAATGGCCAGTTAATCATGATTAAAGGAACAAAAGTGTTAAATAACTTGATCAAAATAATAGTATCAAATAGCCAAGAAATCAATATAATACAATCATAGAAAGTTCAATCAAAACCCAATGCATAAACTTTAGAAACATATAATAAACATAAAATCCAAACTTGTATATTAACTAAACTTAGAATCAATTACAAAAGATAAAGAGTTGGGAAGGTAAAGTAATCCTTGTCACCTGAGCTCCCTCCTTATCTTCTTCATTCTCCAACTTCATCTTCATCTAACTAACACACAAGAAAAGATAAACTAACTAAAACTAAACTATCCTACACTACCTAAACTAGAGAGCTAAGAATCTACATTTTTGTGGTGTTCCTTACTCCTCTCTCAGCTCTCCTTTCATTTTTCAAGCAAATGTGTTTATATAGAGAAGAAATGGTCCAAAACATGGTTGTAGATCCACTCACTAACAGCTAAAAAGTCTCCAAATTCGTCACTCAAAAGAAGTGAAATAATAGAGTTGAAACCAAATTGCACAAGTGGAAGCCGCAAGTTTTGACCGAAATCCCTACAAGCAACCCCTCCAAAAATTGGGCGGATTCCTTGACCAGCTTTCTTTCCTATTTTCTTAGAATTTTGTTTTTTCAATCCAATTCACTGCCTCAAATCCCTCCAAAAATTGGCCGGATTGTCCGGAGGCATTCGAGTCGACTTTCCTTTTCGACAGGTTTCTTCATTTTCATTTTCTTGCTACTCGAATGAATCTTGAAATTCGCCATCCTCACAAACTTTAGGATTTTAGTCAACTTAATATAAACCCCTTTCTTGTCCAAAATGAAGTCCAATGCCAATTCGTACCAAAATCATAAAAATGATGAGAATAAACGGGACATAAACCACTTTAAGATTCTAATAAACTTATTGTCCACATTTTAATAAAAAAGATGACTTGTTTTACCTTAAACATCCAAAAGTGACTAACAATTACATTATTTCTCATTAAAAGATTGAATAAATTTGTCACTTATCATTTTCTTTCATTCTCCAAGCTCTCTTAAAATGAATGATACAAGTTCCATTTATAGAGAAATCTTCAAGCCTTTAACTTGTACCTTCCATGTGAACATAGCTCCATATATTTAACAATTTTGACTCCAAGCAAAATCACATTATTATTAAGAAATAAGGTCAAGAATTGTTGCGAGAATCTTATCTTTGCAGCCGCAAATAAGCTGCCAAACGTCCCTCAAAAGATGTGAAATAATGAAGGTGAAAATAAGTTGCGCAAATGGGAGCTACAACTTTTGACCAGAATCCCCTTGGCAATTCGGGCGAAAAATGGCTGGATTCCTTCCTTGTTTCTCCAAAACATTTTGCCTTGAATCCCTCCAAAAATTGGCCAGATTTTTCGGAGGGATTCGAGTTGACTTTTTTTTTTATAAGTTTCTTCATTTTGTTTTTCTAGTGACTCGAACCACCTTTAAAACTCGTCGTCCTTGCAAACTTTAGGACTTTAATCAACATAATGCAAGGTTATTTCTTATCCAAAATGAAGTCCATTTTCAACTTCTACAAAAAATATGAAAAATGTACAAGTAGAAGGGACAAATTCTCAATTAAGCATTAGATTGCATTTAGAACCAATTCTAGCAAAAATTGATCATTTTCTTCCTATAATATTGCAAAAGTGACTGTAACTAATATAAAATATCATCCAAATCCAGCACAAAAAAGTCACTTAACAAAGAGTAAAGCTATTGGCTGATTAATCACAAGACCAACGGAGAAGGCACGAGAGGAATTAACAACTATTATTCTATTGACGACCAAATTTCCTCAACCTACAAATGTAGGACTTCAAGTTCTTAAATAGAAGAAACATAACCATGAATCCTATTCTAATCATAATACCAAAATATGACTGAACTCTATTTCCCAACATGATACCAAATCTAATATAGTTACCAAATAGCAAATCAATTTCTAAAACTAATAAACTTCTAAATATGTTTGGTTTAAAATATGTGAACAGTGCCTCTCTTAAACCAAACTCTTAATGTTGTCATCTCCAATGCCATCAAGAGGTTCAATCACCTTTGCAGCCTCTGTAGCAGTGGAACTCAAGTGCAACTGATACCCATATGCATATTTATGTGAAGAAGTGGACTATCTATACACAACTTTCCTACTAGTTCTCCTTGATCAAAGGAGTCATCTATATTAACCCTTTCGCAATTAGAGCCACCATACTTTCTTGAAACTTTCATCTAATAAATCATGCCTTTCATAATCTTCTTTATGGTAATAATTTTTTTCATTGACAAATTCTCTCTCCATGGCAATTCAAAACAATTTACTTACTTTCACAAAATTTTTCTTCCCTATTTGAATTTTTTGCCATCCCTGGTTTCACACTTGATTGAACAACACTATGACAATCAACAATCTGACAGGACCTTTTTTCTCTGATCACTGCGTAACATCAATAATCTCATTAGAGTCCCTCTTTTTAGACCTTTTTTCAATTAAGGTCACTTTTCCCTAGTTCTAATCAACGAATGAATACTCTAAAACTAACTCTTGTGGTTCAATTTTTAATATAAGAGTACTCTACCACAATGTCTGCATCCTTCTATGACCCATGTTTCTCTATCACAAACTCTGCACACCTTTTAGACATCGCAGATATCCTAGGATCAAACTCTTGAACCTAAGCTTTGATACCATTTATTGACGTTCGCGGGATATACATATACAATAAGCTCATCCATAATCAAGTTTACTTTTATAAATCCTAAATACCCCACACGCAATTTATTGCAAGTAGACGAATCGTGAGCGAGTATAGGGTATTAAGGGCTGATCCCATAGAGAAGATTTTCAATTACCGGTGATTTTCAAACTCCTTTATTATTTAAACTATAAGCATGAAGTAAAAGTAATAAAATTAACACTAGAAAACTCCTAGAGGTATGAAATTCCTTACTACTCTTGCAAATGAAGTTACTGGTTAAATGAATGCTATTATCTTGGCTAGTTATGGTGTAATTTCCTAATGTATGTGAAACCTACTCTCGTAGTGAATCAACTATACTTGTAGTTAAGCCATGCCTACTCTCGTGATTATGAAATTAACTACAAGTTCATTTCTTCTATGAAATTACATGAAACAAGTCACTTACGCCACAAAGGTGCTCCTCTACTCTTGTGAGTGGACTCTCTAGGTTTATCATTTCCTTGAACTAGTGTCAAATTCCAATTCTCATTGAAAACTTAACACCTTTACATAATCACAACTAATAGCCAGTTAATCATGATTAGATAAGCAAAAATGATAAATAACTTGTTCAAAATAATACCATCAAATAACCAAGTAAACATCACTAACAAGATATAGCAAGTTCATTCATAACTTTAGGCATAAATTTTAACTAAACATGAAAACAAGATCCAAACTTGTGTTATAGTTAAACCTGAAATTAAATACAAAAGAGAAAGTGATAGGAGAGAAGTCACCCTTGTCACATGAGCTTCAAACTCTCCATCTTTGCTCTTCAAATCTTCATCCAAATCTAACTACAAATACAAGAAGGATAAACTACTCTAACTACACTATACTATCCTAACTAATGAACTAAGGAAATTCTAGTGAAGACTACATTTTTGGTGAGTTTCTCAAGCCATCTAAAGTTATTAAAATGGTCCTCCAAGGCTGCTATTTATAGAGAGATTTAAGAGCCAAATGAGTTGTTTCTAGTTGTCATTTTTGACTCTTGAACTCTCATGAGTTGTCTTTCCAACTTTCCAACCTTTTCTTGATCAGATACAGTCGAGATTGATAGCTGGAATTGAGTTGGAAAAGTTGTGTGAAAGCACAGCAAGTTGCAGCAATCAGGCAAGAATACGCGACTTTAAGCCACGTATTCATGAAGTTGTGTTTTCACTTTTGTGCATATGGCACCGTTTCAACTGCTATTTTCTCACTGACGGAGGCCGAACTATCTGTTATGCAAACCACGAAAGTTGTAGCCCTTTGAGTTATCTTTCCAATGCCTCAAGAATCATCCAATTTGAAGCTCTGTGGACTGAGATATGGCCAAAATACCACGACTGGTTAGAGCTCTATTTCAGCTTACGATAACAGAGTTTTCACTTCTGTATTTTGACTTTTTGATGAGAAAACTGACTGAACTGGACTTAGATGTCTTCATACCAAATGTAGATCTATCCTTTAGTTTCAAAATGATTCATGAATCATCTCAATCCAATGCTTGTAACTCAAGATATAGCCAAAATACGACCATGTGTTGAAATTGTCTTCACTTGCATTTCTTCTTTTGAATGTTTTGTACTTCATGTCTTCTCTAAACCACTTCAAATCATCAATAATCATTCAATTATCTTCTCAATTCACTCCAATTGATGATTGAATCAACAAAAATATGAAAATTTCACCATTAAAATCCATAGAAATGCAATTTTCACATTTTAAACCATAAAATGCGTATTTTTACTAGAATCCTAGTTAATTAGATATAAAAGTAACTAAAACACACCAAAACTAACTAATAAAACACACTAAAAACACATAAAATATATAGTTGTCATTTATTAACACAAAAAATAACACATTGAAAGTAAATATATCATGTTAAAATATTAGATGATGAATAATTGATAAGCCAAGAAATAAACTCACAATATCCATCGAGCCATGGACTTTGATTGGTCACAAAAACATGAAACAAAAGAATAAAAGTAAAGCTATTGGCTTATTAATCACAACACCAACAAGAAGGAACAGGAGGAATTAACAACTACTATTTTATTGATGACCAAATTTCCTCAACCTACAAATGTAGGACTTCAAGTTCTTAAATAGAAAAAGCATAACCATGAATCCTATTTTAATTACAATACCAAAACATAACTGAACTCTATTTCCTAAACCAACTGTGATACCAAATCTAATATAATTACCAAATAACAAATCAATTTCTAAAACTATTAAAATTCTAAATATGCTTGGTTTAAAATATGCTAACAAATCCCGCAAACCACAACTATTGAAAGAACCTACACCCCAAGAATAGTAAAAGTAACAAATCAAATCAATATTCAACTATATTCCTAATTAGTACTCCTGGCCAGCGATAACGAAAGCCAAAGGAGTCGAATTATTGAAGGAGAAAACCCTGGAACAGACTAAGAGAAAGCAGAAAATGAACGATTAATGCTGAGCTAGAAGAATAACTCTCTCATCCGTTGAAGAATCACATCTTAAACCCCCAAATCTGAGAGAAGATGGCTTCCGATGGCCATTAATTTAAATCTAAAAGCCATCTCTCAAGGAAAGTCTTGTCTGTTTTTCGATTTTCTCTATTCTATACCAAAACTATACTAATTGGAAAGGTTTGAAAGTTTGAAATATTTTGGAAAAAGACACTGAAGGGGGAATTTCCCTCTCTAGACTAGAAAGAGTTTGCTCTCAAGGTGACAGAAAATGATTTTGCATTTAATTTTTCAATGTCATGTTTTCAAGAGAGTTAATTATGTGTTTATATTTCTGATTGCAAAATTTATACACACATTTTTCAAAATATTAAAAAGGTATATATAAACAAATTTTTGAATTATTTGTATAGACATATACTAGGATTAATCTTTTATACATTGATAATATATACACCATCACTATTGGATGCAAAACAACTAATCTGAATTTAAATTTTAAATCTAAATTTTTGATAAGTATCATACATCTAATGGTAATAGTATGTAACACTGTTAGTGTATATAAGATTAACTCCATATACTATATAATTATAATATGAGCTTTTATTTTTTTAGTGGATACCAAAGTAAAACAATATTCAAATAAAATTGCTTTAATGGCAGGAAATACATCAAAACATGCAATGACTACAATAGATGGGAGGATTGCATTCTAGTCTAAATAATCAACAAAGATAGAGCATACATAATAGTCCAAAAGATAGAGCATAAAATATTTTGCATTGAACCAGAAATTCTTGGCCCTTCTGCAGGCCGAGTTTGTTCAATTGATTTGATTCTTTTCCTTGTATAGTTTTTAGAATTTCAATATGCTAACACTTGTGTCCAACAGGGCCAAATGTAAGTAAGTAACTATTTTATGATTACCAAGAAAAGTCTTTCAAATAAAACCAAAAAAATCTTGCTAATGACATTCTATTAAAATCACCTCTTGCCTTCATTGACAAAGTTTCTTATATAGCTTTGAATAGAAACAAAACATCTGTAATATACATAGGGCCTGGGATTTTTGCGGTGAATCAACTATTAGTTATTGTCATTTTACTCGCTCTAGTGCAGCCATTGAGTGGATGATGTAAGTTTCCGTGTGCTTTTTTTCTTTTTCTTGTTTTGGTGGAAGTAGTCGTGAATGCATATGGATTTGGTTATGTATAGTAGACGTTGGATATATATATATATATATATATATATTTATATATTTATTTATTTATTTATATATTTATATATATATGTGAAACAAAAACTTTGGGAATGGAGCACCTTTCAATGATGATTAGCTTGTTGTCAGCATACACGAATTACCATCCATTTTCATACATAACTTCCCACACGATCGACAATTCTTATGCACCCTCTTAATTTTGCTATACATGCAAAATTTTCAGATCAAATATTTTCAAGTTCAGAAAGCAAGAGTGCCTTAGAGATGGAAATTAAGAAAACCCAAATTCTTCTTCTTTCAGCTCTCTTGCTTTCGTCTTTGGTTCTCAAGACTCCTGGAAAGAGCTGCAGTGAAGCTGACTATCAATTTTTCAAAGCTAAATCGAAGCCGGTTTCCAACATTGATATATCCCACTTCACAGCATTTGAGAAGCCACCTGAGCCTATCCAAGAAGGGCTGAAGGAGAAAGACATCATTCACAAATTGCCCGGACAACCCCCGGTTAGTTTCAAACAATATGGTGGATATATCACCATCAATGCCACTGTTGGTCGTGCCCTTTATTATTACTTCACTGAAGCCCAGGATACCAAGAAGGCTAAGGATTTGCCCCTTCTCCTTTGGCTTGCAGGAGGTACACACTATAGAAAACTTCGATCTTATTAGCCTCTTCTCCTGTCTGCTCAGCTGGAAACTATTAATGCGAGTAAATATTATACCATGTTTCTAGGGGAAGGAAACAAAACGAAAAGAAAGGATACTATGTGGAAAAGAAAGATAAGGAGAGGCTATACGAAAAGTGGCTTTGGTGCATGTGTTTGGATTGGATTAGATATGGGCAAAAAAAACAAAAAAGGGAAAGAAACAGTAACATGATGTCCAAAGAAAGGATGGGTAAGTAAGAAAAGAAAAATGTTATATGTAAAATAGGCAAATAAAATTACTTTAGCTCTTTGGTCTTTTTCTAACTGGTCCCCCATCATATGCAAATCAGGTGAGTAAAAGCAATTTAATTTTGTTGGGTTTTTTCAAAGTAGTGTCTATTATTGTATATTACATCACATAAATCACATCAAACTAAATCATACAGATTTACATAAAAACAATTAGTCTTCCCTTGCATTTAAATTAATAAGAATTTTTCTATTAGGTGCCCAATTAACACTCACTAACATATTGAAATTCCACCATGTATATTAAACGAATATGATTTTACTTTATTTTTCTAAAATATTAAACTGAACTCAACTTAATGAGGTTGCTTTAATCTAGTGGTTAAAAATCTAAGACTTGAAACTCTTTAATTCAATCTCCCCCGAGTCCCATCTAATGAGTGCCCATTGGTTCATTTAAAATAGTGTTTTATCCATCTATTTAAAAACCAAATTAAAAAAAAAGGTAAGTCCAACAGCTACTTTTCCCTCCTAATTCATTCCTTTTTCTCCTCAAAAAATCAACCAAAGCAAATCCTTCATATTCCCCTCTACTTTCCCTCTCGTTCCCTCAAACGATGCCCATATGTAAATTCACATTTGATTTTGTTATTTGCTATTTCTTTGTTATAGACACTGTCTAAGCCTTTCTACTAGAGTTCGTGATTCATATGCCAATTGACATATAAAATGCGTATGAAAAATATTAAGATACTATTTCATGTGCTTTAGTACGACGTCTACCAACTCCATTTAAGTATCAAATCAGATTCTTGATTAATCTAATTATCTATTTGAGGGTAATCAATCAGTTATGAATAGATGTTAATACAGTATCTAGATTCTACAACCAAATTATGACTAGTTCATATCCTGTTATGAGGCATAGATGTCGTCATGCTTTAATAAGATCCCACAGAAATTACATCATTGTCAAGAGCCTTTCTTTCTTCTTTTTTGCCTTTTTTTCTTATATAAGTAATCACAATCACAAGTAGTAAACCAAACGAGCAAAGTACCCAAGAACTCAAATTATTTTGTGTTAAACTCACTAACACTTGATTAACTACGTGAAAACCTTTTTGAATTTGCAAGCGTTCAAAGATCACCCATAAGTAGGGTCTAAGGTGTCAAACTTCTTTTGAAAAAAAAAGGGATAAATCAGGGAGATGATATATGTATGTATGTGCACTTTAGATAACAAAGTGGGCTAAGTGCATCAAATCTTAAACTCATTTTAGAAGTTCATATCTTGCTCAGGATTCCAATTCAATCAAAATCAAGAGAAATAATTACATGACCCAAAAGGGGGAAAAATTAAGTTATTATGTTTTCTAATAAATATTATAAACACAGCAGATTAATATACATGTTCATTCTTGTCCCTCTAAAACTTGAGTAGGTGATTCAATAAATATTTAAAGAGTTCACTTGACTTGTTGTTAGCAGGATGTGTAGAATATTCAATTCAGCATGGCATTTTATATGTGGCATGTTCAATTCAATTTGGCATTTTCCCAATTTGTCACTTTCAAAACAGGTCCTGGTTGTTCTTCACTTGGCTATGGAGCAATGCAAGAACTTGGACCATTCAGGGTTGGGAGCGATGGCAAAACACTGTACAAGAATCAATATGCCTGGAATCATGGTACTAGCAAATAAATGTCTTCCTTTGCCTTTTAAATCAATGATATCGATATTCAGGTACTTGATAAATCTCCATATTAATTTGTTCTCCCAACAGTTGCGAATGTTCTGTTCCTAGAATCTCCAGCAGGGGTTGGATTTTCATACTCCAACACAACGTCAGATTTTATGAAGGTTGGGGATAGAAAAACTGCTGCGGACAATTACATTTTCATATTAAATTGGCTTGAGAGGTTTCCCGAGTACAAAAATAGAGATTTTTACATTGCTGGAGAGAGCTATGCTGGTCATTATGTACCTCAGTTAGCACATAATATTGTTTACCATAACAAGAAGGCCAACAGGACAATCATTAACCTGAAAGGAATTCTGGTATATATATCTCTCTACTAGAATAGTTGTTTATCATTGACTAAAGCTTTTTTTTTTTGGGTATATTACTTATTACCCCCCCTGTAATTTTTACATAATGCTAGGCAACCCGCCCAAAGGTTTTAAAGTAGCTACATAATCCCCCTTTAGTTTTATGTAAAGTAAAAAATTAACGGAATGTATAATCAGTTATAGCGTTTATACCATACGTACTCTAAATGCGCGTATGATATAATTTTAATATTCACATAATCGCCTTATGATTTGTGTAAATATCTACTTTATCCTCCTCTAATTTTTGCATTTATTCATATAATCTCCCTATACATATATATATATATATATATATATATATATATACAAGGTGGTTAAACTGTCGATTTACTTAGCATTTAAGTAAGGGCACTATTAGTATTTCAACTAACGACGTTACATAAGTTATTTTTCATCACATTTCCACTATACATAAAACCATAGCGTGGTAAAGTAGATATTTTGAAACATTAAGGGGATCATGTGGCAATAAATAAAATCATAGGGGAATTATATGTAATTTACCCTTTTTTAATTTTACTATATATTTCATATTGCCGATATTGACATTGAAAGAGCTACAAAATGTAAAACATGTTAACGTTGCCTACGGAACTGTAATAAAGTTACTCTTTTGTGCCAAATTGCAGATTGGAAATGCACTCATAAACGACGAGACAGATACTTTAGGCCTGATTGATTACTTTGCAAGCCACGCTTTGATTTCCTCTGAATCTTCAAGAAAACTTCACAATTGTAATTTCTCATCGAATGCCGAAACATCTGATGAGTGCAATGATATCGTAAAAAAGCTTAAAAATATTGCAGGAAATATTAATATCTACAATATCTATTATCCTCTGTGCTTGGATGGCAACTTGACCAGCATCCCTAAGAGGTTTTCGGTAAGTTTTCCTTTGCATTTGGTATTTGCAGATTCGATGCTTCTTTTGACACTTTTCTAGGTTATTCAACAATAATATAAAGAGTAAATCTTATATGTACTAAAAATGTACATATCACTATAATTGAATACATGACACATATTCGAAATTTGAATTTTAAGTTCAAATTTAATTTAGTTATCATTTATCCAACAACGCTGATAGTACTATATACACTATTAATGTATCAAAGATTAATCCTAATATGAAATGCAACTCTTTGGGGAATTTACTCTATTGCTTTCATTATACCAAATGTTGGGTTTATTGTTATCCAAAACTCAAATCTAATTGCCATAGCAATTTTTTGGTAAACTATCAAAAATGCCCTCCTCAGGCCGAAAAATACATTATCGCAAATTGACTCGAGATGGATAGTTTTATCATGTTCTCATGACAAAAAGCTTCTGTTGTGGCAATATATCTCATTTGCACGGAAATTGTCCTCTCCAACACAATTCAGTTCTTAAAAGTTTTCGTGCTTTTAAAACTTAAGGATATTTGATCTTGATTTCTCACCATTTTTGCCGGTGGATGGTTCTTAGCCTAGTAGGACGTGTAATTAATTATTAAGTAGTCATGAATTCCCTTTCCCAGAAACCAGAAAAAGCAAAAGGAAAACTTTTAGTGGGTTTTCGAAATATTGCTCTTAATTTACGGAGAAAGTGAGAGCACAAAAAATCGTTTCCTAAAATCTTCCAATATCTCCTAATTTTGGTATTATGGCATGTAGATAATGGAGTTCGATCCATGCACTGTGTATTATGTTTATTCGTACTTGAACCTTCCTGAAGTTCAAGAAGCAATCCATGCTAATGTCACCAAATTATATTATGATTGGCAACCATGCAGGTTTTCGCTCTCCCCTCTCTTTTTAGAATTTTTTTGACTTAGGTTTCTTATTACAAAAAATTTGCAGTATTCCTATATTTTGTACTAACTGAACTGATAAAAGAAAAAAATTTGCAGTGAAGTTCTTAAACGCTGGGAAGATAGTGCATCAACGGTTCTTCCATTCATTCAAGAGTTGATGGAGAATGGAGTTCGTGTGTGGATATTTAGGTAATTTGGTCATCATTCTATCACTATAATCTGCCCATTCTGAAAAGAGCATTTTGTAAATTAGGAAACGAATAGAATGAAAACAATATGAAAAATGAAGAGGGGGCAGATAAAAAGTTTGTGTGTTTTTTTAATTATAATAAAAAACCATGAAAAGCTTGACCTGACCAAATCATATATCAACAGTCAAAATCATGCACGGCTAAACACTAAATTGGGCACATGAGTTGGAGCTTTTAGATAAAACTTCTGTAATCCACACGATAACAATTAACAAAAATATGACCCTTTACCTAGAGTGCAGTATGACTGTTATTGAGCCAGGGAGGGATGGGATGGATAACATACAGGTAGAGACTGTAAACAAGAGATTTCGAGTTCTAGACCTCTTACTTACACTAAGGCAGAAAAAAGTGAGAGAGAGACTTATAATTCTCCTAATGGAGCTACACAGACTTGAGCCCCTCAAGTTTACTAAATTTGTATTTAAGCTTGAGATTTCTTTAGATTTTCTTTTTTGCTCTATATTTGTTCTTTCCCGGTCCATCTCTGGGGAAAATTTTTTTAGAACTCTTCTTCTATCCACTTTACCACTCTAAATTTTTTTCACGCCATATTGGCATTATAACCCCCTTAAATTTACATTGCACCCTTACCTTTAATAATGATTATCTTTAGAAAAAAAAAAAAGGGTGTCAGACATATCTCAAATTGAACATAGATATCACTTTATGAAGTAATCGTTCTCAAATCCTGACTTTGCCACTGCCCTCCGTAAACTATTGGTCCTCTTTTGTCTTCGTTTTGAGTTTAAAATGTTTAGCTTCTTCTTCTTGGTACAGTTTCATAAAATTGGTGTTGCGTTTTATCCACAGTGGTGATGTCGATGGAAGGATGCCAGTTACCAGTACACAATATTCCATAGAGGTGATGAATGTTACAACTTTAAATCCCTGGCACGCTTGGTATCGAGATGGGGAGGTTTGTATTTTAACATTCTACAAATACTCAAAACTTCAGTAAATTGGTTTTGATTTCCTGAGATCCAAGTAATAAGAATCTTAATTCTTAAATTGTAAAAGCAATAATCTTGGCTTATCAACAGATCTAATGATTTATGCTTCTGATTTCATAATCAGGTTGGTGGATATGTTCAAGAGTATAGAGATAATTTGACTTTTGTAACAGTTAGAGGTGCTGGTCATGAAATTCCTAGTTACAAACCTGATCGTGCACTATCACTTGTTTCAAACTTTATTGCTGGGACTCCTCTCCCTAAACAACAAACATAGAGATAGATACTAGATTGTCACTAGATCACCTTCTTGGGATTCATTGACTCAACATGTTTCCTTATACTGTCAAGTAGAAGTAGAAGGTCACTTCAGTGAATTTTGGGTTCATCTAGAATTCCTCGATGAATTGCTATTTGGATAGACAAACTTTTTTCTTTTTTCTTTTTCAATAAAGAAGGAATAGTATTAGGATTAATTTTTCGTGCACTGTCAATGTATACACTGACGGAATTAGATAAGTATTATATTACCTGAATTTAAATTTAAATATCAAATTTTGTATATGTGACATACATCTAAATTCGTTTGTGCATCCATTGTCAGCATAAAAGATTTGCCCATATTATTACTCAAATTGCCGGTCAGATTTTTAAGATTTAGCAATTGCAGTTTAATCACCATAATGCACGGTAAATTTATAGGTAGTTTTGTTTGGAAAGATTATAATGCCCCTTTTAGATATCATATCTTAGCTTAAATTCAGGTAAAATAAGTGTTATTGACCCTTTGATTGGAAGAACTACAAAACTTTAAAGTATAAACTATTATTATTATTGAGAAATATATATTGAGGGAATGATACCTTGAAGAGACTATAGAATTTTTCTTTTGGTATTATCCACTTCACTACAGTGAGAAAGACAAGCCACCAAATACTCTGTCTCCATATCATTTTGTTTTCTTTTACCTAAATGTAATATTTGTCCACATTCAGCTCAAATAATTATCAATTATGCATCCTTATTGTCAGTTAATGAGCTTGTTGGTTTGGAAGATTATAAGTTTCGGTAAAAGCATCAAAACTAACTAAACCATATAAAAACAGCTTGAATATTCAAATTCTATTTTTTGCAATTATGTTCAAACTCACCCAATAAAATATGTGATTGAGAATCGTTTTCCCAAACAAATGAAAAAACTCCCAGGAATTGCTAACAACCTCAAACAAATATTATGACCCTTGGCCAGTGTAAAGGGAGGCTGCCCATAATGCCCCATGACCATTAATAGACCATCTTGGAATTTTCTATTAAATGCAGCCAAATTTTAGAGTTATTTGTTGCACGAATTGATAATTCTCCCGAATTTAGAACAGACACATAGCGGATATCGGGTATTTAGCTTCTACCATATGCATTCCTAATCGGGGTTGAGCTCATTTTGATCTTATATTTTTGCTGAAAAGAAAAATTTAATGGACTCATTTTCTGTGCTAATGTTGAAAAGTGTAATAATCACCAAAAAAAAAAAAAGAACAATTTGTGTTAGATTGTTTTATCTTTTACATTTTCCATTGATTTTGCAATTTGCTTGGAAATGCCTTGGACTTATTAATCAGAAAGTGTACTTATCTTTAATGAGTTTTTCTAAGGGGTGCTCTTTGGGCAACCGTTAATACACATAAATTTCATTTACAAACACTAACAATTATATCCGCCCTCACTCACATTTATATACTTTTCCTATCCTCCTTTATATTTATTTACTTTTCTTAATTAATCTTATATTTCAAAATATGACACCTCAAACATGTATTAACGAGTGTTCAATAGACATCCATTAGACAGACCCATTTTTAATTTGATGACTGTGGTTATTGTTGGCGCAGGGTGTCACAAAGATAGATATTTTAGACACTGACAAGTACTTTGCTTTTCCAGTTGTGCATATTTCAAGTTCATCTAGCTTGAGTAATATAATATTTTGGTTCCATTTATTATAGTCATGCAATCATAATTTGTCATCCAAAGATCGAATCTTGTGTCTAATACAAGACATGGTGAATTAAACACAAATTAAATACCCCTTTTAATGCTCCATAAATCCAAATAAGCCAATTGATTGTTTTTCCCAAATCCTGTGGAGGGAGAAAAGTAAAGCAAAGGAAAAAAAATTGAAGAAACAAGTAATATATGGTTTACAAATATGTACATATATACACATACATATATTAAATTTATATAGATTTATGTATAGATGTACTTCAGTCATGAATAAATTCTTAAAACTATCTCTTATACTTAAAATAGATAGAATTCAAGGATAGTATCAGAAACCTCCCCTGAGGTTTCTCTTAATAGCACCTAGCACTTCAAAGGTTTTAAAAATATCACTTACCTCCCTTACTTTTGTTATTCGTATAACAAAATTTTTAAAAATTCTAAAATACCCTTTTACTTGCTAAATAAAAATATTCCTAAATCATTTTATTCACTTCAAGAAAACCACCACCTCAAAAACAATTTCTTATAATATTATCACATCATAATGTTATAACCCATAAAAATGTAAATTTGAAAAATAAAAAATATATTTGAAAAGAAATGCACTTGCATCAATTTAGTGGATAACAAATTGGTCTTTTTTAAGTTTTATGTTTTATGAACAATCATTTAAGTAAAGTTGTCTGATGGCGGCAAATACATCAAAACATGCAATCAGTCAACGACTACAATAGATGGAAGGAATTTCAGTCTAAAAAATCAACAAAGATAACTTCTAAAACACCAAATGTCTTTCAAATCATAAATCTCTTATGGTGTTATTGTCCTTGTTAGTAGACCTAATTTATCATAAGCTTGCACACGTTATATTTATTGCCCCCTTATGTTTGAGTCCTTAATCAATTAACTTTATATTTTTTGAAACTAATTTTAAGTGGGCATTCGTTAGACAAATTCTTAATTAGTTGATGAACAACAAATCTTATCTGTGAGAACTAAGACAATTTTTTTCCTCATTAGATGGACTGTGTAAATGATATCCACGTGTGGAAAAGCATGATACAGTGGAAAAGTATTTCTTCTTGATTTACGATAAGTCATCGAATAGCATGTTCACAAATAAATCGAAAATATTCAGAGGTATGTTACTAGCAAAGTCTCTCTTATAAAGATGATTAATTAAACAAAAGTAATTATTTCATATTTCGCAATTACTTAAAAGTTAAAACAAAAGAAGAGAAGTAAACGTGTATTGAATACTTCTCCTCTTCAACCGTTGTCCCATTTGAATATGTTTCGTTCATTTGACTCTAATCATATGTTATGTTTGGTTGCATTTTAGATATGAGATTTTAAGTATATTTTATTTAACAAAATTAATCCCTTATTTATGGAGTAAAATAAACATATGAGGAGATGAAATTGTTATCTCGAGATAGGTAACAAAATTTTGAACTAATTTTCCCCTATTAACAATCTAATTATATATTCTCAAAATTATATAACCCTACCGTCATACAATAGTATAAAAAGTTGTTGAACTTATTTACCCCTATAAGGTTTTAATAGTAGAAAGATGAACTAAACTATTCGATATTCGAATTAAATTTGGTTTGATAAAATTTCGTTCAAGTTTGGCTAGTCAACTAGTCAAGTTAAACCTAAATAGCATTTTATTTTTAATAATATTCAAATTTGATTAAAAAAAATTCGTTTCAACTCGGTTCGATAGATAAACAAGTCAAGTTTAAACAAAATTTCAAACTTTTTAAAATAATCAAACAAATTTGAATGCTAGGGTGTTTGACTTAATTAGACTCATTTACACCTCTATAGGTAATTTATATATGTTTGAATTTTCTAACAAAATAATACTACAGGCATAGGGGCATTTTGGATAGTTTGATAGTAATTCTGTCTCATTCCATTTGTAACCAAACATTGCTTGGTGACTCATCTGATCCAACATTGAACCAACGAAATACAGTGCACGTGTGACTGTGAATCCGAGAACGACTAAACACAGACGCTGAATCCAAGAATGATTCGAACAAAATAATATACAAAAACTCCCAAAGTTGCCGAACGGGAAAACATTCTCTAGACTATTAGCACCATGCTCATGGCTAATATTCTAAAGGAAAAACCTTTATTCTAATTTTTTTTCAAAATATTCATATTTTAGTTTTCTTTTTGTAAATTAAAATTGATTGTTTTAAGAAATAAATTTTCACTGCAACTAAACCTACTGAAATCTAGCATAGCTATACAATTAAAACAGCTTCTTAAATTTTTATTTTTCTGTTTAAAACAGTCCATTCAAAATACAGATGAGAACAGTTGATACCTGACACATTATTTAGATGTCTTTGCGTGTATTAACTCAATATTCAGAAGAATTTTGGTCTGTTGGGCCAAGCTAATAGTCCGAAAGATAGAGCATGAAATTTTACACTGAACCAGAAATGGCTGGCCTTCGGCAGGCTGGTTCGTTCAATTGATTTGAATCCTCCTTTATTTAGCAATCAGTGCGGCTATGGTCATACCGGCATACATACTTTCCCGCACAACTTCCCCATAATCGACAATTCTTATGCACTTTCCTAATTTTGGTATACACGCAAAAATTTCTGATTAAATATATTTTGCACTTGTATAGTAGTCAGAGAAACCGAATCATTGATATTGTTAGTAGAATATCCTATATTGATATTCTAAGGATTTTTAGTCATATACAAAAGCTGTTGGACCACTCTATTTATTGCCAATTGATTTTAAAATTGAAGTCCAAATACTTTATCATGGTATCAAAGTTGGATCTTGATTTTGCTTGTTACCCAGTTTACAGTTTCATCCATGACTTGGTGGTTTTTCTACTGGTTTAAGCCAGTTTGTCAAGTCACATTTACGAGGGGGTGCTAGTAGATCTGTCAAGTCACGTTTACGAGAGAATGTTAGTAGAAAATCCTACATTGATATTCCAGGGATTTCCAATCATATATAAAAGTTGTTGGGTTACTTCACTCATCCCCAATTGATTTTGAAATGGATGTCCAAGTTTTTTTTTATCAAATATGAAATGATCAAAGCATCCCTTGGTGTAATTGGATCATAAAGATAATTAATACTCCTAAATTCCTCATCAATAGGACAATTTACAAAATCAGATTCCTAACCAGTCCAAGCTCCCAAGTGTGAAGATATTATTTCCTCTTCATGCAAATATTATTTCCTCAAAAGATTTGTAGTTTTTTTCCCCCCTTTTTTTTGGTGTTTTGGTATAGGTCAACTTATTTTAGTGCTAAATTACTCCTGCTTTACTCCTCATAGATTAGGAATCTTAGGATTTTTTTTCCTGTTTTAACTTTTTCTAAGAAATTTCCTTTTCTATTATTTATTGGTTTCGAAAAACTTATCCAACAATGTGTGTCAATAATCACTAAAATTTTCTAAACTCTCATTTAACCCACCGTACTATTTCATCCATGAAGTGATGAAAATGCCCTCTCACATGTATTGTGCAACTTGTGTACCAAAAACATACAAATAGATTGGTACAAAAAATCACTTTTCAGAGTTTAATGAGTAATTGATACAAAAATAATATATTAACTAAATGATTTTGCAAAAGTTTAATAAACCTGTGATGCACTTCACCCTAATATCAAAATCCCTAATTGTTGATGAGAAAAAAAGGAAAATATAATTGCAGTGTTGCTTTTTTTTTTTTTTTTGGTTTCAATTTCACATTACAGGAGATAGTACCTATTAAATTGTCATTACACTGTGCCAATTTTCACTGCAATTTTATCAGACTCCAGCTTTAAAAGCCACAAATGCTTCAGAGGATAGGAAAATTGGGGAATATAGCGGCATAATGGTTACCAAAATGAAGAAATGGACGAGAGATTAAGTAAGCCATTTGCCATTGACTCTTTAAGAAGACGAATTATTATCCCCTTAATGTTATTTTAATACAAATTAATTTCACAAATGTTATTACTCTGGGGCCGTTTTCAATAGGTCATATTTTGATTCTATTCTAGATGAACTGTTAATTCCGGAACGCGCCAAAATGTTTTTTTTTTTTTTTTTGTTTTTTTGAGAAGGCCCAAGCGGTTTGACAAGGTTTAAACTGTATATGTTAGCATAAAGAAGGCCATCATCACATTCGTTAAAATGATTCTAAGAACACATTAAGAAAGAAATCCAAGTAGCCGAGAAGAGCTTGATTTAGTGATTATGATTGAGATTCCAAAATTTAGAAGTCCTGGTTTAACTCCCCTTTCTCCCTCTCCGCTTCTTAAATCCCTTCCCTTATTGCTTGAAAAAAATTTAAGCAAATTTACAAATGGAACTGATGGTGAACTCTAGACTCTAGACTCCTCAACCTATATTGCTACATTATTAAGATGCACAAACTTTGTATACCCAGATCTTACGAATCTTAGAATTTGTCAGTTACAGTTTAATCACCATACTGTATGGTCCATGATTCATAGCATGGTGGCTAAATTTATCGGTAGTTTTTTCTGTCATTAACTACTTTACAAGGAGTGAGAAATGAAGACGAGACACTAATCATTTGTCTCCATATTAATTTTTTACCCTTTCCGGCTAAACATATTGTCTGTCCACATTCAGCTTAAATAACCATCAACTATGGGCCCTTTTTGTCAGCTAATGAGCTTATTTGCTTTGAAGGATATAAATGTCCGTCAACGCACCAGAATCGGACCTAACCATATGAAAACAGATTAATTGTACCAATCTTATCTTTTGCAATTCTTTTCAAACCAACCCAAAGAAAATCTGTGATTGAGAACCATTTTTCCAAAACAAACAAACGAACAAGCCAACAGCAAGAATAGCTAAGAATATGACCCTTGGCCAATTATCATATTCCAGTGTCTAAGGGACTGCCCAGAATGCCCCACGAACAGGTCGTCTTTGAATCTTCTATTGGTGTTGTACTACTAACATGCAGCCAAAATGGTAGAATTATTTGGTTCATGAATTGGGGGTATTGGTCCCCATTTTAAAAATAGACACATAGTGGGTCAGTGGCTAGACAAGGATTAGGGATAAAGCAGATAAATTAATTCACTTTTTGGTATTTAATATGCGATTGATTCCCTACCAAGATTCGCCTACTATATGTGGTTATTCTTTCCAAAGTTTTGTGTGAAGAAGGTAATGTTGAAACGTAATCCATTTAGTTTGATCCTTTTCTAATTTAGCTGAGTTGATTGTAATTTGAATTTTTCTAATGGATGTCCAATAAGCACACGTTAATATACCTAAATTACACTCAACCTACTATATAAATGCATGCACTAACAATTATTATTCACTTTTGCATTTGTATGCTTTCCCTAATTAAGTTCACTTTTTCGAAAATTTGACATGTCAAATACATATTAATATTTTCAGATACATATTAATAAGTGTCCAATGAGTACCCAGTTACACAAATCCATTGTAATTTTATGTTCTTATAGAATATAATATTGGATTTTTCTAATGGGTGCTCTTCGTTTGTATTCACCTAACCTATTACATATATATGCATATTAGCAATATTATCATCTCTTGCATTTATATGCTTTCCCTATTAATCTTGCTTACCTTCATTTGTATTTATTTATTTTTCTTAATTAATCTTATATTTTAAAAAATATAACATATGAAATATATCTTAATGAGTGCTCATACACAAACCGTATAATATATGATTGGTTTCTCTGATATTGTTGAAAAATGTGATAAGCACACAAACTTAAAAACAAGAAAGGAAAAACATAAGCAAAACTCCGAAGACTACTCGAAACCATTCTTGTACGACATTACTCCAAATAAAACTTTAAGTGCTTAATGTAGAACCTTTTCTTTTTGTCACGAAGTCATAATTTTCTAGTTTTTGTAAGTTAACTTGATTGTACATTTCAGAATCAAACCTATTCTGCAACCAAAACTACTGAAATCTATCAAGAGTATACCAATAAAACATGCTTGTTAAAATTAAAGAAATGGAAAAACAGTATTTGAAATACAGATAGGAATTGAAAAACAAAAAGAAAAATCTTTCACTGTGTCCTACAGGGCCGAGAGTAACCATGTCATGATTACAAGAAAAATCTTTCAGAGAAAAAAACAAAAATATCATGCTAATGACGTTCTGTTCAAATCAGCCCTTACCTTCGTTGCTTTCTTATTTTTGTCCTCATTATATTTACTCAATAATCAGTAAAATCATGTTTAACTAAGTTTGAAAAAAATTATTCATGTTGGTATGAACAGTAATAGAACATTAGCCATTAAGTTGATGATTTAACTTTACAATTCTTTTTTCTTTTTCTTTTTTGGTATTTTGTTTTTGGGATAAAGTAGTAGTACATGCATCAGAAAATGATTTGCTTATATACAATAGATGGGGGATTGGAACTTAGAAAACAATTACCATCTTCAAATGCACAACATTTAGCTGCTTTATACTGACTGGAACATTCATATCAGATGATCAAGACTTATAGCAATTGGATTCATTAAGATCATTAGTACTCGTAAACTCCTTATAAATCAACGAGTCTATTTACAAAATCAGATTTCTAGCCAATCCAACCATCCTAATTTTGCTGATATATACGGAAAATTCACACTCCAAAATTTTGGAGTTTGAAATTATATTTTTGTCCACATTAACATGCCTTAAACAAAACTGATTATTCATGTGAAATGACCAAAATGTCCATAAGCGCAATTGGATCATAAAGATACCCCTAAACTCCTAATGAAGGAGACAATTTACAAAACCAAATTTCCAATCAGTCCAGGGCTCCAAACCGTGAAGATTTTGCTTGTGGCACATAATGGCATAACGTCATACATAACATAACTTCCATATGCTTGTTATGTTTGAATGATCTTAAGCACCCTCTTAATTTTCTTATATATAACAACGTTCAGACTCCAAAGTAAAGTACAATTCAGAAAGCAAGAACACTTCAAAGATGGAGATCAAGAAAGCCCAAATTCTTCTTCTCTCTGCTCTCTTGCTTTCATCTTTGGTTGTCAAGACCCTTGGAAAAAGCCGTAGTGAAGCTCATCATCAACTTTTCAAGACTAAGTCGAACCCTAATTCCGACGTGGACAAATCCCTCTTCACAGAATTTGAGAACCCACCTATGCCTATTCAAGATGGGCTGAAAGAGAAAGATATCATTCAGGAATTGCCCGGACAATCCCCTGTTAATTTCAAACAGTATGGTGGATATATCACTATCAATGCCACTGCTGGTCGTGCCTTCTATTATTACTTCACTGAAGCACAGGATCCCAAGAAAGCTCAGGATTTGCCCCTTCTCCTTTGGCTCAATGGAGGTATTTGTATATGCTTACTCTAAACTTCCATCTTCTTGAGTGTTTTTCCTGTCTGCTCATTACTCAGTCTGATGGATATGGAGTAAGTACCATGTTTACATTGTAAACTTGCTTGTTCACAATATATGGCGCAGATTTTTTGTCATTTTCCCAATTTGTCACTTTCAAAACAGGCCCTGGTTGTTCGTCACTTGGCTTTGGAGCAATGCAAGAACTTGGACCATTCAGGGTTGGTAGCGATGGCAAAACACTATACAAGAATCAATATGCCTGGAATCATGGTGTGCAATCTTCTCTTGAAATTTTACTAGAAATGTCTTCTTTTGCCTTTTAAACGAAAGATAATAATGTTTAGGTACTTAATAATTTTTCAGTTATTTTGTTCTCCCAACAGTTGCCAATGTTCTGTTCCTAGAATCTCCAGCAGGGGTTGGATTTTCATACTCCAACACAACGTCGGATTTTGTGAAGGGTGGGGATAGAAAAACTGCTGCGGACAATTACATATTCTTACTAAATTGGCTTGAGAGGTTTCCCGAGTACAAAAATAGAGGTTTTTATATTGCTGGAGAGAGCTATGCTGGTCATTATGTACCTCAATTAGCACATAATATTGTTTACCATAACAAGAAGGCCAACAAGACAATCATTAATCTCAAAGGAATCCTGGTACGTTCCTCTACTTCCATCGTTGGTTGAAACTTGATTGTTGTCGAGAAAGAAAAAGGAGTTTTTGTCTTATCCTTCTCAATGTTGGGACATGATTACAATATTTTAATTATAGAGTTTTTCCTTAAATCATAGAGTTTTTCCTTAAATCATAGAGTTTTTAAATTGTATAAAGAGGTTGTTCTCAGTTACGTCAGTTTCTAAAAATTAGGATAAAAATCAAAAGCACTCCCTTTGCTGCTTCCAATTTTTAGCAATTGAGAAAATAAAACAGTAACTTCTATCGAATCAAAAGTTGAACATTAGGTGCTCAAAATCATTTAGGAAACGGACACTAAGAAATCTCATAATTTTCTAACTTGACCTCATCAACTTGGGTTTCACAAATTTGGTTCTTTAAATAGGCGAGTGGTTAGGCAATCATATCCCAACTCGTGAATGTCATGACTGCTGTGAATAATTACATATAATTATTGAATATGAAAGAGCTTTCATATGTAAATTAAAGTTAATCTATTGCGCGAAAATGCAGATTGGAAATGCAGTTATCAATCAAGAGACAGATTCCATAGGCATGATTGATTACTGGGCAAGCCATGCTTTGATTTCCCTTGAATCTTCAAGAAAAATTCACAAATACTGTAATTTCTCATTGGATGCCCAAAGATCTGATAAGTGCAATGGTGCCCTAGATGAAGCTGGCAACATGGTAGGAGATATTGACATCTACAATATCTATTATCCTCTGTGCTTTGATGGCAATGTGACCAGCATCCCTAAGAGGTTTTCGGTGAGTGTTCCTCTATTTTTTGTATTAGCACATCCGATAGTACTTTTGACACTTTTTATTGGAACCTATAACACTTTCTTTGGAAGTGATTCGACGATAGTATACAACACAATTCGTTAGGGGATTTTCTGAATCACTTTAGTTGCATCTAAAAATTGGTTGGTGTTATTGCCAAAACTGAAAGTATAATGCCACTGAAAATTTTCCCAAATTCCAATATTGTCCTTCTCAAGTCAAACTAAATATCATCACAAATTCACTTGGGAGGGGCAGTCTTGTCATTTTATGTGAAATTTTTTTTTTGAGAAAAGGAATATCATTTTGTCAAAGAACATTCAGTGCTCAAAAGATTTAAGCTTTAGAAGTCAATATATTAGTTCTTAATTTCTTTGAATTTGTTTGTGGAAGGTTCTTAGCCTAGTGATATGTGGTTAAGCAGTCATAAATTCCTTTTCCCAGAATCCCAAAAAAAAAAAAGAAGGGGAAAACATTTAGGGCTTTTTGAAATTAATATTGCTGGTTAACAAAAAAAATTCATTTCACAAAATATTTCAACATCTTAATTTTGGCAATGTGATATGCAGATAATGGAGATCGATCCATGCAGTGGATATTATGTTTATTCATACTTTAATCTTCCTGAAGTACAAGAGGCAATTCATGCTAATGTAACCAAATTACACTATGATTGGCAACCATGCAGGTTTTTTGCTCCCCTTCCTTCTCTTTTGACTAATGTATCTTTTAAAACCAAAAAAAATAAATAAATTGGGAATTCCTAGTTTTTCTACTAACTGAATTGATAAAAACTTGCAGTGACGTTCTTGAAGACTGGGAAGATAGGCAATCAACTGTTCTTCCTTTTCTTAAAGAGTTAATGGAGAAGGAAATTCGTGTGTGGATATTTAGGTATTTTGTCCGTCATTCTATAACTATTATTTGTGCATTCTATAAAGGGCATTTCATAAATTAAGGAAAATAATAGGCATAGAAAAATTTTAAAAATGAACAGGAGAAGGCAGACATAAAACCATAAAAAGTTGGGCAAATTACATTTTATCCCCCTGTGGTTTAGTGTTTTTTTACATAACCCCCTATGGTTTCAAAAGCTATACATAACCCCCTCATAATTTGGATTAAAGTGTCAAAGTGACGGAAATAGTCATTCGTAACGGAACTTCTAGAAATGTCGAAATTACCCTTATAAATACATGATACACTAATCCCGTATGAATTTTATATTTTACTATATAACCCCCTTATGGTTTAATACTTTACCATATAATCCCCTTATGGTTTTCAAAATATACACATAACCCCCCTTGGTTAATAAATAATTTTCAATTTTACATAAAGGTATTTTTGACATTTGAGATGACTCCGTTACGAATGATCATTCCCGTCACTTTGACATTTTAATTCAAACTATGAGGGAGTTATATATAGCTTTTGAAACCATAGGCGGTTATGTGAAAAACCGCTAAACCACAAGGGGGTGAAGTGGAATTTGCCCTAAAAAGTTCGATTGCTTTCTATCTTTTACCGCGAACACCATTTTTTTTTTTTGTTTAATTTACTTAGTGGTCCCAAATGGCCAAATCATGTATCAAAAATCAAAACCATACATCCACCGTTGGTTTTCCTTTTTTTTTTTCGGTAAGCAGCATAATTTTGTGATGGCAGAAAATATATTATTAACATGGAAGAGATACAAGCAAATCTGAAAAATCAACGGATATAGCATACTTGAAAAACTCATCAAATATTGCATATCAAAACTCTAAAATATGTTCTATCTTCAGATGAAGTGTTGCAGCCCAATAGACAATATGTATGCTTTCAACATCCAGCTCTCGCATGTAACTGTTCCAAGTGAGAGAAAAAACAATTGATACATGACAAAACAGATTCGAAGTATTCTAGATTGAAAATACAAATGCAAGAAATCTCATATCTAACAAGAAAAATAACAAAAAAAAAATCACAAGAAATTCTTACGGAAGGAGAAAACACTTGCTAGAATAATTTAAAAGAGATGAAACCTTTTTTTTTTTTTTTTGTAGGAAATTCTACGAGGGAAAATTAATTCTAGAAGAAAAAACTATAGGGAGAGCTAGCTTCCTCCCATGTGGAAGAGCTGGACAAGTACAGGAGAGAAGGCTCTCAACCCACTTACTTTAGCAGGGATAAAGCTTGCATTTAGTTGTGGATTTTGATTACTGTCACTGTTAAATAACTAAGTTGGACACATTAATTACACCTTGTTAAATAAATTTCTATAATTCACAAGATAACTTTTAACAATATAACCCTTTACTTAGAGCATGACTATCATAATTATCCTAATAGAGCCCCTCAAGTTTGCTAAATTCATAACCTTTTTAAGTTTTCATTTCTGCTCCATATTTTTGTAGAACTATTGTTCTGTGCACTTTTCTGCCCTAGTCTTTGTTGTAAAATTCGCTCATTATCAAGATTAACCTGTTAAAATTTATAAAATCCCGTCTACTTTTTACCTTGTTGCTTGAAAAATAACCCTGGTGTCACATTTTATCAACAGTGGTGATACAGACGGAAGAGTCCCAGTGACCAGTACGCAATACTCCTTAGAAGTGATGAATATTGCAACTTTAAATTCTTGGCGTGCCTGGTATCGCGATAGGGAGGCCAGTATAAGATCATTCCACCAATACTTTCACTTCACCAGATTGGATTTGGTTTTATGAGATACAACTACTAAGAGTCTTATTTTTTAAATTGTAATAATATTCTTAACTTATTATCATATATATTAAATTTTTTTGGTTTTGCTTTTTGTAATCAGGTTGGTGGATATGTTCAAGAGTACAAAGATAATTTGACATATGTAACTGTTAGAGGTGCCGGTCATGAAGTGCCAAGTTACCGACCTGATCGAGCTCTTTCGCTTGTTTCATACTTTGTTGCAGGGATTCCACTCCCCAAAAAATAAATATACAAAAAATTAGTAGATTGTCACTGAACAATCTTCTTGGAATTCATTGACTTAATACGTTTCTTTTGTATTGACTGCCCTCTCAAGTATATTGTGCCACTTCCATGCCATGAATTCTGTTTCTTTTAACTGAAGAATATAAACAAAAAGGTGCAAAAAATTATTTTTATAACTTTAGTGATAGATAGTGTACCTAGCTCAATAAGATTATGAAAATGTTTGGCAACTCTGCAGTGCACTTTACCCTAATATTAAAATCCCTAATTTTTTACGAGAAAAAAAATGATAATATAAAATTACAACGTGGCTTTTTTATTTCTTTTTTTGGTTTAATTTCACATTACATAGGAGATTAGTGGCTATTCTATTTTTCACAAGTGTTATTTGGTTAAATGTAAAATTATGAGAGGGTTAATGGCTACTCTATAAATCTCAAGTTTCACAGGGATGTTAGGCATATTAACCATCTATACAAGGGAATGAGCCACATACCAATACCGTGCAATTTTATGTTATTCCATCTGTAAAAGCCCCAGATGCCATCCATGGGATGGGAAAATTATAGCAGCATAAAGTTACCAAAACAAAGAAAATAGACGATAGACTAGGAAAGCCATTTGCCATGACCTCTTCAAGAAAACCAATTATTTTCCACTAATACTTTTTAAATGTAAATTTTGTTTCCAAATATTATTACTTTGGGACTGTTTTTAATAAGTCCCCTTATGACACTTTTCTAGATGATCTCCTTTTTTTTTTTTTTGAGCAATATTCTAGATGAAATCTTAATTCTTGAGTTCGCAAAAAATGATTTCCTAACATAGAATCCAAGTAATTTATAAATTGAAACTGATGATGAATTCTAGAACTACTCGACGTATTGCTACATTATTAAGATACACAAACTCAACATACCCAGATGTCACAAATCCTATAATTTTTCAGTTGCAGTTTAAATCACCATAATGTGTGGTCCATGCTCCATAGCATGCTTTGATAAATTTAGATGTAATTTGTTTCATTATCTACTTTACTAGCAGTAAGAATTTTATTTATTTATTTTAGGTTCTAGGAGTTTGAAGTTAAGACAAGAAATCAATAATTTGCATCCATATTTTTTTTCCGGCTAAAAATATTATTTGTTCACATTCAGCACAAAAAAAAGAACCATAAACTATGCACCTTTTTTTGTCAGTTAATGAGCTTATTTGCTTTGACAACACATAGTGGGTTAGTGGCTAGACAAAGATTAATAATAAGGCGTGTAAGTTTATTCCCTTTTGGGTATTCAATGTGAGATTGATTCCCCTGCTAAATTTGCCCACTACATACGGATTATTGTTTCCACCATTTCTGTGGAGAAAGTATTGTTGAAACGTAATTCGTTTACTTTGATCCTATCCTTATTTAGTTGAGTTGATTGTAATTTTATTATGTAATTAGTCATGTGAGTGCATTTCAAAGTCACATTACACATCCAACAAACTATATCAATTATAGGTAAAAAGGTATAATACAACACATGACATTCATTAATTTCTAATATCATAAATTATGAAACAGATAACAAGCTAAGCATTAGATTAATTTTATATTGAACAACAAAATTTAAATCAAAAGCTAAATTTAATTCGACCTATTTCTAGAAAGTATGCCATAAAATTTTTTTTTTAAATGCTCAATCTAAAAAATATATATTTTAATGTATGATTAATTTAACTTTAATGACTATTAAACAAATAAATTCACATTATAGAATTATATTAATTTTATATAGCATACTATCTAATTTAATTACTTATTGAAAATAATGTGACAACATAATAAAATAAATAAATTGCTATCATTATTTATTTGCTTATTTGATTACTTATTTAAAATAATGGACATCTCTTGCCAATTGGTCCCTACTAGGCATAGGGACCAAATGGCAATTTCTAGCCCCCGAGCTTCTGTTACTCGAGGGCTATGTTTTTTATGAAAAAAAATTTTCTGACCCCTTGTGTTTTTGAAACACAAGGAGCATAATTTGCAAACAAGCCCTTTATTATTCCGAGTTTTCTTTTTTTAAGCAATAATATGAGAAATTTGTCCCGTGGTATTACAATTGAAAATGCCACTAATTTAATGTCACTAAATCACTTTCTTTTTTTATAGCGATAGCTACCTCTTTGCTGCTCTGCAAATATACATATATACATACATATATATATATATATATATATATATGTGTGTTAATTTTTTTAAGTGTAAGTGGGAAGATTTGAATTTGAAATCTCTCACTTATACTCCCTTTCCTCGTATATGTGTGTGTGTGTATATATGTATGTATGTATAAATTACTCACAATAAAAATGAGTAATTTATATGCACACACGACACATACACAAAATCCTAAAACTAACTTATAGGTGAATTAGATAAAATTCCGAATATGTATTTTTTTTTTTGGCAAACCCAGTTTACGGGAGAGGGATGCCACTACTAATTTAGTATTAACTGGAATAAAACTAAACAATGGAGGAGGGCTATACCTAACCTCCAATACATGGAAAAAAAAAAACCAATAAATAAGGAATATTACTTCCTTACATGTCAAAAATATGAAAGAGTCTAAAACAATAATAGCTATTCACTGCTTCGGTAATTCTACCAAAGATAAGTAAAATCATTGATCAGATATATGACGAGAAGCTAAGATGTCAACTGCAGTAGCCTCCTTATAGATATGAATCAATATAACGCCAAGACAAGCAAGCAAGTCCTGAATGCTCCTCACCGTAAGGCATAAAGGCCAAGCTACAGGAGACGAAGATGAAACCAGAGAAGCTAAGGATTGGGAGTCAACTTCAACTTAAGCACCCATGTACCACGGAACATTTATTCTTAAAACATAGAAAGAAAGAAATATTTGTGAAAATTTTGTTCATAACGCATATGACATATTTAAATGTTGTAATATTCATGAAGTGCAATAAGAGATAAGTTTATTGTGTGTGTTATATTTTTAGTTGAAGGAACTGTCTGTTTTCAGAGTACTTAAAAAATATGTAGTTTAAAACCAAGGAGAGTCATTTTCTCATTCTATGGATGTTGAAGAGTGAAATCCATGCGGAAAAGCATGATGTAGTGAAAAAATACTTCATCTTGATATATGACAAGTCACCCTATAGCATTTTCACGAATAAACGAAAAGGAAGAGAAGTAAAAGTATAGCAAATACTTCTCCTCTTCATGCTGCCATCGCACCAAACCATCATGTTTAATATTTAGTATACAAAAACTCTCAAAGTTGCCAATTTGAGGAAAGAAATAAGCAAAACTCTCAAGACTACTCAAAAGCACTATTTTAAGACATTATTTCGAAATCAAACTTTAAGTATAAAGTCATAATTTTCATTTCTTTTTTTAAATTAAGTTGATTGTTTTAAGAGTCAAACTTAGGGTGCATTTGATAAAATTGAAATCTGAATCCCTTAAATTATTAAATTGTTAAAGACCAAATCTAATACATTTGAATGTATATCATATTAAGTAATAAGTGAATAGTTTATCACTTATTTTAGGAACAAGTTTTATTTAGAAAATTGAGTGTCATTTAGTTAATTCAAATATTCAATTTTTTATTATCAAATGCGTCTGAACATATTAAAATTTAAATATATTAAGTGCTAAATTGGACTATCAAACAAGGCCTTATTCTGCAATCAAACTACTGAATCGCTCTAAAGTATACCAATGAAACACGCTTGTTAAAATTTAAATAAAAAGCATTAAAAATAAAGATAAGAATTGAAAACTGACATATTTACGTAGATGAACTTCCATATACTAATTTATATTTTGCCAACTTAATAAGCGAAAAATAGTGCAATCAAATTTCGCACCCAAAGTGGCTGGCCCTTTTGCAAGCCTGTGTTCAACTGTGTCCTAGCTACACGCCGAAAGTAGCTGCCATGTTATGATTATCATGAAAAACAATAAGATCGTGCTAAAGAGTAATGACGTTCTGTTAAAATCGCCTCTTGCTTTCATTGCTTTTCTTATGTTTATCCTCATAATATTTACTTAATAATCAATATGATATGTTTAACTAAGTCTAACAGAAACTATTCATGTTGGAATGAACAGTAATAGAAAAGTGGATGATGTAAGTTTACAAATTTTTCTCCTTTTTTTTTTTTGGGTTGGGGGGCTGTGTTGGGCACGGGCAGTGTGTAAAGTTGTTGTACATGAACCAGAAAATGATTTGGTTAATATAGTAGATGTTGGATGGGTACTTAAAAAACGATTAACGAAAAACTTTGGGAATGAAGGAAAATATTGTATAGTTAGCATAAAGTTAACATGCACAGCTTACTATCTACAAATGCACGACATTTACCTATTTTATAAGGGTTATTATCACTTTACCCCCTTAAACTATATCATTACTGTCAGTTTATCTCCTAACGTTATCTTTTAGTCACTTTACCCCCATAAATAATTCAACTCAACATGTTAAGAAATTTTGGACAAAAATACCCTTTTTATTCTATAGCATTACTACACTATTATCATTACTTTATTCCTTTAAATTATAGTGATATAATCAATTTAATTCCTAACATTATTTTCTTGACATTTTACTTCATTGTTAATCAAACTACTATGGTCAAAAAATTTTAAATATATTTACCCTTATATATATAATTAAAAATAAAAAATTTAGAATGATTATTCTTCTTTTTTTTCACTTTAAGAGATCCAAAAATATAAAAATAAAAGGGTTTTCTCAAATTTCTTTTTTCACACTTATTAATACTATGAAAAGAAAAAGAGATAGGAAAGAAGGAGATAGAAAATTAGATTTTGCAAAGAAAAAAAAATCTAACATTATCGTATTAATTTAAGGTTATTGGAATTAGAATTGAAATATGGTAGTAAACAGTAAAGTGAAATAATTTTAAAATAATAAAAGTATTTAATTCTTTCTTATTTGTATTTTCTAAAAAAAGAATTGAGCTCTCTCTCTCCTCCTCGCCCTCCGCCTTCCGATCTTTCTATTTTTTTAATATTAATAAGATTCCCAAAAAGAAAAAAATTAATACTTTAACTTTTTTTCTTGATACTAAAGAGAAGAAGAGCCACTCTAAATTTTTTGTTATTTTTATTATACAAAGAGGAGAGTACTTTCTTCTAAAGTTTTTTAACTTGCTAAGTTGGTTTAATGGTAAGTTAAATTGCCTAAAAAACAACTCTATGAGGTAAATTGATATTAAAACTATAGTTTATGGGGATAAAATGATAATAACTTTAAGCGCTAAACTTGCCTTTTATTTTAATTAACAAACTCCGTTAAGGAGGAAATTAATAGTAGCACCGAACATTAAGGGGGTAAAGTGATAATAACCCATTTTATAATAACTAGAACATTCATGTAAAATGACCAAAGAAAGTCCTAAATCAACGACACGGCTACGGCCATACTGGCGTACTTCTATAGCTACATGACTGACATTTGTTATGCACATCCTAGTTTTCTTATAGGGATAATTTCATAAACCTCCTTTGAGGTTTCTGACTATTTCACCGATCTCTCTTCTAGTTTTAAAAATTATATTAATTTCCCTTGAGATTAATTATCTAGTAATATTTAGATTCAACCAGTAATTAAAAAATGATATTAGGAGAGAAAAAATAATATGATTCCACCATTACCTCTCATTACATTATTTAGTTAATTTAATACCAATCCATACATTAAAAAAAATACTAAAATTTGCTATTTATTATTAGGAATCAAATCATATGTAGCATAAAAAATAATATATCATTCTATATTTTTCACTTAGTGCAAGATCCAAATTACTCTTTTCATTTATATACCCATTGTTAAACATGATCAACGACAAATAATCAAAAAAATTACAATTGAAACATTACAAAGAGCAAATTTTAACATCATAAATATCTTTATCAACATATTAAGATTAGTTGCTAAGATTTTTATGTTATTAAGATTCACTCTTTGTAATGTTTTGGTTATAGATTTTTTATTATTTATTGTTGATTATGTTTGATAATTGGCCAGTAATTAAAAAGAGTAATTTGAATCTTACAATAAGTGAAATGCATAAAATGATATACCATTTTTTAATGCTATATATGATTTAATCCCTGATGATAAACAGCAAATTCTAATTTATTTTAAGTGTGTGGGTTGGTTATTAGATTGACTAAATAATATAGTAGATAAAGGCAATGGTGAAATCCTGTTGTATTCTCTCTCCTAGTATCTTTTTGAATTATTGGTTGGATTTAGATATTACAAGATAATAAACCTCAAAAGAAGTTAGTGTAATTTTTAACATTAAAGGGAGGCTAGAAAAATAATTGAAAATATCAAGGGAGGTTTCTAACATATCCCTTTCTTATACATACAGAAAATTCACACTGCAAAATTTTTTAGTTTAAAATTCTAATATTATTAATGCCTAAATTAACATGTGCCTTACAAATCAGAATATTCATGTGAAATGATCAAATTGCCCCTAAGGGCAATCGGATCCTTAAGATACTCTTCCATTCAAGAAGTGAATTTTGAAATCCAAATCACCCATCAGTCCAAAGATCCAAACCGCTGAAGATTTGGCATGTGGCCATATTGGCATAACGACATTCATAACTTCCATATGCTGGTTATGTTTGATAATCGTTATGCACCCTTCTAAATTTCTTATATATACGCAAAATTCAGACTCAGAAGTAATATAGTTCAAAAAGCAAGAATACTCCAAAGATGGAGATCAAGAAAACCCAAACTCTTCTTCTCTCAACTCTCTTGCTTTCATCTTTGGCTCTCAAGATCCTTGGGAAGAGCCACAGGGAAGCTGACCATCAACTTTTCATGGCCAAATTGAAGCCTAATTCTAACATTGACAAATCCCACTTCACACCATTTGAGAATCCACCTGAGCCTATGCAAGATGGGCTGAAAGAGAAGGATATCATTCAGAAATTGCCCGGACAACCCTCTGTTAGTTTCAAACAGTATGGTGGATACATCACCATCAATGCCACTGCTGGCCGTGCCTTCTATTATTACTTCACCGAAGCACAGGATCCCAAGAAAGCTCAAGATTTGCCCATTCTCCTTTGGCTCAATGGAGGTATTTGTATATACTTTAAACTAACTTCAATCTTCTTGTTTTTCTTTTTCCTGTCTGCTCATTACTATGTGAACTTGTTTGTTTACGAAATTGTCTTTACATCAGATAATATCATTGAGTCCAGAATTACATGACGAAAAAGCAATGATTAGCAATAATTTGCGGTGGAAAAGAAAGATAAGGAAAGAGTGGAGAAAAGGAAAGTGGCTTGGTCCATGTGTTTTGGATCAAGATCAGATGTTGAAAAGGAAAACAAAAAGCAGGAAAGAAACCTAACATGTTGTCCAAAGGAGAGAAGTGTAAATTAGGCAAATAAAAGTAACTAATTTATTCGTTTTGTTTTTAACGGACGCCCAATCATATGCAAATTAGGCAAGTAAAAGTGATTCACTTTATCGAATAGTCTAACAGATGCCCATTAGTATACAGTTAAATGACGCAAATTACACTAATTTACTATATAAATCTACGTACTAACAATAATTGTCTTTTCTTGCGTTTAAATAAATTTGTAATTTAATTTAATTTTCCAAAATATCAATAACTTAACTCTACTTAACCATTGTCCACTGGTTACGTTTATCCCTTATTTAAAATAGTCTTTTATCCATCTGTACAGAAACCAAATGTACAGAAAACAAGTAAATCCAACATCTACCTTTCCTTCCTTATGATTTCCTTTTTCCCGTAAAAAATCAATAAGACCAAATCCTTCCTATTCCCCTCAACTTCCCCTCTCATTCCCTCAATCGAAACGATTCCCATTGTAAATGGACATTTGATTTTGTTATGCTTTTTCTTCGTCATACGCCAGTCTGTAAGTCTTTTCTACATGAGTTCGTGATTCATACGCCAATAGTCATAAAAAATTGTTATGAAAGATATTGAGATACTATTTCATGTGCTTTACTATGACATCTGCAAAATCCATTTAAGTATCATATCAGTTTCTTGATTAATTTAATTATTTATTTCAGGGTAATCATTGAGTTATGTCTAGATGTTAATAAACTATCCTCATTCTACACCTAATTATGGATTAACGCTACTAGTTCATAACTTCATGTTGTGTTCAGAATGATGAGGCATGGATGCCGATTTGGTTTAATAAGACCACAAAGAAATAACATCATTGTCGAAAGTCTTTTCTTTTTCTTCTTTCTATATATAAGTAATCACAGTCACAATTAGTAAGCCAAAAGAGCAACGAACCCCACAACTCCTCCAACTATTTCGATCATAAAAGTTTTGGTCCCTCATCCATGCCTTCATTCACTCATTGAACCCCCACCAACAAAGAAGCATAAAATAAGGCACTTCTATTTATTTTAGCTATTAGAATAGATGGAATGGGGTCATATCAGTGTTAATTCACTAACACTTGATTATCTACATGAAAACCTTGTGAATTTGTTCTTGTTCAAAGATCACCAATGTGTAGGGTCTAAAGTGCCATCTCAAAAAAAAAGGAGGAGAAAAAGAAGAATAGGAGTTTAAATCAGGACCACGATATATGCTTGTATGTGCACTTTAGATGATAAAGTGGACAAAACGACAAAGGCATCAAATCATTAAGACTTTAAGTTAAAGCACATACTCATTCTTGTCCCTCAAAAGCTTGTGATTCAAAAAAAAGTTAAACAGCTCACTTAACTCGTTTTTGGCAGGATATGTAGTATGTTCAATTCAATATCGTAACGTCTTCAATATAAAATGGAATTTTCCCAATTTGTCGCTTTCGAAACAGGTCCTGGTTGTTCTTCACTTGGCTATGGAGCAATGCAAGAACTTGGACCGTTCAGGGTTGGTAGCGATGGCAAAACATTGTACAAGAATCAATATGCCTGGAATCATGGTGTGTAATCGTCTCTTGATATTTTACTAGTCAATATCTTCTTAGACATTTTAAATAAAAGATATTGATATTTAGCTACTTAATAATTTTTCAATCAATTTGTTCTCCCAACAGTGGCCAATGTTCTGTTCCTAGAATCTCCAGCAGGGGTTGGATTTTCATACTCCAACACAACGTCAGATTTTGTGAAGGGTGGGGATAGAAAAACGGCTGCGGACAATTACATTTTCTTAATAAATTGGCTTGAGAGATTTCCCGAGTACAAAGATAGAGATTTTTATATTGCTGGAGAGAGCTATGCTGGTCATTATGTACCTCAATTAGCACATAATATTGTTTACCATAACAAGAAGGCCAACCAGACAATCATTAACCTGAAAGGAATTCTGGTACGTCTCTCTACTTTCACCATTATTTTAGTCGACAAAGAAAAAGAATTTTGGTTCAACTGTGGGCCTAACTTATTCTCCTCAACGTGGAGACATAATTAGACTTTGGTCAAAAAGAATGCTTGGAGCACCCTGGATGCCACTTTCTTTGGAGGGACTTCAGGAACTAGTCGTACAATATTCTAACTATACCCCAACTAGTGAACGTGACTGCTGTCTATGATTACATATAATTATTGAAAATGAAATTCTTTGTTAACTTGTATATGGAACTAAATTAAAGTTACCCTATTGTGCTAAAATGCAGATTGGAAATGCAGATATCAATCATGAGACGGATAACATAGGCATGATTGATTACTGGGCAAGCCATGCTTTGATTTCCCTTGAATCTTCAAGAAAAATTCACAAATACTGTAATTTCTCAGTGGATGCCCAAAGATCTGATGAATGCAGTAGCACCTTAGTTGAAGTTAGCAACATGCTAGAAGATATTGACATCTACAATATCTATTATCCTCTGTGCCTTGATGCCAATGTGACCAGCATCCCTAAGAGGTTTTCGGTAAGTTTTCTACTGTTTTTAGTACTAGCAGATTCGATGAATACTTTTGACACATTTTATTGGAACATATGACACTTCCTTCGAAAGTATACAACACCATTCGTTAGGGGATTTTCTGAAGCACTTTAGTTGCACCAAAAGAATTGGTCAGTGTTATCGCCAAAAATGAAGTTTTAATGTCACTGAATTTTTTGCAAATTCCGAGAATGTCCTTCTCAAGTCAAACTAAATATTATCACAAATCTACTTGAGGTGGGCAGTATTGTATTTTACGTGGATTTTTTTTTTTTGAGAAAAGCAATATCATTTGGTCAAAGAACATCCAGTGCTCAAAAGATAATAATCTGTAAAAGTCCATCTATTGGATCTTAATTTCTTTGAATTTATGTGTGGAAGGTTCTTAGCGTAGTGATATGTGTTAAGAAGTCGAAAATTCCTTTTTCCAGAACCCCAAAAAAAAGGTGAAAACAATTTGCGGCTTTTCGAAATTATTGCTGGTTACCCAAAAAAAGGGGTTTTTCTAACGAATGCCATTGTTAGCACATCTACATTCCACTCAACCTACCATGTATATACACACACTAATAATTATTACTTTCTTTTATATTTATACACTTTTTCTAATTAATCCCTTTGCATTTATATGCTTTTTTTAATTAATGTTATATTTCTAAAAATCTAACACTTGAAATACATTTTAGACATACCGAAAAAATTCATTTCACAAAATTTTTCAACATCTTAATTTTGGTAATGTGATTCGCAGATAATGGAGATCGATCCATGCAGCGACAATTATGTTTATTCATACTTTAATCTTCCTGAAGTACAAGAGGCAATCCATGCTAATGTAACCAAATTACACTATGATTGGCAATCATGCAGGTTTTTGGAACCCCATCCCTCTCGTTTGACTAATGTGCCTTTTTAAGAAAAATTGGGTATCTTTCAAACTGAATTGATAAAAAAAAATTGCAGTGGCGTTATTGAACACTGGGAAGATAGAGCATCAACGGTCCTTCCTTTCATTGAAGAGTTGATGGAGAATGGAATTCGTGTGTGGCTATTTAGGTAATTTGGTCATCATCCTATCACCATTATTTGTGCATTTCATAAATTAAGGAAACTAGTAGGCATAGAAAAAGTTTAAAAATGAAGAGGGGGAGGCAGACGTAAAATCTTAAAAAGTTTCGCTGCTTTCTATCTTTTTCCGTGAACACCATTTTTTCGTTTAATTTACATCGGGGCCCCAAATGCCCAAATCATGTATCAAAAATCAAAACCATACATTCACATTTGCTTTTCTTTTTCTTTTTTATAAGTAGCATAATTTTATCCCAAATGGCAGAAAATATATTATTAACACGGAAGAGATACAAGCAAATTTGAAAATCACCAGATATAGCAGATTTGAAAAACTCATCGAATATATAGCACATCAAAACTCTAAAATATCTTCTAAGTTCAGATGAAGTATTGCGGCCCCGATAGATAATATGCATGTTTTTAACATCCAGATCTCATATGAAACTGTTTCAAGTCCAAAAACAATTGACACATGACAAAAGACATTTGGACTATTCTAGTTTGAAAAAAAATAAATGCAAGAAATCTCATACTTAACAGGAAAAATAACAAAAAAAAAAAAGAATCATGAGGAAGTTTTAAGGAAGGAGAAAACTCCCCTTAGAATAATTTAAAAGAGATGAATCTTTTTCCAAGAGATTCTAGAAGAGAAAATTGATTGTAGAAAACGAGAAAAAACTATAGGGAGAGCTAGCTTCCTCCCATGTGGAAGAGCTGGAGGAGTATCGGAGAGAAGACTTTTTATCTATTTCCTCGATTAGGGATAAGGGTTGCTGGCCTCCAAAATGCATTTAGCTGTGGATTTTTAGTACCGTTACTGTTGAACAACTAAGCTGGACACATTGACTGCACCTTTTTAAATAACACTTCTATAGTTCACAATATAACCCTTTACTTAGAGCATGACTACTATAATCCTCCTAATAGTTTACTAAGTTCATAATCTTTTTAAGTTTTCATGTCTGGTTTATATTTTTGTGGAACTGTTGTTCTGTGCACTTCTCCGCCCTAATCGTTGCTGTAAAATTCACTCATTGTCAAGATTATCCCGTCAAAATTTATAAAATCCCCTCTTCTATTTACCTTGCTGCTTAAACAAATAACCTTGGTGTCATATTTTGTCAACAGTGGTGATATGGATGGAAGGGTTCCAGTGACCAGTACGCAATACTCCTTAGAAGCGATGAATATTACAACTTTAAATCCTTGGCGTGCCTGGTATCGAGATAGCGAGGTCAATATAAGATCATTCTACCAGTACTTCGACTTCACTAAATTGGATTTGGTTTTTTGAGATCCAAATACTAAGGATCTTATTTCTTAAATTGTACTAATAATCCTAACTTATTATCACATATATTAATTTTTTTGTTTTTTATTTTCATAATCAGGTTGGTGGATATGTTCAAGAGTACAAAGATAATTTGACATTTGTAACGGTTAGAGGTGCCGGTCACGAAGTACCAAGCTACCGACCTGATCGAGCTCTTTCTCTTGTTTTAAACTTTATTGCAGGGACTCCACTCCCCAAAAAATGAATAAACAAAAAATAGTAGATTGTCACTGAACCATCTTCTTGGGATGCATTGACTAAATATGTTTCTTTTATATTGACTTGAAATGTAATCAAGCAAAAAAGAATTTAGATCACTCATCGACTTTTTGTTCATTCTATTTTTTAGCTTGTTTGCAATTTAATCTACAAGCAGCAGTGAGAAATTTGCTTTGAACCGCCCCCCCCCCCCCCCCGATGTTTGTGGGGAGGGGTGGGGGGGGGGGGGATTACCTGCAGTGGCCAATGAGCCTAGCCGAAATCATCTTATCTTGACATGTTAAAAAAGTAATCCGTTACGGAATAACAAATAGTCTAGCTTTGAATGACATATAACCATATTTAATTAGATGAACAATATGTCATATAAAGTAATGCTCCAACGAATGATAATGATAGTGTGCTCAATTAATATATATATTTTGTATCAATTCTCCCTTTGTTTTAGTAGATTATTATGTTATTGAGTGGGTTCTATTTATGTTTTGTGTTTTGTTGGTGTTTTAGGAATTTGAAACAAAAAGAGTTTAAAAAGAGCTGTTGAGAAGGATTATTTGTTGTAGCACAGCCACTTCTTTAAGACCTTGCAGAATTCAAAAGTTGCAGAAGCCGGAATTAATTTCGATTGATTCTCTGCAGTTCTAGGAAAAAAAAAAAGGACCAAGAGTCCTATCTCCTTTGGGAAGCTTTATTTTTATGGAAAAGCTCTATTTTTACGGAAGATAATTAATTAAGATTTTTATTCCAACTTTATTTAGGAAAGTAGATTATTATTAGGAGGAACTTACTAGATAAGAAATAATTCTTTTGTTAGGAGAGATATCTTTGGAGTGGGAGCATGGATATATTCCCAAGTCACTTTCATTTCGAAACATCTTCATAACTAGTTAGTAATAATTTCTCCCCTTCTTTTCTTCTCTCAAAATACAAAAACATCGTTATTTTTCCTGACTGCACTTTTTCCATGAAGAGTGGCTAAACTTACTTTTCTAGTCAAAGATAATTGAAGACTTCGTTCTATGGCAATTGTGAGATCTAATTTAATTTTACTATTTAATATATTCATGGGTATTTGTATATTTCCTATATTACGTATGTAATGATTATTGTGTGTGATTAAATAGGCTCGCGATATTTGATTATTCATAATAGTCTATTGCTAATTGAAATAGTTAAATTCATAATTGTTTGGCTATTTTAATATTGGTGGCAACTGGTATGATTGGATTTGTGTCTGAAAAATATACAATTTTTATTTAAATAAACACTCGTAGTGTGTTTGTTGATTACAATTGAGTTTTTCTAATTCTTAATGCTATGGTGAAATTAAATCCCATGGTTGTACTCAGGATTATCTTTCAATTAGGGAAGTAGTTGATAGTCGTACATTAACTACCAGCAAAATAAGAAAAGGTTGGTTATCATAGTTTGTTGACAGCTATAACGAATTTATTCATGAATATTGAATTTATCTTTGCATCAATAATCAATTACATGAACCAATTCTGATATTATTCCTTTGGCTAGAGCTTCATAATTGTTGATTTCATTGCAGTTAGTTTTAATACGTCTATTTGTGTTTAAATTAGTTAGTTAATTTAATTTTTCCAAAATCCCCTATTTAACTCTTGCTTGGAAAAGAAATAAATCAATCCAAGCCCTGTGGAAATCATCTTACTCACCACTACATACAAATCCTTATTTTCTAGAAGAGGTGTTTTAGTTTGATTGGCTGACAACCTATCAGATAATTTTCAATTGCATCAATATTTATTTGTCTACAATAAAATGCATGTTTACGTTTCAAGTGTAAATATGAATAGTTTTTCAGTTGCAAAGATACTCCAAAGTCTCCTTAGATTTGTCCTCTGCATTTTGGAAATAATATTAATCTTTGCCAAAGCCACTCGTGTGAGGAAATGAACTTGAATATGGTTAAACTGACACTTAACTTTTATGCAATTTAGAAAGGGACAAGGGTAAGTGGGATTGTGTATGTTTATTGTACTTCTTCCAATATTATTAGGATGATTTGCCACATTTTTGTGCAACTGATGGTATGCCAGTTGCACACTACATCGGAGCATTTTTGTTATTTTGTAGACAAAAATAGTACAGCAATAAATGAGACTTTAGAAAAGTATAGTAAATATTGGCATAATTTTTGAACAATATTATGAAACTGAAGAAGAGAAGAAAAAGAAATTTTGTGGCAAAAATATACAAAACAAGTGATCATTACATTCCTAAAACTTTTGGGAAGAAGTATTTTAGCAAAATTGGGAATTTTGGGGGACAAAACCTAGTCCCAAATGTAAGCTCGATCAGATCCTGAGTAAGGAGGTCGTTGACAGGAAAATCGAAAAGTGGTGGGTAACTTTGCAGCAGCAGGCATGATCGAACTTAAAAGTTTAAAAGTATAAGAATTAGAGGCCAATTTCACGAGGGGACATCAGCAAACAATGGTGTCCAGTCAAGAAAAAGCTATCAAGTCAAGACTGATTTTTGGTGGATATTAGGAACAATGGATTTGCATATTTTGTGCTCTGGCAGAAGTGATGGAAGACTATGGTACCTGAATTTCCATGGTGCATCTATTGGCTGACTTTGTTTAGCAGTGACAATGACTTTTGTATTTAAACTTAGCTACTGGCGTTTAACTTTCCAGAAAAAAAAAAAAAGTTTTTTCTGCCTTTTGGCTTCCATGGTGGCTGTAATTAATTAATTCCATCACAACTTGTTCACTGCAAATATGTAATAGCAGATTCTATCTTCTTTGTCCAATTGCCTCTTTCGTTTGCGGCTTTTGCTGCCTTTGTTTTATTTCCATATTATATGACTACGTCATGGTCAGATTACATGGTGCTTATTTCATGCTTAGATTCTATGTTGGCAAAGTCATGCCTCCAATATTCAAAGCAAGGACGTCAAACAAGAGTCATTTATGATACTGCAGCCTTTCCTTTTTCTAATTTCTTGTTCTTCAAGTCCTCCAACTATGAAAAATCCCAAATAAAAAAGAACCAGCAGAATTCACCAAAAACACAAATTTTTTTGGCGTCTTTCAATAAACATAACAACAAAGAGCTCTTTAGTCCTCCTATCTCTCACAAGCTTAGCTACACCAAAGTTACCCGATTCAGTGTCCTTAACAATTGATACCTTTCCATAATTCCACAAAATTCCAAGAACCCACTTTTTATTTTTCTCTCAATGCAATAGTGTAGAATTCAAAATTTTCACCAAGCTGTAGGAGATAAATTTAATGGAACCAATAGATATGGGAAGACAATTCACACACAAACATGTATGTATAGGAGAAGAGGAATAATACCAACAATATAACATTAATTATACATAATAACACAGCTCTCATATTTCACTCTTCTCAAGAGATGACAACAATCTTATTTATAAACTAGATAACTTTAAACAAGTTTTAAAATCACAAGAAATTTTTCAATAAAATACTAATTCCTGAAAATTAAATTACTATAACTTGACTCCAGTAGAATTAGTAAAACCTTAACTTGACTAAAACATTACTAAATAATAATATAGAAAATTCTATTTTTGAGCCTTGATTTAATATGCCGACATTCCCTCCCTTAAATCAAGCTTCCTTAGATCTAGTCCAACACAATTACTATCAATAATCTCCTTTGCAAATCTTGCTAATATCAAATTCTTCATTTTCAAAAGTTTTTCTTGTTCCAATAATCCATACACCTGAACAGATTTATCTCGTCACTCAATTTATTTTTGACTTGTTAAAATAATCCACGTTTTTTGGATAGATAGCTTTCGTTGCACAATTTAATGTCAATTAATTGACAACTCATCATTTGTGATTTTCATAATCATAATTTAACTGATAGGTAATTTAATTAATAGAATTCTTCTCTAATCTCTATTTTTATAATCATAATCAATTTGACAATTTTCGAACCAATCTTATGGTCCAATCTTCACCAACTGGATACTTCATGACCAATCTTGTGGTCCAACTTGATCAACTAACTTCTTTACAGCAATTCTTATGTTCTAACTCTAACACTAGATCTAATTTGGGGTGGTAGTTTTAGTACAATCTATCAAGTTATATTTTTTCGTAATCCAGTAGCTTTTTGTGCTTAATATGAACAATTGGATTATTAGCAGTGATGATTGCTTCCATCATCATTGTTAGGTCTAATCCTAGGAAATTGACAAGGATTTTTGATAATCCCAAAAAGACAAATAACAAAGCAAAAATAAATAAAACAGGAACATAGGAATTTACGTAATTTGGTCAAATAGAGTTACGTCCACGGACGGAGGAGAAGCAATATTTTGCTATGAAGAATAGAGTACAAAAATGTCTTAAAAAGTGTTTCTAGACCCAAAACACAAGAGAACCCAAAATATTTTACTAAACAGAAGGTTTAATGACCCAAAAGCCCAAATAACTCACTAAAACTCTCTTGGTTTGATACATTTAATCCCATCACAAGCCCACTATATTTATAGGCAACTACGGAAAAGGTTTTCTTATACAAAAGGCAATATGGGACAACGCCGCTTTAACAAATCTCCACCTTAGCGTATCCTCAACATCGACAATAGCAAAATTGTTCCACCTTCCCCACATAAGCCCTAATAGGCCTAAATCACCAACAACGAATACCAACTAAATTCAAGTATTGCTTGAATTTGTAAACTGGAAGAGGTTTTGTGAACACGTCAGCAGGATTCTCCTTGTTACTGATTTTTTGAACAAGGATTTTCCCTCAATAATAGTATCTCGAATGAAATGAAATTTCATATCAATGTGTTTCGTTCTCTCATGATACATCTGTTCTTTAGTCAAATGAATAGTACTTTGACTATCACAGTAAATAGTAGTAACATCTTGATGCAAACTAAGTTTGCCAAACAAACTCTTCAACCACAAGACTTTTTTTATTATCTCGGTCATGGCCATATATTCTGCCTCCGTAGTAGATAAAGTTACAACAAGTTGTAAAACAACTTTCCAACTAACTGCACAATTGCTAATACAGAATACATAACTTGAAAGTGATCTTCTCCTGTCAAAATTTCCGATATAGTTAGAGTCTACAAAGTCAACCAAAGTGTCATTATTTCTCCCAAATTTCAAACAACAGTTTGAAATCTCTCGCAAGTATCTAAGAATCCACTTCACAGCCTGTCAATATATTTTTTCAGGACAAGACATATATTTGTTAACCACACTGACTGGTTGTGCAATATTTGAATGAGTACAAACCATTACATACATAATGCTGCCAACTGTACTAGAATAAGGAACCCGTGCCATATATTCTTTCTCTTCAACTGACTATGGTGACTAAACAGTATATAGTCAAAAATGACTAGTTAGAGGAGTAGTCACAGGTTTAACATCTTTCATACCAAACTTTTCCAATACTTTCTCAAGGTAATTTTCTTAAGTCAAGAATAACTTTCCAACTCCTCGGTCTCTTTTGATTTCCATGTCAAGAATTTTCTTAACTGCTCCCAAATATTTTATTTCAAATTCACTATTTAACTGCAACTTCAAAATGTGAATTTTTGACAAATTCTTAACAGCAATGAGCATGTCATCAACATAAAGTAACAAATAAATGAAGAACCATCATCTAACTTCCAGAAATAAACACAACTATCATACATGCTGCTTGAATAACCATGATCCAACATAAAAATGTCAAATTTCTTATACCACTATCTTAGAGATTGTTTCAATCCATATAAGAATTTTCTTAGCAAACAAACATGGTTTTCCTTTGCTTCAATTTCAAATCTCTGAAGTTGTTTCATATAAATTTTCTCTTCAAGTTCATCATGTAAGAAAACTATCTTAACATCAAGTTGCTCTAACTCCAAATCATGCATGCCAACTAAAACAACTAAAATACGAATAGATCTATGCTTAACAACAGGTGAAAATATTTCATTAAAATCAATATTTTGTACTTGATTATAGTCCTTTACAACCAATCGTACTTTATACCTTACATTTTCAACTCCTCAAATACTTTCTTTCTTCTTAAAAATCCATTTGCATCCAATAATTTTTTTATTTGGAGGTGGTTTCACAAGAACCCAAGTTCTGTTTTGATAGGGAGACTCAATTTCTTCATTCTTTGCAATCAACTACTTGCAGAGTCATCATAAGAAATTGCCTCTGAATATGTAGTAGACTCACCAATTACATCAGTTTCTTCTGCAACAAACAAAGCATATGCAACCAAATTTACATATCTTTGTGGTGGCCGAATATTCCTCACTGGTCTATCTGTGACAATGAAATATTCTTCCTCTTTTGAATTATTTTCAGCAGTAGATTCAGATGCATCTACTGGCACTTGTTGAGTAGAAGGACCAGAACTACCAATCTCAAATTCCACCTGCTTCTGCATACTATCATCTGTTTGACAAGAATTAGAAGACTCCTTCTTGGAAGATAACATAGAAAATTCATCAAAAATAACATCTCTACTGATTATAAATTTTAAAAATTTGGAATCAGAGCACCATAATCTGTATCCTTTCACTCCAAAAGTATACCCAAGAAAAATACACTTTTTAACTTGAGAGTCTAATTTTTCATTATTTACATGCATGTATATTGGACATTCAAAAATTTTAAAATCAGAATAACTAGCAGGAGTGCCTAACCAAATTTTCTTAGGAGCTTTGAAATTAAGAGCAGCAGAAAGAGTATGGTTGACAATATAACAAGTCATAGAGATCGCCTCTACCCAAAAGTCCTTTGTCAACTCTGCATTAGAGATCATGCACCTCACTTTTTTCAAAAGTATTCTGTTCATATGTTCGGTCACACCATTTTGTTGAGGCGTCATTCTGACAGTACGATACCGAACAATTCCTTCATTCTTGCAAAATTCATCAAATTTTCTTTCACAAAATTTCATGTCATTATCTGTTTAAAGCCATTTGATCTGTTTACCTATCTATTTCTCAATCACAAATTTTCATTGCTTAATAGTAAGGTAAATATCATTCTTATGTTTAAAAAAATAAATCCAAACTTTTTTTGAATAATCATCAATGAAAGTCAACATATATCTGGTACCACCCTTAGACGGAACACGAGATGGATCCCATAAATCTGAATGAATATAATCAAAAGTACATTTCTTCTTTATGGGTTGTTGGAGAACTGAAGTTAACTCATTTTTGCTTTTCAAAGACACAGTGTTCACAGAATTTCAGTTACCCAGTACTCTAATCGCAAAGAAGTCCCTTTTTACTTAGTATATCCAAGCCTTTCTCGTTCATATGTCCCAAGCGCATTTGTCACAATTTGGTGATATCAGAATCAGACAAAGATGATGATGACGAAACTGCAACCGAGCCTATGACAGTAAATCCCTGCAAAATATATAAACTACCAACCCTGTAAGTTTTCATTACAACGAGAGCACCATTAGAAATCTTCATAATGCCATTTTCACCTGTGTATTTGCAACCAAGAGTCTCTAGGTTGTCCAAAGAGATGGGATTTTTTTTTTCAAATCAGGAACATGTCTAATATTAGTGAGCGTCCTCACAATACCATCATATATTTTAGTTCGAATTGCATCCTTACCAACAACATTACAATGGCATTATTGCTTATCAAAATAATTCCACCATTATAAGATTCATAAGTGGATAATAAATCTCTATTGGGACACATATGATAAGAGCACCCAGAATCTAAAATTCATTCATTTTTAGACCTTGCCCTGTCATCAGTCACAAAGAAAATATTTCCTTCATTCTCATCAGCTGTAATACTAGTTTCGGCAGTTTCGATATTTTTTTTCACCAGGTTTCTCCTTTTGCTTCAATTTACTTTCCAATTTAAAACAATTTACCTTAATGTGTCCCATTTTATGACAATAATTACACTCCAAATCTTTATGTCTGGATTTAGATCTGAATTTAGATCTACTACTGTCAAATTCTCTTTTCTCGATTCTACCCCTAGCAACCAGACTTTTCCCCTGACCTCCACTAAATTTCCCATTAATATCCCTATCTATCTGCTCCTTAAATTTTAATGCAGATTTAATTTTCTGATACGAAATTATTTTTTTTCCATAAATTATAGTATCGCAAAAATATTTAAAAGATTGGGGAAGGGAACACAAAAGTAACAAGGCTTGATCCTCATTATCAATTTTTGAATCTATATTTTCTAAATTCATAATAATGGAATCAAATTTATCAAGATGTGAGAGTATAGATGTACCTTCAATCATGCGAAACATATATAAATTTTGCTTTAAATAAAGTCGATTCTTAACTATTTTTTTTATGTACAAGGCCTTAAGTTTATCCCACATGACTTTTGCCGAAATCTCAATGGCTACCTCAAGCAAAACCTCGTCAAAGAGATTTAAGATAATACTAGATCTTACCTTCTTATCCATCTCAACAAAATTTACATCTGTAACACCCTCTGATTTTTTTCTCAACTCCGTGTATCACTAAATCAATTCCGTCTTGAACCAAAATGGCCTCCAACTTAAGCTGTCACATCCCAAAGTTGACATTCCTGTCAAATTTCTCCACAACAGTCTTTGTTATTGTCATTATTGCCACAAAACTCAAAGCCTTCGAAAAAGTTTTGATACCAATTTGTTAGGTCTAACTCCAAAAAATTGACGAAAGGATTTTTGACAACCCCAAAAAGATAAATAAAATAAATAAATAAAACAAGAACATAGGAATTTACGTGGTTCGGTTAAATAAACCTACGTCCACAGGCGGAGGAGGAACAATATTTTATTATGAAGAAGAGAGTACAAAAATATCTTAGAAAAGTGTTCCTAATTCCAAATCATCTAATACTTAAAACACAAGAGAATCCAAAACATTTTACTAAACAAAAAGTTTAATGACCCAAAGGCCAAATAACCCACTAAAGCTCTCTTAATTTGGTGCAGTTAATCCCATCACAGGCCCATTATATTTATAGGTAACTAAGAGAAAGGTTTCCTTATACAAAATACGATGTGGAAAAATGCCACTTTAACAATCATCAATAGCAGTAGCATATTTGAGTGATAAAAAGAATGAGATATTTATCTTGATTGGCATATTTGAGTGATAGAAGATTACAATTTAATAACCATGACTGAAATAGTTTGGCCACAATATATGACCTGGTTAAGAAATATTGTTTTCCTTTTATCATTTTCCTTTTTTCTGTTATCTTTTTTCTTTTTTATCAATGGCTTGTCTTTTGATAAATTACGAAGGTTATTATAGTCATTATTATCATCAAAGGAGGTAAGTGTAGTATTGAAAACAGCAATGGAGCTCAATGAATTGTCAGAAACCTTAAGGGAGATTTCTGAAATTATCCCTTAAAGATAAAAGGAGAAAAGACTGTCGCATTAGAGGAAGAGTGTCAAAATCGAGGTGTCAACGTGTTAGGAAAAAACTAAAGAGTGGTAAGGATGGATGGGGATGGATAGACAGCAATGTTGTTAAATTTAGATCAGATAACAACTCGGCTAAATTATTGAGTTAGGGGTCAATTGGTCGGATCGGTCAGACCATTTTCAAAATTTCGCCGACATTAGCATGATGCCATCATTATTTTATATTTTGATAAGTTTCAGAAATATTGAAATTAAGTTCTTGATTACATTTTAAGAAATAACAAACTACAATAGACTCATATTTTAGAAAAATATAGTATGTAATTTTAGTGAATTATTAATTTATGAACTAAATACGACCAAAGGGTTTATTTTATCAAAATTATTAATTTAGCTCATTAACCGAAGTCGGAATCCAAAAATTATTATTTAATAGAGATTATTAATTTTTCAAGTACTAATTTATGGAGGTTTTATTGGTCATTTGTAAAAATATCATTCATAAAAATTAGTTTTTGTGAAAGATATTTATGATATAGTGATTTTTTATTGTGTTAGTTATTTGGTAATTAATTTCAATTGGCTATTACTAACATAATTTAAGTTCATATTCAAATATAGGAGGGAGTGTAATTAACTAATTAACGAAAGTACTCTTGAAGCCATAATTTTTTATTTGAGAAAAAATTAAATACTCATAATAGTAAGGATGCAAATAAAAATTAAGAAAATATCAAATGTGTGTTAACATGACATGATAGTTCTCCCAAACCTTGACTTTATAATTATTAAGATTTACAAAAAATTTTACTATTAATTATTTTATCAAAATTATTAATTTAGCTCGTTAACCCAAGTCAGAATCGAAAAATTATTATTTAATAGAGATTATTAATTTATCAAGTATTAATTTATATAGGTTTCACTGGTCATTTGTAATAATATCATTCATGAAAATTAGTTTTTGTGAAGAATATTTATGATATGGTGATTTTTTATGGTGTTAGTTATTTGGTAATTAATTTCGATTCGCTAATTACTAACATAATTTAAGTTCATTATCAAAAATAGGAGGGTGTGTAATTAACTAATTAATGAAAGTACCCTTGAAGCCATAATTTTTTATTTGAGAAAAAATTAAATACTCTTAATAATAAGGATACAAATAAAAGTTTACAAAATATTAAACGTGTGCTTACACGATATGATAGTGCTCCCAACCCTTACTTTATAAGTTATATAGATATTGTAGATAAGGTTTAATCTTTCTTCTACTGATAATAGATATACTAGTCGTATGGATCCATCATATGTACAAAATTTCAAACTAAATTCAAATATAGATTACTTGTCATGCTTATACACTGTCACTCAACTTTAATTATTTAGTGAGTTTTGAGTTAATAGATTCAAATGACTCATTTAAATCTAAATGTATATTGAAACTCAACTATTCATGGGTTAAGTAAATCCACTAAGTATTTCTAAAGTTTGTTAGACACATTTGCTGTTATTTTCGTTTCTTTTACTTTTTTCCCTTCTCTTTCTTTATCCTTATTTTAAAAATTCAGGCAAACTTTTCAATTGTTGTGTGACTGATTTCTCATGTTAATATCTAAATCCTTTTTAACTCCTGTAATATTTCATCAGTTGAAACTCATCATGATCACCAATTCTATTATGGTACAAATTTTCATTGGTTTTTTTCTTTTTTATTTGGATAAAAATTTTATTTACTAATTTATTATATCTTTAATTTTTTATTAGAATAAAATATTATTACTTATGTTTAAACAATATATGGGGCCTCTTTTTTTTTCAAATCACATGGTGGTGCATTTATGATAATTCATCATTCAGAATGTATAAGTGGTAGATAAGGTTGAGACCCCAAAAATTAGAGATTTTGGATTCAAATTTCTCTACCCCTTCCCCACTTCTTAAATTCTACTCCTCCCCCATTGAAAATTTTTCTTTAAAGATAGGGACCTTAACTCCTACATGCATGTGGAAAAATCTAATTTTAATCCAATTTCTAATTAAATCTTTATTCATAATACTAAGAGTTACGGCTTTCATTAGTTACCATATAACATAATCACATCTGGATTCCTAACTCTTCTATTTTTCTTTACGCTATACTTAGTTAACTTATCCTTCTACAATACTTGTAAGTCATTATTTCTTTTTTTCATTTTAAGACAAAATTGTAGTACTATGTTTGAAAAGTCCACCCATTTTCTTTCTTCCCACTCCTTTTTTTTCATATTTCTTTAGCGTCATTCACTATTTTATTTTCATTTTTGTTTGGGCTCGTATGTCCGGAAAGTTTTCTAAACATCTCCAACTATCGGGCCATTTTAAGATGGCCAAATTTGCAGAGGACCCTTGTAATTTCAAAAGGTTTTCCACCCTGCATGTGGATCGAAAAAAAAATTTGGTCCATTTGCAGTCGGCTTTCACCTGTTCACGGCCTATCTTTTGGCTGGCTTTCTCTACCGGCCCCCACTAAGCACTATTGGCTTTCTCTCATTTGATCTGCCCATGTAAGCAGAAATATTCACTTTCCACCGTAGCTAGAACCTATGATATGGTAAGTAGGGCTACAAATTACTACTAAAGGAACTCTAAAGGACAGGTAATGTGAATTCTCAATAGATGAGGTACAAAGTTGCAGACTCTCTCCATTGGGCCGTCATTTTGTGTGGTCCTTGATTTTCTTTGCTTGTTCTTTTGGACATGGACATATGTGTTTCAAGTTCCAATTTCTCAGGTCTGATGGATGAAGACATGATTCTCATTGTAGACCTCGGGTTGCATTTTTTGTCTTAAATGCTCAACGAGAATTGGAATCAATCTTTTACACTTGTACAGTAACAAGGAAAATTCTTGGTTGTTTAAATTTTACTTGTGCAATTAATCGTGTGAGTTCGTTTATGGAGTGCTTTAAAGCTTAGGGTACATATTAAGGAAATTGATCCAGTATTATTTGCATGCCAAATGATGACAAATTTCTGGGAATATTGTTCAAAAATTAAAAAGTCCAAAAAATATAGTTAAAAAAAATGTGATTCTTTGTTTATGCCATCTTATTAGTTGAATTTTTTTTAAATGGGGCCCGTAGTATTTGCATTAGAACCGGTCGTGTGTCTTGAATCTTTTATATTAAAAAAGAGCATTTTCTAATAGGAGTATGGTGTACAAGTGAACTTTTCTGTGTGAACTTTTCTGGCTAGTAGAGAGTGATTTTGCTAATTGTGTGTGTGTGTGTGTGTGTGTGTGTGTGTGTGTGTGGCTTTTGACTATTTCAAATGGGCCCAATTCGCAGCTCTCACATCATTAACTCCAAATTGCTAGAAGAGACTTCATGAACACAAACGTAAAGCTGCATATCATGATTATTAAGTGATAAAAAAAAAAGAAATAATTTGGAAGATTGAGAGTTTGGGAGGAATTGTATACCCAAGAAAAAAAATGAAGTTGAGGCTGAGTTACTTGGGCTTGGGAATTAAGAATAGTTCGTCGGCCTTCTACCAAAAATTTCTTTCTACACTGTCAGTGTATACAACAAGAGGGTTGGATAAATGCAGCATCATCAAAATTTGAATTTAAATATCAAATTTTGTAAATATGCCATGCATTTAGACCTGGTAGTATATACATTGTTAGTACATAAAAAAAATTTATCCTTCTACTAAAATCAAATGTGTGTTGTTTGTTTAATTGTTTTACCCAAGTTAGATCGATCGAATTTTAGACAATTTGAAAATTTTTAGTGGTACTGTCGTGCAGGGTTGTAAATGGTTAAAAAAATTTATTGGAGGACTAATCAAACCAAAATGAAAGAAGAGGGACCATTTTAGCTTTAGTAAAAGATTTTGAAAATGTTTGGTGACTCCGCGGCATCCATTAGCCTAATATCAAAATCCCTAGTTTTGATGAGAAAAGAAAAACGGATAATATAAAATTACAGTGTGGCTTTTATTTTCTTTGTTAAGTTTTACATTTCAGAGGGGATAGCACGCTATTCTATTTTTTTACAGGGGTTATTTGGTTGAATGTAAAATTACAAGAGGGCTAATGGTTGATCAGTTTATGTTGTATGGCGGGCTACTACATACATCTCAAGTTTCATAGGGATGCAATATGCATTTTTCTTTTCAAAACCATCTTGTTGGGATCCAAACTTAGAATAAATCACTGTTACGAAATCGAGTACACAACAATTTAATAACAAACAAATCACAAATATGAAATAAATGGCACACAATATTCAATGTGGTTTGGCTTTATTATTGAACATACATCCATAAAATGAAATCCGTTCTTTATTATATGAAAAAAAATCCATATAAGAATACAACTTAAAATCAATCCCAACTCTTGTATAATTTCTCTCATTTCGTAAAAACCCTCTCTCACCCTATACACGCATAAGGCGAGATATGTAACCTCTTATGTCATTTTGTAGTATATTAATCTTCACCTATTTATAAGCCACATTACTTAGCTAACACCCAAATAACAACAAGAAATAACTACTAATTCCTAATCTTATACAAAATAGAAAATAACTTCTAATTCCTAAACTCTTATAAATAGGAAATTCCTTGGCTAGTACTTTAAGTAATTAAAACAATTAGAAAACTAGTTACTTCCACATAAAAATAAGGATTGACAGGTGCCAAGCCTGTGCAATAATAATAACTAAAAAGTCCTAATTACCACCACAATTAATTATAGAACAAATCCAAGTACTGGAGCAGGGACCCTAGGTGTGCAATGGGTTACTTGATTCACCCTGTTCTCGAAGAGTTTGCTTGATCCGATATACCAGAATTGTCTATAAAAGTATTAAATTTGCGTACAATGGCAAGTAGGGTCGATTCCACAGGGAACGGGTAGGACAATTGTTTCTTTCCAAATCAATAGAACAAAATTGGGGGATATTCAATAGAGTGAAAATGAAAATAAAATAAAATAAACAAAATTCAAAAGCTAACTCAACAATTACAATTTACTAAAAATAGCAATTAATAAAATTCTACCCAAAGGATCAACTTCTCAGGCACGGTCCAATTAAATGATCATCGATGCAAAGGTATTTCATTCATTCATTCACTAGATTGGTTATAGCTATCAACAAGCTCTGACAGCCAGTTCTTCCTTACCTTTTCGACAGTCAAGGTACGATCATTGACTGCTTCCCTAACCAGAAAACAACCCTAGGTACGACCATAGGAATTTAATTATCCAGTTGCATTAAAGTTAGAAGAACCCAACCCTAACCAATAAACACGCTAAGAGGGTTTATTTAAGTTAGATCTTATGTTTCCCCAACATAAAGCCAATTACGGTGGTTGTCACTAGTTGTCAACTAAACGAACAATTACGGATTCAATTTAATTAACGTGACAGTAGGCTATTAAATTAAATCAAATATCCGGCCGTTGATACTCAATTAATAAAATACCCATGAACAATTAATTCAGGAAACGCACAAATAGTAATAAATTGGAAGAAATAGTGAAAGTTTGCTTAGATCTCACAGATGTCATGGACCGCGCCTTCGCGTCGACCTTTGGGTAGAGGAGAAATCTAGCCGCTCCTCATCATGTCAATCTCGCGTGGTTCAATTAATTCCATCCACACAAATATCAAAGAATTGGGAACGATAAAGTAACGAAGAAAGGAAAAAGAACAAGTCTCGCTTGTCTCTGCGTTGGGTTCGTACTGAACCCACCAAAGTAAAAACAAGAGTTTTTAAAGTAAAAAGTGAATTGCCTTTTTATTTTCGTTTGCACTGAAACCACAAGTAAGAACGAAAAGCACTAGAGACCAATCGGCTAAAAGCAAAGCCAAAAGAAATACAAAACGTCTGACAGATGAAAAAGTGAAAAGCTAAAGCTAATCTCCTCCCTTTACGTGAATCTGGCTTTTCCCCTCTTTATATCCTCCAAGTAGCTCCTGGCTTTTCCCCTCTTTATATCCTCCAAGTAGCTCCGCCAGCAAAAAGGAAATCAGGGAGCAAGACTTTGTCCAGGGTTTTAATCCCATGCATCGCGGTTCACGTAGGCCTGATTTCAGGCCTGATTTCTTTATTGGCCTTGCTGCTAAAAGGAATCCCGCGGGTCCGGCTTTTGGTGTCCCTCTTCAGTTTATGGCTTGGGCACGCCATGAAATGGAGAGTCTTCTGGAAATTTGCCTTGCAAGAGCACTTTTTGCACCAATCACCTACAAGTCACACAAATATCAATTATGAGCAAAATATCAATACTTAGCACAGTAAATAGCCACAATTAGGACCAAATAGCAATGCAAAATGTGCCCAATAATTGCTCTATCAAGGATCTTGCCTAAAAAAAAAGTCAATTTTCTAACAAATCTCTACTTTGGCGAATATTTCTTTTAACAACAATTTGCCTTCAACTATCAAATAATATGGTATTGAATTACACATTCAAATCAATACAGGTTTGACACCATATTGATTCCATCAGCAAATGAACACAAATAAACATGTGTAATTACCCCGTATCTAACCTCTCGTTGATTCGTGAGAAGGTGCCTTAATTCACTATCTTTCTTTGCAAGATTTCTTCTTAGCTCCACTTACAACTTGGAATTTCCTTCTCTATTTGTAACCATTGAGGCAATCAAAGTGGTAAAATCACCTTACTTCTTCCCATCTTTAGAATTGTCCCATCATGTATGGTTTTTAAGACTCAACTTACAACGAAAAACTTGTAATTGTCATAGTTTTTGGCGCTTAAAAATTAGATTCTTTTGTTTCTTCAAAACACATGCTACACCACCCAAAAAATCATAATTTGAATCTAAAAACTGTCAAGGATAAAGCATCAACTATTGGAGTTGGAATGTCTCCACCAGTTCACCTTTAAAATTGATATTGGACTTCACCTTTTCTTAACTCTTAAATAACTTGTCTAGATTTACTGTCAAGAATCTCCATGCTTTCTAGCTTCCCATCCTTTACCTTAAATGCTTCTTGCCAAACCCTTAAAACAAGAATGTCACCCATTAAATTGTTGAGTCGGTAATAGCCATCAACCCACATGATCTTAATAGGCAATCAAGACCGAACCATAAACCTTGCTCTAATACCAGTTTGTTAGGATCCAGACACAAAATAAATCACTATGGGAAAATCAAATGAACAACAATTTAATAACAAATAAGGCACAAGTATGAAATAAACGACATACAAGATTTAATGTGATTAGATTCCATCATTAACCTACATCCAATATGAGAGAAAAAATTTATACAAGAATACAATTTAAACCCAAACCCAACCCTTGTATAATTTCTCTCAACTCTCAAGAACTTTCTTTCATCCCATGTACAAGGCTATATGTCACCCCTTGTGTGTCATTTTGTAGTATGCCAAACTTCATCTATTTATAAGTCACATTATTTGGCCAATACCCTAATAATAATAAGAAATAACGACTAATTCCTAATCTTATACAAAATAGGAAATAATTTCTAATTCTTAAATTCATACAAATAGAAAATTCGTTGACTACTACATCAAATAATAAAAATAATTAGGAAACTATTTACTTCCATTCAAAATAAAGAATCTATCTGAAAGAAATTAAACCAATTTTCCAACACATCTATTCTAGGGAATAGATGTAATTCTATGCAATACTATGCAATTCTATGTTACTCGATCTGTAAGGAAAATTATAGCACCATAAAGGTTACCAAAATAAAGAAATATACAATAGACTAGGAGAGCCATTTGCCAAGAAATCTTTAAGAAGACGAATTATTTTCCCCTAATACTTGTTTAACGTATATTTATTTCCCAAATATTATTACTTAGGGACCGTTTTTAATACGTCCTTTTTTGACACTATTCTAGATCAATCCCTCTTTTTTTTTTGGAGCAATATTCTAGATGAACTCTTAATTCTTGAGCGTGCAGAAAATGATCTCTTAAGACAGAAATCCAAGTAATTTATAAATTGAAACTTATGGTGAATTCTAGAACTCCTTAACGTATTGCTACATTATTAATATACAGAAACTCAACATACCCAGATCTCACAAATCCTATAAATTTTCGGTTGCAGTTAAATCATCATAATGTGTGGCCCATACTCTGTAGCATGCTTTGATAAATTTAGATGTAATTTGTTTCATTATCTACATTACTAGGAGTGAGAATTTTATTTATTTATTTATTTTAGGTAGTAGGAGACAAATTAAGACGACACCAATAATTGTCTCCATATTGTTTTTCTTGATTTCCAGATAAACATGTTATTTGTCCACATTCAGGATAAAAAACCATCAATTGTGCACCCTTTTTTGTCAGTTAATGACCTTATTTGCTTTGAATAATATAAATTTCGGTCGAAGAATCAAATATGGCCTAACCATAACAAACAATCATTACAGCTTGAATATACAAATTTATCTTTTGCAATTCTGTTCAAACCAACCCAAGAAAATTTGTGACTGAGAAATCATCTTTCCAAACAAACAAACACTAACAATTCATATGACCCTTGACCAACTATATTGCCAGTGTAAAAGGGGCTGCCCATGATGCCCAATAGCCATGAACAGGTCACCTTGGAATCTTCTATTGTATAATAATACATGCAGCCAAAATAGTATGAGTTATTGGGTTCTTGAGTGGGTATAGGTCCCACCCCCTAAGGTTGGCTCGGCTGTTGGTGGGGGCGCCTCTTCATGTCCTAGTACTCGGTGGTCGCGGTTCAACCTCTATTAATATTTTGTGTCTCTTGGGAGGTGGGGGCAACAAGCGAAGTGACATTAGTCGTACCCGGAATATTATTCCGTCGAATCCCGGATACCTAATGTGTCAGGAAAAAAATAAAAAAGAGTGGGTATTGGTCCCGATTTTAGACTTTTAAAGAAGACGAATGGTGAATTAGTAGCCAGGCAAGGATTAAGGATAAAGGGTGTATGTTAATTCCCTTTTGGTATTGAATGTGCAATTGATTTCCACTACATATGGATTATTGTTTCCACCATTTATGTGGAGAAAGTAATAATGTTGTAACGTTATCTGTTTACTTTGATCCTATCATTTCTATGTTCTTATCAAAATATTATTTATGTTTGGTTTCCTCTGTTATTCTTGAAAAATGTAATAAACCAAAATAATAATTTTTTTTGGTAATTTAGTTTTTTTCTTTTTTGGCTTAATGCCGTTTATCTGCTTTGGAACGCTTTGACTTTCAACAAACATGATTATTACTATTCTGGTGGCTGTGGCAAGTACTGTCACCCACAAAAGATAGATATTTTGAGACAGTGAGGAGTGCTTTGCTTTTCCAGTTGTGCACATGTCAAGTTGACCATGAGTTGCATGATGTAATGGGCCATTTCATTATAGTCATGCAATCATAATTTGTCATCTAAACATCAAATCTGTGGCTAATCAAGTATTTTGCATGATCCATTACATTAGAGATCATGATCACTGAAACACAAGCAGCTGCACCTTTAATGCTCTGTAAACTCCCCCACCCCCAAAAACGCACACACGCACAGAGACAGATATGATTATCCAGAAATATCTTTCAAAGAAAAAAGAGAAAGATATTGCTAATGACGTTCTGTTGAAATCATCTCTTACCTCATGATATTTACTTAATAGTCAATAACATCATGTTTAACAAGTTTAGCAAAAATTATTCAGGCTGGTATAAATGTGTTTGGATTGTGGTTTTTTGCAAAAAAATATTTACGTTTTTCATGAACACATTTTTTAATCATCCTTTTATCTCAGATACATCAGATCGTTAGAATATATTTTTCTATAAAAATTTCTAAAAATAACAATTCAATCTCCTCCTTTTTTTTTTTTTTTTGGGAAGGGGGTGGTGGATGGTAGAGTAACTGTACATGCATCAGAAAGTGATTTGCTTATATATAGTATATATATTGCATGTGGGATAGGTACTTGGAAAACAATTAACAAAAAACTTTGGGAATGAAGGAAAATTTTGTACAGGTTTTTTTTTAAGTAAAGTTATCATACAAATTTACCATCTACAGATGCACAACATCTACCTGTTTTATAACAACTAGAACATTCATATAAATTGACCAAAATTTCCCTTATTGCAGTTGGATTCATTAAGGTATTAGTACTCCTAAACCCCTAGGCTCGGCCATGCTGACACACCTTTTTCAGCTACTTGATTTCCACAAGATTGACAATTCTTATGCACCATGCTAGTTCTCTTATATGTATACGGAAAATTCACATTCCAAAATTTTTGAGTTTAAAATTCCATCATTAATGCACAAATTATCATGTACCATACAAATTGGAAAATTCATTTGAAATGACCAAAATGTCCCAAGGGGGGTTGGGTGGGGGTAATCAGCAAATCCTTGAGACACTGTCCTATTCGAGAAGAAAATTTTCAAAACCAGTCCAAGCCTCCAAACCCTGAAGATTTGGCTTGTTGCCATAATGGCAGAGCGTCATATATAACTTCCTTATGCTTGTTATGTTTGATGCTTCTTACGCACCCTCTTAATTTTCTATTTTCTTATACATACACAAAAATCAGACTTGAAAGTAGCATAGTTCAGAAAGCAAGAATACTCCAAACATGGAGATCAAGAAAACCCAAATCCTTCTTCTCTCAGCTCTCTTGCTTTCATCTTTGGTTCTCAAGTCCCTTGGAAAAAGACATGGTGAAGCTGAATATCAACTTTTCAAGGCTAAATTGAAGCCTAATTCTAACATTGACAAATCCCACTTCACACCATTTGAGAATCCACCTGAGCCCATCCAGGATGGGCTGAAAGAGAAGGATATCATTCAGAAATTGCCCGGACAACCTCCGGTTAGTTTCAAACAGTATGGTGGGTACATCACCATCAATGCCACTGCTGGCCGTGCATTCTACTATTACTTCACTGAAGCAGAGGATCCCAATAAAGCTCAAGATTTGCCCCTTCTCCTTTGGCTCAATGGAGGTATTTGTATATGATTACTTTAAACTAAGTTCAATTCAATAGGGTACAGGTTTTTTATGTCCAACGTGTTCAATTCAGTACGGAATTTTCCCAATTTGTCACTTTCGAAACAGGTCCTGGTTGTTCTTCTCTTGGCTATGGAGCAATGCAAGAACTAGGACCATTCAGGGTTGCTAGCGATGGCAAAACACTGTTCAAGAATCAATATGCCTGGAATTATGGTGTGCAATCTTCTCTTGAAATTTTTACTAGAAATGTCTTCTTTCGCCTTTTAAATGAAAGATATCGATGTTTAGGTACTGAATAATTTTCCAATTAATTTGTTCTCCCAACAGTTGCCAATGTTCTGTTCCTAGAATCTCCGGCAGGGGTTGGATTTTCATACTCCAACACAACTTCAGATTTTGTGGAGGGTGGCGATACAAAAACTGCTGCGGACAATTACATTTTCATATTAAATTGGCTTGAGAGGTTTCCCGAATACAAAAATAGAGACTTTTATATTGCTGGAGAGAGCTATGCTGGTCATTATGTACCTCAATTAGCACATAATATTGTTTACCATAACAAGAAGGCCAACCAGACAATCATTAACCTGAAAGGAATTCTGGTACGTCTCTCTACTTCCATGATTGGTTTAAACTTGATGTTTGTTCAACAAAGAAAACGAATTTTGGTTCAGCTGTGGGCCTAACTTATCCTCCTCAACATGGAGACAAAAAGAATCCATGGAACATGAAACACACATCGTGGGTTTGTATGGATTAGGTATTTTTAGAGATATTTTTCAAAAACTGTACTATAATATTGTATTTCAAAAAATTTTCACCATAAATGCATTTTGAAATGTTTTTAAAAATTAAAATTTTGTTGAAATATTTTTAAAATTTTATTAAAATCTTTAACCGTCACCCGTCACACCTCAACACCTACCATCGCCACTGCCACCCCTCCCCTCCTCCATCTTTGGCCTCCACCGCTGCTCCTTCTCCCTTCCCTCCTTCTTCGTTTTCCTCCCCCTGCTTCCTCCTCCTCTCTCTTCCTCTTCTTCTTCTCCCGTCCTCCCCCCTTTCCCCACAACCCCTCCCCTCCCTCCCCCTCCACCGCAACCACCGGGTTTTTTTGGTGTTCAAACCCATTTGAAAATAGCAATAAGGAATCTCATAAATTGGCTGAGTTGACCACACCAACTTGGGTTTCGCAAGTTTGGTTGTGCCTAGGAAAAAATGCTCATGGCTAGGCAGTTTCTTATACTATTTTAAACAAATCATTGAAATTTGCTCTTTTTTTTTTCTATATATTTCATATTGTAGATATTGAGATTGAAAGAGCTCGAAAATGTAAAATTACTTTGTTAACGTTGTCTATGGAACCGTATTAAAGTTACTCTGTTCTGCCAAAATGCAGATTGGAAACGCAGTCATCAACGACGAGACAGATACCAAAGGCCTGATTGATTACTTTGCAAGCCATGCTTTGATTTCCCCTGAATCTTCAAGAAAACTTCACGAAGATTGTAAATTTTCATCGGATACCGAAACATCTGATGGGTGCAACGATATCATAACAAAACTTAGAACAATTGCAGGAAATATTGATATCTACAGTATCTATTATCCTCTGTGCTTGGATGGCAACTTGACCAGCATCCCTAAGATGTTTTCTGTAAGTTTTCCCCTGCTTTTGGCCTTAGCAGATTCCATGGATACTTTTGACACTTTTTTCAAACTAATGACACTTTTTTTGGGAATGATTCGACGATATTATACATCAGTTGCACCAAAAAAATTTTGTTGGTTTTATTTCGCGCCAAAACTCGGATTATGATGTCATTGAAATTTTTTAATAAAATTCCAAGATTGTCCTTCTCAAGTCAAACTAAACATCATCATAAATCGACTTGAGAGGCGTTGTCTTGTCATTTTATGTGGTAAAAGCTTTTAATCATTTGCCTAAAGATAATTCTAAACAACACAACATTCAATGCTCAAAAGATTAGAGGCTTTAAAAGCCTTAGATTCGATTTGTGTATGGAAGGCTCTTAGCCAGTGGTATGTGATTAAACAGTACTACTCCTATCCGATTGTTAATATCACATCTTCACTTTTTGAATGCCCTGAGATAAGAGATATTTTTAAAAGTCAACCCAATATTTCATTAGTTTTTCTACTTTGTTATTTGAAAAAGTAGCTTTTCGTACCGACCAATGCATTCCTCATGCTTTCAAATTTTGAATTTGAGGATGACTTTGTAAAATTACTCAAATCCACCCCATCTAAATGCAATAATTACAAATTCCTTTAAAAAGTTGGCTTTCCAAGAAATGACTCAAATTATGGGACAGAAGGTGTAACAATTTCCATTTCCCCGAACACTAAAAAGAAAAAAGGGTAAAAATATTTAGGGCTTTTCAAAGTTTTTGCGGGGCAATAGACACAGTTAGAATTTCATTTCATAAAATATTTCGACATGTTAATTTTTTTAATGTGATGTACAGATAATGGAGATTGATCCATGCAGTGAATATTATGTTCAGTCATACTTTAATCTTCCTGAAGTACAAGAGGCAATGCATGCCAATGTCACCAAATTACATTACGATTGGGAACCATGCAGGTTTTGGCTCCCCTCCCCTCTATTTTTGGTTCTTTTTTTTTTTTTTAAGATTATTGTATCTTTATACAAAAATTAGAATTGTCCCTTTTTCCGACTAATTAAATGAATAAAAAAATGCAGTGATGTTCTTTGGGAAGATAGTTCATCAACCGTTCTTCCTTTTATTGAAGAGTTGATGGAGAATGGAATGCGAGTGTGGATATTCAGGTAATTTGCTGATATACACATGGATATGGATGAATATTACTATTATACACATATATGTATGTAAAAGGCTTTACACGAATTAGGAAACTCATACGATACAAAGAAATTTATGAAAGTGGAGAGGGGCAGACTTGAAACCATAAAAAGTTTGAATGCGCCCTATCGTTTTTACTCAACAATTTTTTTTGGGTCCAATTTTGGTATCTGCCAATGACCAAATCATGTATCAAGAGTCATTACTTGTAGCTATTTGCTAAAAACTTCTATAGTCCTCAAGATAACATGTAAACAATGTAACTCTTCGCGAAGAGTGTGACTATTTGCATTGCTCCTGATCGGTTGCAGGGCCACACACACCTGAGCCCCTCTAGTTTAATGAAATTATATTTTGGGCATAAAATTTGTCACTTTTGATTTTTACATCATATTTCTATTTCCATCACTTAAAATTTTGTAGACCTTGCGCAGTTGCGCTCACTATTTTCGTAAAGTTTGATTCCTACAACATTGCCTCCTTAATTTTTTTTTTCAATTTCATCCTCTATTTATATTTTTTGCCTTAAATAATTGAAGTTTTGTAACGATTATCCTGGGCATAATATACCCAGATATTTGAAATTAGACATTTACATCACTTTATGAAGTAGAAGTTCTTAAATCCTGGCTTTCCCAATACCCCTAATGGTCTTTTTCAGCTTGTATTTGGATTTTTAAAGGATTTACCTTCTTTTTTTTTTTTCATTTTCTCTATTAAATGGTACATTTACATAACCTTCATGTTACGTTGTTACAAAAGTGGTGATGTAGACGGAAGGGTGCCGGTGACTGGAACACAATATTCCTTGGAAGTGATGAATATTACAACTTTAAATGCTTGGCGTCCCTGGTATCGTGATGGAGAGGTTAGTACTTTACGATTCGACCAATATTTAGACTTCAGTTCTTACCCAAAAAAAAAAAAATCGATAAGTATTCTATTTTATATTTTGCTTCCGATTCACCTAATAAGGATGTCAATGGGTAGCAATAACATTGGCGTATTACCACGTATAGTAATAAGATTCTTAATATTGACATATTAAGAATTTTATTACTTAAATTGTAATAATAATCTTGACTTATTGTCACATTTACTAATTTTTTTTCTTTTCATTTTGGTCATTAGGTTGGTGGATATGTTCAAGAATACAAGAATAATTTAACATTTGCAACAGTTAGGGGTGCTGGTCATCAAGTACCAAGTTATAGACCTGATCGAGGTCTTTCACTAGTTTCAAACTTTGTAACAGGGACTCCACTCCCTGAAAAATGATTATACAAAAAGATAATGGATTATCACAAAGCTCTCTCATTCGGGATTTAAGTCAATTTGTTTCTTTTACATTGACCCAAAATTGTAGTCATGGCCAAAGTACACAACTTGCTCGTCGTGTTTTGGTTCGTTTAGTTTTTCATCTTTTTTTTTTAACTTTATTATCAATTTAGTCTACAAAAAGCAGTGGGAATTATACATTGCAAAGTTGTTAAGATTTTCTTTTCTTTGTTCATTCTAAAACTTGAATTTGATTTCCATATCGCACATCCTACCATCCCCTTCTTTAATTAAAAGGACAGGAAAAGGAAATACTTTAAAAGTTACTTGCATTCAGCTTGTCCTAAACTAAGTTCAAGCCCTTGCTAGACTGAGCTTGAATGCCAAAATTGAAACAGGAATTTGATTGGAGGAACCACTTCAATACATATAATTGACAAATTTAACTTATTTTAGCATAGCATTTTTCTAAAGGGTATGAAGATAGAATAACCAATTTTTTAATTAAAAAAGAATTTTCAGTTACAAATGATACATGGTAGTTTTTAATTGGAAATAAATATGCCATGTAAACTAATTATAAATACGAAGTAATTTTTAAAAAAATACGAAGTAATTTTTTTTTAAACTAAGAAGTAATGTTAAATTGTAATAAAAATTTCATTGTCTAGAAATGCGTGGTGGAAACTCCTTCAGGGGCAAACGTACTTTAAATCATGACCTTTCTATATATATTTTTTCCTTGAAAAGTACGTTAAGCCATGACCTGAGTGGACAAGTTTGGATTTCCCTTTTAGGCTTAATTTACAATCGATATCACCTTAAAATTATGGATCCATTTGAAATCTAGTATTAGTGTAGTATTCATCATTGTCCAATGTTGAAGTGACACCCCAAGAACTGATAATTGCAATGATTGATGAGAGTAAGTGTTCATATAAAATGTCAGAATTTCTGCCTTGGGTCATGGTTGTTGCAGATGCATAATCGGCAACATGTGTATTAAAAAATGAGAGAAGTGGGGCCTGGCTTAAAGAATCAAAGGAGCATATACTTGTATTCTACTGTGCATATCATGAGAATTTAATCATTTATGATCTTCCCAATGAAATTGTATCAGAGAAAATTTAGTTCCAAGGTTTTCAATTTAGTTGTACCACAACTCGATTGTCCGAGGATTCGTTCCAAGGTTTTTTGTCCAAGTTGCATTCAAAGCTTTCACCAACTGCAACTAAAGCGTTCGGAAATAAGTTATAAAAAATTTAATGAATTGAAAATGTTGTTGGGAATAATAAATGGCATTACTTTAAACCTAAACTACAAATTCTTCAAGAACATCGGGAAAGGATCCAGTACCAATGTTTTAAAACTTGGATCGGTCAGGGGAACGGTTCATGGTTCAATTGATTCAACCGACCGGTTAAATCGATTCAACCAGCCAGTTCAACGGTTCTCTCTCTCTCTTCTTTTTTTTTTTTAACTAATAGGCAACACATGATAATATTTTCTAACATTGAAGACATCATTTTTCAGGGCAAGATATTCATGAGTACTTATGCCAAACATAAATAACACTAACAAGCATAATCCAAATACTAATTAAAGTACATGTCGCAATCTTAAGAAAGTTCACAAAAAGAGTCCCAACAAATCTAATAATTGAAGTGCAGCGACAATCTAATAGCCAATAGTTTCAAACTTCCAATAACAAGCTTCCTTCATTGTCATGATAAGGTAGCACCATATATGTGAATATCAATGCCTTGACAACTTCTTCAATTTAACCTAAAATAGTCACAAGTTCAATACAAAGATATAAGTCCAATTTTATCAAACTTCAAATAAAAAAAATTAACTAACTAAAAAATAACACAAAAAAAACTCAAAAGAGAACAAAATAAAACTAAATATCTAAAAATTTAATTACTACTAACCATCACCAATTAAAATTAAAACATTTTTATTACCAATCATTATCTCCATTGCCATCCAAAAGGCACTTGCGTTGAAATGCTTCTAAATCAATATCTTCCCCAACTTCATTTTCTTTATCTAATTAAATAAATCATACAATAATTATGAATTAATCAATACTTAAAATAATATTCAAAACTCAAATAAACACTTTTAGCACCACATGTTACGAGTAAAAAAAATATTTATTTTAATTTACAACCAACCTTCAACTTGTTGGGATTGGAAATCAACATTGAGAAATTCTTCAAGTTCTTCCTCTAAGTAATCATAATCAAGCTCACCATTTTTTCTTCTTCTATGATCCAAAATTCCGTTTTATCAATAGATTCATAATCAATGGGATCATAAGATCTCTTTCGCTGATCATTCCTATGAAACAATACACTTGTTATAAATCTAGTAGTACATTAGAAAAATCAAATGCAAAGAGAATCTAATTATACCTATATTGCAAGCGTAAATTGTGATGCATATAGACAAGATCATTCAGCTTTTGATGCTCCAATCTATTCATTCCTTTTTTAGTGTGAATGCGCTAAAAAAGGCTCCAATTGCGCTCACATCTAGAAGAAGAAGTTGTCTGACTTAAAATTCTAATTGCAAGATTTTACAAATTTGGAGCATCACAATCATATCACTTCCACCAATTCTCTATCATTATCACATTAAAATATTAGACAAAATAAAGAATAAATTCATAAATTATAAATATTAGACATAATATAAATTATCTGGATAATAATCTAACCTCTTGTGATAATTTTTCAGGGTTACACCAATCCACTTCTATTTCAATATAATCTAGCAACTCATTTATAATCTCTGTATGTGTAGAAAAGTACCACTATCATACTGAAATGCATGATTCAAATAATAAGTTGTGGTATGTAGATTTTTTCTCAACATCTTATCCCACCTATCATTGATGATATCAATATAAGGCTTGTACAACAACTCTTTATTTTTTAAACAGTTTTTGATGCCATTTATTGCTCTAAACATGCCTTCATCGACATAACCCAGTAAAAGCCTTTCATCAGTGTCACAAATAGACAATAAACAAATAAGTAGACCCATTTTTCTCATCATAATCAGTGTCACAAATAGACAATAAACAGATAAGTAGACCCATTATTCTCATCATAATCAAACAATTATTCCAAAACCTTTCATCCAAAACAATTTGCTTCACCTCTTTCTCCTTTACAATTCTCAAAAATTTTTTTGTAATCTTTACTAGTAACCAAAGATTGCAAATCGTCCTTATGATAATGCAAACTTTTTAATGCAATAAAGGTAGTTGCAAATCAAGTTTCACCTAGATAGATAATTTCTTTCCATCCAACAGTCTTTCTCGACCAATTCAAAGTGAACTTGTGATTATAGATAAAAATAGTCACTGTTGAAGCAAGAGACACTAGAGCTCTTACATCACTCATTTCACCAATATTTTTCAAAATTTAATTAATATGGTGTGCAGCATATGGCGACCAACAAATATTTGGACATCTTTCATTCAGCAAATCCCCAGCAACCTTATAGTTACTAGCACTATTAGTAACTAAATGCACCACATTTCTTGGACCAACCATCTCAACAATTTCGACAAATACATTACACAAATTTTCTCCACTTGTTACAATGTCAGATGCATCAATAGATTTAATGAAAGAAATGCCCTTAGGACAGTAAACCAAAAAATTTATCAATGCCCTTTGTCTTGTATCTTTCCATTCGTCACCCATTATATTGCAACCAGTTTCTGCCCAAGTACTCTGAAATGAATCAACAATCAATTTTACATATGTCTTAGCATTTTGTAACAAATTAACTTTCAAAGAATGATATGATGGACCTTTATATCCATAACTCATTGATACTATTTGATCAATAGTTTTTTGAAAAAATGGAGAGTTAACATCATTTATGGGAATGTAAGCATCATAAAACCAAAGAGCAATAGTTGTGTCTATATTTTTCATTTTTCTTTACGTTGCAAACAAGTCTTGATGGTGAGTTGAAAAGTATCATGCCTATCTTTAAAGAAAGTATGTATACCTATTAGGGCAGTTGCTTTTCTCTTTCATTTATTAGATGCACATATCTTATTGGTCGGAGGACAAGGGATTTTTTCAAATTCGTCACTGGTAAATGTATGCATATTTAGGCTAAATGGATTTTCTATTCCAAAGTCTCCTTTCTTTTTTTTTTTTTTTAGATTTCTTTTCTTTCTCCTTCATCGATGCTAAAATTGCATGTCTCACAGCCGGATCAACCTTTGGACACAAAACAATACCGCCTTATTCTCCTGCCAAATGCTGCTTCATATGATGAATACCACCACTAGCAATTATTTTGAAACAATATCCACATGTTAGTGTTTTTCTTCCTTGCTTATTCACACCCTCCGAATAGTGATTCCATCTTATATCCGACTTTTGCCTATGATTTTGACTTGCCGATGCTTCACTATTGATGGCTCCCGCAGCCGAAGATTGTGAATTACTACCAATAGCAATATCCATTATCCTTAACATAATTAATTTAGACATAATTAGTTCATTGTTGCATTATGTACCAATAAGAAAATTAAAAAAAAATTCAGCAACACTTGATGCATTAAAAATAAATATTCTAAACACCTTGATTCCTGGTATTACAATTTAGATAGTCAAATACTATAGTTGTTCCTGTATAATTTTGGAAATAGAATAGTTGGCTCTTGTTTGTTTTGATAATATGCAATAACTATGAACAAATAATGAATGAATATAAAGCAAACAAGTCTTTTTTAACGTATACAAATTATAGTGTCTAAGCTCCAACTTTTACATTTTATGTAACTATGCAGAATGTTTCATGAATAATCTAGAATGACCAAAAGCTTAAGGATTCTTCTAGTGGCCAATTTTACAAAAGTGGTGCATTAGTATCCATTTAAGGTCAGGTCAAAAACTGACTTAAGACAATTGACGATTAGTGAAATCACATATTCCAGCGAAAAACATTATCAATCATAAGGGACCCAAACAACATTATCAATGTGTAGGACCCAAACAACATTCAATCTTTATTCTTGAAATTTTTTATAACAATATCAATTCTCATATTCTGCTATGTCCGATTAATCACATACTTTAATTTTAACTAAACCTTAACTAAATAATTTAAAGAACTTAATTAAATTAGGAATTGTAAATAAAAAAGAGAAAAAGGAACAAGAGAAGCTAATCAATTAAATGAAATTGGGAATTGAAAATAAAAAAGGGAAAAGAAACAAGAGGAGCTAATCTTACCTTTTTCTCTCCAAAGATAACGATCAATTTCACCTCAAATATTTGCTTCAAGATGTTGGAAGGTTGGCAGTCATTAGCTTGTTAGGAAGAAAAAAAAGATTATCAGTAGAGAGTCTAGAGACAACGCCGGTTGCCAAGTGAGGAGAAAAAACAGGGGTGAGTATTGGCGTCTATTTTGGGCTTTAGCAATGTTTGTGTGTTTGAGATAGGGTTTTATTTTTTTTAATATTTTCTTTTATGACTTGAAGTGGACTAGAATGTTAAAAGATTTAAAAGACTGGTGGTCTATCGTTCTACCGATTTTTAACGATTCATACAGTTTTTCTAATTTTTAGGGATTTTTTAGTTAAGTCCAACTTTTGTGCTAGACCGGACCGGTGATATGAACGGTTCGTGGTTAAGATTATGCTCTAGCCAGAAGTTTGCGAAGGGTAGGTGTCGAAATTAGTCAAATCATGAAATTCTTTGTGTTGCAGGTAGGTGGATATAGTAATTTGAGATTCCTGTTGAAAGATCTATACAACAAGATAGATGCTGAGAGGAAGAAAGAAATTGCTGATGGTGATGCAGAATGTGCAGTTGCATTCTTGGCTGGAAAGAAAGCTAATGATCCGATGTTCTATTATTTGTTCCAGTTGGATGATGAAAGTAGACTGCGCACTCTTTTTTAGGTGGATTCACGGTCTCAAACATGGTTCAAAATAGTGGTCGCGATCGTGACCAGGACCGTTCCACATCGATCTCGACATACTGATCGTGGTCTCGGCAAGACGCAAATTTTTGAAACATTTAATATTGTAAAAATTGTAAAAAATATGATAAACAAAAATAATAAAAAATTAGTAAAAATAATAAAAATTTGAGTTGACTCGGGATGACTCGGAGCGACTCGGTTGATTCTATTTGTCTCTGAGACGTCTCGGCTGAGTTCTCAGTGATTCATTATCTCGGAATCATCTCATCTTGATATTAGAACGGAAAGCCCCATTTTGATGACAACTCGGTCGAATCGTCTTGGTCTCGGCCAAGTCCTTGAACCATGGTTTCAAGATAAATAGTCATTTTGGAAATGTATTAATATTTGATTCAACATACAAGACAAATTAATATCACAAGACATTGGTTAATCTTGCTAGTGTAAAAAATCATTTTCAAACCTGTGTCTTTGCTTGTGCACTAATGTCTGAGGAAACTGCTGATAACTATATTTGGATAATTCAGACATTCATATCGGTAATGTTCGGGAAGAAGCTTGTATCAGTTCTTACAGATGCTCACAAATCGATTAGGATAGCAATCAAAACTGTTCTTCCAGAAGCATACCACCGATTATGTTCTTGGCATTTTCAACAAAATGCCAAAATTGGTGTGAAAAATTGCGACAAATTTTTGAGAGCCTTCATAGATATATGTATTCAAACTACACTGATGAGCGGTTTGAGTTGGAATGGAGGAAATTAGTCGAGAACTGTGCACTGCATGACAATGAATGGGTGAAGATAGCTTATTGTTGGAGAAGGTTGTAGGCACATGCATACTTAAGAGGAAAATTCTTTGCAAGAATGAGAAATACCCAAAGAAGTGAAAAAATGAATGATGTAATGAAAATGTATTTGGATGATGGCATGAAACTGTTTGAATTTATCAATGAACGTGAAATGGGAATTGCATGGCTGAGGCATCAAGAGTGCAAAGAACACAGTGACACCGAAAATAGTACTATTGTAATGACCACTACCTTTCCAAATTTGAAAAAACATGAAATGGACTTCTACACTCGTACTTTATTTTTCAAAGTTCATGATGAAATGATCAAGTGCAGGTGTATAATCCTAAGAGGATTGGTTCATTTGGCAACCACACGGTTTACCTCCTGAATAAATATGAATCACTAGGTTCTACTTGGTGAGTGGAGGTAAATAGAGAGGCACTAGAAATGAAGTACTCCTACATGTCATTTGATGATACTGGCATCCCATGTACTTACACGTTTCGAATCATGGTATATAATCACATGAGTCGAATACCAGGTTACCACTTGTTGAAACGATGGGGTAAATGATCTAATGCAGAATTTGAGAAAGAGAGTTTAGGGTAAACTATCATTGATAGTGTTACTCAAATGGCAACATATGGGAATCAAGTTTCTGAGTGCAATGTGATTTGTTACTATGCATCACAAGTGGATGATGGATCAGTTGCCCGGATTAGAGAATTTGTTCATAGAAAGATTGCACATGTGAAAGAATTGGTGTTGTCCAAGGACCACCATATTGGTGATACAACTAGTGTAGAAGTAGGTGGGCAGCGAAGGCTATTTGAGATCAAAGATCTACTGGTTATGAGGGCTAAGGGTGATTGGATAAATTTAAACTTACAAGTAATATACCCTCGAACACATGCCAAATGAAATATTGTCCAGGATTAGATTAATAACTTTTCAAATTGTGTGATAGCTTCTTAGCATCTCTGAGTTAAGAATACACATGTTAGGAGCCTGAAGATCATAAATGAACATGCATCAGGTTTGGTAATAACAAATTGCTACTTATTCATATATAGGCACTTTCAAGTTTTACAATAATGATTTCCATTGTGATAAGATGTAGAGTTATATTGATATCTTTTGCAGAGCGGATATAGAACTGGAAAATCTAGTGTAATGGGCTACATGCCTAACAGCATTTTTATGGAGCTTTCTCATGCATCAGAACTGGAGGTTAGCTCACTGTAATGGCAGAGTTTTGAAACATCAGTCCAAGCAAAATGATGGGATATAATGTTTGTTACTTGTTTAATTTTGTCTAATGCATGGACTTTGACTATAGGGATGGTGGTACTAGCATTGAAAAGGAATAAACACCTCGCACAAGCCTATAGGAGATTAACTAGTGTTTCAAAATTTGGGATCCCACCACACATTGGCATCTCGACAAGAAGTGAAAATGCAGCAATTGTGAAATTTATTCCTAGTTTGAAATAGAAAACAAGCCCATGCATTTACACAAATTTTTTCCCCTAGTGAATTTTACACATTTCGATTCTGTCCATTTCATCAATTTGTGCCACCTGATATTACTTTTATTACAATTTACAAACATTGATTCAACACCTTCTATATAATACTCTATTCAAACAACTATATAAACTATGTTAGCTACATATTAATAAAATAATAGAATTTTGACTTTATTTGCCATAAGTAATAAAAAATTGAGTTTTGGACTAATCTATCTAAGTTAATCATATACCATGATTTTGGATAGATATGGTCATACAATTAACAAAACTAAACTTTTTACGATTTACCCATATTAAAGAAATAAATAACATTTGATTCAAAATCTGTTCCTATGAATACAAAATTTATGTGTTGGAATAATTTGGCCATGACAATTAAAATTTACTTTTTTGGACTAATTTGCCCCTATTATTGATAGAATTAATAGTAGATATGCCAAAAAGCAATTTTGGTTTATAATTAATTTCATCTCATCTTATTCTTGACGAAACACAAGTTAATATTTTTTTTGTTAAACTAAACATCTAACATAAAACCAACTAAGCATTAGACAACAAGATTATTCATCCAAAGATAAGTAACTGCCTCTCATTTCATGAAGAGTTGGTTTGGTTCACGGGATCATATGATAATTTAGAGTTATTTACTTCTATTACTATATGACATTTTATTCTAATAAGTGCATCAACTCTGCTATTTTCATATAACATAATCTAATTTGTGAACTAATTTGACCATGACTATAAATGACTATCAAGCTGAAGTTGATGTTATTTTCTAAAACATCTTAGGAAACATAAAACATTAGAAACTCGAAATTATAAATGAATATATTTTAACAAATTGATGTTATAAATGACTATTTTATTCTTATTTAACAAATAAAATAACAATCACTTGTTATTATTTTTCTCGAGCTGAACTAGGCTCGAACTCAAGATCAATGTTGAACTCGAGTTTTACAATCAAAGCTCGTGGAGCTCGAGATCATGTTGGAAGTCAAGAAAATTGAGTTGATTCAGCTCGTTTTGCAATCCTGTATATTATAACCTTTTCTTTAAATCTATATATTCTTTGTAAATTTAATATTAATATATGTAATCGAAAAAGAAGTGAAAAAAATTTGACAAAAATACAATACATTACGGCTACTTTGTAATTATTGCTTTAATTTGAAGTATGATATTTAACAGAACAAAGTAAAGTTTAGTAATTTCTCTTGCAAAAAATATAAAAATCTAATCATTACCAAAATTTGTATTGTACCAAAAAATCACTCGGGGTGCAATATATAAGGACCTGAAGTGTATAGTGGTTGCCACTAAGTAGTGTTAGCATAAAATCCACCTTTAGAGACTTATATTTGCAGTACAATTCACGGTCTATACAACCAGAATAAATGAGGAACCTAATGTCCATTTTGGCTTCCAGAGAGTATAAGTCTACCAATACTATAGATAGCTACCAAATTGAAGTTGAGGAAGGAGATTTCTTATAGTCTAACAAACCACTGCTGAAATCTCTGGAGATGCACTTGTCCAGGAGATGCCACAGACAGCTTGTGAACTATTTATTTTTCGGATACAATTTTACTTCCATTGCTTCTTGCTCTAAAATTTTGTGTCCAGGCTTATGTGTTTGTATTCGTTTTCCTGTTTTTCTGTAGTGTGAATATGATGCATCTAGCCAACACTTTTGGACCTGGTGGTTTGGTGGTAGTGACCGCCAACTACTGTAGCATCACTATTAGAGGCAATAGGACTGAAAACATTTATTGATGCAATTCCGATCATTGAAACAGACCCGAAACTCTTTTACACACTCACGGAGAGATGATAGGATTTTACTAATACATTTTACTTTGCCATGGATGAGATGACAATGACACCTTTGGACTTCACGGCAATCACGGGGTTGGCTATTGGTGGCAAGAATATTAATTGGGAGGCGACAATTTCTGTTGACAAAGCCTATCTCATCAAAATGTTTGGTTTTGTGCCTTAGATGGCTGTTGACCATCATATTATTGTTGATAATCTGTAGGAGCATTATATTGTCATGGAAGTCCCACCTAACAACGAAGTTATAGCAGAGCAAATGCCGAGAAGGTTCATTTTATTTGTGTTTGGCAAGATTATATTTCACATTAAAATTGGATTTGTCCCTGTGGCATGCCTAACTGGCATGAAGAGTGTTAATGAGATTGGCCTAGACAATTGGGGAGGAGCAGCACTAGCAACACTATATAAAATATGTGTGATATATCAAGAATGTAAACTCAAACTATATGCGGCATGAGGTGTGTGTGTAAGGTAACATACTTATGATTGTTCATATAAGACCGAATATAAACATTTGCAGAGACTAAGTTTTTCGCCTTTTTCATTTAAGTATGAGCTTATGAAACACTACACGTGCATGGAGGTAATATCGTCAATGAGAAATGCATATATTCCTAAATGACGAGATGGAGAAGTTACAATCGCAACAAGGGTAGATATCATCGTTTCAACCATACAGAGGAGCTTTAGATTTCATCAGCCTAGATGAAGTAATTTTTGACTTATTTATAGGTTACAATTTTTCATATGATTTTCAAATATTGATATTTAGCCTTTAACTTTTATTATAAGCCAGGTTACATGGAGGCCATGGAAACAATGGATTTTATCGATGGAGTGCGAGTGCAAATCAATTTTGAACCCAACTCCGCTTCTTCTTAAGGGCCTGTTGGGATTGATGTACTATTTGGGAGACGGTTTGCCGACAAATTGGTGAATACGCATAAGTTACTGAACCACAAAGACCACCGGATGATATGCTTAACATTTCACCTATCCAAGAAGATACCATAGGCGCTCTTTTGATAGGGGTAGATTATGCATAATTTTTTATTGTGTGATCTTCTACTATCAGTTATGAAGATTTTATTCAAAAAAATTTAGTGCCCCCCTAACGGGAATACATAGGAATACTAACAAAAAACATGACTACTTAAATGGTTGGCCATGCAAATGACAGCCCAAAAAAGGTCCCCTTCATGGAAACCCTCTCTGATAACTTTTTGCTGTAGAGTGTGGTTTATGTTCAAGTAAATGGTATAATGAGGTAGGAAACTATTCACAATGTCACTGAAAATGTACTTGGCCTGCCTGTCCCTATTGGGTACAAAGGAAAGGCTCGAGATCCTAACAATCTCTTCAAAAATTAGTTTTTCATATTGTTTAGGATAAAAAAGATATTAGTTTCTCAAATTTGTTATTTTTAACATCCTTGCAAGTCCCAGTAGAGTAGTATGAGATTTTATTAAGGCAAAACATGGGTCTTCGGCATAAGATCATGGAGAAAGGCGTAGATATTTACTACTTATATAGTAATATTCATTCGTGCGGATCTTGCCACTCTTCACATACTGTGGGTGATCTGAGTAGAAGCAGTGGCAATGGTGCAGAATTAGATTGTTCTACTTCATTGGAAGGAAATGCGAGGACAATATCCTCCAAGGAACCTGGCTTTAACAAATTATTGTTTAAAATTAGTCCCTCACGACTAGCCATTTGTTATCAAAAGTGGTGTGAAGAGATAGAAGACTTCAACTGGGACAAACGAGGCATGACCATACACGTTGGATAACTGTGCACGCAATTAGAAATGGACGATAGCAGAAAAATTGATGCAAGTATTTTGAACGGAGACCTTTTGTTTGGGGTGTTGATGGATGGTGGTTTATTCTAGAATATTGGGCTTCATTAGTTTGTTTTGTTAATCACTCACTTAAAATGGGCTACGTATAAGGTGCATGCTTCAAGTAGTAATGTATGTTATTTGAAGTCTCAATTCACTTTTGAAAGAATTTGTACTTTTGTACCTTTAATGGAATGGTTATTACGTAATCGGAATATAATCCCGATGGTAAAACATGTCTAAGTATCATACAATTATCTTTTAATATTGTGCTAAAGTTTGAGATCATTAAAATTAGTAAATGTAAATTTTTTATCCGTCATATAAGGTAGTAGGATCCAAACAACCTTCTTTTATTTTTGTTTAGAGAATCTAGATCCCAACAGTCAAAATATTAAAGTTCTAATATATATTAAATTCTAGTATTTTACAATGATGAAGTAAACATAATATTCATGAAATATTTTCCTACTTTGTTAATGATTAAGAAAGTAGTTCAATTATACGTGTAAAACTCCATAGTGATAATGATTAAAAAAGGAGTTCAACTCCCAATTCTATCAGTTGTAAGGGAACAAGAGAATGCCAACTCCTATCAAACTCTAATGGATCCAGTTGTTTTTGAAGGGAATATTTTGTACCTCAACTAACTAGAGAAGAAACTCATTCTTGTTAGTCACTAGAATTCATAAGTTGCATAATACGAGGAGCCTAGTAGAAGTAGTCTAATATATCAATCATCTGAGATACCAAGCAATATTTGTCAGTTATCGAAGCCAGATTGTCTTTGCCTGCTATTTGGTGTGTTCGAGGTATAAGGAAAGACACCAATATGTAATGAAAATGATGTTAGCAGATGAAAGATAGTAAGTTGTCACTGGCCAGAAAATTTCAAGACTAGGCAATTCCTCATACATGCAAAGACCACTGAATGAATTGTCACAATTATGAGTGATATGTGCTTGTCATAGACTGCTGTGCATAAGCATTGACTGCAAGAGTTCACATGACTTATTCATTCAATGAAGATATTTTGAATCTTTGGTTGTTGATAATAAAGTTTGTGTAAATGATAAATAGTGACATTGTCTTAAATTCAATTGTTAAAAAATTGTCATAGCAAATGCTAATATACTTATCACTTGTGTTTAATATACTTACCCCTAGTGTTTAGTAAAAATTGAAGATACAGCAAAAAAAACTTGAGTCTAAGAAGTTACTTATCCCGGGTGTTAATATACTTATCCCTTTAATTGAAGTTACTTATCCTAGCAAAAAATTAATATACTTATTCCTTAATTGAAGATACTTATCCCAGGTGCTAATATACTTTTTCCTTCTTTGTCATATTTTCTTAAATCATATTAATAATTACAAGCTGAAGATAAATAATGAAATTAAAGGGCAAGTCCAAGAAGTCATGCCATTTAATATACTTCTTCTTTAGAAACAACATCCCATCTTATTACATATTACAAGACGAAGATAAAATTTAAATTTCATACTTAGTCTAACACTAACATCATTTAGTATACGTATCCATTTATTAATACACTGAAGATATACTGGGGTTGTGCAATGAAAATTTAATTATCACTAAAAAATAATACCTCAACATTTATGCCATTTTAAAAACTAATAAACCTATCCAACCAATAATCACATATATGTTTTCACAAAATATTTATTTATTCAAAATGAAATCAGTGGTCAGCTTAATATTACATCATAACTTAATTAACAAACACTAACAAAATTAAGACCGCCATACAAAAAATGATACACTTAAGGATCCCAATTTGTTTCTTCATTGCAACCATATCTCTCTGGATACTGTCAACTGCCTCCATACACTCAAGTGTGTTGATCAAAGGCTGCTGCGACATAACTACGTTGCCTTCAGGCACGACCATTCCACCTTGCACACTCACCACACCAGGCGATGAATAGTGAGCATTTTCTCTGCATTGTTATTAGCATAAGCAAAATAAACTCACTTCACAATGCTAGAAACTACTTCTAATAACTCTATACTTCTGTGTTAGGGAAATTGTGGTAATGTCTGTCTCAATTCGCCGGATTGGTTCTAGCTATTTTTATCTTGCACAATCCTATTCTTCAGCTACATCTTCAGCTTGGCCAGTTCACAAAAGCTACTGATGCTTCAAAACTTGTGGAGGCCATAGCAGAAAGTGTGGTGGTAGACTTTGGAATTAGTCCAACAAGGAGTAGGAAATGCTTTGATAGTTTTATGTGAATTCCTATGAGATAACCTATGTATTCCCTTATGTATCTAGTTGGAGTGTTTGAATGTGATATGGCCTCATAATGCTCTTAAACCCATTCCTATGAGGATAATATAAGATTTGATGTGTTAGCTTTGATTACAATAATGTTAATCTCCTATATACAAATATCATATTTAAAAATTAATGAGGCATCTTTAATTATGATAATGTTAATTTCAATGTATACAAATATCATATTTAAGACAGGTAAAGGACCATATTTGATTATGATAGTGTTAACCACAATTTCATGAAATCAAGATGGATAGACTTCTTTGATGGTCGATAAGAATAAGTAAATATTATCAATATTCAAACATCTCATTTTTGGCAAACTAAATATATTTATATTAGTTTACACACAAAAGTAAGACTTAGAACCATTTGAAATATTTGTTTGATTCGAGAAAGTAAATACATTACTCTTAATTTTATATTAGTTTATAGTTAATTGTCTTGATCAATACAAAACCACCTCCAGCTTTCACTTCCATCCAAGACAAACTGACAATCAATCCAATAAGAAACACAACAGCAGAAGTCATTTTCTTGGTAAGGCCCTCAGCAAACAAAACATTCCAATCAATACAGGCTATTGCCCTAAAACAAAAAATTTCCAGGCCAATTACATCAAAATTTATCCTAGCAAAAATCGAAGCAATATCATCAAGTATGTAGACAAATATTCTTCATGCATGGTAGATCGCTCAGGTTGTCTTCATGAACTAAATTAGCAGGATGGAGAAACAATTCCAAAGCCAATGCACAATGCGTTTCATCCAACACCAAAATTGACAAACATTTCGACCTCCATCTCCAAGACACGTTTCATGAAATACATAACATATATGCCACAATCATTTCTGCAAAATTAAAGAAAATTAATACCTATAAAATGACAGCTAAAACTATAGGAGACCAATGCAAATATTAAAGGACAGTAAATAGGTTTATACCTATCTGGTTGCCGTGGACACCATTGAGGCCTAATGCACGAAAATTTGGATATATTCTTCTTATAAGCTTTCCCAAAACCATAAGTCAATGCCTTATGGAACATGTTTCTCTATAGATACACTAATATTAAGAGTGGAACAAGCATTTGCATACCCAACTTCTAAAGCAATTACGAAAGTTAATCGTTCTCGCCACATGCATCACCAAACATAGTCTATTGAAATTGAACTCCTAAACCGTTAAACTATCATATATATGGATTGTTTCACTTTTCATATCAATCACAAATATGTACCAGTGCATGTTCTTCTAGTTCATAGGAATGCATGTCTCCACAATACTAGTTACGAAAAAAAAAATGTCTTCCTCCATAAATAAAAATCAAGAAGATGAAGTAAAAACTTTTAAACCTTTTCAATAGCATCTACACAACCACCAAAGTTCTCCTTTCTTAAGTACTTATTGCATAATACCTCTAGCCGTGGTGGAGATGATTCACTATATTGTTGGGATATACATTTAATTTTTGTATTAGTAAGTGGATTATAGATATGAGATTATTAGTTCAACAGATTATAACAAAATCCATCACCCGAAACCACGTTGGTATGTACCATATCCGACTGTGTTCACTTGGATGATTCCTTTTTGTGTTTATAGTTAGTAAAGTAGCATAACAATTGAGTACCTTAAAAATCAGCAGTACAGGGAACTATTTTATCACCAACAAAAACAATGAATACAACTATATAAAAACAACAAGATAATTACCTCACATTGAAACCATTCACAAGCGGCTATAGACCTAAACTCCTTCCTATTAGCATCTTGTCCCAGAGTCGATATTAACAAAGTACTATAGATATTACTCAACAACTCAAAACATGTTAGTTTCATTCTATTACCAATCATTACTATCAATGATTGAAGTTCAAAACAAGTATAACATTATACCTTAGGGGCAGTTTAGCATCTAGTAGTTAATCAAGAATCTAGTTCTTCACTCGAATGGGGAGTCTACAAGGATCAATTTCTTTCTTATCCTACTCACACAAATTGCAACCAATTAAATGTTATTCATAAATAACCAGATAACAACCAACAATTATATCACTACCAAATCTTGCCATATAGTATTTCAAATCAATGTTTTGGTCGTCTCTTTTTATTGTTGATTTGGATATGGTATTCAATTGCGATCTTAATATTTTAAGACTGCTGCTACTGCTAGTCATTTGAATAGGTATCATGTTCGAGTATACCTCATTCTTTGCACTGACCAAGCCCAAACACCTCCTGATTTTACATTGCTGCTGTAAATCTTGCCTTTTATATCCTCTTTAGCATCCTCTTTTCGACAGCAATGACACTATTTCCATTAGATGAAGAGCATACACATTCCCCTATTTTTGTGATACATGGATTTTACTAATCTTTTTCAATTTCGGGTTCTTTGCTTCCTTTGTTCGCAGAGGTGGTGTTTGAGGAGAGATTACCTTTTTCTTAGTTATACCACCACTACGAATGATGTTCGCCCATTTGCACTTGTGGTTAGGTTCTTCGATGGGCACATCAGCTATAGGACTCTTATAGTTGTTATCTATCTGACTAATTCGTTTCTCTATAGAGTCTAGTCACTCTATAATTCTATCCAAAATCAAAGAATCTAGCGAGCATGATTCATGTCTGCTGATATGCTCTTTAAAGGTAACTTCAACCTGTTCAGCATCCTCTTGTGATTTACACCCAACAACATAGCTTTTATTTTCTTCATGTAACAGTCTTCTAATAGTTTGTGTGCATTTGTGTTTCTTTGAGTTCTACCAGTCGTAGCTTACCATCACTTGCTCCTGCTTTATTTTTGGATCATTTGCAAATGACTTTGTACAAGATGCAAGTTATTATTAGATTTGAAGACATAAGACATTTCTTCAACAATTAGTAAGAAAACTTATTCTTTACTATTAGTAAGAAAGCAGGATTCTTTACTAATATTCTTGCATACTCCATGTTTAATGCTCCTTAAGTTCCTGGCTCTTCTTCAATTGTCAGCTAAAGTCTGTTCTGTTTTACTTTGTTCATATGATATTTTTCCATCTGCTTAAGTTTCTAGAATGTGTCGAGAAGAATCCCTCAAGTGCTTTCGATATCCCCAAGGTGCATCATATTATATTGCACAACTAGTACTCTTCTTACCATTCATCCGGTGGCCTATTGCTGAGTTTTTGACTGTATTAGGTGACAAGTTTTACTCTAACTTCTTCTTCTATATTTTATTCATTCCTACACCACTTGCACAGTTTTGATACTAGACTATAGAGGCGTCCTTAAAATTATATGATGCTTTACTTTTCGTTCACCACAACTAAGGTCCAATCAACTTCTATAAATGGGACCCACCACTCATATAGAAGTAGCTAACTAGAATTTGATTAGTGTGACTTATTGAGGTACCCTCCCAAATCAAAGATTTGAATGGCATCATTAAGTAGAAGTTAATTCTAATTTGCACCTTTCAATGATATACGAATTTCTACTTAGTTCAAAAACTTCAAATCCATAAAATATAAAATTAATTCCACTTTAAATAGAATAATTGATAGAAGTGTGATCGATTTTATACTTAAGTAGGAGAATTTTACTCCCTCCATCCCAATATTAGAGTTGACTTTTGGGAATCCAACTTTTTATAGAGACAAAGTAATCATTATGTTTAGTTGAGATGGCATTGGTGAATTTACATATGTAACTTTAGGATTCAAAATATTTTCTTGTTAAATGTGCATTGAGATTTTTAAAAAGTTGCATTTTCAAACGATAAGATTGGAAAGTATGTGTTAAATTTGAAATAGTGACTCTTATTTTGGGACATCAATAAAATGAAAACATGACATTAACAATAGGATGGAGGGAGTATGCTTTAGAAACTAATGTATGATAAATTTTATACTTTAGGGACTAAAATAGAACAAATTTTATATTTTGGGGACTAAAGTGAAAGAGATTCTATCTTTAGGGAGTAAAATGTTCTCATTTGAAGTTAAGAATCAAAGTGGGATATGAGTATAGTTAAAGGATGCAACGTAAAACTAACCCTAATTAAGTAATCTAAATCCAAGCCTATATTGGAGATAATCAGGATTAGCTAAAATTAACTTTCCAAGTCTATCTTCAGGATTAGCCACTGTAATTTGTAATAGAAAAATATTGCTCTATATATAAGACACATGACTTTACATAATAGAAACAAAATGAAAGATAGTACACTTCCTTAACTTAAAGAATTTTCATATTTGTATCTATCAATTAAGGTATTTTGTGGTTGTGAATCACTTTTTATAGGTGAATCTTAGATTAACCTGCACGAGATAATCCTTGAGGGAAATTGGCAAAACACCATTAAGATGATTTCGAGTTTTGAACTATAGATATAAACACTTTGATATTTTGATTGGAGATGCCAATGTCATTCTCACATTGCCTTCTTTCTATCTCTCCGTTCTCTCTACTCTCAACATTGTGTCTTCCATTCTTCCTCCCTAGGAGAGAGATCTTAACCTCAAGTCAAGGTCTCTCTTTCTCTTCCTCTATTTTTATTTTTTGTTTGATAAAATCTCTTCTATGGTATTCTAGTGAGAATTTTCTCTCTCCTAATGTTTTATTAGTGAGAGTTTTCTTCTCTCCTAAGTTATTTTACTAGGAGTTTTGTTTAGTTTTGTTATTTTTTTCCTCATATCTAAGAGTTTTTTCATATTTATATGTTAGAGCTGAAATTTCTTGGGTCTTCTAGTCAGATCTCAACATTAGTTCAAGTTCAAACCAGTTGGATAGTAGAACTAAGAGAATAGACATGCACAAATATTTATGGAGCAGTTCATGCAATTGGTCAAATTTGATAGTTTGTGATTCACAATACAATCTTTTATATTTTATAACTTTCCTAAATCTAATAAATTTTCAGATCAGATAAATCTATTTTTATTCTATTTTTATATCTATTTTCAGATCAGATATATCTCTTTCTCTTCCTCTATTTTTATTTTTTGTTTGATAAAATCTCTTCTATGGTATTCTAGTGAGAATTTTCTCTCTCCTAATGTTTTATTAGTGAGAGTTTTCTTCTCTCCGAAGTTATCTTACTGGGAGTTTTGTTTAGTTTTGTTATTTTTTTTCCTCATATCTAAGAGTTTTTTCATATTTATATGTTAGAGCTGAAATTTCTTGGGTCTTCTAGTCAGATCTCAACATTAGTTTCAAGTTCAAACCAGTTGGATAGTAAAACTAAGAGAATAGACATGCACAAATATTTATGGAGCAGTTCATGCAATTGGTCAAATTTGATAGTTTGTGATTCACAATACAATCTTTTATATTTTATAACTTTCCTAAATCTAATGAATTTTCAGATCAGATATATCTAAGGCATATTCTATGTATTTTCTACCATTAATGCAGATTGTTTTGTCAAGCAAATCATGATAGACGATTTTTAACTAATTTATTAATAATATTAAACTTTTTATCAAAAAAAAAAGAAATAATAATATGGTTGCTCATCGTTTAGCTAAGTTTGCATCATTATTTTCTTATTCTTGTGTCTGAAATTATTGTCGACTACCTTTGTTATTTCTACTCTTGAAGCGGATTTAGTATTTTATTAATAAAATTTGCATCCTTTTCTTGTTAATGTACACAATTGTGCATAACCATTTAGGATCAATTAGATAAATATTAGTTTGTATAAATCTATTTTCACAATCTATTGTATTGTCTAAGTTAGTTGTATAGGTCATTGTATTGTAATGCCTATAAATGTAGTTCCCTATTCTAAATTTCTCTAACATTTCCATAATTTTTTTTAAAAAAAGTCTATTGTCAAGATTAGCCACCATCACCAGCAAAATCTTTTCTCGAACTAGATTACATGAAGTAATTAGTTAATATTATTGCAGTAAATCAGTAATAAAACATCATCCCCGATTTACTACAAAGTTGGAGATTACAGTTTCAAAAAGGCTCGTTTATAATTCAAGTCTAAAAATGGAATTAGTTTTTAGTAAGTAGCGATCAAAGAGGTCTTGGTCTAATAGCTAAAATTGAGAGTCCAGAAATTAGAGATCCAATGTTTAAATCCCCTTGCCATCTCCTTACTTCAAAAGTCCCACCTACTCCTCCTGGAAAAAAATTAAAAAAAAACTGTAAAGTCTCCCCAAATTTGGCCTTTTTATTCTAGAAAGTGTCTCTACTGAAGCCTTATAATTATTGTAAGGCTTTCTTCCCCCAACCTAAACAAAAAAAAAAGGAAAACAAGAAAGACAAAAATAAAAAAAACGTAAATCTTATATACACTGACAGTATATATACTATCACCATTGAATCCATGATATATGTGCACAAATTGAGGTTCAAATTCAATTTTATATAATTGTCATTCATTCAGAACTGACAACGTATAAACTATAAGTGCAGGAAAAATTAATTCATAAAAAAATGGTTTACAAGGAAGAGGAAAAAGGGAGAAGTACGACAAGAAGTAAGATGGCAATAAATATGGTTCAAGTTTAATGAGATTATCAATTGTAAATTTTCACTTATTCCATGTTTTACAATAGATAGATTGGCAAATACAAAATGTTTCTCAATGCACATTAATAAGTTAGATGATGGCCGAGTTACTAATTATTTATATTATATTCATATAATACATATTTTTATATATAACTTAAAAAAAATTTTTACATATAAAAAACATTCTAAAAAATACTTGTTTTTTTAACATAACCTTATGAAACACTTAATGAACTTTTTACCTATTATACTTCCTTAATTATACTTCAATTTTTTACAAAAATTCAAAAAATTGTGTGACAACAATGACATGTCTATGTAGTTATATAGAAAATGACACCTATCTATATCATAGTTTCTATAAATTTATACATGTAAACATCTTAAGATGATGAAGTTTTAATAATTTAATGCCTAATACACAAAAAACTAAGAGTTAGTAACAGTATTAGTGTATCATAGTGTTTAAAGATTGTAGTAATTATAGCAACATTTTTAGTTTCGTAACATTCAACTGTATTCGCAACTAGACTCAACAAAACTTGCAAAAGACTACACTTAGACAAAATATCAAACACAATACATGCAATAAATATAACTAAAATGTCTAAATTAATAAAGTTACTCTTCACGCAGATATTGCCACAAGTTTTTCTCGACAATGGCGCTAAAAACTTGACGAGTGCGAGGTATATATATAATAATTAAGTTCAATTCATAATTAAGTTTTACATTTATAAATTTTTAAATACCCCACACGCGATTTTTCGTAAGTATACACGTTGTAAGCGAGTATAGGGTATTAACAGTCGAACCCATAAGGAAAATGGACAACTACCGGCATTACTAAAACTTCTCTATTATTTAGACTGTCATCAAATTAAAACAAATAAACTAAACTATAAATGGATAGACAAATACAAATAAAAACTCTTTGGGCAATGGAATCCCTACCTATTCATACTAGCGCAACTCCCTAACCAAATGAGTACTAAAATCTTAGCTAAATTATAGTTTAATTTCTTAATATTCTTGATACCTGCTTTCGTTAGTGTACCAACTATACCTAAAGTTAATTCATACCTACTTTCGTGGTTTTGAAATCAACTACAAGTTCATTAATTTCGATGAAATTACATGGAACAAAACTATAAAAGTCACAAAGTTGAACCTCTACTTTTGTGAGTATACTTCCCTAGGTTTAACATTTCTATGAACTAATATCAAATTTCAATTCTCATTGCAAATCTAACACATTGTGATGATCATAATCAATGTTTAGTTAATCATGATTATAAGAGTAAAAGTGCTAAATAACTCAAACAAGATAATAGCATCAATTAGGCAAGAAATCAACATCAAACAATCATAAAAAGTTCAATCAAATACCCAAGGTATATACTTTGAATCAACATGACAAACACAATATCAAAATCTTGCATTAACAAATTTAGAGTTCAATACAAAGATAAAGATGTGGAAAGAAGAAAACCCTTGTCACTAGAGTCTCTTGAACCTCTACTTCTTCAGCTCCCTTGACCTCCTTGTTGAACCAATATAAAAATGGATAACCACATCTAGATTATACTATACTAACCTACACTAAAACAAGAGAAAATAAAGAGAGTTACATTTGTTAAGACCTTGTGTCTTGTCTCAAAGGGCAAGATACAACCCCTTGATTGTTCTTCTTGTCTTCCAAACTCTCTCTCTCTTCATTCAAGCTAACTAGAACTAGCAACTCCCAAAACTAGAAGAACTAGGTAGTATATATTTTTGGTCTTGTATTATTGAAGCCAAAATGTCAAAAAGAGAAACTCCTAGAATCCCAAAAAGTTGGTACAAATTGTCCCTTTTTGTCTTGTCAAAAATGAAAAAAAAAATAAAAATCATGCAAGTTGGCAACTTGCAACTGCCATGAATCTCTCGGACCAATCACTCAAGGGATTCTCCAAAGGATTGTGCAGAGCAAGTGATTCTTTGCGAAATGAAATTCTGCCCATAATTCCTGGCAGAATCCATAGAGAATCCATTGAGGGATTCTTTTTTTTTTTTTTTTTTGCTTTTCATCCTTGACTTGCCACCACTTCTTTTAGCCATTGTTGTGACTTTTCAACCTTCTAATTCTCGCTCATTTTACTTCCAATTGAACTTGATCATTTTATCTACAAAAACAAAGAGATTTTGCAAGTAAAATGACAAAATCACAACTAATTCATTTATCTACTCAAGGTGCAAAGTAGTGATAAAAGTGGACAACTTATATCATTTAACCTTACAAATTGACTGAAAAACACTATAAACACTTTAAAAAATATCACAAATTTAGCCATTATTAACTCCCCCATACTTAAATCATTACTTGTTCTCAAACAATATCAACAATTACACAACCAATGATCCAAGTGCCTAGCCAAATAATATATATTTTCAAATTCAAATCCCATAACTTAGAAATCAACCATTATGCAATTATTCAAATTCCACTAGATACTCATAATATCTAGTAAAGGAGAAACAATTATACTTGAATTTAGCATGTTCAATTCAATCTCTCACCTTAAGTTAACTCTACAAATAAGCAACTCATACAATCAACAGATAGCTAACACTCTCCTACCACCATCTTTTCCTCAAAACTTAAGTTTAAAGAGGGAATTATTCACACAAACTATCAACAAATACTTAAATTATGAAAGTTTTTTTTGACACGAAAATTAACATTTTTAGATGAAAATCCACGGTTACTCAACACTCGCACACTCAAGTCACTTAACTTCTCCTAATTCAAGTACCTTTCTAAACGAAAGTCGACATTTTTAGATGAAAACTTCCGGTTACTCAGTGCAAGAATCATTGGAGTAAAACTCTTATTTTACGCTCTTTTTCTTCTTTTTCTCTTTTTTTTTTTTGAGAATATCCAATCTCTCTTAAAGCAATATATATAGAGTGGGAAGAGTATCACTTAATTGACTGTATCAATTGCTTAGTTTTAGATTTAAATAAAAGGAAGAAATCTCATTAACATGCAAATATAAGCATAACTCTCTTTACTTTACCCAATATAATTTCTAAAATGTAAAAATTTTAACCACATAATAACTAATTCCAAGTCACATAGGAAATGAATTGTTCAAAAGCAGATTTCAAAATCCAACAAGTAGGAGAGTTAACTTCTTGAAAGTTATATTTTTTGACTTTTCTCAAACTTTTTGAGCCATAGTGGAATTTCGAAAAAGATTTTGAAAAAATTTTGATAAAGTTTCCCCTATAACTGGGAAAAGCTTCATGCCAACAAATTCAAATTTGAAAAAAATTTTCATGAGGCAAAATTTTCAAAATACATTCCAACATTTTCAATACAATTTCAGTCAACAATCATCATTGCATAGTCACAGAAAAATTAAACATATTCCCCTAAACCCATTTCCCTCCCCTACTTTTAAAATTCACATTGTCCTCAACGTGAAAGTTAGGAAAACGATACAAGCAAAAGCAATACTCCCCTATTTAAGCAAGTGAAGTTCAAGACCATGTGATGAAATTTGCCCTATCGTTCAAGTTGCCATACCAAGAAGAGCGAAATTCAACTAGTGAGTAGCATTAGTTCAAATAAAGCAATTTAAGAAAATATGAAAAACACACTAGAAGCAATACCAAGTTTCATGGCAAATGCAATATCAAAAGATCAAAATTAAGAAAGGACGTAGCGCACTTCTCCCCTATGAATTGTTTCATCTCTGTGCTAAGGTTGTGTTGAAATTGGAGGCTGGATCCTAAGGTGCTTTTCCACTTGTGCCTTCTTCTCTTGTTGTTGGTGTTGCTTCTTTTCTCCTTCAGATAATATCAACATTGATTTTATAGCAACCTTAGTTGGAGAATATAAACTATTAAAGTACCAATTCAACATTGCCAAGAAAATTTCAAAATTTATGAGAAGCACATTCCCAAAAAAAATCATCACCAAATAGCATAAAAACCTCTAATAATATGTATTATGTCCTCAAAACATCATAATCAAGACAAATTTATAAGTTCTGGAATTATTCTAGAATTTACATTTACCATTATACCTCAAATTCACAATTCACAATTAGTTTCATTTGTTGAAAAATGAGCACTTATACATCATAAAAAATGCTATGTAAGACCAACAATAAGTATAATGAATCTAAATAAATACCTCATGAAAATTGCCTATTTATCAAAGAATTCAAGAAATGACATTTTTCTTAATTCCTCACATTGCATCAATTTCAATCAAAATCGATAAATTAACATGCTTATGGAAGTTAAATGAGCTTAACTAGACATCAAAACAACAAAAAAATTCATCAAAAAAACTCCAAGAAATTCATCCAAAAATTCAAGAAAATTCAACTATGGTGAAATTTAAATGAGTCAAATAAAGTCAAGAAACTTACTTGAAACTTGTAGTGTAATGAAATGCAAAGCAAATGATGCAAGAACCTCCAAAAGTTTAGCTCAAATGAACTCCAAATTGAAAGAAATGAAAATCTAGAACCTTAAGATTCTTGACTCAAATCTTCAAAAAGTAGGTGTTTTTGATGATGTTTGAATGTTGCTCACAAGATGTTTTGAAGTGATTTTGTGGTGATTTTGAGGGATTTAAATGGTGCAAAATGGAGATTTGATAAAGTGGGTGTGTGAGTATATAGTTGCGTGCATAAGAGGAAGAAGAAAATGAAGGAAAAAGCCTGCTTTTGCTTCTTTAAAGCATGCTATGCAAATGAATCCCTTGGGGGTTTCTCCAAGGGATTGTGACCAAAATCTTCAATTCCATTTTCTTCACTTAATAAAATTACTTCAAACCAACTTCCTCAAACACCAATACCTTAAATTTAACCTCTAAAATTGCAAACTCACCTCATTCACTATATTTGCATTCAAAACACACATATACATGCATTATAGACTAGAATTAATATCAAATGCTCAAAATGCATGTAATTCCTAAAATGTACAGTATAAATATGAAACTCCCTTTATTCCTTGTCCAAAGTGTAATTTTGACCATTTTCAAGATCTTGTTGATTTTACAATCTACAAAATACATAAAGGCATATATTAAACTTAAAAAACATGAGAAACAAGCTAAACACTAGAAAAAAAATAACTAAATCATTGGGTTGCCTCTCAACAAGAGCTTTGATTAAAGTCGTTCAGCTTGACTTTATTCCCTCATCAAGGAGGTTTTATCAAAAAGTAGTCCACCAATTTAGGTCGTGGTGGATCTACAAAGGATGGCTCCATCTCATGAGCCTTATATCCATATGATTTGAGAGTCGGAGTTGGCTTACCAATTGCAAGTGCTTGATAGATATTACCTTACATTTACAACATTTGAGAGCTTACCAAAAGATCCTTCGCATGGCTTTCTTGGGCAATAATATTTTTAGAACCTACACTTTCAATACTCTCCTCAAGCGGGGTTAAATATGAATCCTTAATATTTGTCTCTTAAAGTTCAAAGTTAGTTCCAAAGATATGATCATATGAAATGGACATCTCCTCATTGAAACACAAAATAGATTCATCATTTTCATCAAAATACAATCCCCTTTTACGTACAACATTCCCATCATTCATAATAGGGTTAATTCGCATATTACTATTTGAAATAACTTCACACAAACCATGTAATTGGTCATGTATTCTTTCCAAATGTGAAGATAATTCCTCTATTCTTCCTTCCACCCTATCAAAACAATTTGAAATTGCATTTGTTAGCCTTTCTGTATCTAAATTTACTTCATTAGCAAATTTTTTTTATAGTAAGCTCCTATTCATTTTTTTTTCTTCTATGGTTAACTCCCAAAATAAAGGTATATTAGCTAATCTTTCAATAGCTAATTTCCAAGATGATTTAGATATATTGGACATATTGGGGTTGGTAATCATAAAAATATGAAGAACCATTATAAACACCTTGATTATCCCAACCATAGTCAGAAGAATTACCACAATTAGGGCCATATTGATCAAAATAAGAATTGTAATGCTCAAATTCATCACATTGATCTACATGTTGTGCTTGTACACATTGATAATTAGCATGACAGTCTCCACACAAGTCACAAACTACATAATTGGAATTCAAAGTATCAACACTCCTATATTGCTTAATCAAATGCATTAAATTGTCCAATTTAGCACATAACATAATATAGCCAAATTTGGCATTTAAACTCTTCAAACCATCATTAAAAGGCATATCTACGGCTCTTTCTTGATTACCACCACTATACGTTGCACATTGAGAAAACTATGAATTATAGTTCCAATTTCATTCTCTCAAATATCGTCTGCCCATTTGATCCATCCTTCTCATGTCCTAAAAATGCTTTTAAACAACTTAAAATCAAGATTAATCAAGAAGAATAGATAATAATACACATATACAAACTAAACACAAAAATAAAAGACAATAACATATGAGACATACAAGACTCAACACACAAAAGCAACTAGATTCAACAAACTCATAAAAGGCTACATTTAGACAAAACATCAAACACAATACATGCAATAAATATAACTAAAATGTCTAAATTAATAAAGTTGCTCTTCACGCAGATATTGCCACAAGTTTTTCTCGACAATGGCGCTAAAAACTTGACGAGTGCGAGGTATATATATAATAATTAAGTTCAATTCATAATTAAGTTTTACATTTATAAATTTTTAAATACCCCACACGCGATTTTTCGCAAGTATACACGTTGTAAGCGAGTATAGGGTATTAACAGTCGAACCCATAAGGAAAATGGACAACTACCGGCATTACTAAAACTTCTCTATTATTTAGACTGTTATCAAATTAAAACAAATAAACTAAACTATAAATGGATAGACAAATACAAATAAAAACTTCTTAGGTAATGAAATCCCTACCAATTTATGTTATGCAACTCCCTAACCAAATGACTACCAAAATCTCGGCTAAATTATGGCGTAATTTCCTAATATTCGTAATACCCGCTTTCACCAATGTACCAGTTATACCTATAGTTAATTCATACCTACTTTCATGGTTATAAAATCAACTACAAGTTCATTAACTTCTATGAAATTACATGGAACAAAACCAAAAAAGCCATAAAGGTGTACCTTTATTTTTGTGAGTGTACTCCCTAGATTTAACACTTCTATGAACTAGTATCAAATTTCAATTCTTATTGCATATATAACACCTTGAAATGATCATAATTAATGACCAGTTAATCATGATTATAAGAGCAAAAGTGATAAATAACTCAAACAAGATAATAACATCAATTAGGCAAAAAATCAACACTAAACAATCATAGAAAATTCAATCAAATATTCAAGGCATATACTTTAAATCAACACCACAATATCTAAATCTTACATTAACAAATTTAGAGTTCAATACAAAAATAAAGATGTGGAAAGAAGAAAACCCTTGTTACTGGAGTTTTTTAAGCCTCTCATTCTTCATCTCCCTTGACCTCCTTGTTGAGCTATACAAAAATGGATAACCACAACTAGATTATACTATACTAACCTACACTAGAACAAGAGAAAATAAAGAGAGTTACATTTGTTAAGAGCTTGTGTCTTGTCTTCCAAAGTCTCTCTCTTCTCTCAAACTAACTAGAACTAGCAACTCCCAAAACTAGAAGAACTAGGTGGTATATATTTTTGGTCTTGTATTATTGAAGCTAAAATGTCAAAAAGAGAAACTCCTAGAACCTCAAAAAGTTGGTACAAATTGTCCTTTTTTGTCTTGTCAAAAATGGAAAAATAAAATAAAAATCATGCAAGTTGGCAACTTGCAACTGCCATGAATCCCTCGGACCAATCCCTCAAGGGATTCTCCCAGGGATTGTGTAGAGTAAGTGATTCTCTGTGAAACGAGATTCTGCCCATAATTCTTGGCAGAATCCATAAAGAATCGCTCGAGGGATTCTTTTTTTTTTTTCATCCTTGACTTGTACCACTTCTTTTAGCCATTGTTGTGACTTCTCAAGGTTCAAATCCTCACCCATTTCGCTTCCAATTGAGCTTGATCATTTTACCTACAAAAATAATGAGATTTTGCAAGTAAAATGATGAAATTACAGCTAATTCATTTATCAACTCAAGGTGCAAATTAGTGACAAAAAATGGACAACTTATATCATTTAACCTTACAAATTGACTCAAAAACACTATGAAACACATTTAAAAATATCATAAATTTAGCCATTATCAGGTACATTTGAAGCTGCTCCTTGGTTAGGTTGTCTTTCAAGTGATAGTGAATTTGATATTGTTTCTTGATTAGTAAGTCTTTCAGGTACCTATCACAGGAAAAAGTTGAAGTTCAAATAATGGTTGAAATAACCATAAATAATGTAGAATTCTACATTCTGTTTACCTTATAAAACTTGGAGTTTGGGTGAATCGAATTTTTGCAGCTTCTTGAATTATGACCTGCTCTAAAGCACCTCTTACAATGAATTGTGACCCCCCCTTTTTCTGGTTGATACTTGACCTTTATTTTGGTTCATCAAGAGCTCTGTTACGAACCTTTTTTGGTCTACCAGGTATCTTTCTAATTGCAGGTGGACTAGGACCAACTTCTTTGCATTTTACCCAGCATGTATCACTTGGAACAAGTTCAAACATATACACATATACATTTAGATATGCATCTCTCTTGTAGCAACTATGAACAAAGTCTTCCACTAGCCTCCTTGCTGCTTGTATTGCAGCACAAGCATAAGTGCAAGGATAACCTCTCAATTGGAATATGCCACAGGTACAAGTCTAGCTTTCCAAGTCCACTACAACTGTATTTCTAATTCCAGATCAATCTCCTATCTTTCCTTTCTACCCAAAATAGCAACACAAACTCTAGTAGATGTCCTATTTTTCTCATTTTTCTCCATGATGTTGGAGCATATCTTGCCCTGAAACTTCTCCATTCCAACTCTTTTCACCTGAATTCTTTGCATTAACCTTCTCCTGATACACTCCAGCATGCCTATCACAGCTTGCTCTCTTGCTAGCAGAATATTTTATCCATGTTGCAACTCACAATTAGATCCATATGTGTCCACAATTGCTCATCATCAACCATGGATTCAAAGACTTCATCTTTTTGTTGACTGTTGAGTCCAACTTCTTCTTTTGATTGACTAGTCTCTTATCATTTGCAGAGGTTTAGCTGGTCACATAATGCTCCACATGCTTGATGACATCAGGTGCATTCCTAGATTTTTTTTTTTATGTCTTCTAACATCTGTAGACTTCTCACTACTTGATGGTACAGAAAGATTTTGCCCTGCCCCAGGTTCTTCTTGACCAGCTTGATTTTTTTTCCACCTTGCCTTTGGTTATATGGAAAAAATTTTCATTGAATAACTTGCAATTTATTTAATAGGTTCATCACCTTTTTTGTTAGCAAAAATATCTTCATCTTCTGCTGTCTCAAGCCCCTCTTTTAGCCACTCAGGTTCACCATCATGTGGACCCTCACCAATTTTAGCCTCCATATTTTTTTGACCATTTTGTCCTTACCTTCATTTTCAGCATCTTCAAAAGTTTATTCCCTACTAGCAGCATATATTACTTTTGTAGGAAGCCCATCATGTGTAGTATTCATTAATTTTATGTCATCTTCTCCTCTAATTGGAACAAACCCACCATCCAAATCAATAGTTGGACTGCAATACCAGAAACTCACTTTGTTGTTATTAGCCACATTCATATACATTTTGCACTGTAGCATAATGGAAAGCTCTTTTGGATTCCTCTTCCTAAATATTGCCACCTTGTCTCCTATGTACACAATAGTTGGTTCCAATTTGAACCTTCCTCCATAGCACATATGCACTTCCACATATTCACTTAGTTTAGCTCCTCTGTTTGATATAATATAAGAAAGCAAAAAACTAGTTTCAGTGCCACAAGTACATTGTCTTAAGACAACTATATTATGTTATATACAACTTGAAAACAGACATATAATACTTGGGACAAAAAACAACTAATTTTTATGAGTATGGCGGATAGATATACACGAATCTGCACAAAATCCAATTCAAAGACTAATCTTGATAAAGTTTCTATCTTTAAATGCAATACATGAGTTCTATGTCAACACAATTTTAGGACTAGTTATCAAATTTTCTGATATACGTACAACTGTATTATGTTATATATACCTTGAAAGGAGATATATAATACTTGGGACTACAAACAACTAATTATTATGAATATGTCTTTACATATTTGAATTCATAAGCAAACCAAACACTATAATACAGTATTGATATACACCCCTAAGCGTTACATAGTAACCAATATATGAAAACCCTAAACTAATAATAACATACCCATAACCTTGGGACTTATTTGCTGACAATATCTATTGCATCATATAAGATAAATTTTCGAACATAATCAATATAAACCCAAAACTTACCAACTATACTTGGATCTATCATAGTCAATCTTCTTTCTCTGCTCCAATTCACAATACCTCTAATAGTCGATCTTCCTCCTCTGCTCCAATCCACAACGCCTTAGTCAAGCTCCCTCTCTTTCTCTTCTTCTCTCTTTAGGGTATTCTCTCAGTTCATCACAAATTGGAAGAAGCAAATGAGTTTCATCTTGTTGGATCTTTATTTAAGGGGGTATTTTTGGCATTTTGGATGCTCCCGTCACTTCTAACCAACGTTTTGAAACTCAAACCGTTAATTGAACCGGTAGAGTGTTCAGGTCAAGATTCAATCGGTCGGACCAATTCGACCCTGTTTCAATAAATTTTTTAAAAAATAATTTATATAAATATATATGCACAAAATAAGACATGCATTGGACTATTTAAGACTTCATATGATGAAAAGTTTAATATTTTCAAAGAATTTGGATTTTCACAAATAAATTTTTTAAATTATAAGTTAAAACAAATAAATTTCATCTCAATCTTAATTGAATTTACCAAAAAAATAATATTAAATCCAACCCCAAAATACCACAATATTCTAAAATTATACAAAATTCACATCTATGGGAATTAGACATTGTGAGTTTAAATTTTAATTCACATTTTTTATATTTAAAGATTGCAACTAAAAAAAAAGAAAATTGGAGTTTGGAGGAATCAGGAAAGTGAGTGGATGTGGCATTTAATAATTAGTTTTTAGGGTTAAGGAAAACCTAGTCTTTTTTTTTATTTTTTTCAATTTAATAGACAAAAATGAAAAACCGCTGGTTCAACGGTTCAATTCAGTTCACACGGTTCGAGCGGTTCAACCCGATTTCTAAGTCTAATTAACCCAAAGTATGAATCCGACCAGAGCTACGACCGGTTCGCAGTCTGATCGATCGGTCCGGTCCGGTTTTTAAAAACATTGCTTCTAATGGGTTCTATGAGTTTTTCATAACGGTTGAAATCACAAGGTGTTAGATTGTATGTTTCCAAAACATAGGGGAGTAAAGTACAAATGCTGATCCACAGGGGAATATTCTACATTTTGACCTAAATTTTAGTTCTTGAATTTGATGGTAAACATTCTAACGAAAACATCTCAAATTTTAGAAAAGAAAACTTATAATGCAAATATTTACATCAGATGACAACTTCCAAATTACTCTTCATAGTTATTTTTATAATTTCCTACGTGAATAAGTACTTCTTACAAAATGCTAAAACTTATCTCTGTTCTTGTACTTTTCAACTCAGCTAACATTCATGTCACTTACATGGTTTAAACTAACATTCACCTCAATTGTGTGTTAGCAACTTATCCACAAATTTGTTGGGTTGATAGGTTCCTTTAATATGATATTTTAGTTGCGCTACGAATTAGGGCTAAGGTCAAGTTCAACTTTTAAGTATAAAGAATTAGAAGAAATCGTAGTTGGATTCAACCAATCTTTATGATTGTGCTCGTCTTTAATGAGTAAACATACAAATTTGATTCTGAGTTTATTCCCTTTTTTGTCTCTCATAATTAACTTGCTCTTATGATATGGATTTTTCTTCAATAATTCCTCATCACTTTGGTTGCCTCTATTTTTTTCTTTAATGTTTCCGGTTTTGTTTGTTTGTTACATAAATATAGGTTGTACAAGTCTAACTTGTAGTCAATGATATGTGCACAATTACATCCTGTAGTCAATAATATTTATTCAATTATTTACCTAATATTTCAAGTCTTTCTCATTATTGCTCTATAATCCTTACTCATAATGTATATATTTGGCATTCTTTTCTTTCCTTTTTTTGTTCGTGTTTGTTAAATTTTACAAACAAAAAATATTAAATTATTCACGATATTATGTGCCAAATATATTTTATTTAATTTTTTTGACATCACAAATATTTTATTTTCTTATGCAGGTTTTTCTGTGCCATCAGTGGGATAAAAATGCTGCAAACTCTGACTTTTACGACCTATTGGGTCAATTATACTACGTGCCTGCTGGCACAAATTCCTAAGATGATGAAATGTGTACCATGAGAAGATCAACACAAATCTATCTACTATATAAGGAAAAGATCATGAATATATCAACACAAATCTATTTGCTATATAAGAAAAAATCATGGGTATCAGTTCACCTATTCTACGATAAAATTATACCAAATGGTATATTTACAAATGTGCAAGTTCAATGATAAATAGATACAAATACTTTTAATAAGTGTTGCATTAAATGTTTTCGTAGATGTTTTCATAATTGATATTTCTGGCTCTTACTCATTCTAGTTGATGACCCTTTTAATCCCATGAACAAGGTCTAGGAAAATAAAAAGATGAGAAAAATTTACAAAACCTCATCTATGATGATCTCTAAGATGATGACTCGTTAAAAAAAGACAAGTTCTCAAATTTATTTAATTTATACTTTTTCCTTTCTTTATGCATTAGGGCCTTTTGGTTTTTTATCATTGTTTTTTTTATAGTGTAAATAGGAGGGGTCGAACCAACAACTTCTCACTTACACTTCCTCCCCCGAACCACACCTACTTCATCACTGTTTAGTTTTAATTATCTCAAAAAAAATTGATGCCATCAGATTTTGTCCAATTTGAAACAAATGCCAGAGGATTTGGGATTTGTTAGGTTCAGATTATGAAATTTTGCAGTACTCTTTTAAGAGTGCATAAGGTGACTGTTCATATTTTAGTAATTTAGTACTACTCGTACAAAAATGAGCTATAATCGGTCAATCTGAAATAATTGCTTTAAAAGAAACATACCTTAGTTAAATTTTTCATTGAAGGGATTGGTTGGTTAGAAGGCTTATCTTATGCGTTCAAGTTTCGTTGGATTTACGTGTCAGCCGTTACGGCCCTTTCGTCCTTGGATTCAGTTCGTCTTTCATTGGATTGGCTCATTGTGATAACTTTTGTCAAGATCATCTTCACCTCAGCTAAAAAATTTAGAATTAGTTTTGAATTTGGCATACATTTTTCTTTTTCTTTGATTTTTTTTCTTTTTTTTTTTGGTTATTTGTTGATTGTCGTTGTATAACAATTAGAGTTGCAAACAAATCCAACCGCTCACGAACCGATCGCGAGCGGTTCGAGTCCGAACTCGATCAACATCGAGTTCGAACTGACCAAGTCGAACTCGAATTCAAAAATACTAAACTCGTTAACTCGCGAGTCGACTTGAGATCGATTATATATTTATATATATTATTTTTTATTTTAATAGTAAAATTACATATATATCCATAATATTTTATTATTTTATTCATTTTTAAAAAAATAAAATAATAATAATTTTTTATTTTTTTAAGTTCGAATTCGAGTTCGAACTCAACTTGAATTTGAATCAAGCTCGAACTCTAGTTTGACATTTTGAGCTCGTTAAGCTTGATCTCGAGTTCGAGTTACGTAAAATTATGTCGAAATTTGGCTCAATTAAATCAAAACTCGACTCTACACGGCTCGTTTGTACCTCTAACGACAATATAATGATTGACGTTTTATGAAAATTGAGGGTTTTGGAATGTTTATCAAATCAATTAATTGATGGACACAAGTGGAGTAATCAGAATTATGTCATTTGATAACTATTAAACATATGTGACCATTTTAAGCTTTTTTGTGAAGTATAACTGTTTATGTTGTCCTCTCTTATTGTTTTATGCCATAATTTTCTCTTTTCTAGGCCATCTTTAAATCATTTTTTTAAAGGGCTGCTTTACTTGAAATTTGTGAAAGTTTCACCGGAAATAAGACCATTCGGAAGAAACAAACATCCGCGTAATACTCAAGCCCAATCGTTACTCATTTTGGCCCATTGTCAAGCTAACTCCTATGAGCCCATTAGTTTAAAATCAGAGCGTAAAAAGGCAAAAAGCTATACTTCTAAGGGTCTTGTGTCAGATCATTTGAAGTTGTTTTTGCAACTCACGAGAGAGATCTTTTTTGGTCTCAGATTATTTGAAGTTGCTTTTATTTCTCAAATTGTAATAATAATCTTGACTTATTATCACATATATATATTAATTTTTTTTTGCTTTTGATTTTTGTCGTTAGGTTGGTGGATATGTTTCAGAACATAAGAATAATTTAACTTTTGTAATAGTTAGAGGTGCTAGTCACCAAGTGCCAAGTTATTGACCTGATTAGGGTCTTTCACTTGTTTTAAACTTTATTGCAAGAATTCCACTCCCCAACTATATTTATATATGTGATAGTTATTATTCTAATTACCCATATGTTCTCTCCTATGTGGCATCTATGCCTAATTGAAGAAAATTAATGGATTATTTGGATACTTGAATTTCACCCATATTTGTATCTAACTCTTCTATAATTAGTTTTTCTTATAGTTTTCTCTCTTCTAATAATTTTGTAAATCAAGATTATTTGTCTTATTTAACACTATTTCATTTTATTTGCATCTCAATTCATGCTAAATTTCCTAATATCAGTATTTAAAAATTAGAAAACTATAATGATTCAAAATCAAAACAATGGGGGACCAAAAAGTGCAAAGTCAAAGTTGTTGACTAGTAGTAATTTGATGTTGATCATTAGTCTATGTTCTATTTCCATTAGTTGTCCTAAATCTACCTAAAATCACAAACTTTTGGGGATTAGATTTATTTTGACTGAAACATTGGGGACCAATTTGGTACATAGGGACCAATTTGGTACATAGGCTAAATATTAAAGACCAAAACTACAATTATTCCTTTCTCTTTTTTAAAATAAATTTGAATGATTTGTTATTATAGTTTATCTCTTTTCTAATAATATCATTTTTTTCTTTATATAATTTTTTGTCCATATAGATTAGTTGCATGAAAAAAAAATTTTAACTGTTAAACTGATAAATTTATCAATACTGCTAGAATCTAAATATTTATTGATCAAGAAAATAAATTGCTAAATCTTCTGCACTTAGTTAAGTACGAATACAAAGCTAGGTTTATGGTCGTTGTAAAAATTTTAGTTGTCTAAATAAATATCTTTAAAACATATCTATGGATTTTTTTACATGTGTTACAATATTTGATAACAACTATTATATTATAGTAAAAGTATGTAAAGATGTTTTAAAAAATTAATATGATAATTAAACATTTAAAATACATCAATTTTCTAAAATTAATATCAATGAACATGTATGAATGTTGAGAAGGGAGGCATGGGTTAGCGGTAGGGGGCAGCGAGTGTAAGTGAGAAATTTTAAATTGGCTTTAGTTCTTTGCCTGGCTTCAATCGAGATTGCCCCATGAACATTTAAAGGAATATTTATAACGGTTTAGGGTTTAATTTTTTATTAAAAATTAGTAATTTTTATTGATAAAGAAAAAGAACATGTAAGATCATTATTAATTTTTTATTTAAATTATTCACATTTGTATAAATTCACAATAAATAAAAAAATAAACTATGAGCACGAGCAAAATAGTTGATAGATGATTATCAATGAACCATATCATTGGGATTGAGTAAACTCAACTTTTTTCTTTTCTATTGACACGAAATTGTAGTCATCTCATTCATCGAGTTTTGATACATTTGATGTTTTTTTTTTTTTACTTTATTAGCAATTCAATCAACAAAAAGCAGTGACAATTATACATAGCATAGCTGTTAAGATTTTCTTTTCTTGTCATTTTTAATAATTTTTTTGTTTGATTTCATATTGCACATCCCACCATCCCTTCTTTAATAATAAGAACAGAAAAAGTTAAAAATCAATAAATTATTTACATTGAGCTTACCCTAAACTAGCTTGATAAGCCTTTGCCATGCTGAGCATGAATGCCACATTGAGGCATTTACATTGAAATTATTTACACTGAGGTATTATGATGTGCAGAAAATGGAGTTCGATCCATGCAGTGAACATTATGTCTATTCATACTTGAATCTTCCTAAAGTTCAAGAGGCAATCCATGCTAGTGTAACCAAATTACACTTTGATTGGGAACCATGCAGGTCTTTGGCTCCCCTTCCCTCTAGTTTTTGGTACTTTTTTGACTAATGTATCTTTTCACAAAAACTTGGGTATTCCCATTTTTCCTATTAACTAAATTGAAAAAAAAAATTGCAGTGATGTTATTGAACACTGGGAAGATAGAGCATCAACGGTCCTTCCTTTCATCAAAGAGTTAATGGAGAATGGAATTTGTGTATGGATATATAGGTAATTTGATAATTTGCCAATTATATAAAGGACAGTTCGTAAATTAGGAAACTGATAGGACGTAGAAAGATATTAAAAATGAAGACGGTGTGGCAGACTTAAAACCTTACAAAGTTTGAATCACATTTTTGTTTAAATTACTCCGTGGGCCCAAATGACCAAATCATGTAGTGTATCAAAAATCAAAACCATACATTCAACATCTGTTTTTTTTTTTTTTAAATTGTACCTTTCAAATAAACCAAATCGTACACATTACTTGCACATTTTCAAATAAATTTCTATAGTCCACAAGATAACATTTAATAATAATATAGAGTTAATTTTATATATATTAACAATACGTACACCATCATGATTAAATACATGACACATAAAAAAATTAAATTTCAATTTTACATTTAAATTAATTATCCTGCATCCCTCGATAATAATATAGGAGAGCTCTACAGTCCCTTTAAATACGGTATTGATGAGACCAAGTTCACCATTGGATACAGAATCAAAATTATCTACTTTTAGATTAATTCAAGAGTTTAAATCACTAAATGATTTGGCAAAATAAAATCATGGCAACAATACCCAATAAAATCATGGGTACCATACCTCGATAAAATCATGGTTACTGTACCCAAAGGTAGTATATACACTGGGCAATTTATTTAGATGTGCTAAGAGTTTAAAATTAAGACAAGACACCAATATTTTTGTCTCCATACCATACTTTTTCCTTTCCAATCAAACGAACAAACAAACAAACCATCAGCAAGAATATCTAACAACCTCTAACAATGCATGTGACCCTTGGCCAACAATCTTTTGCCAAAAAGTGGCTGCCCATATTGGACCATAGCCATGAACAGGGCATCTTTGAATCTTCTATTGGTAAACGGTCAACAAAAAAAAAATCTTCTATTGGTATAATGCTACATGCAGCCAAAATCGTAGAATTATTTGGTCATTAAGTTGGTACTGGTCCCGATGCTAGAAAAGACACATAGTGGGTTAGTCGATGGACAAAGATTAAAGATAAAGAAGGCAACTTCAATCTCTTTTGGGTATTAAATGTGCGATTGATTTGCCTGTTACATTCGTCCACTATATTTTGATTATTCTTTCCACCATTTGTGTGGTGAAAGCAATGTTGAAACGTAATCTGTTTACTTTGATCCTATCCATACTTAGTGGAGTTTATTGTAATTTAATATTCTTATCAATATTCAAAATATATATAATTTATGATTGGTTTTCTCTGAAACTGTTGAAAAATGTAATAAACCAAGATAAAAAAAGTAGATTTTTTTGTAATTTATTATTATTATTTTTTGGCTAAAGCTGCGAATCTGCTTTGGAAAGCTTTGATTTTGAACAAGCATAATTATTATTTTTACTTTGATGCCTATGGCTAATATGGTCGCACAAGAAAGACGGAAATTTTGGACAGTGACGAGTGCTTATGCACATGTCAAGTTGACCTCCGCTTGCATAATGTAATGGGCCTAGTCATAATTTGTCATCTAAATAAGGGGTAATATCAGAAACCTCCCTTGAAATTTCTCCTAATATCACTCGGCCTTTTGAGATTTTGAAAACATCACTTATCTCCCTTAATAATTGCAAAAGGATGATATTAACCCTCACTTGATACATAATTCACATATCAAATAAATGAAGATAAAAAACTTAAAAAAGGAAACAAAAGTCACTTTAGTCTTTTTTCCTTTTCTCCAACATTCTCTCTCACTCAATTTTTGAATGACTATGTGATTTTTTATTTGTAAATTATAATAAATTTAAATTTATTTATTTTTTACTTCTTGTGATTGTAACAGAGTGGGGTGTGATTAATTTGATTATTTTGAGTTGATTTTTATAATGATCAATACAATTTAAAATTTTGGGCATTGGTTGAGGAGAAATTGAAATAAATAAAGTTCATAAAAAATTGATTTTGAGCATATAGAGTTAAATTGGTGAAAGTGTATTTCTTTGTAAATATCTTTTTTATTTTTTAAATTTATATTTTTATAGACTATAGCATTATGATGTGATAGAATTACCAGAGATTGTTTGTTAGGTTATGGTTTTCTTGAAATAAACAAAGTGATTGATGAGTATTTTTATTTAGCAAGTAAAAGGATAGTTTAGGATTTTAAAAAATTTTGTTATACAAATAACAAAAATCAGGGAGGTAAGTGATATTTTTAAAATTTTAGAGACACCAGGTGATATTAAGAGAAACTTCCCTCGAGGTTTCTTACTATATCCCTCTAGATAAAGGAATCTGTCGCCAGAAGAGTATTTTGCATAATTCTTTACGGAAGATCTTGACCAGTCAAACATGGACTAGCGGCACAAATGGTTATCAATGTAAGGTTCAACGATCAGATTTCACTAATGATACAAAAATTCAAAATATAAGGACGAGAAAATGCTAATTTTAACTCAATTAACATGTATCGATCTACTTGAACAGTATTTGGATATATCATATTATATCTAGTATAAATATGTATAAACAATTCTGCTCCATATAGACATATGCAGAAACACATGAACAGTTATAGAACCTAACACATTTGTTACAAAAATGTACAAGTGGTTAACAATAAATTACAATCTGTTGAGAAAAATTATTACATCGTTTAGTGCAACCGCTCTTGCCCCTCTTCCCTGAAACACAAGCAACTGCCTCTTTGTTGGTCCATAAATAAATAAATATAGGGACAAAACTAAGGGGAATAAAAATTCAATTTTCTTTTCTTTTAAAGTTAAAAATTTTCAAAAGCACTTTTTATAAATTTAAAATCTTGTCCCTGCAAAAAAACCTAAAATATTTAAGTTTAGGTATATTAAATTTCGCCTCCTTAAGATACATATGTGTGTGTATGCACGCATGCATGTGTGCGGGTGTGTAAGTATATATACAAAGTCATTTATAAAATCCTAAAACTCGATTATAGATGAAATATATAGAATTCAGAACATGTATTCTTAAAGCATAGAAAGAAAGAAATTTTTGTGAAAATTTTGTTTATAACGCATAAGATACATATTTATATGTTGTAATATTCATGAAGTATAATAAGAAAAAGGTTATGTGTTTTATATTTTTATTTGAAGAAACTGGTTCTCAAAGTATTTGAAAATTTTGAATTTTTTATTATTTAATTGTTCGTGAGAACAAGGAGAGTCTTTTTCTCATCATACGGACGATGACGAGTGAAATCCAAGTGGAAAAGCATGATGTAGTGAAAAAAATATTTTCTCTTGATATATGATAAGTAAGTCATCCAATAGGATTTTAAAAAATAAACGAAAAATTTTCAAAGGCATTTTATTATGATAAGTCATTCATGAAAAAAATGATACATTAACCAAAGGAGATTATCTCATATTTTGCAATTACTTAAAAACATTTAAGAGTAACTTCACACCTACATGATAAATATAATTAGCAAAGGAAGAAAAGTAAAAATGTAGTAAATACTTCTCCTCTTTAAGCAGCCATCATGTTAATATTTAGTATACAAAAACTCTCAAAGTTGCCGACTTGAGGAAAAAAAATAAGCAAAACTCTCAAGACTACTCAAGAGCATTCTTGTTGGACATTATTCCAAATAAAACTTTAAATATTCACTATTATAGATCAGGTGTGATTAAGGTGTGTTAGCGAGTATTTATAGTCAGGTGTGATTAAAGTGTGTTAACGAGCGTTTATTGAATACCCATTAGAAAAATCCTTCTTATTTTTGTCTTCACGATAATTTTTGACAAAAATTATGCACATGATTGACATATCTTCTGCACCATCCTAGTTTTCTTATGTATACGGAAAATTCACACTCCAAAATCTTGGAGTTCAAAATTTTAGTATTATTAATGCACAAATCATATTCATGTGAGGTGACCAAAATGCCCTAAGGGCAATCAGTGAATCCTTAAGATACTCTCCTATCCAAGAAGACAATTTTCAAAACCTGATTTCCAACCTGTCCAAGGCACCAAAACGTGAAAATTTAGCTTTTTGCCATATACATAACTTCCTTATGCTTGCTATATTTGATAGTTGTTATACACCTTCCTAAATTTCTTATATATACGCAAAGTTCAGACTCGAAGGTAGTATAGTTCAAAAAGCAAGAATACTCCAAAGATGGAGATCAAGAAAACCCAAATTCTTCTTCTCTCAACTCTCTTGCTTTCATCTTTGGCTCTCAAGATCCTTGGGAAGAGCCACAGGGAAGCTGACCATCAACTTTTCATGGCCAAATTGAAGCCTAATTCTAACATTGACAAATCCCACTTCGTACCATTTGAGAATCCTCCTGAGCCTACGCAAGATGGGCTGAAAGAGAAGGATATCATTCAGGAATTGCCCGGACAACCCCCCGTTATTTTCAAACAGTATGGTGGATATGTCACCATCAATGCCACTGCCGGCAGTGCCTTCTATTATTACTTCACCGAAGCACAGGATCCCAAGAAAGCTCAAGATTTGCCCCTTCTCCTTTGGCTGAATGGAGGTATTTGTATATACTTTAAACTAACTTCGATCTTCTTGAGTTTCCTTTCCCTTTTTTCCCTGTCTACTCTTCAGTTTGTGAACTTGCTTGTTTACAAAATTGCCTTTACATCAGATAATTTTCGTTGTGTCCAGAATTACATGACAAAAATGCAACGACTAACAGTCAGTTTTTGCTACGTTTTTTGAACGCTACATTGACAATTATTGGTGCCAGCACAGCTGTATAGGACCTGATTTTGATGTTTCGTATGCGGTTTATGCGTGTTGCTATGAGCTGTGAGGTTGTTCTGTTTTTTTCTAGTAAGTTGAGTCTTCTTTCTTAATGATTAAGGAAGTCTAGTAATCCCACCTAATCAATGGAAAATTGAGTTTCTTTTCGGGCGGTTTTCTGCAGTGTTTGGAACTTTGGATTAACGGAAGGAAAAGAAGGAAAAGAAAGAATGAGGAAAGAGTAGATAAAATTGGCTTGGTCCATGTGTCCAAAGTAAGGAGAGATGTGTAAATTGGGCAAGTAAAAGTAATTTAATTTATTCGATTTTTTTGTTTAATGGATGCGCAGTCATATGTAAATTAGGCAAGTTAAAGTGATTCAATCCAATTCAATTCATTAGGTTATTCTAACAAGTGCCGATTGTTATACACTTAAAATCATATAAATCATATCAAACTTATCATATAAATACATATGTTAACAATTATTGTCTTTCTTTGTATTTTCGCAAATTTGTAATTTAACTTTTTTTTCAAAATAACAATAACTAAACTCTACTTAACCAGTGTCCACAAACTAAATGTGAAATAAACAAGTAAGCCCAACATCTACCTTTCCCCTAAAAAAATTAAAGAAGACCAAATCCTTCCTATTCCCCTCTACTTCCCCTCTCATTCCCTCAATCCAAATGATGCCATATGTAAATGGTATGCTTTTTCTTTGTTATATTACACTCTGTAAGTCTTTTCTACTCGAGTCCATGTACGCCACTGGACATAAGAATTCGCATGAAAACTGTGTTTGAATTGTCCATTATTTCATTTTATTTACACCTTATTTACATACACTGATTTGCTTGCATCATTAACACATTTTTCAATCACCTTTTTATCTCACATTCATCATATCAAAAAAGTACTAAAATACTTTTTCATAAAATTATCTCAAATAATTTACAATCCAAACACACTAATTAAGAAACTTTTTCATTTGCTTTACTATGACATCTACTAAATCCATTTAAATATCACATAAGTTTCTTGAGTAATTTAATCATCTATTTCAGGGTAATCATCGAGTTATGTTAGATTTTAATAAACTATGCTCATTCCGTAACACTACTAGTTAATATTGTGTTCAGAATGCTGAGGCATGGATGTCGATTTGGTTTAATAAGACCCCAAAGAGATAAAATCATTGTCAAAAGTCTTTCTTTTTCTTCTTTCTATATGTAAGTAATCACAGTCACAAGTAGTAAGCCAAAAGAGCAACGTACCCACAACTCCTTAAAACTATTTCGGTCTTAAAAGTTTTGGTTCCTCATCCATTTGTTGACTTAAGTCTCTCATTGAATCCCACTTCCACACACACACACACCCCCCCCCCCCCCCCCACACACACACACAAACAACAAAAAAGAAAAAGAAAAAGAAAACAAAAAAAGTATAAAATTTTGGCACTTCCGTCAATTCTAATGACTAGAATAGATGGAATGAAGGTCATTTTAGTGTTAATTCACTAACACTTGATAATCTACATGAAATCCTTCTGAGTTTTTCAGTTTTCTAAGATCAGAAATTAGTAGTAGGGTTGTTGAATCAGGGTGCACTTTGAGATGACAAGGTGGACAAACCGACAAAGTGCATCTAATCTTTAACTCGTTTTAGAGTTCACACCCTGTTCAGGATTCTAATTCAATCAAAATCAAGAGAAATAGTCACTTATTGACCCAAAAGGGGTGGGGGGGACCTACTTTAAAATATTACTAATAAATATTATAAAAACTTTAAATTAATATACATACTCATTCAAACACTCAAAAAAAGGGGAGGGAGGAGTAACCGGGCAAGGAGAGGAAAGGAGGAGGAGTCGGGAGGGAGGAGGGAGGAGAGAGAGGGGGAGAGAGAGAAGGGGAGGGGAGGCGGTGACAGATGTGTTGGCCTGCAGTGGTAGCTAGAGCAGCGACGATAACAAGGAGGAAGAAGAAGAGAAAATAAAGGGGAAAAAGCAAAAGCAAAAGCAAAATAATTTTTTTTCAATTTTTTAACAAAAGTTTTTTTTTACAAGTTTTATAATAAATTATAGTAAAATTTTATATATACACTTAAATATACACCCACGCAAACGGACCCTTTGAATCAATAAAAATTAAACACCTCAATTAACTCGTTATTGGCAGGATATGTAGAATGGTCAATTCAACACGGCATAGGTTTTTATGTGTAATGCATTCAATTCAATATGAAATTTTCCCAATTTGTCACTTCGAACCAGGTCCTGGTTGTTCTTCACTTGGCTATGGGGCAATGCAAGAACTTGGACCATTCAGGGTTGGTAGCGACGGCAAAACACTGTACAAGAATCAATATGCCTGGAATCATGGTGTGGAATTTTCTCTTGAAATTTTACTTCGTCCTGTCTTTCAAATAAAAGATATTGATGTTTAGCTACTTAATAAATTTTCAATTAATTTGTCCTCCCAACAGTTGCCAATGTTCTGTTCCTAGAATCTCCAGCAGGGGTTGGATTTTCATACTCCAACACAACGTCAGATTTGGAGAATTGTGGGGATACAGAAGTTGCTGCGGACAATTACATTTTCTTACTTAATTGGCTTGAGAGGTTTCCTGAGTACAAAAATAGAGATTTTTACATAGCCGGAGAGAGCTACGCTGGTCATTATGTGCCTCAATTAGCACATAATATTATTTACCATAACAAGAAGGCCAACAAGACAATCATTAATCTCAGAGGAATTCTGGTACGTCTCTCCACTTCCATCATTGGTTTAAACTTGATTTTTGTCGACAAAGAAAAGGATTTTTTGTTCAACTGTGGGCCTAACTTATCCTCCTCAAAGTGGAGACATCATGAGAGACTTTGGAGAAAAAGCATCCTCGTAATGTGAAACATGATAAGAATATTCTAAGGCCCAAAGTCTTTCCTCCCACTTGTTCGTCAATCATCTTGAACCTTTTTCTTTCCTCCCACTTGTTCGCCAAAGTCTTAGTGTTTTAAACCTTTTTTCTTGAATGACAGAATTTTATGTTGTATTAAGAGTTAGTTCTCAAATCTAAGGAACTCACTTTGCTGCTTCTGAATTTTAGCTTATTCCCATAACAAAACAAAAAAAAAGAAAAAAGCTAAAGGCATATTTTGAAATCCAATTGACAACATAATAGAGTACTAAGTTTTATGAAATCAAAAGTCGAAAATCAGATGTTCAAAATCATTTGGGAAAGAGGCACTAAGGAAAATCATAAATTTGCCAGCTTGATCACATCAACTTGGGTTTCATACAGTGGCCGGAGCCGTATACAAGCAAGTGGGGTCAATTGACCCTACTTAACTTTGGAAAATTAGTTCTTAGGTTTAGGAAATTTAGAAAATTTTAAAGTTGCATCTTATTTGATCCCACTACATTTTATCAAATTCTCTTTCCTATATACATTGACCCCAAAAAATTGAAAATTGAAAATTCTTACCATCACAATAATTTTGAATTTATTTCATATTATCTATGGAAGTTAGTTCAAGAATAAATTCATCTAAAATTTCCAAACACAAGGGGTGAACTTTCTTGAGTGGAGTGAGAAAATCAATTCTTCGAATCATTTTTTTTCAAACTTCAAATAGTCTTCAAAAACAAGAACTATTCAAGCGAATGGTAACCTTTTTATTTATAGTATGAAATTAAGTTATTATGATTTTTATTTATAATAAGGTAAAGATAAATTTTATAAAAGAAACCTGTAGAAATTAAGTTGATGGTGATTCGCAGATTATTTTAAAAATATTCAAGAGATTCAATTACTTACACTGAGAAAAGATGTATTTAATAAAATTGATAATGAATTGATTTTATAACATTTGAAAAAAAAAAGAGTACTCGTAGGGTACAATTATATCCCGTATATAATGTTAGTAGTTTTTATTTTTTAAAAAATAAATTTTATTGTGCGAAAATTTGACCCCACTTACTGTCGGGTCTTAGCTCCACTCCTGGTTTCGTACATTTGTTTCTTTAAGCTCCACTCCTGGTTAGGCAATCTCTTTCGTCTTGTACCCCATTTAAAACAAGACACTGAATATTACTTTTTGATTTGTTATACATTGCATAGACATCTTGGAAACAGCTTCATGGAGGACCATATATAAGTTGAGTGGCATTGAGGAGGGACCCTTATAATCAAACTTCCACTTTCTGGGGAAGAAATTCAATAATTAGTTGTACAATATTCTAACCACATCCCAACTCGTGAATGTGACTGCTGTGAATAATTACATATAATTTTTGAAAATGAAAGAGCTGTTAAATGCTAATTACTATGTTAACTTGTATATGGAACTGGATTAACGTTTCTCTTCTGTGCCAAAATGCAGATTGGAAATGCAGCCATCAATGATGAGACAGATAACAACGGCATGATTGATTTCTTTGCAAGCCATGCTTTGATTTCCCTTGAATCTTCAAGAGATATCCACAAATATTGTAATTTCTCAGCGGATGCCGAAAAATCAGATGAGTGCATTCAAAGCGTAGCAGAAGCTAGCAACATGGTTGGAGCTATTGACATCTACAATATCTATTATCCTATGTGCTTGCACACCAATCTGACCAGCATCCCTAAGCCGTTTTCGGTGAGTTTTCTTTTCTGCTTTTGGTATTGGACACTTTTGTTTTTGGGACTTTTTGGAAGTGATTCGACTATATTATACAACAGGACTGGTTAGTGGCTTTTCTGAATTACTTTGGTTGCACCCAAAAAAGATTTGTTGGTTTTATTGCCAAAACTCAAATTGTGATGTCACTGAATTGTTTTATAAAATTCCAAGATTGTCCTACTCAAGCCAAACCAAATATCATCACAAATAGACCTGAAAGGGTAGTCTTGTCATTTAAGCGGTAAAATATTTCAAGAAAACCAATATCATTTGCTCAGAGATTGTTCTAGCCACAAACCAACACCACATTCAGGAGGTTCTTAGCTAGTGGTATGTGGCTAAGTAGTCATAAATTCCTTTTTCCAGAACCCAAAAAAGGCAAAAAGGGGGAAATATTTAATTAAAATTATTTCTGGTTAAAAGAAAAGGTTAAAAAAATTATTTCATTACATAAAATATTTCGACATGTTAATTTTTTTAATGTGATGTACAGATAATGGAGATCGATCCATGCAGTGAATATTTTGTTCAGTCATACTTTAATCTTCCTGAAGTACAAGAGGCAATGCATGCCAATTTCACCAAATTACACTACAATTGGGAACGGTGCAGGTTTTGTATCTTTTTGCTTTTTTTTTTCTAATTGTGTCTTTTTACGAAATTTTGATTGGTCCGATTCTTCCTACTAAATAAATGAATAAAAAATTGCAGTGACGTTATTAAACACTGGGGAGATAGTTCATCAACAGTTCTTCCTCTTATTAAAGATTTGATGGAGAATGGTATCCGAGTGTGGACATTCAGGTAATTTGCTCGTATATTACATGCATATGAACAGAGATTACAATTATACACACAAATACATACTTACCTTCACGCACACATATAGGTATACATATATACACACATATACATACATATATACATTTATATATGTATATATATATTCATATATATACATATATAAATGTATATATGTATGTATGTATGTGTGTATATATATATATATATGATAAATTTATTATACACTAATAATATATACACTAATAGGGTTAGATGCATGCTATATATATAAAATTTGATATTTGAATTCAAATTCAGATGATGTGATATTCATCCAATCCTATTAGTGTACACATTGATAGTGTAGAAAAGATTTATATATATATATATATAAAATATGTATACACATACGCACATACATAAACGGCATGTCACAAGGAAACAAAGATATTTATAAAGTGGAGTGGGGGCAGGCTTGAAAACAGAAGTTTGACTGCATCCTTTCTCTTCTTGAACAAATTATTTGTTCAATTTTGGTATCAACTGCCAATGACCCAATCATTTATCAAGAGTCATTTCTATAGTTAAATAACTTACCGGACACATCACTATTATTAAAACTTCTATAGTCCACAAGATACATGATGTAACATATCTATTTTTCGAAAAAAAAAAAAGAATGTAAGATATCTAATTCTTTAGGAAGAGTATGATACAATAACTCCTCTTCAGTTGCAGAGCCACGCACACTTGAGCCCCTCAAGTTTAATGAAATTATATTTTAAGCAAAGAATAAGTAAGTTTTGAAGTTTACCATCACATTTCGAGCCCGCTCCCGCCCACCAGCCGCCCCTTAAATTTTGTAGAGTACTCCCTCCACCAACCTTGTCCCACCTTTTTTTTTTTTTTTTCCAAATTCACTTCCTATTCATATCACCCCTTAAATTTACATATTTGCATTAAACAATTAAAAGTTTTGTAATGATAATCTTTGGCATAATGCATCCATATATTTTAAAATTAGTTATTGATATCACTTTACGAAGTATAAGTTCTTCAAACCTGGCCTGGCCAATTCTCACAATGGTCATTTTTTGCTTGCATATCGAAATTGAAGGATTTACATTCTTGCTTTTCCATTGTCTCCATTACATTGTACATCAAAATAACCTTTGGTGTTACATTTTTTTTTATCAACAGTGGTGATGTAGATGGAAGGCTGCCAGTCACTGGAACACAATATTCCTTAGAAACCATGAATATTACAGCTTTAAATTCTTGGCGTGCTTGGTATCGTGATGGGGAGGTTAGCATTTTATCATTCAACCAATACTTAGACTTTGGTTCTTACCCAAAAAAAAAGAAAAAAAAATTCTTCAATAAGTATTTTATATATATATATATTTTGGTCTTCTAGGATCCACCTATTGAGGACCCTAATGGGTAGCAATAGTATTGATACATTACCACATATTAAGAATCTTATTTTTTTAAATTGTAATAATAATCTTGACTTATTGTCACATATACTAATTTTTTCTTCTGATTTTTGTCATTAGGTTGGTGGATATGTTCAAGAATACAAGAATAATTTAACATTTGCAACAGTGAGAGGTGCTGGTCATCAAGTACCAAGTTATAAACCTGATCGAGGTCTTTCACTAGTTTCAAATTTTGTAACAGGGACTCCACTCCCTGAAAAATGATTATACAATATAGATAATAGATTATCACAAAACTCTCTCATTGGGGATTTAAGTCAATATGTTTCTTTTTCATTGACCCAAAATTGTAGTCATGGCAAAAGTACACAACTTGCTCGTCGTGTTTTAATTCATTTAGTTTTTCATCCTTTTTTTTTACTTTATTAGCAATTTACTCTACCAAAAGCTGTGGGGATTATACATTGCAAAGTTGTTAGGATTTTCTTTTCTTTTGTCATTCTAAAACTTGGATTTGATTTCCGCATTGCACGTCGCACCATCCCCTTCTTTAATTACAAGAACATGAAAAGAAAAAAATTAAAAGTTATTTGCAATGAGTTTGACCAAAAACTAACTTGTGAAGCCTTTTGAACACTGAGCATGAATGCCAAAATTAAAACGAGAATTTAGTTGGAAGAACCACTTCAATACATATCATTGACAAATCCAAATTTAAACATACGAAGATCAAATAACCAATTTTTCAATTTAAAAAAAAAATTTGTCTTACGAATGATATGTGGCAATTTTAGTTAGTGAAAATATATTCCATGTAAAATAATGTATAAATAAATAGTAATGTTTAATTGAATTAAAAAGTTTCATTCACCAGAACTAAGGTCCAGTCAAATTGTATGAATGGGGCCCACCACATCTCTTGAAGCAGCCAAATAGAATTTGATCGTTATGGCATAATTAAGTAATCTAAATTCTAAGTCCAAGCCTATATTGGAGTTAAGGTCAGGATTTGCTACCGCCAAGATTAGCTTTCCAACTCTGTCTTCAAGTTCAAGATTAGCCACCGTCTTTAGCAAAATCTGCAGGAGGGTTATGCTTGAGGGAGATTGGCAAAGCACCAGATTGAGAATTTTGAGCTAGATGATTTCATACTCTACTATTATGATTGAGGAGGTCATTTTTCACTTGCAAAGTTGAATTTGGGAGATTTCTTGAACTTTCAGAAATAAGAATGTGGTTCCTCTTCTTTCAGTTAAGTTTATTTTATCAATTTCTGATTCCTGTATTTTGAATGATTCTCCACCTACTTTTGTTGTTTCTAATCCTGTATTTGGAGTATTCAATTAATAAAATTTGCATATTTTTTCTTGTTAATGTACATTATTTTACAGAATCACTAGTTATTTACCCGTGCATTTGCACAGGCACTTTTTATCTTTTTTCCCCCTCTTTTTCCTTTTTAATAAATATTGATATCAAAGAACTAAAATATTAAATAAAAGTGTTGAAGTTAAACACAATAACAAATAATTAATTCATGATCAGGATAATCAAATTTTGCTTACTCTAATCATTAATGCAAAACACAATAAATCAAAGAAAGAAAGCTTATGGAAAAAAGGTGGGAGATTCTTGTTAAACTAAAAACTAATAACTAGGTAAGTAAATTGTAAAATTTATAGATGTGGCCAAAAATAGGGCATCCACTTGGCACAATATGAGAGTAGCCAAATCAACAACTTACCTTACAAAAAATTGAACAGCAAATTATTATATCAAGAGAAATAAAAAATAAAAGGAAAAATTTTCCAAAATTTAGTAATAGCAAATTCTAATATATAATCAAGCCAAATAATAAATTACAAAACATGATTGGAGAGAAATAAAAAAACTATAAGGTGATTTATAAAAAGATTCAATAAGGCAAAACAAGTACAAAATATATAAGGCAGAAACTAATAAATTGATTGAAAGTGAAAAAAAAAGGGATAAATTGTTGAAAAAAATAGCAAGAGAATAAGAAAACTAAAAAACACAAATATTAAATACGTTTACGAAGTGAAAAGATAGATAGTATAGTTCACTTGGCAGAAGATTAGAATAGTCAAGTCATCAGTCTTTCAAAATTGGGACTAAACATGGTTCTATATGGATTAAGTGTTTTTAGAGGTGTCCTTAAAAAAATTTACTATAGTAGCGGTATATGTGAAAAACTTTTACTGCAAATGTTTGGGTATTTTTGAGGTGTTTTTGAGAATGTATTTTGAAATATTTTTAAAATTAAAAATTTTTGGGGTATTTTATTTCAAAAATTGAACACTACCCACCACCACTACCTTGTTCCCTCCTCCTTCCTCCTCTCTTCTCCCCTCCTTCCACCTCCCTATAGGGGAGGAAGGGAATGGCGTTGCGAGCTCCCTATAGGGGAGGGAGGGAAGGGTGTTGTGGGGGAGAGCAAGGGAGACAAGGGGAAGAGAAAGAGGGAGGTGGAGAGAAAGAAAGAGGAAGGAGAGGGGAGAGGGGTGGGGTAGCGGTGCTAGTAGTGGTGGTGGTAGAGGTAGAGGTGGAGTAGAAGGGAAGAGGAGAGAAGTGGTGGTAGTGGCGGGTGATGGTTGTGAGTCGAAGAGGACAATGTGATAAAAAAAATTTTTGTGTAAATTGTATTTAAAATTGTGCGTGTTTTTTGGAGTTGTTAAAGTAGAATCCACAAACAAAAATAGTTTTCAGAAAAAAAAAATTGCAATCCATATGGAGCCTATTTTTATTATATGCATATATGATTAATTAGGATCAATTAGAAAGATAATGTCTTGTATAAATCTGTTTTCCAAATTCATTGTATTGTCTAAGTTAGTTGTGTAGGTACATTGTACTATAAATCCTATAAATGTAGGCCTTTTAATATTTGTTACAAATTTTTCAATCCCAAATTTTGTTCCCTATCCTAAATTTCCTTAACATTTCCACAAATTAAAATAATTCTTGAGCCCTTCATAGCAAATGCAGACTTCTTGAGCCCTTCACAGCAAATGAGGTAATGAAAGCTTTCTCTCGGATGCATCCATATAAATCTCTAGGTCCAAACAGTTTTAGTCCAATCTTTTTCAAAAATATTGGAATATTGTTGGCCAAGATATCACCTTTTTTTGTCCTATCTTTTTTGAATAATTGTGTCTTCAATGATCAAGTTAACTTTATGCATCTTGTTCTTATTCCTAAGTGCGAAAACCCTGACCAAATATCTCAATTTAGGCCCATCTCTTTTTGTAATGTTTGACAGGTCGTCAGCCTGTGCAATAATAAAAATAAACCTAATTGTCAATTAAAATAGCCAAAACCCGATTCCAAGTACTGGAGCAGGGACTCTAGGTGTGCAATGGGTTACTTGATTCACCATGTTCCCGAAGAGTTTGCTTAATCCGATATACGTGAATGGGATGATCTTTTTACAAATAATTATGAATTTGTAGCAGGGCAAGTAGGGTCGTATCCTCAGGGACTGGGGGTATTTGTCTCTTTAGAAATCCAACAATAACACAGGGGGTGTTTTTTGGGTAAACGATGATACTCAAAGAAATTCTAATGAAACAAATAAAAACAAATAACTAACTAGAAATTCAAGGGAAATAAATTCACTAGAAATTTAAATAAAAGAAATTCAAAATAAAAATAAAAATAAAAATAGATAGCTAACTAGAAATTAAATAGCAACTCCCTAAAATTAGAATAACAGTAATTAAAGATCTAGCCAAGAAATAACTTCAGCAATGGTTCATCTAATTGATTATCGATGCACAAGCAATTCCAATTATTTATTAATAAATAGGTTATAACTGCCAAGCAAGCGATGACAGTCAACCCCTCCTTACTGTGTCGGTGATTAAGGTACGCCCGTTAACCACTGCTCTAATTGAGAAATAATCCTAGGTACGCCCGTAAGATTTAATTCCCCAATTGCCTTACGTATTAGAGGAGCCATATTCTAATCAAATAACGCACTATCAGGGTTATTTCAAATTAGCCCGCGTATCCCCCTGACACAAAGCTAATCATGCCAGTTGTCACTAGTTCAAGGCAATTAAACAATTACGGATTTAAAAGCCTAATTGACAATAGATTACCAAATTAACTAATTATCCGGATCCAAGACAATCAATTAATTAAATAATCATAAGTACTGCAATCAAGGAATACGCGAATACCAATAAATAAAGGAAAAGATAAAATTAAATCGATCTCACAATTTTTAGGCAAACCAGAGCCTCCGTTATCCCTTGACTAGAGTGAGGAGATTAGTTCATATTTGACGCGAAAAACCCATGCAAAAATGAAGTAGTAGTCGCGGCGGTCATTGTCTACGTTTGGGAAATTCAATTCATTGGAACAATGATGAAAAAGCAAAGCTACAGGAAGTGATTAATCCACTTCGTCTGCACATACGAAGGAAGGAGGAAAAGCTACTAAGGGACAAATTGGAAAAGTCAAAGGCTTGGCTACAGGGAATCATTCAATTCATCTTCATTGCTACTGACATACGAGAATTGAAGCTAAGCAAAAAGCAAAAACAAAGGAAAAGTCAACAAAAGCTATCCTAAAGTGGTTCTGCCCCTCTGCTATCTAACCTCTCTATCTAATTGCTAACTCATTCCTCATGCCCCGCTTGTGCGGCGGCTCACCCCAGGAAAAGAGGATTTCGGCCCGCTGCTCTCTTCAGAAATTACCAAAATGGGCCAATGTTTTCCATTGCCAATATTGCCCCTGGGATAAACTCTGTGACTTGGACTCCTTTCCAGTCAAATTGGCACTTGCTATCATATTTTCGTTCTACTCCCTGAAATAAATGTAAATTATAAAAAGTGAGTAGAATCTAATAATTAATTCACATCAGATCAGGCAATAGGGGAAATTAATAATAAAATAAACGATGAAATTGCAACCTATCAATTCCCCCCACACCTAAACCATGCTTGTCCTCAAGCATAAGAATAGCAAACAAGCACCAATATTTGACAATGGTCATCACTCTATCTACCATATTGCCAAAATACCAAGGAAAACCATATATCAAACATCAGTGATCGAAATCCGAGAAACATCACCCCGGTTAGCTTCTAAACCACAAACTCTTTCAATTTCAGGTTAACTAATCTAAGAAAAAGAAATGGCGCACAACATTTATCAGCAAATGGTCCAAATATTAATCAAAATCTCCGCATTAAATCCATAAATGGGCAAGTTGACTTCTATCACACACTAACACAACCTACACTTTTTCTTTTCACGTTTTCTATTATTTATTTTTTTCTTTTTTTTTCTTTTTTTTTTTACTCTTTTTTTTTGGAGTAAAAAGCACAAATGACTTAGTCTCTAGCCAGTGGAGCCTTTTGACGCGAACTCCGACATTTTTCAGATGAAGGAGCCCGGTTACTCAACTTCTATCGCTATTCGACCACGTACTCATAAAAATTACTACTTTTTGACGCGAGAATCGACACTTTAGGTGAAAATCCCCGGTTGCTCAATAGTAACAAATAGCGGAGTACAGTCAACCTTATTCACAGCCAAATATCACAATAACGCAAAATAACACCACTAAAAACAAAATTAGGAGCAGCTAGGCTCATTTCCGCCAAACATAGAGAATTCAAGTCAATATTGGACCAATTCACATGAAAATGCCAACAGCCATTCCCTATGCCTAGAAAAATTAACAAAGAAATCAAACGAGGCAAGCAATCACCGATATTCACCAAAGAGATATTCTTAGACTCAACCACGTCCACTTGATACACTTTCATTATTAAAATTTTGGCAATAGCAGAAATAGAGGCAACAATCCAACATCAAACCTTGGCATGCACATACGAGCTAATCACTAAAAAGAAAGGAAGAAAATAAACGAGAGATGGGCTAATAACAGACTAAAAATAAATGGAAAAAAAATCTAAAAACTAAAAGATAGAAAAACTAGCACAACTGTCCCCCCACACCTAGATCCTACATTATTCTCAATGGAGGAAATAAAGAAATTAAAGCAAAGAGGACAATGAAACTTCCCTCTCGAGTGACTAAGGGGTAGGCGGGAACGGCGGAGGGGAACCGATGTGGTGAGACCTCAATTCAACCAGCAAATGTAAAACTCTCTATTGTTTGATGGTCGAAGAAGGTGGGACTGGCACGAACTGCTGGTATGCGTGCGTGAAAACGGTAGTGGTTAAGGCAGTAATGGGGTTATCTTCCTTTGCTGGAGGAAGACAAGGAAGGCAGTGGCGGCCGTGGATGGGACGAGGAAGGTAGCACGTCGAACGAGCACGGCGTGCGAGCGCTTGAGCGACGACGGCTTCAGAAGCGGGCGACTGCGAGGAAGACGCGCAGAGCAGCGGTCGTGCGCTTGGTGCGCCTGTGGTGGGCGATGGAACTACGATGGAGAGAAGGAGATGCGCGAGGGGGCGGCGTGCTTGCCTGGGGGAAACGGCGGCGGCGGTCTCCGCGAGGAAGGAGAGAGGCGGCGAGTTGCAATGGTAGAGATGGAGTGAGAGTGCGTGTGGAAGAGGGATGGCGGCTGACGAGCGAGATGGAGGAGATGGCGGCGTGCGAAGGAGCCTCGGTCGACACAGAGGAGAACAGGGGAGAAGAATGAAAGAAGAAAGAAGAAGAAAGAAGAAGAAAGAAAGAAAGAAAAGAAATAGTTAGAAAGAAAAAGAAATAGTTTTTTTTTTTGAAACCAAAAACAAACTTGGGATTTGAAAATCAAAACTACAGTCAAACGACCGAATTTTTTTTTAATTTTTCTAATTTAAAATTTTTTTCTTTTTCTTTTTATTTCTATTTTTTTTTACTTTCTAATATTATTAACAAAATTTATTTTCAAAATTCAAAATTAGAGATCACAGGAGATCGAAAACTGTTTTCAGAATTTGAATGCTTACCTTTCCCACGAACGTGATGCGAGCACGTCAAGAAGGCAAGAACCCTTCTGACCATGAGCTCTCCATACGACTTGACGCGGGCGCGTCAAAAAGGTAAGAACCCTTCTGACCATGAACTCTCCATACAACTTGACGCGGGCGCGTCATGTCACAGAGACACCTATTAATCATCAAAAAAGAAAATTTGAAGCCCGAAATCAGTCAAACTTAAGGAAAACATATTTAAACTATCACACAAAATCAAACAAACAATTAAAAGAGATTGGGTTGCCCCCCAATGAGCGCCTTTCTTTAATGTCTTTGGCTAGACATTGAACACCATTCTTCAGTCTGGATGTAACTCAATTTTTCTTGTAGTCAGTGGCCCTCCTCCGGGATCCGAATAGCCATTGAGTGCAATTTTTTTCCTTAATTTTCTACTCATTTTCATCTTATAAATTGCTTTCATCGCCTGATACTCGTTCGCAGCAATTTTGAATTTATCCCTACAAGCAAACTCGGAAAATTCTTGCACAAAGGGATTAATAGCATGAATAGCAAACACAGAGTGAGAATTAACAGGATATTCCATTGTATCAAAAATATTAAAGTGGACTATTTCTCCATCAAATTTCATAGACAAGATACCCTTATAAACATCAATTTTTGTATGGACTGTACTAAAAAAGGGTCTACCTAATAGCAAAGGCGAGGGGTCGGGAGAATGGTCATCATCCATGTCAAGTACATAAAAGTCAGTTGGGAATATCAATTCATTAACTTTAACCAACACGTTCTCGACCAACCCATCAGGGTATGCATTTGTTCGGTCAGCTAATTGAATTATTATCTCAGTTTCTTTTAATGGATCTAGATTCAGAGAAGCATGCATAGATTTAGGCATTACGTTGATTAATGCTCCTAAGTCCAGCATGGTATTCCTAATCAAAGTATTACCTATCTTACATGGGACAGTAAACCTATCTGGATCCCCGCACTTCGGTGGGAGCTTCCTCTGTAGGACCGCGGACACGTTCTCTCCCACAATGACTCTCTCATCTCCCCTCAATTTCCTTCGATTGACACACAGGTCCCTCAAGAATTTTGCATATTTCGGCACCTGTTTGATTGCGTCTAGCAGAGGAATATTAATTTCTACCTTGCGGAACACCTCCAAAATCTCTTTCTCCTTATCCTGCTTTTTCGGTTTTTCCAACCTTCTAGGGAAAGGCGGCGGGTTAGTCTTAACTGTAATGACTGGGTGCGAAAGTACTTTTGGATTCGTGCCATGGCTATCCTCCTTTTCAAGCTCACGTTCGATCTTCTCCTCATCTTTGTCCTTTGGAACTGTAAGTTCGGGCCCTTGAATTTCCTTCCCGCTCCTTAGGGTCATCGCACTTACATTCTTCGGGTTCACCTCAGGTTGAGACGGCAGTTTACCTTGGATTTGGGACTCCAAACGGTTGATTGTTATGGCCATTTGATCCATCCGATTATTCATGGATTGCATCTGGCTCATTTGATTTCTTATTTGCTGTAGTTCGGAGTCCGTCTTCTGTTGATATTGCACGGCAGTAGCCATCAGTTATTTCATCATCTCCTCCAGAGATGGAACAGAGCTCGGTGGCGGAGATGGTCGGGGTTGGTACTGCTGCTGGTACCCTTGTTGCCTATTTGGCACAAAGTTAGACTGCATGTTCCCTTCATAGCTGAGGTTGGGATGGTTCCTCCAACCGGGGTTGTAGGTATTTGAATATGGGTCATAGGGCTTTCTTGGCGCGGGAGCGTGGCCAGCCATGTTGACATGTTATGTATTTTTTTCTTGAATCGTTGGGCACATCTCCGCAGAATGACCCATATCAGTGCAAATCCCGCACACCTTGGCTTGCGATGCATTTCCTACAGCCAGCTGTCGAACGAAGGACGTCAATTCAGAGATTTGTTGCTGGATGGAGGAGGTTTCTACCTCATTCATCCTGCGTATCGGGACATCCTCCCTTGTGCCAAACTGCTGCGAATTTTCAGCCATTCTCTCAATTAACTCCCACGCTGATCGAGGGGTCTTGTTTACCAGTGCCCCTCTACTCGCAGCATCAATTATACTCCTGTCTCTGAAAAGTAGCCCCTCGTAAAAATATTGTATGAGCAACTGCTCACTTATTTGGTGCTGGGGGCACTTAATGCACAACTTCTTGAATCGCTCCCAATATTTGTAGAGTGATTCCCCTGAGTGCTGTTTGATACCACAGATATCTTTCTTAGACTTACAGCTCGAGACGCAGGAAAATACTTGTCTAGAAACTTTTTCTTCAGCTGGTCCCACGTGGTGATACTACCTGATGGTAGGTAGTATAGCCAGTCCTTTGCAGAGTCCTTCAAAGAGAAGGGGAATGCCCTCATTTTTATTTGCTCTTCTGTGATACCCGGGGGTTTCATACTGTTGCACACGACATCAAACTCTTGCAGGTGCTTGTATGGCTCCTCACCTGGTAAACCATGGAAGGAGGATAAAAGATGAATTAGTCCAGATTTCAATTCAAACGGAGTGTTATCACTCAAACTAGGGAAAGTAATGCATAAAGACTGCTGATTTAAATCAGGAGCAGCCAACTCCCTTAATGTGCGTGCGTTAGCCATATTGACTTCTTCTTGTTCTGAGTCACTAGAAGTGTCACCAAACGAATCTGTTGGGTCAACTTCTGGCCCAGGTCTCTGAGATGCAGCACTTGGGTGCTCCTCTCTGAGTTGCCTGGTCTCTTTCCTTGTCCTACGCGCGGTCTTCTCTACCTCAGGGTCGAAAATTAATTCACCTGTACGAGAAGAACGAGGCATAAACTCGAAAAGCACCAGATAATTAGAACAGAATTGAATTTAAAAAGAAACAAATAATTGACACCAGTCCCCGGCAACGGTGCCAAAAATTGACAGGTCGTCAGCCTGTGCAATAATAAAAATAAACCTAATTGTCAATTAAAATAGCCAAAACCCGATTCCAAGTACTGGAGCAGGGACTCTAGGTGTGCAATGGGTTACTTGATTCACCCTGTTCTCGAAGAGTTTGCTTAATCCGATATACGTGAATGGGATGACCTTTTTACAAATAATTATGAATTTGTAGCAGGGCAAGTAGGGTCGTATCCTCAGGGACTGGGAGTATTTGTCTCTTTAGAAATCCAATAATAACACAGGGGGTGTTTTTGGGGTAAACGATGATACTCAAAGAAATTCTAATGAAACAAATAAAAACAAATAACTAACTAGAAATTCAAGGGAAATAAATTCACTAGAAATTTAAATAAAAGAAATTCAAAATAAAAATAAAAATAAAAATAGATAGCTAATTAGAAATTAAATAGCAACTCCCTAAAATTAGAATAACAGTAATTAAAGGTCTAACCAAGAAATAACTTCAGCAATGGTTCATCTAATTGATCATCGATGCATAAGCAATTCCAATTATTTATTAATAAATAGGTTATAACTGCCAAGCAAGCGATGACAGTCAACCCCTCCTTACTGTGTCGGTGATTAAGGTACGCCCGTTAACCACTGCTCTAATTGAGAAATAATCCTAGGTACGCTCGTAAGATTTAATTCCCCAATTACCTTATGTATTAGAGGAGCCCTATTCTAATCAAATAACGCACTATCAGGGTTATTTCAGATTAGCCCGCGTATCCCCCTGACACAAAGCTAATCATGTCAGTTGTCACTAGTTCAAGGCAATTAAACAATTACGGATTTAAAAGCCCTAATTGACAATAGATTACCAAATTAACTAATTATCCGGATCCAAGACAATCAATTAATTAAATAATCATAAGTACTGCAATCAAGGAATACGCGAATACCAATAAATAAAGGAAAAGATAAAATTAAATTGATCTCACAATTTTTAGGTGAACCAGAGCCTCCGTTATCCCTTGACTAGAGTGAGGAGATTAGTTCATATTTGATGCGAAAAACCCATGCAAAAGTGAAGTAGTAGTCGCAGCGGTCATTGTCTGCGTTTGGGAAATTCAATTCATTGGAACAATGATGAAAAAGCAAAGCTACAGGAAGTGATTAATCCACTTCGTCTGCACATACGAAGGAAGGAGGAAAAGCTACTAAGGGACAAATTGGAAAAGTCAAAGGCTTGGCTACAGGGAATCATTCAATTCATCTTCATTGCTACTGACATATGAGAATTGAAGCTAAGCAAAAAGCAAAAACAAAGGAAAAGTCAACAAAAGCTATCCTAAAGTGGTTCTGCCCCTCTGCTATCTAACCTCTCTATCTAATTGCTAACTCATTCCTCATGCCCCGCTTGTGCGGCGGCTCACCCCAGGAAAAGAGGATTTCGGCCCGCTGCTCTCTTCAGAAATTACCAAAATTGGCCAATGTTTTCCTTTGCCAATATTGCCTCTGGGATAAGCTCTGTGACTTGGACTCCTTTCCAGTCAAATTGGCACTTGCTATCATATTTTCGTTCTACTCCCTGAAATAAATGTAAATTATAAAAAGTGAGTAGAATCTAATAATTAATCCACATCAGATCAGGTAATAGGGGAAATTAATAATAAAATAAACGATGAAATTGCAACCTATCAATGTTGTTTACAAACTAGCTTCGAAGGTTCTTGCTAACAGAATTAGATCCCTTTTACTTGAAATCATTTTGGAATCCCAGTCTGCTTTTATTCCAAGCAGGCTTATTACTGATAATGTTTTGGTCTCATATGAACTACACCACTTTATAAAGGCTAAAACATGGGGTAAAGATGGTCTGATGTCACTCAAGTTAGACATGAGTAAAGCCATTGATAGGGTAAAATGGAATTTTCTTTTAAAAGTTATGACTGCTCTTGGTTTTGACTCTCGTTTCATCTCTCTAATCCATAAATGTATTTCCTCAGTCACCTTTTCCTTCATGCTCAATAGTGTCCAAGTGGGTTCAATCACCCCTCAAAGAGGACTTAGACAAGGTGAACCTTTGTCTCCTTATCTATTTCTTATTTGCAAGGAGGCTTATCTATTTCTTTCCTTGTCACACTCTTAGGAAAAATGGTCAATTTCATCCCTCAACTTTTTCACTAGTGCCAATTTAGTCCCTAACTTTTATTCCTAACTAATTTGATACGTGAACTTATTTTATGGTTCCAATTAAACACCTTCGTAGCAGTGCCACTACCTAAAACTAATCTAGCACCTAATTGACCAACTAAATAGAGATATTTTGTAAACATCACCCACAAGTTTATAATAAGTTAAGCAAATTGTGTAAAAAATCATCAGATAAAACTTTTAAATCATGTAAAAAATCATCAGATAAAACTTTTTTAAATCATGTAAATATTGAGGATCTTCTATCTAAAACGAAGTTTAGCATTTTTTATTTATGTTTTACGCAACTTTTTCTTCTTTTGTTTTGGAAAACTGATGTAGCCTATAAATAGGCATATCTTAGGATTTTCTTTCTCCCATTTTTTTTCTTTGTTTTTTGTTGACTGCAGTTGTATGACAACATAGGCATTGACATTTTACGAAATTTGATAGTTTTGGAATATTTATCAAATCAATTGATTTATGGGCACAAGTGGAGTAATCAGCATTTATTCTTGCCTTCTGGTAGTGTTATCTTCTTTTTTTTTTTAAATTATTTTTACATGAGAATAGGCTTTGGTGGTGATACCATTAAGGAAAGGAGAGAAGATGCAAAATGTTAGATTACATGTATCAAAATTGAAACACTTAGCCCAGAAGTAGTATATATTATTGTTGTCATCTTCTGGTAAATAAATGGATTCAAAGTTAGTCTTTTTTTTTTTTTAACAAAATGACTTAAGTAATCAGGGAATAGCTTTAGAACTATGTCGTTTGATAATTTTCAACAAATTGACTGTTTGAAGCTTTTCATGTAGTATATAATTGTTTACATAGTCCTGTCTTACTGTTGATGCCATAATCTGCTCTTTTTTTGGGCCACCATTTAGTCTTTTTCTTTTGAGGGCTGCTTGAACTGAAATTTTGTGGGTGGAAGTTTCGCTGGAAATAAGAGCATATGTTGCAAAGAATCGTACATCCCTATCCGTGTGATAGCCAAGCCCAATTGTTGCTTATTCAGACCCATTGTGAATATAATACTCTGAGCCCATTAGTTTTGGATCACAGTGTAATAAGATATACTTCTGAGGGTCTTGTCTCAGATTATTTGAAGTTGCTTTTATTTCTTAAATTGTAATATCAATCTTGGCCCATGATCATGTGTGCGTGTGGATATTGCTTTTGATTTTTGTGGTGGATAATGTTTAAGAATGCAAGGATAATTTAATTTAACTTTTGTAACAATTAGAGATGCTGGTCAGTAGGTGCTAAATTACAAGCTTAATTGGGGTCTTTCAGTTGTTTTAGACTTTGTTGCAGGATTTTCACTCCCTAAAGAAAATGAATATACAAATTGATAGTAGATTATTGCTAAACCATATCATTGGTATTTATTAAACTCAATTTGTTTCTTTTCTATTGACACGAGATTGTAGTCATGCCAAAAGTATACAAAAAATGTCATCAGCTTTTGGTTCATTTAATATTTTTTTGACTTTATTAGCAATTTAATCTACAAAAATTAGTGAGATTTATATATAGCATACTTGTTTATATTTTCATTTCTTTGTCATTCTTTAAAAAAAAAAGGTTGTCTCATTTGATATTGCACATCCCACCGTCCCCTTCGTTAATTATAAGAACAGAAAGGAATAAAAAATTAAAAATTATTTACATTGAGCTTGCCCTATACTAGCTTGTGAAGCCTTTGCCACACTGAGCATGAATGCCACAATTAAAATTAAATTCAATTAGAAGAACCACATCAGTACATATAGCGGTTAATCTTCTCTATATTGATAGTATATATGCTAATAGAGTTGGATGTATCTAACAAATATAAAATTTAGATTTGAAAACCAAATTATCATAGGAGAGCCAGCCTCCCTAAAGGAGTCGGATAGTGCTAGATTCTGAATTAATCGATGATCACTGCAATCCCCAAACAATGAGATGTTTACACCAAAATTTTTTTTTTCAAATTATGACAAGTTACATTCTATTGCAAATTATTTGCCACTAATAAAGTGGTTCCATACGCTCTTAAAACCCAAGTGGTAAGAACATTTACAGCACTGCAATTCAACTCCCAATCCTTCTCCATTTGAATTTATAAAGCTCAAAATTTCTTTGACTAAAAGCCAAAAAGTTATTGGAATATAACTGGTTCCATGTTGTATCAGTAGAACCATATCCTTTCACTATTCAATAAGTGATTTTTTTTTAATATTCTCAGAGCTAGATAAACGGATTTACCAAAACGATAAGCCGTTACTTTTCATTTCTTTTCTTCCTCTTAATTTCAAACATCATTTAATACTATAAAAAAAATGAAGGAATTGAGGTTTGAGAATGGTAATGGCCATATGTAAGCTAAACAGTCAAAGAGGAAAAGTGTGTCGGTAAGGCTATAACCATATGAAAGTCAAAATCCTTATATTTAAAGACTAGCTATAAATACTTGAACGGTTGAACCCATCTTTGGCGTGGTTTTGCTAGGAAATGAACTTCTTTTTCTTTTGGTACAGGATACGATTTTCAATGGCAGCCACTCATTCAGATATAGTAGTAGATAATGAGCATTTAGAACTCTCAGGTTCTAGATGATAACAAAATGCTGATGCAACAGAGCGCCAGTTTTTGTGGTGCTAAGGCTTCTTTTTCCTTGCCAAACATAACTCTTAGAAAACCTGCCACAATTCCATTGGCAAAGAAGCGCGATTTGCCAGAGAATTCATCAACTGAACAACCAAATTTTTCTCTCAAAATTTCAAACACATTTCTTGCGCAGTCTGCGATTGCAGTGTTTTCATTGGGATTCATCGATGCCGGGTAAATATGTACATGTCTGCAGGTCCTTTCAGTTATCTTAAGCAGTTATTTCTCGTTTTGCAATCACTTTGTGTTAATTCAGGTACAGTGGAGATTGGTCAAGAATTGGAGTTATCTCGAAAGAGAACGAGGATTTGCTGAAGGCTGCTGCTTTTGTTGTAGTTCCAATTTGCTTGTTTCTCATATTTTCTCTTCCCAAGAAATCAGAAGATTGATAATCAGTCTTTTAACTTTTTAAGTTTTTGAACAATAATTCGTTGTCCTTCTGGGAAAAATTTGGACGTACAAACATCTTGCAGAATGCAAGGAATTATCCTAAGGATGCTACTATTATGACTTACAAAATAATTAGCGAAGTGCAGATGATTAGATATCCCCTTTTAGTCTTCAGAGTTCAGATATTGCTGTTGTAGAAAATGTTAGAAATTTGGCATTCCAGCAATGCCAGTAGATCGATCTCATTTTTTATTCCACTGCAATTTCGTTTAAATTGCAATACCTACAAGCCTAGATGACGCAAGGCAGAAGCGATTTAAATGGAATAGTTACACGAACTAATCCACAGAGACAAACGAGGGTTGATTCATGATCAAACACCAAAAAGAAAATCCAAAATTCAACTAGAACCTCGTCTAGATTCAAGAAGAATCCAATCTAGGTATAGAATCCAAACACACCAAGTGTTAAAAATTTCAAGAATAATATCAAAAGTCTCATAAAACAAGCCCTAATACGTTCCTATATATAGCTAAGAAGTTCTAAATTAAAGAGGAAATGAAATTACATCAAAAATGGAAACCAAACGGAAAATGAAAAAACAATCTGATGAAGTGTGGCACCGGTTGTGGCGCTGGAGTTGTCGTCGGAAGTCTTCTGGAAGCAAAACGTGGGTGATGAAAACACAGGTGAGGCCATATTTTAGGCCGTGTTTTCATCCTGATGCTTCAGAATGTTCTCCGCGCCACTAATTCTTATGCTCCTTTGCTTGATCCATTTGGTCCAAGATTCCTTGTGCCACTCATTCCACACCAGTCGTCTCCAATTTGAAAGAACTCGATCTCAAATTCCCTAGGAAACTTTCAAGCACCCACAGACTAGCAATCCCACGATTCTCCTTTGAATTCAAAAAGACCTTTCAACCATCAACACGAACTGGATTATAAAGAAAACTTGCAACTCCATCGCCATGGACTCAGATACAAGTTCAAAAGCAATGACCATATAATTCTCCATTGTCAAAATAAATTTGGAATTGTCCTCTTGAACAATGAAAGTCTTCATTAGATCAGGCTTCTTCTCGACACCCACTGCTTGAAGATTCACCAGACTTTGATTCACCCAATCTTCACTAAAAGCTGGCATGAACTCTATTAGGGTTGTATCTAGTGGCTTACTGAGATGCACGCTACCTTCTTCAACTTGTGGTACTTTCTCTTCAAGTATATCATGAGAAATAACTTCTTCCACTTTGACAGCATCTAGCTCATTACCTGCATTCAAATCACAAACCAAAGTTATAATAGTTAGTAAGTTGTGGGAAAATCGTTTAAAACGTTCTCACAATTTGTAAAATGACTTTTTTCATTTCTCACTTTTATAAATGTAATTTTACGTCCCTTACAAATTCATATTGATCAAATTTGGTCTCTACCTAAGTTTCCGACTAGTTTTTTGTTAAAATCCATCACATACCTTATACGTGATCATTTTTTAAGGGCAAAATTGTCAAATTAATTTTACACAATTTGATCCATAATCCCTCATATTTCACAAAATGAATTTTTTCATCACTCATATTTTACAAAATAAATTTTTTTGTCCCTCATTGATCCTGTGTATGAAAAGTTTTTTTTAAATCCATATAAGTGTCTATTTAATTTTATCTGAACAATACAAATAGTATGTATACAACTATAATTAGCCTATTTAGACGAAATCAAATAATTTGGATATTGTCGAGTGTTTATATCAAATTAAATTTGGACAAAAAAATAATCAAAGAAAAAGTATGACAAAAAGAAGTAAGTAATTGGCACTTTCAAATTTTAAAACAATCACAAGGCAAGTAATTCAATTGTTAGTCTTAAAGGTGGCGAATAGAAACTTCAAATTTAGATTGCAATTCATTAGCATGACTATAGAATTCGAGTTAGCATCCCATTAATTAGATGACCTTATTATACACCTCAATAAATGAATTATTACTAAAAGAGAAAAGACCATAAATATTGAATAAATTTATATGGTGAAATCAAATAAATATATGGTTTAAAATAATATTGTTAGTTTTAAATCCATGTATATATCTATTGAATAGAATGTGTATAATTACAATTAACCTATTTAGGTGAAATCAAATAGAGATATATTACATGTCATTCGTATTATTCAGGTGAAATCAAATAAATATATACATGGATTTAGAAAAATTATTCATACACATAGTCAATGAGGGTTAAAAAATTCATTTTATGAAATGTGAGGAATGAAAAAATTCATTTTGTAAAATGTGAGAGATGAAAAAATTCATTTTGCAAAATATGAGGGACTATAGATTGGATTATGTAAAATTTAATTTGACAATTTTGTCCCTAAAAAATAATCATGTACAAGGCACGTGATAGATTCTGACTAAAAACTAGTCGAAAACCTAGGTAGAGAACAAATTTGATCAATGTGAATTTATAAGAGACGTAAAATTATACTTTTAAAAGAGAAAGATGAAAAAAATTATTTTGTAAAATGTGAGGATGTTTTGAACAATTTTTCCATAAGTTATTGTCAACCATTTGAACTACTTTGGACCGTTACCCTGGCTTCATTGGCACCAAATCAATCTTCTTCTTGCCATCCTTAATGAATCGCTAGACGTTTTCCCTTCCATAGAAAGTCACACCTTGATCATACTGCTATGATCTTCCAAATAACAAATGACATGCAACTATATCCACCATATCACACATAACACTATCAATGTAATATTTACTTATGGACAAAGGAACTAAACACCTCTTTAACTACTTTTACAGATTTCACATCCTTTATCCAGCTAATCATGTAAGGCTCATGATGTAGTTCAACAAGCAAATTTAGCAATCTAACCAAAGTACTAGAAATAATATTTTCACAGCTTTCACTATCAATTACCATGTCAACACCTGGTTCTAAAAATTTGTTCGTGTCATGTATCAAACTTTTGATCCTCCCTAGACTCACTTCTTTTGACCACATACACTAGTCACTCATAGCTTTCCTCCTCCTTATCATCCTCAGGCTCATAGACATATTCTTCTTCTTCATCTTCTCCTTTCCCTGTGCGTCCCGTATTTTTCACAAAATTCATAGCCTTATATTATGGACAGTTATGTGATTGATGCCCAGATTGCTGAGATCTTCAACACTTATCGGCCACTGGCTTAGCATAGGGACTCATATTAGCTTTAGGATTTTGTGGAGAGTTTGGATTGGTATTGACCTTCTTAATAGTTCCCTTCACGTCACTAATTGGTTGTTTATCTTCTCTGTACGTGCTTCGACAAACCTTTGGTGCTGACCAAGATGCTTCACTGAATGGTGATTCTACGAACTCTTCTACACCATCCTCCGAACTTCCTTTCCCTGCATTTCGTTTCCAAGCCAAATTCATCTTAGCTTTCAAGGCTAGGTTGTTTATATCTGATAGCTTAAAAATGGTTGAATACTGTTAGGATCCAAACGCGGAATACATAACTATTAAGATATCGAATACACAACAATTTAATGAAAAACAAGCCTCAAGTATGAAAGATAAACGATACACAATATTTAATGTGGTTCGACTCCAGCATTAAACCTATGTCCACGGAGAGAAATCCGTCTTTATTATGAGAGAAAAACCTATACAAGAATACAACTTGAACCCAAACCCAACCCTTGTTTACCATTTCTCATCTCCCAAGAACCCTCTCTCCTTACCCTTTCTCTCATGTATAAAGTTACATGTCGCCTTTGTGTGCTCTTGTGTGTCTCTTGTGTAGTATGCCAACTCACCTATTTATAGAGAACGTTATTTAGCCAAAACCCAAATAGCAACAAAAAATCAATTCTAATTCCTAGACTTGTACAGAATAGGAAATAACTTCTAATCTTAAACAAAATAGAAAATTTCTTGACTACTACTTCAAGTAACTAAAACTAATTAGAAAACTAGTTACTTCCACACAAAATAAGAAACCTGCCTAAAAAAATTAAGTCAATTTCCTAACAAATCTCTACTTTGACGAATATTTGTTTTAGTAACCATTTGTCTTTAACTACCAAATAATATGATACCAAACTACACACCTGAATCAATACAGTTCTGATACCAAATTGATTCAATCGACAAATAAATATATGTAGTTACTCTGAGTCTAACCTCTAGTTGACTTGTGAAAAGGTACCTCAATTCACTATATCCCTTTGCAAGATTTCTTTTATCACAACTTGCAACTTGGGATCCCCTTCTGTGAACTCTAACCCTAATCATTGAGGCAACCAAGTGGTAAAATCATAATACTTTTTCCCATTCTCAGGACTATCTAGCCACGTGAGATTTCCAAAACTCCACCTAAAACGAAAAACTCGTAACTGTTAAAAATCTTCTGGCACATGAAAATTAGATCTATGTGTTTCTTTGGAACATGTGCCACACCACCCAAAAAACATAACTAAAATCTAAAAGCCACCAGGATGAAATATCAACTGTTAGAGGTGTGAGAAAGTCTCCACCGATTCATGTCCAAAATTAACATTGGATTTCACTTTTTTCTTGATTCTTGAATCACCTACCTAGATTCACCGCCAATTGTCTCCATGCTTTTCGGCTCCCATCCTTCACCTTCAATGCTTTTTGCCAAAACCATTTAAACAAGAATACCACTCATTAAATTGTTCAATTAGTAACAGTCACCAATACACTTAATCTCAATAGTTAACCAAGATTCAATCTTAAACAACTAAACTCTTGATCCAAACATTCCGTTTGTTGGGATCCAAGTGCTTGTGAGCAGTCCAGTTTCGCAGCCAAACTCTGATACCACTTGTTAGGATCCAAGCGCAGAATAAACAACTATTAAGATATCAAGTACACAACAATTTAATAAGAAACAAGGCACAAGCATGAAAGATAAACGACACACAATATTTAATGTGGTTTGACTCCACCATTGAGCCTACGGAGAGAAATCCGTTATTTATTATGAGAGAAAAACCTATACAAGAATATAACTTGAAGCCAAACCCAACTCTTGTATACCATCTCTTATCTCCCAAGAATCCTCTCTCACATTCTATGTATAAGGCTATATGTCGCCCTTGTGTGCCCTTGTATGTCTTTTGTGTGGTATGCCAACCCACATATTTATAGAGAATATTATTTGGTCAAAACCCAAATAATAACAGGAAACCAATTCTAATTTCTAGACTTGTACAGAATAGGAAATAACTTCTAATTCTAAACAAAATAGAAATTTCCTAACTACTAATTCAAGTAACTAAAACCAATTAGGAAACTAGTTATTTCCATACAAAACAAGAAATCTGGCTAAAAGAAATTAATTCAATTTCCTAACAAATACCAGTTTCTTCCCATACAGTCGTATCTAAACCATCCAGAAACCTCCACATCAGTTGACCCTCGGTCTCCATAATATTGTTACAGGATTGTAATTGCAAAAATTCAAAATAATATTCATGAACAGACCATTTACGTTGGGTACAGTGTTAAAATTGTAAGAACAAGTACGACTCCTAATCTGGCAGTAAAAATCTAGTAGTCAAAAGAGGCTTCATTTTAACCCATGTCCTTGCAGACTATTTTCCTCAGTGACGCCTTTGAGATTGCAACTGTTCCCACCAAGATGACACATTACTCTTCAATTGATAAGCCATGAGTTTGACCTGTCAAGTATCTGGGATTTCTACGTAGTTGAAGAATCTTTCAATTTCTGCAATCCAATCTAAGAATTCCTCAATACCCAAATCACCATTAAAGGAGGGAAGATCCACCTTCAATTTAAAATTTTCAGGCTCTCAATTTTTCTGTGGATTACCTCTTTATTAGGGCTTTCCCTGCCAAAATCAATTAATGTCTCGTTTTCAAACGAATCTTCCTCATAGGCCTGCTATCTATGAAGTCTTCGTTGCTTATCATTGACTCGAGTTCGGTCAAAGGGCACTCTCTCATCATTCAAACGATCCATCATGACATCCATGTTTTCCTGGATACAGTTAACGGAATTCTCCAAGCGACCAACTGTTTTTATCCAAGCGATCAATCCATCTGTTTGTAATCTAAATTTACAATTTAGGGGCAGAAGATTCATCACCAGATTTGTTGCCAGCCATTGGTATAATTAAGAAATAGGAGAAACCTGCTCTGATACCAATTGACACAAGGTAAAAATGATTTAAATAGAATAGTTACACGAACTAATCCACAGTAACAAATAAGGGTTGATTCACGGTCAAACCCGAAAAGGAAAATCCAAAATTCAACTAAAACTTTTTTCAGATTCAACAAGAATCCAATCTAGGTATTGAACCCAAACACATCAAGTGTTAAAAATTTCAAGAATGATGTCAAAAGTCTCATTAAATAACCATGTTCCTATATATAGCTAAGAAGTTCTAAACCGAAAAGTAAACGAAATTACATTAAAAACGGAAATAAAAAGAAAATTTTTTTAAAAAAAGTTTGATGTTTGTTGGTGGAAGTCTTAAGTAAACACGGGTGAGGCTGCATTTTCATCCTGATGCTTCAGAACATATTCCACGCAGCTTCTTCTTATGCTAATTTGCTTAATCCTTTTGGTCCAAGATTTCTTGTGCTACACATTTCACATCACTAGACTAACTTTGTACTCGCAGACCAGAAAGATTTAGGTCATCACACACAATTGCTTGACCGAGATCATGTAAATGCACAAGTCCACTTTCTACTTGGAAATAATTAGTAGCTGCAATCTTTTTGTTTGTTTAACATTTCATGAAGAAATGAAGGCAAACTATGATACTAAAACATATGACTCAAAAACGATGTATGGACCAAATGGTCTTTGTAGAAAATCTAGAAACTGACAAGAATTTCGAGTTTTAGTTGGTTTTTCTGTGCAGTGAAGAGGAAAAGTACTAAATGCAGGAGAGATGAGAATTACCAACTTTTAATTTTAACGCCCTTTAGCTTGGTATTTGGCTGTGTTAAAGTTGAAGCCCTTAAAGCATTATAAGGCATTCTACATTAAAGAGTTGGAACCATGTTTTTCAGAGATAGAAAGAAATTAATTAGCGTTCTACTTGAATACCGGTTTTGGAAGAGCAAACTCAGTAATGACAGGTTGCACTTTCTTTATCTTATTCACGAGGAAATGAAACAAGTACTGATCTTCTGTAATCGTAAAATTACAAAATGGATCGATGAAATTATTGCTGACCAAAAAGCAAAATTGTCCTTGAAGCTAGCTGGAGAGATAAGTAAGGACAATGAAATCTGTCTTCACGTTTCACATGGAAAATTTAACTAACTTGGTGATAGTTTGCCTTTCAATTAGTCTAATTAGGCTGTATACAAATCGACCCGCTCACGAGGAGACTCCAAGTAATTCGAGTGAAAGTTTGACTTGAACTTGGTCAACATCAAATTCAAGTCGAGTTCAAAGATATTCAACTTGTTAACTTGCTAGTCAGCTTAATAGTAAAATTATATATATATTCATTTAAAAAAATAGAATAATAATAATTATTTTTTTAACTCGAACTCAAGTTTGAACTTCATAAAGTTAAGATTGAGTTGAATCGAGTTTAAAGTCGACTTTTATATTGAGAACTCGTCAAACTTGATAAAACTAAGTCGAAACTCAATTTATTTAGAGCAAAACTCAACTCGATTCGACTTATTTATAACCCTAGATCCAACCAATTTTCCAATGCTCAAAAACACCAAAAACAAAACTGATACAGAACGTGTTTCTAATCAATTTTGGGCAAAAATGGAGTGCTTGTGGGACAAGAAATGAAGCCCCGGTTCGATGGCAGAATGTGAGGTCGTTTCTGACCTTGATCCAGTTTGTGGTCCCTCTCGTGAGAGGATGGGAACCGTGAGAGGATAGCCTAGCTCCTTGAGGCCAACCAGATCCAGTTTCAAATCCAGTCCTCTGTGGCTTGTGATCCGAGGCCGGATCCTTTGCGCATTTGTTTGCGACTAGGAATTCGTTTTATGTTTTACGCAATATATATATATATATATATATATATATATATATATATTTTTAGTGAAAGACCTAACCTATAAATTGGTATTTTTAAGCATTTTATTCATTCAACTATCATTTCTATCATATATTTCCATTAGAAATTCCAATAGATAGAGAGTTTCCTTCTCATTCTTTCGAATCTTTTATTCGTATTTAGGAAATTATTTGTGTAACTTTTTTCCTTGAGCTACGCTACCTATCAGAAGCTATGATAACCATTTCAGTTATTGGCTTTATACAATTTTGACAAAAATTTATTTCTACAATTTCAAGCATTATCTCAATATTGATTTTTGAAACTGTTCAACACATACAAGGTTTAGGTCCTCTGAGTTTAATAAGCTAAAAGAAAACCTTGTTAGATCTAAGACTTTCAATATCCTGAGGAACAAATTCACAATTGCATCAATACACAAAAAGGACAAAGTTATCCTCATCGGCCAACAACAAATGTAGATATGAACGTGGCCCAAACTTAAGCGCAAAAAGTCCATCATTTTATCCAATTAAGCAATTATTGTTTCTCATATCAAGCCAAAATGAAAACTTCTCTATGTGTACTTTTTCCAAATGCTCTAGTAAAAGGTCAAATGACAAGAAGATAACTCATTCTTGAATTTTTTCAGGAGCTTCTAGCACCCAATCTTCCAATGACAAAGGCACAAAAAAATTGTAGAGAGACGTCTAAATGATCAGTTAGTGAAATGAGAGGCTCCAATTTGCCAACCTGACATTCCTCTGGTTGTGACAAACACAAGTGCCATGGTTTTGGGTCACCTTATCCTATCCACCTCTAACTCTCTTCTCATTCTATTTCTCATTTCTTTTATCCGATGCTTCTCTCAAAACTCACAATAACAAATACGAGGGGCTAGTTTTCCCTCTTTCTTTCTATCTTTTTGGCCCCCCTTCTCCTAGATACTTTTAATTCCCTGTATATCTTCCTTTATGGTGTCTCTGTTTATAACAAAGTTCGCTTCTACTACGAAAAACTATACACTGTAGCATTACAAACCTGCATTTGCACTAGCTAAATTTGGAACTTCTGAAGCATTTTTAACTACTGATTGTGCTTTTTTACTTCGTTTCTTATTGTTATTTCACTTGAATTGAACTATTTAGCTTGGCCCAGAAAAGTTGAGCATTAGCTAATTTGGTTTATGTGCATTTATATTGGTGGCTGTCATACAACAACAACAACAACAGAAGGGGTTATAGTGCAATTTATATTGTAATAACGTAAGTATTATGGATTGTGTAGTGAAGTAAAGCTGATTATAGGATTGTTGTAAACTAAACAAAAGTTATTCGCAATCCAATCCTTTCAAGAAGAAAATGGCTCCTAAAAGTGGGAAGGCTAAGCCCCACAAAGCTAAAGGAGAGAAGAAGAAGAAAGAAGAGAAAGGTTTGCTATTCTACTTATCTTTGTCTTGTCTTATATTATCATCTTTCTCCACTAATTTCCTTCTTCAGCTATGGTTTTGTCCCGCTAGTGTTGTCTTTGAGACTGAATGAATTGGTTTATTAGTTTCACTTCCACATTACCATTATACCATGGTATTCTCTTTCATCATAAGAACAATTGCATCAAGTACCTCAAAACATTTTCTGAACCAAAACTTCTCAATATCCTAGAAAATTGCATAGGAAATACATTAAGTTGAGTTCCTATTTTCACTTTTGCTTGTGGTTCAAAATGCAAAATTGTCTTGTCATTGGTCGAGAGCCCCCTTTTTTTTGGTCAAAATCAGCTGATAATGCTTACTTCACAAATATACTAAACAAACCTCTATCTTTTTTCAATTTTTTTTTGGTTTTCCAAGAACTAGCCTATTCTTGATTAATTGTAGCATTTTTGGCCTTTACTGCAGTATTGCCTACAGTTATAGAAATAACAGTAGATACACCTGAGGATTCACAAGTGACACTTAAGGTAAGTACAAGTTCTGGGCTTCTGCCAATTCTGTTTAATACTACCAGAGTGCACCAATTGAATGACATTTTACTGCAGGGAATATCGACGGATAAAATTTTAGATGTGAGAAAGCTTTTAGCGGTCCATGTTGAGACATGCCACTTAACCAACTACTCCTTGTCACACGAGGTCAGTTCCTCTTATATATTCGTAGAGCAATGTAACATTCTTCATGCTTCATGCTAGGTTATGTTATTGCATTTTACATTACGAACTGATGGATTGTAAACCTTAGATAAAACACAATCATGTCATTTTCATGGCTAAACAAGAATTGAGTGAATTTAGATATAATGTCATGATTAGGTCGTATATTTACTTGTCAAAGATATGAACTCCATTACAATTGCTTGAGAAATTAGTAGATTTAAAATTTTAGTGATCTATAAATTTGATTTAGAGAGAAAGTTTAGACTCTCTGAATAACATAATAATTTTGATAAGTTGGACGAGATTTAAATTCAAATTTAAAAGTTAAAAGGCTTTTGAAACCTAATTATCTTGGGATCTTTTCAAGGGATAATTTCAAAAACCTCCCTTGAGGTTTCTAATAGTTCACTTTGCTCCCCTTTAAAAAATATCATTTGTTTCCCCTACTTTTAATTTTTTGTAACATTGTCAACCCATTTAAAATATATTATTTAAAAATTCATTTTCGAATAAAGAAGATATTTTCATTCCAAATTAAAGAGTACTTTGTTGTCCTTTTTTTTCAAAACTGAAAGCATGTGGGTTGAAAATAAAGACAATCAGTGCAAATGCATAATTTTGACCACAATATGATAGTAGGTATTTTACCATATCAAAAAAATAGTTTTGAGATTATTCGATTATTCTAAATTATTTTTGGTCAATTTGAGGAATTTTAGAAGTTTTTAAAATTTCCAATTTTCTTGTCTAGATTAATGGCTTGAAAACCAAAAAAAAAACAGACAAAATGTTTATGTTTACGAGCTCATTTGAGGTTTCTTCAAAGAAAATTTTATTTTCTAATTTGAAAGTGTTTGTGGATGAATTTAAGGATTTATGAATTGTATACAAGTTTTTTGTCCATATCAATGGCCTAAAAAACTTGAAAAAAGATAAAATTATTAACTATATACTTAGAAACTTATTTGAGGCATTTTCAAGATGCATAATGTTATTTACGTCATTGTAAAATTCTTGGGTAAGTTTTATGAGTTTTCTAAACTGTTTAGAATTCAAATTTTTATTATATTTCTTATGTAGATTAGTGACACAAAAATTATTGATAGGTCTTTCAACCTTGTTAATACTTTGTGATTCCTAATTACAAAATCATATTGGCCAAGTTTTCAAAAGTTAAGGGATTAATTAGATTTATTTATGAAAACAAAATAATTCACAACAAAATAGCAATATTAGAATAAAATCATATTTCTATCCACAAATGAGTTTTATAATAATATATTTTGAAATGGGTTGACAATGCTATAAAAAGTTAAATATAGGGGAGACAAGTGATATTTTTTAAAGTTCAAGGATATTAAATGATATTGTCACAAATCTAAGGAGAAGTTTCTAAAATTATCCCTATTTTTTTCAATGAAAAACTAATGTTATAGAGCAAGAATACTCCAATAAAATGAAAATTTTTATTTGGCATTTGTAGCTTTCAATGAAAATGTTAATTGGCATTTGTAGTTTTCACATAGAGCAAGAAACTAAGGTTATTTGGTATTTGTAGTTTTCGCATAGAATAAGGGTCTGTTTGCCCATAAAAAAAGAGTGTTGAAACTAAACTTTTTTAGACATTCAGATATTTTGGGTGTTTGATAAATAAAAATCTATTTGTTGAACTTGTGTGTATTTTTTTTAACACAAGAATCGTAACTAAATGCTTAATTCTGACAAGAATCAATAGAATTATTTTAACTATCTTATCTTATCTACCAAATCTATCTTTATTTGTTAATTATGTTCAAAATTTTTATTTAATTAATCAACCTGAGATTCTCTAATGAAAATCCTTATCTAATTAAATAACATGATATTCTCTATCTAACGGTTTTTTACTTCTCTTTTCTCCCTTTTAATGACTTTCACATCTTCTCCATACTCTTCATATAATATATTTCATCTTTTCTATTAATTTGATTTAAAAATAAATAATGTCATTTTCATATCTAACAATTTTAAGCTAATTAAATCATAGGTTTTATTTCCTTTTTGGATGAAGATATAAGGGCAAAATTGTACAATTTAACTTATTAAGCATTTAGTTATAAATGTTTATCAAACATTATAAATAGTTTCAGCATTAAAATTCATACATTCTATATTTCTTTTTAGTGTTTAAAATTCAGTAAATTAATTGTTTCAGTATTCAAATTTCAAAATTTAGATGCAATTTTATCAAAGGGAACCTAAGTTTTCCATCCATGTTAGGACAAATCTTCAATGTGTATCAACTTCTTCTATTATTGATAAGGTCAGGTTCCGATCAGTCCAACTCCAATTCTGTTACCAAAACGCAAACTCCATACGCCATGCCTTCTTCACCAAACCAACCCCTCCATCCCTTGACCCCTCCAATGAGTGAAGGGGAAATGGAAATTCCCCAACTCCTCAAGATTGAGATACCGAGCCTCCTAAACACAATCTTTGATCCATCGTCCTGCTGCCCCATAATGAAAAAGGTACATCATGCCGATTTTGCATTGATCAAGACTCAGGAGTTAGTTATAGTATTTGAGTTATTAAAGTTGTGTGAATTTAGATTAATCAGCAATGCTACACCAAAATAATCAGGATAAGGGCCTCACAAATTCCATTTCAGACCAGTTGAGGATAAAATAATCATTTTATACTATCATTTTCTTATTTCTTACACAAAAATATTACCAATTTACATTTTGTCTAAATCTATTTACGTTATGTCTCAACCTATTTATACCTTAGAGGCAAATTGGTTTCAACTGGAATTTGTGAGGACCTGGTCATCTAAAACCAATGGTTGTGATACATGAAATTTCAGCATTAAGCATGCCACGTGAGTCAATCACTTAATGCAAGATTTGGTCCCATATAAATAGACTACATGTAACCAATAGCGTTTGGGCTATTAGCCACCATCAATGACTTAAGTTTTGGTGGAATGAGAGGTCAATGGTTTTAACCTTAATTTTCATTGTTTTGCCACTATATGTGACTTCTCCAAATCCATACGAGTGCATAGTGCACCAATATGGTCTGATGGTGGTTCCGTCCCCATCAATTTTTCAATTAGTCCAGTTGGACCTTCCCTTAGAATAGGAATAGGCTCCCCAAATTTATATGGGTACATAGTACACCCGTCTGGTCCGACGGTGATTCAATCGTCATCAGTTTTCCGATTGATCCAGTTGGATCCCTCAGAATAGAAATAGGTTAGAATAGGAGTAGAGTAAATGGTAACAATTGAAATATAGGTTCAAAGTTATCAAAATTTGCATCCTGCCAAGATAAATGATGGGAATAATTACACAAAAATCCCCTCAATATTTTAAAAGTACACATACCTGCCCTATTGCTACAAAAGTACTCTACTACCCCTATATAGGATACTTAATGACATTTTTTTGAAAAAATTTCCGAAATTCTAAGGAAAACCAGAGTTGACTTGTTCTCTCTCTCTCTCTCTTCTTCCTTTCTATCTTGCTCTTTCTTCCATTTTCTTCTTTCACGAAATTCCCACCACCTTCCTTTCTGCCTAATATTCCTCTTCCAGTTCATGACCAAATTCTATCTATCGTCCCTTGCTTGTATCTACCTCCCTCCTTTCCTTCTTCATTTTTCTTTATACCCATATCTTTTTTGCAAACATGATTAGGCTTACCCACTTTTTCCTTTTAATTCTAAATGTAATGGGTTTGGTTTTTTTTTTTTGCGTTTATTTGTTTTATCCAATTTTGGTTGATTATGGGTGATAAAACTTGGTGATGTGAAAAGTCAAGAATTTGAGAGATGAATGGGCTCTAGAAATGGGTGGTTAAAAAAAATAAAGGAGGTTGCAAAGAGAGGAAGAGGAAAGAGGCGCAATTGATTGTTGATGGAGTGTTAGTTTTGGGTAAAATTTGAGGTCGATTTTTATCTAATTTAGCACTAAGTGACGAGTTTAATTGACTTGTGTAGGAAGTGTAGGGGTTGGGGTTGTTGGACATAAATCAGCTTGCGGTGTTTTGGGTGCTAGAATTATTGGAATTGATTTTGATTCAGATTGGGGTGTTTGCTTAGCTTTTGTGGTAATGTTGCTTGGAAGAAAGCAATCATCATAATTGGATTTTTTTTTTCAAACTTTTATTTTTGGCAGAAAGAGTTTGTTGGCTTTGGTGTTGGAAGAAAGGCAATCAACAAAATTTTTTATCATTCCTTTTTATTCTTTTTTGCAAAAAAGGTAGTTTAGGATATTTGAAAGAATAGGTAGCCTATTGGGCTATTTTGAAGCATAAACATTGAAAGAAAGGGAGGTGACTGTAATTTTTGAAACTTAAGGGAAGCTTTTTGAAATTTGTAGAGACCTCATGGGAAGTTTCTGATATTATCCCTAAATGATATTGTCAAAACCATAAATTTTTCTACACTATCCTCACATGTCAATTGTAATTCAAGACTAAAAAAAAAGATATGATGCCAAATGTATTTTTGGCAACTCATGTCAAAATTATTATGAGATTAAATTTCTCAGTGTGCCAAAATCGGTTGCCAACTCACCAAAAAGAAATAAACAGAATGTTGTACCAGTTTTATGTTCGAACTTGGGATCATGATTATGCAAAGCAGCAATCCCATTTCCCAGATGTACGCCAAAAGTTGGACTTTGTGTTGTTGAATGCTCTGTGGAGTTATAGTTGAATGTCTTACTTTAATTTCAATTTCTTATAAAATATTTTAAAGGTAATATTTTCCGATACATAATCAAGTTTTTTTAGAAAAGTTAATAAAAAAAAATTCCAGGATAAAAATATCATGTGGAAATACTTCAATAAATCTCTTAGGAAGATTAATTAACCAAGGGTTTGTGCCTCCAACCAGGTAAGAGGTTCACGGCTGAAGGATTCCGTCGAAATCACCTCTCTCAAACCATGCCACCTCACTATTGTTGAAGGTATTTACAATATTTACAATTCCAACATGTTTCTTTTCTACAAGAAAACATCATTTTATGAGAGAAAACATCATTCCAACCGTTCTTCGTCTCTAGTCTTCCCAAAGTTTCTTTTCCATAGTGAAATGTTCATATGGAGTAATTATTTCTATAATTGTGAGATTTTTTATAATTTGAATTAAGATATACCCTCTAATTGTCAAATAAGAAACACGCTTTCTTGTCTCAAGTCTTGCTTTTATGTATATGCAAAATAAGATTGAGATAACATCCAATTGATTAGTTTCAAAATGTTTACGATGTTGGTTCATCATCTAAAGTTTCAAATTTGACTTGCTGAGAATTTGCACTTCCCTTTTTTTATTCCTTCTTTTTCCTATATGAATTAATCAAATTATACTAATTTCATACAGTATAACAAAATTAGAAACACTTTTGAACTTTATCATTCAAAAAGTGTAAAATGCTTTATAAAATTTATCTCATAGTTAGTTATACCTAGACTAGTAATCCTTGAAACATTAAAATCTATCCAAGAAGGAAAGGATACTCATGAATTATGTATAAATATTTAGACTTTTTGATATGAATTATATTTCATTAAATGCATTGTGGCTATACTGCATTACTACAAACTATAGGGGTCATTATCCAATAAAATTTGCAGAGGACTACACTGAAAGCCAGGCTGTGGCCCACATTCGACGGCTACTCGACGTTGTCGCTTGCACGACGTCGTTTGGCGTTTCATCTTCTTCGCCCAAACCGAACGGTAAGCCCGGTTCAAAGGATACAGGTCACAAGGAATCCGGTTCTGCTGAGTCCGAACCCGGCCCGGAAAATGTCGTTTCTGAATCGACTTCTAAGCCCAAAGTCTCCGGGGAGAAGTCCGGCACCATTGCTCCCCACCAGAAACTCAAGCCGGCGAAGCCCGAAAGTATTTCCAATGACGGAGACTCGGCGGAGAAAAATGGAGATGCCTCCGCAGCTATGATGTGTCCTCCGCCGCGGCTCGGGCAGTTCTATGATTTTTTCTCCTTCTCTCATCTCACTCCTCCCATCCAATGTAAGCTTTTCTTTTTATTTCTGTTTTTTTAAGTCATTTATTGCTATTTTCGTTCGAATTTTGTATGTGTTCCTTGAATTAATTGTCATTTTCCCAAAAAAAATTGTTGCAGATATTAGGAGATCAAATCGACCATTTCTGGATGATAAATCCGAAGATGATTTCTTTCAAATTGATGTAATTTGATAAATTCTTCTTTTTTCTTTTTTTTTCCTTTTAAATATTTATAGTTATATATGATTGAATTGGAATTTTGAATTTATTTATAGGTTAGGGTTTGTAGTGGGAAGCCAACAACAATTGTTGTTTGTGAGAAAGGGTTTTATCCAGCTGGAAGAAGAATTCTTCTGAGCCATTCTTTGGTTGGATTACTCCAACAATTAAGCAGAGTTTTTGATGCTGTGAGTATCAGCATTTCTAATGCCATTTACCCTATTGATTTCTAGAGCAATGGGCTAAAAACTATTGAGCATTGTACAGTAGATTTACTCATGTTTACATTGTAGTTTGCGCGATTAGGCAATGTACAGTTAAAGTTACTTATGTTTACACTTGAACAATATCAAGAACATAATGGTAAAGGAATAAAAATAGAGTTCAATATCAAGAACATAATAGTAAAGGAATAAAAATAGAGTTACACTTTACTACAATTACTAACTTGACAATGTTAAACCAAAAAAAAAAGAAAAGAAAAACTAATGTTCAGAAGAGTGGAGAAAACTGCAAATTTTAGTAGTACTGACATCGTTTATCACCTTGCAAACATGAAGATGTTTGTGCTAACAAACTTGAGGCACAAGTTGAGAACCTTGGACTTGTCCAGCCCATGATTCATGTTGCTTGAAGTGCCTTAGTGTTATTTTCTTCTATGCTTTGATTAAGCTTGCTCACTTATTCTGCAACTTTATCTTGTGGTTATCAGGCATATAAATCTCTGATGAAAGCTTTCAGTGAGCACAATAAAGTAAGTATTTTCTGTAAGTTGTTTTGTCTTGATTGAAATATTTGAGATGAAAAAAGTAGCAGAGTCACAATTTGTTGTAACATCAGTTGTCCTTTTCAGTTTGGGAATCTTCCTTATGGTTTTCGAGCGAATACATGGGTTGTACCACTGTTTGTTGCTGAGCAGCCATCAACATTTCCTTCATTGCCTGTTGAAGATGAGAACGTTGGAGGACATGGAGGTGGACAAGGAAGAGATGGGAAGCATGATAATATGCAGTGGGCGAAAGAATTTGCAATTTTGGCAGCAATGTCGTGTAAGACAGCAGAGGAAAGGCAAATTCGAGATAGAAAAGCCTTTCTACTTCACAGTTTATTCATTGACATTTCAGTCTTTAAAGCCGTTGCAGCAATAAAGAATCTTGTGGAAAATAATCAGCTCTCGCCAACTGGTTCTAGTTGCATCGAATATGAACAGAAACTTGGATATCTACTAATTACGGTGACAAAGGACATGGCTGATGCAAGTATGAAATTAGATTGCAAGAATGATGGGATTCGTGTTCTTGGAATGTCACAAGAGGAACTTACTAAGCGAAATTTACTCAAAGGGATAACTGCAGATGAAAGTGCAACTGTTCATGTCAGTTTAGCAATCCATTCTGTTCTTCATTTTCTTGAATCTTTGCAGATGTGATTCTTGTTCTTGACATTTTCTTAGAAAACAATATTTTCATTATGAGCTTATATTGCTTTCTTGCAGGATACTTCTACTCTGGGTGTTGTGGTTGTTAAACACTGTGGCTATACAGCTATTGTGAAAGTGGTAGCTGAAACAAATCAGAATGATAGTGTAGTTTCCCAGGACATTGACATTGAGGACCAGCCTGAGGGAGGTGCAAATGCCTTGAACGTGAATAGGTTAGTTCTCATCTGGCTTCAAGGTTTGAGACTTTTTTCTTCCTTTACATCAGCATATGGTTCCTATGACGTTTGAAATCTTACGATTACTTGGTTCAAGAAGGCTATTATAATGCTGTAATTGAATCTCTGTTTGCTAATATGTATGTATGTGTGCGTATTTATTACTATTTTTATTTAACTCCCAGAATGCAAAAATTGTTTTAAAATATCAATTTTACTCGTAATGAAAGGAACAAACTTCCTTCTTAATAGGTAATATACAACAAACAAATAACTAATATAGTGGTCCGTAGTAAAGGTGTTAGGAACTTGTAGATGCATGAGATCTCCTAGCATGGCTACGTGCATCCAGCATACCACTTTTTAGTTGCATATGTTGTATATGTGTTCCACAATGCATTGACGTAGATGGGGAAGCGGGGGTGGTCTTCCCCTGCAATTTTTTAGAAACTTTCAACCTGTATAATATTATAGAATTTTCATTGAACTCCTTATTCCCCTCCCCTCCACTCCCCCCCCCCCCAAAAAAAGTACTTTATTTCTCTAGGGACAGAAAAAAAGTACTCCATTCAATTCAGTCAATTTTCGCTTGCAACCGTTATGTTAGAAGATAATTTATAGACAATATTTCTATCTCAAATTTTGCCCCCTCTTCCCCGTCCCCTCAAATTGTGGGTCTGCCACTGCTTAATATGTAATAACTGTAGCTACTGTCACATTTTTTTTGTCATTATAATGATGCTTTCAGTAACCAGTGTCTGATCATTTCATCCCAGCTTAAGAATGCTGTTGCACAAGACGCCAACATCCCAAGCATCCAGTCTGGTTCAAAGATCAAATATTACAGACCTTGAAGATTTACGTACATCTAGGTCATTGGTAAGAAAGGTGTTAGGTGAAGGTTTGTTGAGGTTGCAAGCGGAGGACACCAAACAAGCAAAACCAATTAGATGGGAGCTGGGGGCCTGTTGGGTTCAACATTTACAAAATCAAAGTGCAGGCAAAACTGACTCTAAAAAAGGTGAAGATAAAGTTGAGCAAGCTGTAAAGGGTCTTGGAAAAAGTGGTGGACTGCTCAAGGATATTAAGAAAAAACTAGATGACCGAAACTCAAAATCTGAGCAAAGAAAAGAAGCTGCAAATGATGGTTTTGATGTGGGAAAGAAAGAGCTTGAAGAGTTAGATGAGGCAAAAGAAACGATGTGGAAACAACTGCTTTCTGAAGCATCATACTTGCGCCTTAAAGATTCAGAGACTGGGCTTCATCTAAAGGTTGGCTCATTGCTCTATAAATGAAGACATAAGTGCATTAATTTCATATTATTTGCTGTAATTCATGTACTAATAACATCTGCTAGAGGATATGTGCTGAACATTTAGTCATGTCTGTGATATATGATAGACGAGTCTTTAGACATTTTAATGGTCTGACCATAGGGAAAATCAATATCTGTGGTCCAAGAGGTTTAGTGTTCTTAAAACTGATTTCTTTCGTTTCATTCGTGTTGGCAGTCGCCCAGCGAGTTGATTGAGATGGCACACAAATACTATGCTGATACTGCACTTCCAAAACTGGTGTGTTGTTATACATTTTCTGCATTCTTTATATAAGAGCTTATTAGTTTTTTGGAATCCCAGTTAATGGAATTTGAGACCAGCAACTATTGCTTTGTTGAACTGACGGAGACTATCAAATATTGGTTTTACCAAACTGACAGGTGGCTGATTTTGGCTCCCTTGAACTTTCACCAGTCGACGGAAGAACGCTGACTGATTTCATGCATACGAGGGGTTTGCAAATCTGCTCCTTAGGACGTGTGGTAATATATGGATTCGTTTACACTTTTCCATTATCTGACGCCTATTGCATTGCTGAATGTATGAAAATTATACATGAATTATATGACTTGTGAGATCTGTGATATGGTGCGTAGGCTTATATCAAGACAATAAACCAGCAAATTAGAGCACATTATTAAGATAATAATATCATTGTAGCAGATAACCATCTGTGATCTTGCAGAAGCTTATACCTCAGAAACATCTGCATCTAGCATTCTTGAACTGAAACGACAAAATTAGTGATGCTAAATGTTTAAAAAAATTCAAGGTGTAAATTTGGAATGAGTATTAGAATTTTTTAATAATATATATCTGCTGATGGCTGGGCTGTGCTGCATTATTGGGACATTTTGTAATGCAAAGTACTGTTTCCATATAATATTTCCAGCACTTTTACCCTCAAGTAGCTGAACTATCTTTATGAAACATATGAGGTAAAGATGACTTCTTCTGATTCATAAAAATATTAGCAGAAGTAAGTTTAAATCCTATAACAATTTCATGTTGGACTTTGATAAAAGTCCATTGTTATTGATGAAAAATTCCATTAGTTAATTTTTTAAATGAATTTTTGTTACTATCTTATAATGTGAATTATATGGATGAACACCAGTTTTCAATAAGTAATCAAAGGTGAATATCTCCACCTTAAGATTATATAATCTTTATTAACATTCAAAGAAAGAAAAGCTTGAAAATTTGTGGTTTTTGTTTTGTCATGCCAGGTTGAGCTTGCAGACAAACTTCCTCATGTACAGTCACTCTGTATACATGAGATGGTTGTTCGAGCTTACAAACATGTATTGCATGCTGTTGTTGCAGCAGTAGATAATATTGGTGACTTGGCCTTGTCAATTGCATCATGTTTAAATGTACTGTTAGGAACAGCATCTGAAGGAAATGCTGATTCAGAAATTACTAATGATGATAACTTGAAATGGAAGTGGGTGGAAACTTTTCTTTTTAAAAGATTTGGGTGGAAATGGAAGGACGAAAACAGCCGTGACCTCAGAAAGTTTGCCATTCTTCGTGGGCTTTGCCATAAGGTATGTTATTGTCTCAATCTAAGACTTCATGGTAGACCTGAACTTCACAATCTTCTGCTGTTATGCAAAAGATGTCATTTTTGTTCAGGTTGGACTGGAGCTTGTTCCCCGGGACTATGACATGGATACTTCTTGCCCTTTTAAGAAGACAGACATTATAAGCATGATACCTGTATACAAGGTATAAAACTCCACAACTCAAGTGAAAAGTTGATTTGACTAATCTTTCATTACACCATTTAAGTTTTCCTACAGCATGTTGCGTGTTCATCAGCGGATGGGCGTACTTTGTTAGAATCATCAAAAACATCCTTGGATAAAGGTAAACTGGAGGATGCTGTTAATTATGGAACTAAGGTAACGTGAACTTCCATCTCCCTTGCAACTCAATGATTTGTTTTGACTTGATTGAATTTTTGACAGTACTAATCTCAATTCTCTACTCTGCAGGCACTCTCCAGATTTGTATCAGTTTGTGGACCTTACCATAGAATGACAGCTGGAGCATATAGTCTTCTTGCCGTGGTTCTCTACCATACCGGAGATTTTAATCAGGTACTATGTAATACTGGAACCCGTGATCTATTGGCAAATCCTTTTGATGGATACAGAGTGCAGCTTACACTTAAACATCAAGAAGAAACTATTAACAGGAAATAGGAGCATGTCATTCCTTGCCGCAACTGTCCTGAATTAGATTAATTGGTTTATTGGGCTGGTCAGCAAAGAATAAGCTGGATATTTTACTTTTAATGTTTGTGTTTAATAAACAATAAGATGAATATGTGCTTGTATGAGATCAAGCAAGAAACCAAACATGTATCCTTATCACTAGAAAAGGTGACACAAGTGTTCTCCGCTGGTAATAAGTTTCATGGAAAGTATCTTAAGTTAGTCATTCCCAAAAAAAAAAAAAAAAAAAAAGAGAAATCTTTAGACAATGTTAAGGTTACCCCCAATTCCTTCATGTATTTCTTCTTCAACAAATTTCAGTTGTCAGATCCCAAACTCTGGAAACCATTACACATTTTTAATGGAATATCTATTAGAATGAGACTTGCTGTAGTCTTTCACTTGCTGTAGTAAAGATGAATTGGAGGAAATACATACTATATTTACGCTTTTTATGTTGCTTGTCACTCAGCAGCATGTAAAAAATTGGTTCTTGTTTTTTTCGGTTGTCAGAGATCTTTGGTGCCTTTGATTATTTTATGATATTTTAAGCTTGAGTGTTTCAAACAAAGTAGAAAATATGATGATGCAGAAATCCATGTCTATCTAAATATCTGCTGAAGAACCACCTGAGTTGCACAATTAGGGCCACCATGGTATTGATGTAAAGTTTCAAGACACATTTCTATGTTCAACCTAGCTTTTGACATCTTAAAATATAAATGCATGGCTTCTACTAAATATATTTCTGATTTAACTAGTGTGATGTAAAACCTCGTGGGACTGTCAAAGCACTTGTCTCTACTTATGATGCTATCAATCACCTACTAACATTCTAACTCTGTTGTTATCTTTTACCATTTTTCAACCATTCAGGCTACAATTTACCAGCAAAAAGCTTTGGATATAAATGAGAGGGAGCTTGGACTTGATCACCCAGATACAATGAAAAGTTATGGAGACTTGGCTGTTTTTTACTATCGGCTTCAGCATACAGAATTGGCCTTAAAGTAGGTTAAATACATATAATATTTGAAAGCTTTTCCTAGATGGATTCTTATTGAAATGTAGATTGTTTTTGTTGCCTAATTATAAAACGATTGCTTATACTAAGGTACATTGCTTAATCTGCAGCTATTTCATGTAACTTGTCCCTTAAAGAGGAAATTCAGGAACCCTTTCACTTCATCATATTCACCAACTAAATCTTGAATGATTTCAAATTTTGCTGGAAAGTAGATTAGTTTTCTCAAGATTTTTTTTTGCTGGAAAGTAGAGTTGTGAATAGGAACATATTATGGACAAAAACTGTACAAATGATGAGGGATTGGATGCGGAATCAATTAACTTTGTCAAGAATTTAAGTGTGTTATTACAAACTAAAATTTTTTTTTCCTTTCTCTAATACATGGAAAAGTTTTTTTTAATTGTATCAACAGTGTGAAATTTCTTTATTATTGAAAATTCTGTCAGGTAGCCTGCATGGTACCTCTTATTTCTTAAGGACTGACCACAAATTTGTTCTGGTGGTTCAAAGTATATTATGCTTTTAGTCCTGCTATGGAAAACATAGAACAATTTCAGTTGTTTGGTGATGTGAATGTCATATTGCACCAATAATTGCATCTTCTGTTCTCATAGTTTCTTTTGCTTTAATCTGACCATTAACTTCCTTATTATTAAGCATTTAATTGCAAATTGATTTGTGTGAAACTGCATTTTACCATTACTCCATGCTGACAGTTCTGCATAGCATGTTATGCATATGCATTATATTCTGATCTTCTCTTAAACGTAGTCCAGTCTCCAATTGTTTATGATTCTTTGCTTAAAGGTCCTAAAAATTTAACTACTTCGAACTGTTATTAAGTGGTGGCTCTAGAAGATTATTTGTTTTATGCATGGTTTCTGATTGTTTCTGTAAGATGCTGTATCTGATTTCCATCTTTGCAGTGAGTTCGTTACAGTCTTGAAAACTAGTCAAAGTCATAATCATATTTTCAATACCAAGCTATCATCCGTTTTGCTTAAAAACCTTATCTAGTTGGCAATGACTATAGTATAAATAAGCTGCAACCATTTGGGCCTGTAAGAAAGTTCAACTTTTGCTAATCTTTTGTCCACTGCCTCGTCTGTGTGAGTTTTAAAAAGAATTTGCAGTAAAAGAGTTATGCATGAGCTATTGTTTTAAAGTAAGTTCTTGACTAAATAGAATATTCTTAACAGGATTCATTCCCTATGGAAGTGATAATAGCAGTTAATTTAGTTTCTTAATTCTTGGTTGACAGTATCTAAGAAGAGCAGGTATGCAAACTCAGATTAAATGGACGCCATAAGAAGCACAAAGACTCTTTATGTCTTTCTGGTTTCTTTTTTACTTTCATCTGCTTATTTTTGTCTGGCATATTTTCTGTTGATTTGCTGGCTGATTGGAAGACTTAAATTTGCTAAATCCGAAGTCAAATTTGTTTACTTTTATTACAAATAGGTGCGAAAGAGTTCCTTGAGCATTTAGATAGAGTAATACCAAGTCTTGTACAAGGCAAATCATGGTGCTAAAATCTGAGTCTTGAAATGTTGAAGCACAGATGTTTTCATGATCATTTGTTTTTTCATTGGCTAATATTTTCTCTGTTTGCTTATAGGTATGTCAATCGTGCATTGTATCTCTTGCATCTAACTTGTGGACCATCTCATCCAAATACGGCTGCGACTTACATTAATGTTGCAATGATGGAAGAAGGTTTGGGCAATGTCCATGTTGCTCTGAGGTACCTCCACGAGGCTCTTAAATGCAATCAAAGACTTCTTGGAGCTGATCATATCCAGGTCTTCTCTCTCTTTCTTATCTCTGTCTCTATACACGCACGCACACACACACACACACATATATCAATATACTTGTATATATATTTACATACATATGTATATATGCATCAATGTGTATATATTTTGTAAATTATATGTATTGTATGTATGTATTCAAAAGTCCAAGACCCAAAAATCAAGAGCTACTGATTCATCCTACTAAGGGAGGCATAAGGAAAGGGACCCACCATAAAGTACTGAATTTAGCTGCAAAGGTTACAAGACCCTTTTCTGCTATATTCCAGCAGATGTCTTGCTAATATCTAGAAGAATCGTACTTAGTGCACATAGTAATGGTTGTTAGGAAAATTACCACAGATTTGAAATTTGTTCACTAAAAAGTATAATGAAATCTTAACCTTCTCTCCCCCACTTGAATGACTGCTCTCATGGACGCATGCACGTGTCCATGAAAAACACCTGATATGATCTCATGAAAGAGTTGATCACACTATCTGGGGTTGATTCGGTGTTGTGAATTTCCACTTGTGTTGCATCTCCGTCTATTAGTATCATTGCTGTCAATTTGTAGTTGTAAATGTTGGTTGGTTTTGGAAATGTTGTTCATGTATATCTACACAAACTAATTTTCTGTATATCTCATTTTAGAAAATTAGCAGGCATGTCTTTGCAGAAATTTAAACAAGGGCTTTCCGTAAACAAAAGAGCACTGTTTTTCTGTCTTCTTTTCTCTGCCTTATGTTTGTGCATTGAGTATGATTGATGCTGACTTGCCTCGAGCATGTTAAAACTGACAATTGTGGCTTTTTCAGACTGCAGCCAGCTATCATGCTATAGCAATTGCTCTGTCTTTGATGGAAGCATATTCACTGAGTGTTCAGCATGAACAAACCACTCTTCAAATACTGCAGGCAAAACTTGGGCCTGATGATCTTCGTACACAGGTGATACAAATTATCTTTCAACAAAGCTTAAATAGCTTTCGATCTTATCAGATGTTTCTTCAGGATGCGGCTGCATGGCTTGAATATTTTGAGTCAAAGGTCCTGGAGCAGCAAGAAGCAGCGCGGAATGGTACCCCAAAACCAGATGCCTCTATTTCTAGCAAAGGGCATTTAAGGTGATATTCTGTTTATTATTTTCATTCCCATTTTGCATTTTCTATCCTGGGAGAAGATACATAAATTGGAATCATCTCTTATAATGGGGGTTAATAGAAACACTTGAACCTCAAGTGCCTCAAATTCATGGATTTTATAGGGTGATTGCCCAATCAAAAACCTGTTTGTTAAGCTCTATATAGGACTTGGTAAACCTTCACTACATACACTTAGACTAGCCAAACATAAAGAGCCGACTTCAAACTGGTTTAAAACTAAATAATCCCATTATGCTAGCCAAACATAAAAAGCTGACTTCAATCTGGTTTTAAACTAAACAATCCCATTCTGGTACCATAATTTGCATAGCGAATATAAAAGAATTAAATTGTGAAAATTGCTGTTACTGGATTTTGGATTCTATATATCATGATTACATAGTTCCACTTTTTCGTTGTATTAGTGTGTCAGATTTGCTGGATTACATAACGCCGGATGAAGTAAGGGATGCCCAAAAGAAACAAGCTCGTGCAAAGGTCAAAATCTTTAGTAATTCTTTGATTCTTACATGTACTTTTAAGTTACTAATTTTCTTTGTATGCTGCTATATTCTGATGAATATCATAATTATGACACAGGTTAAAGGCAAAATAGGACAAAATGGGGAGGCTGTTGAAGATAAATATAACAAGGATGAATTGCTATCACCAGCTCATTCTGTGGTGGAGAATTCCAGTGATAAAGAGAACAAATCTGAGCTGCTATTTATGGAAACCATTGACAAGACCCATGATTTATTTCCAGCAGAGCAAACAATATTAAATGAACATGATGATCTTGTGCAGGATAATAGATCTGAAGAAGGATGGCAAGAAGCTTTACCTAAGGGTCGCTCATCGATGGGCCGAAAACCTCCTGGCTCAAGGAGGCCCAACCTCGCAAAACTGCACACCAACTTAACGAACACTTCTCGGGTATCCAAATTCTGTGGTAAAAGCACCACTTTCTCATCTCCAAGGACATCATCTAATGAGTTTGCTGCTGCTTCCACGCTTACTCCTGCTCCAAAGAAGTTTGGGAAGAGTGCTAGCTTCAGTCCAAAGTCAATTAATCCTGCAATTTCAAGCGCTGGTGTAGAAAAATTAGCTAACCCAAAATCAGCCCCGGCGAGCCCTGCTTCTACTGATCCAGTGAGTAAGGCTGATCAAACCATAAGTTCGGTCAGTATTCAGACAGCTGGAAAACATTTTTCCTACAAAGAAGTTGCTTTAGCTCCACCTGGTACAATAGTGAAGGCAGTGACTGAAAAGTTTCCAAATGAAAGTTCTGCAGAAGCAAGTCTTCCCATAAGGAAGGAGACAGGCGTGGCATCTAAAAGTGAAGTGGTTGACAGGAATAATGGGGAGGAAAGACAAGTGAACAGTCCCATCGAAGAGAAATCAACAGTGGATCTTGATGGGCAAATGGATGAAGATTCCAACAGCAAAGAACAGATAGAAGAGATAGCTACTACCTTAGTAAAATCTTTAGAAGGAGATGAAACTGAAGATTCTAAAGGAAAAGGATCTGAAGTCACTGAGGGTATGCAAGAAAGGAGTATTGCTGAAAGCAAGGAAGGAGAAGCCGGGCAAGGTTCTGTTTTGGAAAGTGAGAATTCTAGTTCTTCTGAAAAGTCAGAACTTGGCACTTCCAAAGTGGAAGTGTCTGAAAGACCAGGCGGCAAATGTAAGGAAGCATCGCCTGTGAATGAACCTATTTCTGCTTCAGCAGAACATACCACCCCGCTGTCACAAAAACATGAATTTAACCCAAAAGACGAAGTAGAAGCTATACAGGAGAAGCTTTCTACTGAAAATGAAGCAAACGAAGATAAAGAAATTTCAAGTTCTTTGCCAAATGAAGGAGTAAAACAAGGGGATTCTGAGACTGGAAAAGGAACAAGCAAGAAGCTTTCTGCAGCTGCACCTCCATTTAATCCATCATCAGTTCCAGTTTTTGGCTCAGTTCCAGTGCAAAGCTTTAAAGAGCTTGGAGGATTATTGCCCTCTCCTGTAAATATTCTACCACTGGTTCCAGTTAGTCCAGCTCATAGATCACCACATCAGTCAGTAACTGCAAGAGTTCCATATGGTCCCCGACTCTCAGGCAGCTATACTGGATCAAGAAATCGGGTACCACGTAATAAAACTGTTTACCACAGTGATGAACATAATGGGGATGCAAGTCATTTCAGCCTGCCAATAGTAATGAGCCCACATGCGGCTGAGTTTGTCCCTGGCCAGCCATGGGTTCCAAATGGTTATCCAGTTGCTCCAAATGGTTATCTAGTTTATTCAAATTGTACTGCTGTATCACCAAATGCTTATCCTATACCCCAAAATGGTGTACTAGTTTCACCAAATGGGTCTTCAGCATCCTTGCATGTTTTTCCTGCAACTCAAAATGGGTTACCAGTACCAGTAGAATCTGTAGAAACTCATTCAGTTGCAGAACATGTCAAAGGTCAGAATGAAGTAGGATCAGATGGATGTAATGAGGAGTCCTCCATGAACTTGACAGTTGAAAGCTCAATAGCCAAGAAAGTTGAAGAGAATCAATCTGACGATGGTGAAAAACGATGTGATGATGAGTCTGCAGTTGCCGAAAAGTCATGTACAGATCCTGAAAAAAAGACCACAAATACAGCAACCCAAATTCCTGAGATTGTTGCTGCAAAAGAAAGCTGTGGTAGCATTCTGCTGGAGAAGACTAAAACCAAATGTTGGGGAGATTATAGTGATGGTGAAACTGAGATTGTTGAGATCAAAAGTTGAGAAAGTCTAAGTTCTGATGGGCTATAACTTTTTGATAGAACTGAACGGTCATAGTGCCAAGTTGTTGGACATGCAACAATGCCAAGAGCAATAAGTGAGATGTGAAAGTCCAGGAGTTCTGTAGCTAAGGACCAATATAGCTGCTGAGGTACCAAATATGAGTTTGACTGAATGATGACTTTGAAATTGGTATGTTGTACAAAAAGCATTTTTTTGACCTTGAAATCAATAAGTCGCATTGAGAACAAACCTAGGGAGCAATGGATCTTGATGGAGGACCGGGTTTTTGGGTCTAACTTGATCTGTTCTTCTCTGGAATTCAAATTTTGTCGGTTCTTCATTAATCAAGACCTTGTAGGAGTTTTGGATCTTCAGGTACTCGGCAAATGATGATGGGAGTGTGAGAGTCGAAAAGGAGATGCATCACTTCTTTCTCTCATTCAAAACTGTGCATGAGACTTTCATCTCACATGGAGCCTAAATGATCTTTTTTTTTTTTTTTTTTGATTACCTTCCTCGCATATGTACAATACGTAGATCTGCCAGGGCGTCATAATTTCTCCATTCCAGTTACACTTTGTTGTGATTTGAGGAATTTGAGCTTTGGTTCCAATTATTTGATAATTAGGCTTATCTTTAGTCTAGCCTAAGAGAGTAGCAGTCACAGACTTGGATGGATCCACATATTAGGCTGCCAAGTTTAGATTTTTGCAGTTTGTTCTTTTATGTACACCATTCCCTTTTCTGGACGAGGATGAGCTCTGTTATTTGTTAGTATACAAATATGCAGAATTGTGTTCAATGTGTGCATAATATGCTATTGTGTATGATCAATAATGGTAGTTAATATGATTATTGCCAAAGTAACAAACCCACTATTTTGTTCATGTTGTTGATCGGAAATGCAAAATAACTCTTTAATTTTGTGTGTTCCACAGTAGAGCTGCAAACGGAACAAACTCATTATGTTCTGTATTGTTAGACAAAATAACTGGGTTGACAAAGAAAAAGAATGAAAAGCAAGAGGACAAAGCAAGAATAATCAAGTTAAATTTATAAAGGTAAGAAAAATGCATGTCAGAAAGCACCCCCACCCCCCCCCCCCAACAAAAAAAAAAGTAATGTTCATGTTCAGCATTTTTTTTTTAATTTTCCGTTGGTCGGAAAAAAAAATGCAAAGTTTGCATGGCTGGTGATAATGCATTTGGCCAAATCTTCTTTCTTTGTGAGAGTGCATGTATTATTTTCATCTTGCTCGTATACATGTAATTTTCAATTGATTTAGGTGAAGAATGTCATTTGATTGACGAAGTATATTGATTTTTATTTTTTAGTTATTGGTGAAGTCCGAAGGGGGCATGCCTGGTGGGAATTTCATGTTGGTCTAGACTTGGTTCCATTTCTTCATTTTTTGTACCTTTGTGTGCTTTTCATTATTTTTGGTTTATCATTTAATTTTCGACGGATTTAGGCGAAGATTGTAATTACGTTCATTAGGCCCAATGGATTTGGAGTTGGATGGAACATCTGGAGACTGATAAGTCATTGGTCATAGTACATCGCTTTCTTCACTTTTGGGTATACAAGTAAATCAAGGTATTATACTAGAAAAAGGTTGGCGAAATTGGTCAATCATATCTCGAAGTATCATGCAAGCAATTTATTATGTGAAATGAATCACACCTTTCTAGTTTAATACTCTTTCCTTTATTGATTGATTTTATTTGCTATAGTAATTGATTAACAAGAAGTATGTGAAGAAAACTGATCCTCATAGTATCCCTGAAAAAGAAACAGACATCTTATTATGGCTTAATTAGAAGAGTTTGTGAATTAAAACGACAGTGTTTTTTTTTTTTTTTTAAGTGAGAGGTCTTAAATTCAAAACTTCGAATTTACAATCTCTCCTACCGTATCACCCAACGCAACCCTTGCCCAAGGCAATGGTATCATTAATATTGTGCAAGTAATATTTGTCATAATAGTTACAGATTTTTGGCTTTGTATTCTTTGTTTCTTGATTGATTTTAATTGATATTCTATTTGCTTAACAAGAAACACATGAAGAAAACCAACACTCATAGTTAGGGAGGTGTAAACAAGTTTAATCAAATTGTTAACAAGGAACACATGAACACATGAATTTCTCAGGTTTGATACTCCTCCTTTTGTACTTCCTTGTGCAGCACAAGCTTGACTGACATCAGTTTCAATTGTTAATACATTAACACTTTGTTATGTCCCAAAGAAAAACTAACCTTAGCATGTTATACGAGCTACAGGGTCTGACTTGAGCTGCAGACAGCAATTGCTGCAATTGTTGGAGATAAATAAAGGGAAGGTAATTTTTGTTCTTTTTCTGCAAGAAAAATGTCGACATTTCTTGACTTTTATTACTCGTAGTCTAGTCAAAATCTTTTTACAGGAAATAAATTATGTATGTGATTGAAAACCAGTAAGATTGGTGCTGCTTTCTATCCTAAGAATGTCAAAACTGCATGCAGATCAAAATATTCTAGTCTGCCAAGCAGCATGAGTAGGACTAACTATTCAGATTTGATCAGGACATGGCATGCGGGATTTTTTGTCCGAATGGAGCCAACAGTTTGCCGCGAAATGTGGTTCTCTAGGAATTCAGGCATTCATTTGCTTGGGATGGGACTGTGACTGTCTCGCCCCAGATCTGATAACCGTATTTAAAAAATTATTTAACTTATACTTTGGAGTGTGGCACCGACATACACTCCCGAGAGAATACAGTCCTGTTTGTTGAACTTATAAATATATCAATAATTACTTAAATCTTTAAATATGTTTACAAAAGTTTTAAACATAAAAAGTCACTCGTACAATTCTTCACATTAAACTCTTGACATACATGCATTACTAGGGTACAAAAGTCATACAAGCTACATTTTTGCAAAATTCAACTCTAGAAACATAGTCTGATCAAACTAGTCTTCAATCGATCATATATTTGATCCTCATATGCAGGACAGAAAAAATTAGGCGGGGTGAGCATCAATTTGCTTAATAAGTAGCTCAAATGTATCTCTAATGGATTGAGTATATTAATATTACAAATAACATTTAATAAAATTATTTCATAGAATTCAATCACAATTAAAACAGTACCTACGCTTGCATTTACAATACATAACTGTGCATAAATTCATATTTTATTGTTCTTTAATTATAATCCATGGAATGTTGTATCTTTTCACTTTGCGTTTAGTTCAAAAATATGCTACGATCATCATTATATCTCATGACAGGACCATTAAATACCACTATTATTTTCCGTGGTAGGGCCATATACCGGTTAAAAATATAGTTATAGATAATTACTACGGTCACTGTTTTTTCCCGTGACAGGGCCATTTGTCCACTATATGTCCCGTGAAAGGACTATACTAGTATTCAAATGTAGCAATTCTAGAGCCATTTCCTATCCTATACTTATTTAAACACGTCCAATGATATCTGAAATGTTGCATAACAATCACTTTTAAACACGTAATATAGTTATTCATATGCACATAATTATCAAACAATTACATATGCTCAATCCAATTTAGTATAACAAAATACATTTTCTATAACAAGTGACAAACAAGAATTGTTTTAAAGACATTTTAAAAAATCATAGAGATATGAAAGAGCCACTTACTCGTTAGTCAAGGGAGTGTCACCCAAATTCTTCTTTATCCTTCCCCTAAAACAGTAAAATCAGAATAATAACCATCTGTTTGAAACTCCTAGTAGTAATCAAGAACGTAAATCGTCTCAAGAGTTATGCCAGTATACTTAAGTCGACTATAGAGCTACATGGCACTCTATCATTTTCAGCATGGACAAAGTTCCATTAAACATGAGTAACATGGGCTGTATACTTCAGAAAATTCTAAATTTCACGGTGTTATAAACTAGAATCAAGGCTCTAATTACCTTTAGAAGAAACCATTGAGAGATTCAGATCATAAACTTATCTAAATTCAGTCACAATTTGGTACACTTTCAAGTTCCTATGTTGTGCAGGGTGGAAATTTCAGCAAATGCAGTTGTCGATTAAACGCACATAACTCTGGATATATATGTCAAATCACCGCAAAATTGGAGGCATTAGAACCCACAATTGAAATACTAAATATATCTACAAGGGATCATTTAGCGAATCAATCAATAGATGGTTTTAATTTGGGCCACAATTAAGTGCTATTTCCAGTCTCTAACTGCGCAGGTTCTGATTTCCAATGAAATTTGTAAAGTTTCTGGTATTAATAGACAATGAACCAGAGCTTGATTTTTATACCGTTGGAAAGGTCTCTAAGTCTAGTTTCTACTGCAATTGAAGTTACCCAATATGGACTTTCCATCTCAAGTTATGGCCAATTTACTAAAGCTGCGCAAAGGTGACTGTCAACCTTGAGGTTAGTTAGAACACAAGGTTTCTTGGCCATTACCATCTAAAATCTCTTCAGTTTCATACATCTACCCACATCAGATGTTTGGTTACAAGTTAATAGCAACGTATGCAAGAAATCATAGCCATAAAATTGGTTTATAGCTGTCCAACTTCAATTTTCCTAGCTAGTAGTTATCAACTCAAATTTGGTTCTAAAAGATCACCAAATCCTATCAAGTTCAGCTCATAAAATTCAATTCTATACATTAGTTACCTTAAATCAATTGGACTCTGGTGGATTTGGACCCTTTGTTTCTCCTCCTGAAGCTGTTCTGTTCTTCCCTTTGTTTCTTTCTACAAAATGAGAGCACAAAATCGACATTCGGTACTCAAATTCTTGATACAATTGTAAAGAATACCTCCCCACTTATACCAATTCCAATTTTGGCAATCATATTTTGGGGAGTGAAATCTGGGTATTATGGTGACAGCTGTAAGAGATGATATGAGCATTCCATGCTAAGGTTGGAATTCAGTTAAACACAATCAGCGAGAGCAAATTGTAACAGCCAGGGAAAGTAGGAAATGAATGAACACCATATGCCTTCTATAGCATATGTTCCACTTGTACCTTTGACATCTAACAGTTTGTTCCGTTGTCATATCTCTTAATAGCAAAATGTAAAATAGCAAAAGAAATGGTGGAGCAGAAAAAAAATGTAAAATAGCAAAAAAGAAGTACTTTAGTTCAGATTTCTTGTGATAATATCGATCCTATAAATCTTGCTTTAAAATTTTAAGTTGCCGATTAGGTCTAGATATATGGTCTTGTCTGTAACCAATTTTCGTGTTAACGAACGTAAATCATCAACCAAATAAAGAAGACTTCAGCAATTAGGCAAATCAACTCTGACCCATCCGCACTCGTGTGTGTGGAACTTCTCTCTTTCCTCTTGCCCCACATCAATTTTGTATATCCTATAAACCAAAACTCTGGACTCTGATCATTGATACCAACATATGGTCGCAAGCAAAATCCTTTCACTAGAAGATATCAACAAGACCAAAACATTTAGTTTAGGGAAAGATGGACAACAGAGTTTATAATACAAATTTTGTATAGATAAAAGTTTGAGTTGTTTCCATTAAATTTTACAATAAAATTGAATTGCACAAGTAGAACAAATGAGAGAAAATCACACCAAGCCGGTTTGAGAGGGCAACAAATCATTCTTCATTCCGGCTATCTCCTTTTCAATTTCCAGCCCATTAGCATTCTTCAAAGCCAATAATTTCTTTTTTATTTTCTTTTGTTTCAGACAGTCTTATTGAAATGTGAGGTGTAAATTTTCTTTGTTTAAGTACAGAAAATACTTGTCCTTTTCTCTTTATGATATATACTTCCTCTTGTGTCCAATTACAGTATTCCTTTCTGACGAATTTCAGACTTCCTTTAGTTAGTTTGAGGTATTTAAAATGAAAAGGGTTAATTCCACTTTGTCCCCCCAAACTTTGGAAGATTACCTACTTCAGTCCCTAAACTTCAAAATGTGACACTTAAGTCTCTAAACTTATATATACCTCCCACTTAAGGAAAATTGTTAACAAATCCTGAATGCCGTTAGTGGTCGAAGTGTCCCATTTTATAAGGGTTTAGGGATTTAAGTGTCCCATTTTATAAGTTTAGGGACTTAAGTGGGAGGTATTTATAAGTTTAGGGATTTAAGTGTCTCATTTTAAAGTTTAGGGACTGAAGTGGGTAATCGTCCAAAGTTTGGGGGAACAAAGTGGAATTAACCCAAATGAAAAGACTGTTGTTTGATTAAACTAAAAGAAGTATATGCTAACTAAAGGAAGTAAATATACCAACTAAAGGAGTTTGATTAAACTAAAGGAAGTATATAGTTTGAAATAAATATACTAACTAAAGGAAGTAAATATTTGGGTAGGGTAAATATACTAATAGAAAAAGTAACTAATTTTATTAAACATTTTATTCTTATGAGGTATTATTTTATTCTTTGTTTTTTCATTTCAATACTAGATTTTGGTGCCTTGCAACAAATGCATGCAACTTCTATCCCCACATTCATATGCACAGTGTCAATTAAGAAAGTAAATTGATTATGTTCTTACTGAGCATGTTAATGGGTCGGGTCTTACCTAAATTCAATCTAGACCTAATATATTTGGGTCGGGTCTAGGTTTAATTTTTCAAACTTATATCCTACCCAGAGTCAGACTGTGTAAAAGAATCGTGAATTTGAACAGGGTCTGATTTTATATGATCCATATTTAAACCTAGATTCAAACCAAATCCTATGTATAAATAAATAATATGTATGTATGTATGTATGTCTATATGTGTATGTGTCTGTATGTGCATGTGTGTATATATATATTCAATAAATTTATAAATAATCTAATATTACATGGACATTAGATCGAATGTAGTAAGACTTCATGACCATTAGATTAAATATATGCTCGTGATCTATGAAAATACCACCTAATCTTGCCTATCTATTACACGCCTCTGCTTTCTCTGTTTCCCTCTCTAAACAAAAATTTGGGTGGTATTATGTTATTTTTAAGCTCTATACATTTTTAAAATATTTTTACTTTAATTCTGTATGTTCAAAAAAATACCTACAGATTCTCATTAGATACCCAAACTCGTGAGGGTATGGATCTGGGTTTACTTTTTCAAATCCATAAGAGTTTGAGTTTGGGTTTGTGTTTAATTAAATTTAATAGGTTTAACTTCGAATCAAAGGGATCCAATCCAAATGCTACTCATTGATATGTCTAGCTATTAGTATTCAAATTACTGAGGATTTTAAATCCTCAGGGTTCTACAAAAGTAGACATAATCCTCCAGTAGATCAACAGTAATGTCGCTAATCACCAAAAGGGGGGAAAATGGAAGCCAAAATTTTGGGGAAAACCTAAAAGTAAAATCGAGGGATATATATCAGTCGCTTTTAAAAAGTTTCTCCATTAACACCATAAAAAAGGTAATAATTACCACATACTACTACTGGGACGGAGAAAGAGAAAAATACATCACAAATTTGTTAACCCAAGATTCATGAACAATACAGAAATAAAGAGCCCTATCTACGGCCCAGAAGACTTGACTAAAATAACAAAACAAAACAAAAAAAAACCTCATAGTAAAAACAACTAAAATCTGGACTTGACCAAAAACTGCTGAAAATATGATTGAAACTTTTGGATTTAACAGACTTGGTTTGATATGCCGACTTTCTCTAAGGCAATACACGGAGTGGGGAAGAGCCTGGCATGCAAATTCATCGATGAAATGCCTTTGGTTGAGGTTTAACCAACTAATGTTCTATCTACCATTATCTGAATTTTCAATGTTTGCCATCCAGTGGTGGGTCAAAGGTATAATAACTAAAGGATTAATCTTATATATACTGTTAGTGTATACACTATTATCATTAGATATATAACATGTACAAATTTTGAATTTAAAATTTAAAATTTGTTTATGTGTCATGCATCCAACTGTAATAGTGTATATAAAAATTACTTATAACTAAATTGGTAAAACAAATAAAGTAGAGGCCAAAACTTTCTGGCAAAAAATAAAGTATTAAATAAGATTTTGTCCCAAAATTTTGACATTGATTTCAACACATGTCAAGTTCAATTTAATACTGTTTACCTCATATTTTCCTTCTTTTTTATAGTATAAGAACCCTAAAACTATCACCTAAAAATATTCTTAAGTGGTCTAGTAAAAAAAAAATATATAGTGATGTCTTATCATGTAGGGTTATTATCACTTTATCCGTTTAAACTATATCACTACTATCAGTTTACCCCCTAACGTTATCTTTTAGTTACTTTACTCCCATAAGTAATTCAACTCAACGTGTTAAAAAATTTTGGACAAAAATACCATTTTATTTTATAGCATTACTACATTGGTGATATAATCACTTTAGTTCCTAACATTATTTTCTAGGCATTTTACCTCATCGTTAATCTAACTAGTATGGTCAAAATTTTTTTAAATATATTTACCCTTTTTTATAGATAATTAAAAATAAAAATGTTGGAATAGTTATTCTTCATTTTTTTTTACTTTAAGAGATCAAAAAATATAAAAATAAAGGGTTTTCTCAAATTTCTTTTTTTCACATTTATTAATACTAGGAAAAGAAAAAGAGATAGGAAAGAAGGAGACTAAAACTAAGATTTTGTTAAAAATGAAAATAAAAAAAGTCTAACATTATCGTATTACTTTAAGGTTGTCGAGATTAGAATTGGAATTTGGTGCTCAACAAAAAAGTGAAATAATTTTAAAATAATAAAAGTATTTAATTCTTTTTTATTTGTAATCTTTAAAAAAAAAAAGAATCAAGCACTCTCTCTCTCTTCCTCTCCCCCTCCCCCTCCTCCTCTCCATCCTTCCATTTTTTTTCAATATTAATAAAATTGTTAAGAAGAAAGAAATTAATACTCTGATTTTTTTTATACTAAAAAGGAGAAGAGTCACTTTAAATTTTTTACTATTTTTATTATGCAAAGAGGAGGGTATTTTCTTCTAAAGTTTTTTAACTTGTTAAGTTGGTTTAATGGTAGGATAAATTGCCTAAAAAATAACTTTAGGGGATAAATTGATAATGAGATTATATTTTATGGGAGTAACGTGATAATAATTTAAGGGTTAAACATGTCTTTTCACTTTAATTAACAAACTCCGTTAAGTTTGACCGTTAGTTTTGGGGGTAAAGTGATTAAAAGATAACGTTAAGAGGGAAATTGATAATATCACCAAACGTTAAGGGGGTAAAATGATAATAACCCTATTATATATTGCTATTCTTTCGATTCACGTCTTTCTCCTCATGGAAAGTTTATGTTCCAAAGTTCATGGAGAAATCTGAATGAGTCTTCTTTGATGAGTAACAAAGATTCAGATTAACCTAGATTCTTTGCATGTTAAACATAATTTAATGTGTTTGTTACCGTCTTAAATTGAAAATTTATGAAACACAAAAGGGTCACGCACGGGGAATGAATTAAGACGTGAATTATAGTAGATTCGAAATGAATCTCACCCAAATAAGATGAACACCTTACATGTTTAAAAAATGGAATTTGATTTGTCATCAAGAAATCAGGAAAGTTAATGCACATTCATTCAAGAGATTCTTGTACCAAAGCAGAACCTTTACCGATTCAGGACCCTTGTGAAAATCTTTTGATAGGTTAATTTTCCTTGTGAAAAACTTCTCTCTTTAACAAAAACTCCAAAAATTCTTCCCCCTGTTAGTACTTGCCCTCATGACTTTCTCATAAATAGGGCAACTCGTATTCTTCAAACCTCAGAGTTTGTCCCTAGAAAGCAAAAATGGAGATCAAAACAACCCGTTTTATTCTCCTCCCAGCTCTCTTGTTTATACTATTTCGGGTCCAGACTTTTGGGAAAACCCATAGAGAAGCTGACTACCATCATCTCAAGGCTAGATTGAACCCACAATCCAATGTTGAAAGAAGCAGCTACTTCCCAGCATTTGATGCCCCTGCTAGGCCTTCAAATCAAAAAGGGCTGAAAGAGAAAGATAGGATCGATCGATTGCCTGGACAACCACACGTTGGATTCAAGCAGTATGGTGGATATATCACAATCAATGAGACTGCTGGCCGTGCCTTTTTCTATTATTTTGTTGAAGCACAGGGTCGCAAGAAGCCTGAAGATGTGCCTCTTCTCCTTTGGCTCAATGGAGGTACATTAGCAATTTCTCATCATTTATTTTATTTTTGTATATCAATTTGTTTTCTTTTGTACATCAGTAGTAGCGCTTTTTTTTTTTCACAGGTAAACAGAGGTATATTACTAAATTCTCAACTTTTATTTTCCTTTTGTATATAAATATGTTTTCTTTTGTACATAAGTAGTAGCCTGTTTTTCTTGGAAGATAACTAGAGGATTTCATTTTTTTTTTGTGTGTATATGAGTGGTTATGTGTAAAATTTTTAATGGAGATTTATACAAAATTTTTGTGTGTATGTGTGTGTATTTTTTTTGGCAAAACAATTAGATGGCTAGTTTTCTTGTAAGTTTTGGAACAATTTTTTCTGGAACAAGAAAAGTCCCACCTAACCTTATACAATGATTAGAGGTTTAATTTGTTAATTTTCAAGAGTGTGATTCTTTTTATTTGATTACCTGTAGAATTTGATTACTTTATATAATGGTATTTCATTGTTTTTGAGTTTCTGAGTTTCACACTCCAAATTCTCTTCAACCCAAACTTCTCTATTCCCACGAATCAGCACCAGAAATTCTGTATAACAAAAATAATATACTAGAAGCTATGCATGCTGCGCTACAACTTGTGTACAAAATCTTCACAAGAATGATATTGATTTTTGATTTTCTTTTTCGGAAGTTTTAGTCATTTTGTTATTAAATTAGTTATGCATTTGATTTAGAGTAATGATTCGATCAATGCCTAGATCTTGATAATTTATATATATATATATATAGATTGCTACATAACTTGCATATTTACTCCCTTCATTATATCACTCTGAAAAAATCCCACAGCAAAGGTGGAATTATTAGTAACAGAAGATCACTATCTTTACAAACATTGTTATATTGTTTTAAGCTTGTTAAACTGACTATGATATTTCCATTTTTTTAACTCATTTGTCAAATAGGTCCTGGTTGTTCTTCTCTTGCTTATGGAGCCTTCCAAGAACTAGGACCATTCAGGGTTGGCAGTGATGGCAAGACACTGTTCAAGAACAGATTTGCTTGGAATTATGGTGGGTTACTTTTGTATTTTGCTAATTTTTCCATTGAATATTTCAATAGTTAGGTATTAAAGACTAAAAGCTGTTTTAATATTTTGTACCTGCAGTGGCTAATGTTTTGTTCTTGGAGTCTCCTGCCGGAGTAGGATTTTCATATTCTAACACAACATCAGATTTTGTTAGCGGCGGTGATAGAAAAACTGCTGCAGACAATTACATTTTCTTACTAAATTGGCTTGAGAGGTTTCCCGAGTACAAAAATAGAGACTTTTACATTTCTGGAGAGAGTTATGCTGGTCATTATGTACCTCAATTAGCACATAACATTGTTTACCATAACAAGAAGGCGAACAGGACCATCATTAACCTCAAAGGAATCCTGGTATGTCTGTTCACTTCTATTGTTAAAATCATCGATTGCTAGTCTCCTGAATGATAAAAGTGACTTTATCAAACTTAATTGATTTGATAAAGCAGCTAGACTTGGTTAGGACATCAAACAAATTGAATATGTTGTCATGGCATATTTTGTATTCAATTCTTATAAATATAGTTGTTTCTGCGAAAGCAACTTATTTATACAGACATGTAATGATTTGTATCCAAATAAAGTAGTTCCGAGTGAATTATATTGTGATTTTCACGTTCAAATCATTTTAGGCATTGCTGGTTCTGAGTTGCTATGTACGTTGAAAATTTTGAGGGCAACTTTATGAGCATAGTAGCATAGCATGCATGCAATATCCGAGAGAGATTCTGGGCTGCATTCTGAACATGACTAATACAAAATGGCTATCATAAATGAGTACAAATAAGCTGTTAAATGTAATTAAATTTTCTAAATCGTGTGATTAATCTTGGACTTTAATGCAGATTGGAAATGCAGTCATCAATGATGCAACAGATGATCCAGGGATGTATGACTATTTTGCAACACATGCTCTAATTTCCCCTGAAACTGTAAAAAAAATCCACAAATTCTGTAATTTCTCAGCGGCCGAATTATCGGCTAATTGTCAGAACATCCTAAGTGTGGCAGATAGAGTGTTCGACGAAGTTGACATATACAATATCTATTACCCTCGATGCTTTGATGACAGTCTAACCAGTGTACCCAAGCGGTTCTCCGTAAGTTCTCTTAAATTTTTTTTTTTCACCTTTTGTCTTTTGCTCTTGATAACATTTAATAGAAAAAAAATAAATTGTAAAAACTTCACTAGAACTTAATAATCAATTGGGATAATTTCAAAAACCTCCCCTGAGGTTTTTGACAATTTCACTAAGTTCTCTCGAGATTTGAAAAATTACACATACCTCCCTTATTATTTAAAATGACAATTTTACCCTTGAATATTTTAAATGAAATTCCCTTATTTGGTATGCTTATGCTTAGAATGAGTTTTAAAATTATTTTTTCATTCTTTTTCCTTATTACTTTTTAAAAATTTTTTACCAATAAAACTGTAGAACTACCACTATTGTCTCTAATTTCTATATAACCAAATGTCGAACTAGTGATTTTTTTTACAGGTTAATTTTATATGTAATGCAATGTTTTTGATGATCTTTTTTTTTCTATTTTTTGGTATTAAAATTAACAATAAATCAAAAAAATCGCCCAAAAGCACTACTAAATTATGATAATTGCACTACTCCAAAAATTTATAAACTCTAAATGAATTATTTCAACATTTTCTTTTCTATCTTATAAATCTAAATCCATAATAAAATACCATCAAAAGTATCATATCATAGTAATAAAATTATTATTATAGTTGTTTATCAAATAATAGATATGGATATGAAAAATTTGGCACATTTTCCTTATAATTATACTAAACAATCTTATAATTGTATAGGAAAATAAATTAAAACTCATTACACAAAGGCATTTTTGGATATTCATTTAAAAATTGATCAAGTCAATATTATTTTAAGGTTTTGTTACTAAAATTATCAAATCAAGAGAGGTAAGTGTAATTTCTCAAATCTTAGGGGAGCTCAATGAAATTGTTAGAAACCTCAAGGGAGGTTTCTGAAATTATCCCTAATCAATTATAGCACTTATAACCCTAAAAATATCTGTTCATTCTTTCAGAAAACTTAAAGTGAAATTTACAATTTGAACTTCATCAAGGTTTTAGTTAGACGGTGCCATTGGAATCTATTTATGCCCAGCAAGATGAGGTATATATCTTTCTGGGATATGCAGAAATGCTAGTTTTAATGAAATTGAAAGATTAAAATTGATGACAAAGTAAAGAAAGATGACAAATTAATGGCCTAATCTAGAAAATTTTCATTTCTTAAAAATTATTGTTTCTTTATTCAATCTATGAACCCTTAATTTTCCAAAACAACGTGCAGATTCTGGAGTTTGATGAATGCAGTGAATATTATGGCCATTCATACTTTAACCATCCCAACGTTCAAGAGGCACTACATGCAAATGTCACGAAGATACCATATGATTGGCAGCCATGCAGGTTATTTAGAAGTCCTCCTTTCTTTCTCCAATATTTTAATTTTTATTTTTTGACCTGGTTACCCATCTTTTCATGCTAATGGGGTTTTGCCAAAAATAAAATAAAATGCAGTGATGTTCTTCAAAACTGGACAGATTGGCAGTCAACAGTACTTCCATTTCTTAAAGAGTTTTTGGCAAATGGATTAAAAGTATGGATATTTAGGTAATCCTATCATTCACTATCTCATTATGGTCATATTTTTTAATATAAGACCTTCCCAAAATATTGATTATTTATAAGAATTAGCTCAACTATATGAAAACAGTGGCGATGTGGATGGAAGGGTACCTGTGACTGGATCACAGTACGCAATAGAAGCATTGAACGTTTCAATTGTAACTCCTTGGCAGCCATGGTATCGTGATTTGGAGGTCAGTAATCGATGCATGAATTCTTCCACCTCCATAATGTTTTATTTAGATTCTGATTTTCAACTTGTTCTTAAATTTTTCTAATTTTTCAGAATTACAAGTTAGGAGCACCTTATTCTCAGTCTTTTTCTCCAATTAAGATAGATTTTTAAAAGCAATTAAGAAGTGAGAACAGAAGAAAACATGTTTTCTAGGATCGAAAGCTAAAATCAGTATTTAAAACCATGAAAACATAATTTTTGTAAACTACTTTTATATATTTTTGAGATCTTTATAAATATTAAATAGATGCTAGATTCATCAACGCTATACTCACTGAAAATTTATTTGTTGTTTTGTTATGCTGTAATGCTGTAATCAGGTAGGGGGATATGTGCAAATCTATCAGGACAACTTGACATTTGTGACGGTGAGAGGAGCTGGTCATCAAGTACCAAGTTATAGACCTGATAGAGCTCTTTCACTTATTTCACATTTCATTTCTGGGATACCATTTCCCAACCATTAACTGGACAAACAGGGCATTATATAAGCTCTTTCGTCGCATTATTATTCAAGTATAGTGTAATACCTGCGCAGATTCAATTCAGCTGGTTATTCTTTTGATTTAATGGTTGATTCCATAATATTGGTATTGACTTATCCTCATTATTCTACCACAGCCTGGTACTTCTGAAGGTTTGATTTGGCTTGTTACTCCTAAGGTTTATTGGTCTATTGAAATAATATTGGCATTGACAAATTCATGTGATGTCAGGTGTTTTAGAAAATAGCTCCTCTTATCTAGTTTTGGTAGTTGCATGCAGTATTTTGTAATTCATGTATAAACTATTTTCGGGTATATTGAAATGCCGTTTTTGACAGTACAATAATGGACGCTTATGTAGGACTTGTACTTCATTTTGATGTTCAACATAAAAGCTAAGGTTAATAGTTAAACAATAAGACCATTTGGCATATTTGGAATTCTAAGTGTGTAACTTTTATGATTGGCATCATTCCAGGAAAATTTATTCTTGTACTTTGTCTTGGCCGTCAATTCCAACTCTAAGAGAACAGAAACAGGGACAATGCGTAGGTCGATAACAAACTTGATGAAAAATCCATTTCATATACACTTTATTTTTTTCCTTTTCTGTTTTTTTGTTTTACCTAAAAAATCATGTAGTCTAGGACATATAAAAAAGTTCAAAAGTTCTTGAAAAATAAAATAATAATTGGTCACTATTATAATTTTTGGAAGGTGTAGTTGTTTTGTATTGCAAAAGGGTTTAATATAGGGGCCAAAAAAAATGTTGTTTGCTGAAGTTGGAAACAGTAAACATAGAAACTAGATTTAAACAGATGATGTAAAGCACGAAGAGTGTATTTAAGGACACTCGGATGCTCTCTAATAGTAGTTGCCTCCAATTTTCCACAATACGTGTATGGATATCTAACAAGTTGGATGATGTTTGATCAATTGTTCAAAAAGCTATAGGCATATTCTAGTCTATAAATAGGGGGTGTTAATATTATTGTCTATTGAGAAGAGTGAAATTTGAGAGTTTTGTTATTATGTGTAATTAATGATACATTATTGATTTATTTCTTTTCTCCCACACATATTTGTATGTGTGTAAATTGCCTCCTTATAAATATTAATTTTATGAAATTTATCTCCTATACAAATTTTTGGTGGACCTTTTTATGAGAGCTTACATCTTGGTATCAGAGCCCTAAATTCAAGAAATCGACCCTAGAGTGCATATGAAAATTGAAGAATCACCCCCAGTTATGAGGTTAGTCTTGAGTGTTTTCCATGGTCAGTTATAAGAATTGATGTGAAGAAGTTAGTTGATAGAGTTAGACCATAGGGTTGGTCATGGTGTACCTAGTTGGTGAAAATTGGACCATAAGATTGGTCCAAGGATTGTCAAATTGATTGTGATTGTCAAAATAAAGGTCAGAGATGAACCCCATCAATTGAATTGTGATTATGAAAATCACAAAGTGAGTTGTCAATAAATTGATGCCGAATTGTGCGATGAAAACAGTCTATCCAAGTGAGCAGATTATTACTACGAGAAAACTGTTTGAAGATGAAGAACTAGTACAAAGTGATGTTGTTCAAATTTGCAAGGAAGATATTGATCATGATTGTATTAGACTAGATTTGAGAGAACTTGATTTAAGGGAGGCAATATTAGCATATTAATCAAGCCTAAAAAATAAAAGTTTCTATAGTGTTACGGATTAATCTTCTATACACTGATAGTGAATACACTTTCATCATTAGATACATGACACATAATTTAAATTTGAATTTAAAACTCAAATTTTACATATGTCTCGTATATCCAACCGTAATAGTGTATACAATGTCAATGTATATAAGATTTACTCTATTGTTATTTAGCAGCATTTTAGTAAGTAAAAATTTTAGTAATTCTATTGGAGTCAAATTATAATAGTTTTACTATTTAAGAATTAATATGTTATTAGAAAATTTCTTGTGTAATTGTAAAACTTGTTTACTAAATCATTTAGTTGGGAGTTTTAATATTATTGTCAATTGAGAAGGGTAAAATTTGAGAGCCTTGTTATTATATCTAATTAACGATATATTGTTGATTTATTCCTCTTCTCCCACACATACTTGTATCTGTATAAATTGCCTTCCCATATATATTAGTTCCATAAAATTTATTTCCTATATAAATTTTTGGTGAAAATTTTAAGGGTTCTAAAAAAACGACTCACTATACTACGTGCTCCTTAATTTTGGTTAAGAAGCAGAATCGGAAGTTAGTTAAGAAGCAGAATCCGAACAAACTTTCGATTCTAATATGTGTTGGAAATATAGTAAATAACAAATCTAAACAAGACAAATGCACTATTTAAAAGAATTGAAACAATTATCCAAGGCACTATCAGAGGATGCAATCCTTTGTTAAATAGGTGTATAGATAGTTAACCAATTAATAGTGTCCTTGTCAAAATTTTATATATCTTTCAATTCATATTCAAGTGTATGAGATATAAATTGAAATAACTTTCCCACCAAACTTTCCCTCCAAACTAATATTTTGGAACAAGTTTGTTAAGGAAACAAGACAATGATGCATATATAGACAACGAGCACTCTATTCTCTTTCAATATGGGACAAAGGACTTCAACTTTCTCATTACAAACTATTACCAACAATATGGTCTCTTAGAATTCTTTCATGCACTAGGTGGGGAATTAATCTTGCATCCCACCTGATAGATTAAAGAGACATATAGTGCTTTCTTGTATTTAGAAAGATTTGGGTACGGTAGTGAACACTTGTGTGGAGACCCACCTCGAGCCTCATACAAGTCCAATTGGACTTCCTTTCTCCCTTAGACCTTGAAAAATTGTCCAAAACTACCAGGAAAGATTTGGTTTTGGGAGTAGGATGTACAATTCCTTCGTTTGGAAAGAAATGCACTTTTTGTTCCCAGGGCTTAGGGTGTTTGACAATTTTGTCCCTAGAGTTTCAATCAAAATACATTTTACCCTTGTAGTTTTGTAATTTCAACCAATTTCATTACTAAAATTTCATACAAATACACTTCATCCTCATAGTTTCATAAATTTGAACAATTGAGGACAATTGAATGATTGTTAATCAATTTGAACTGAATATCATCACATGCCTAGTATGCCCGGTTAATAATTGTATTTTTAATATTGAATTTAGTCATTGATTAAATTACAGAAAATAATAATGACTGTGTACGGATAAGAGATTTTTTTTTAAATTTGTGATATGATATATGTGAGACAAAAAATAGGTTAGATGATAGATAGACAATTTGAAAAACATGTATATGCTGCAACAAATAAAAATTTTGCAAATAAATGATAATCTAAACAATTCTTTCTTTCATGTTAATATTTTTCTCCAATTGGTTGCAATGAGATTGTTTGAAAATTTTTTCCAATTGGCAATAATGGGGTTGTTTCTTCCCCATGACTTCGTTATTTCTTGATCTTTTTAATTCAATTTGTGATTAAGATGAAAGTAATGGTGGCTGAAATTTTCTTAGTTTTTTTAATAAGAAAGTGAATTAGAAAATTATTTTTGAGGTTTTTGTTGATCCAATATTTTTTGTATTTTACAAATGGGGCATGCTATGGTCAAGTGATGATATTTCCATTCAAATTATTTAATAATTTATCAATTGTCTTTGATTAATCAAATTTATGAAACTATATGGATGAAATGTGTTTGCGTGAAAGTTTGGGACAAAATTGGTCAAAATCATTAAATGATGAGAATGAAATGTGTTTTGACTGAAAATTTAGGGGAAAATCGTCCAAAACGTCCCTCACATTTTGCAAAATGACTTTTTTCGTCCCTCACTTTTAAAAGTGTAATTTTGATGTCCCTTACATATTCACATCTGTCAAATTTAGTCCCTAACTAGGTTTCCGATCATTTTTTGGCCGGAATCTATCACGTGCAAGGCACGTGATCATTTTTTAGGGGTAAATTTGTCAAATTATATTTTACATAATCTAATCTATAGTCCCCCACATTTTATAAAATAAATTTTTTCGTCCCTCACATTTTATAAAAAATCAAATCAAATAGACATATACCTGTATTTAAAAAAAATGTATTCACACACATAATTAGTGAGGGATGGAAATATTCATTTTTTGAAATGTGAGGGATGGAGAAATTCATTTTGTGAAATGTGAGGGATGAAAAAATCATTTTATAAAATGTAAGGGACAAAAAAATTTATTTTATAAAATGTGGGGGACTATAGATTAGATTATGTAAAATATAATTTGACAAATTTACCCCTAAAAAATGATCACGTGCCTTGCACGTGATAGATTACGGCCAAAAAATGATCGGAAACCTAGTTAGGGACTAAATTTGACCGATGTGAATATGTAAGGGACATAAAATTACACTTTTAAAAATGAGGGACGAAAAAAATCATTTTGCAAAATGTGAGGGACGTTTTGGACGATTTTTCCAAAAGTTAGAGATGAAATTGTCCAACATTCCAAACAATGGGGATGAAAAGTGAATTTTTCCCTTTGGATGGATAGAAATTGATAGCCTGATTCCAGGTTGCAATCACGGGTATCATCTTTTGCGTGCGAATATTGCTGTTGCATACAGCTTCTGGCTCATTGATTATCTACCCTATTTTTGGCTTCAATTCAATGTGCAATTACTGTAGCATTCTATTAGTTATTCTTTTTGTATTTAGATATTTGGAATTTTTGATTGATTAATATTAGGTTCTGAGAGTTGAAATTGATAGATAAAAATTTTATTGTTCTGTCTTGTGTTTTTGGTTGGTTTCTAATTTCTATTATGCATAATCCACCACAGTGTAAGATGGGCAAAAAGAAAGATGGAGAAAACTGTCATCTCCTTCTCCTGTACTTGAATCATGAAAAAAATTGGGATTGGAAATCGCGCTAGACGATTCCAACAATCAGCTAGTTGAATTTTCTTTTATATAAAAAAAAAAGCGGTACTGGCAAATTAATTGCGTGGTCATGAAAACTTAAAAGTCCTATCTGCAAATTAATTGTTATGATTTTGTGAGTTAATCCGGTCGGGAATAGATATAGCTGATTTGGGAGGATAGCTGAGGTGAAATGTCATTGTTGTCCTTGCCAATTGCAGTTGATCTGAACAAATTTCCATCTAATTTAACAAAAGATTAATTGGAGATCCTGACCGAATGTGTGATCTTTACAAGGACGAATTTCAATCTAACTGAACCGAAGCACTTTAGTAGTTTGATGGATGCAAAAAAGATCAATAGTTTCAATGAGAATTTGAAATAGTTTAGTGGACTATTTTTTAAAGAAAGAAAGACAATATAAATTTTTGAAATAATAGAAAAAAATAAATAGTTTAGTGGACTATAATATACTTCATCCATAGATCTTCTTAGAATTTTTTTTTTCAATGTGTAAAGGTTTATGTGGTTAAAGTTATTATTTGCGTTTATCCAAAAGAAAAAAATCCTAATAGATTCTCATATGCATAAGATTGTAAACAAAGCACGAATTGAGCACCTAGTTAACGACCAGATAGAACTTTTCACTCATATTGCACTTCTTGAGGTAACCTGTCACGGACTTTGATCAATCAGATTTGGAAATTGGAGGGAAAGGAAAGAGGGAGAAAGAATCAGAGAGATATGGGAAGAGAGAGAAGGATTGTAACTGAATTCAATTATTACAAATCAGATGCTCTGGCCAATCACAGAGCTCCCTATTTAAAGCATGATGCAACCGACTTTAACTAACTTCTTTAAGTAAAACGACATCGTTCCTATATCAGCTGCATTGTGTAACTAAAGCTCACTAAAACGACGACGTATGCTTGTTGTCCCTGACATTGCCTCTCCCTTCAGTTTAGACTTGTCCGCAAGTCTTGAATTCTGGAAACTGCTGCTCGATGAAATCCTTATCCTCCCAAGACGCTTCATCATACTCCAATTGTTGCCACTTGATCAAGTATTGTACCACAGGCGTTCCCTTCCTTAGAACAGCTCGCCTCTTCAAGATCGTTTCTGGCACTAGAGGACATTGATCCTGCAAGTCGAACTCAGGCAGTCTAGGGAAGACTTGATGTGGAGGTCCAATTCTCTTCTTTAATAGGGATACGTGAAATACTGGATGTATCCTAGCTGCAGGAGGCAATTTGAGCTTATAAGCAACCTCGCCTATCTTCTCTTCCACCTCGAAAGGTCCATAGAACTTTGCTGCGAGCTTAAGATTCTTTCGAATGGCTATAGTTTGCTGCCTATAGGGTTGCAGCTTGAGAAACACCAAGTCTCCAACTTCGAAACTCCTATCTGTCCTGTGCTTGTCTGCAAAGTATTTCGTGCGCTGCTGAGCCTTAAGCAGATGCTCCTTGATGCTGGCTGAGATTCTCGTTCTGTCTTGGAGTGCTTGAGTAGCTGCAGGTATTATGGAGTCACAGTAAGGACCCATTGGTAAAGGTAACGCCTTGTAGCCATAGAGAGCTTCGAAGGGAGTCACATTCAACCTTGAGTGATAAGCTGAATTGTACCACCATTCAGCTAGAGGACTCCACTGGCTTGGAAACTCTCCAGTCATGCACCTCAGATATGCCTCCACACACTGATTAACTCTCTCACTTTGACTATCTGTCTCCGGATGCTATGCTAAACTGTAGCACAAATTCACTCCTACCATTCGAAATAACTCCTTCCAGAAGTTGCTAGTAAAGATCTTGTCTCTATCTGTGACTATGGTCTTAGGCAATCCATGAAGCCTATACACATGATCAAGAAAGACTTGTGCCACCTGTTTGGCTGAGAAAGAATGAGTGAGCAATAGGAAGTGGCTGTATTTGGTGAGTCGATCCACTACCACCAGAATGGTATCAAACTGTTGAGAAGGTGGTAGTTTCTCTATGAAATCCATAGAGATGTGTGTCCATGCTTGGCTGGGTATAGGGAGGGGCTGCAAAAGTCTAGGGTACTGAATGTGCTCTGCTTTATTCCTCTGACAACTATCACAGGCCTGCACAAACCTCTTAACATCCTGCTTCAGCTCAGGCCAATAGAAAATACTACTGATTCTGTGCCAACTCCCTCTCTGTCCTGAATGGCCACCAACAGAAGAAGAGTGCAAGGCTTCCATGATTTTCTCTCTGATTCCATTACTTGACCCTACGTAAAGCTTCCCCTTATACCTGAGAATACCATCACTTAGTTGATTTTGATCTGGCATTACAGGTTCCAATATCATCTTGGCAATCAACTCCTGACACTGAGAATCTTGCTCATAGCTCTGGATCAATTCTGTTATCCATACTGGCTTAATAGTTGTTAAAGCCAGGCAGGTTCCTATCCTGTGTTCCTCCTCACTTCCTACTGCAACTCTTCTGGAAAGTGCATCAGCTACCAGGTTCTCACTGCCTCGTTTATACTGAATCTCATAATCCAGTCCCAGGAGTTTAGTTAGCCATTTATGCTGTATTGCTGTTGTCAGCTTTTGATCCAACAGATATTTTAGAGACTGATGGTCTGTCCTTATGATGAAATGGTAACCTACTAGGTAATGCCTCCATTTTGTCACGGCCATCACTAGTGCCAGCAATTCCTTTCCATAGGCAGATAGTCCTAAATTCCTTGGGCTGAGTGACTTACCGAGAAATGCAATAGGATGCCCTTCCTGCATGAGCATAGCTCCAATCCCTCCTCCACTAGCATCAGTTTCTATCACAAATGGCTGTTTAAAGTCAAGCAATCTGAGTACGGGAGCTGAGGTCATTACCTTCTTGAGTAAGTCAAAAGCCTCCTGAGTGGTGTCAGTCCAGACAAATGCATCTTTCTTCAGCAAGTCTGTCAGTGGTCTACACAAGACTCCATAACCTTTAATAAATCTTCTGTAGTACCCTGTGAGTCCAAGAAATCCTCTTAAATCCTTCACAGGCTTAGGTGTAGGCCAGGTTACAATGCTGTCCATCTTGGAAGAATCCATGCTAACTCCTTCTTCTGAGATGGTATGTCCCAAAATAAGCTACTCTAGTCTGTATAAATGAACACTTGGATCTTTTAGCAAACAACTGGTTCTCCTTGAGTACAGTCAGCACTACTCTCAGGTACTGCAAGTGTAATTCCCACGTCTCACTGTAAATCAGAATGTCATCAAAGAAGACTAAAACAAATTTTCTCAGTTAAGGTTGGAAAACTTGATTCATTAGGGACTGAAAAGTTGCAGAAGCATTAGTCAACCCAAAAGGCATGACTAAAAACTCATAATGGCCACAATGAGTCTGAAAGGCTGTTTTGTGCACATCTTGAGGTTTGACCCTTATCTGATGATATCCTGCAGTTAAATCCAGCTTAGTCTTATACTTGGATCCAGCTAGTTCATTCAGCAGCTCGTCCACATTTGGAATGGGGTAGCAATCCTTGATGGTGATCTCATTAAGCTTCCTGTAGTCCACGCAAAATCTCCAAGTACCTTTATTCTTCTTGACTAGTAAAACTGGTGATGCAAATGGACTGTTGCTGTGCCTCGCAATTCCATGTTGTAACATCACTGTAACTTGCTTTTCAATCTCATCCTTCTGAGAATGGGGCTATATATAGGGCTTTAACTTGAATGGTTGAGCCCCTGGTTTTAAGGGGATTGCATGGTCACATGCCCTGACAGGAGGTAAGGATACAGGTTGCTGAAATACTCCTGAAAATTCTTCCAGCAAGTCTCTGATCTCCTGAGGTTGCTGATCCTCTCCTGTTCCTTCTGAGTCACTTGTTGAGGCCATTTCTATCTCCATGGTTCTTATAGCAAAGCACCTTTTCTTGTACTCTATGAAGTGCCTAAGGTCCTTGCCCCTGATCAAATCCAACTCACAATCCTCTGAACTTCCCTGCAGATGAACCATTTCCCCTTCATACTCCATAGAAATCCTGAGGTTGTGGAAATCAAATGTGATAGGACTAAAATGAGTCATCCAGTCCACTCCTAGCACAATATGCCAGCCACTCAGTTGCATTACCTTCAGATCAAAGCCAAATTTGTGTTGATTGACCTCCCATCTGACCCTAGGACAGACAGCCTTGCTGGTTACACATGCACCATTCCCAACAATGATAGAGAAGGGTGAAACCATTCTGTAAGGGATATCCAGTGCTATGACCAGTTCACTGTCAATGTAACTGTCAGAACTCCCTGTATCCACTAGGATTAACACTTCCTCTCCATCCAGTTGTCCTGTGATCGTGATAGTTTTTCTTTTGAGAGATTCTGACAATGTATGTAAAGACATTTCCATCACAGTTCCTGGATTCCTAGTGTGTTCATCCTGTTCCCCCACAGCATCTTCAAACTCTGTGTCCTCTTCTTCATCCCCAAGAAAGAAGTTTAAGTGTCCCATCTTGCATTGATGTCCTGCTCTATACTTTTCCCCGCATTTAAAGCACAATCCATTGTTCCTTCTGTACTGAATCTCCTATGCTGAAATTCTTTTGGTGGAGTTATTATCTGTAGCTGTCTTTCTTGACTGGAAAACTTGTGTTGGCTAACAGAAGGAATCCTGTATAGGTTTCCTGAATTTGTGTTTGGAGGCTGACTTATTTTATGCATGACAAACTTATTTTCCCCTAGATTTTTCTATACTTCTCCCCCCTGTTTGTTTTGCAACTGTAAGGAGTACTCCTGCAATTGAGCCATTTCATAGGTAGCAGACAGTTCTGTAGGTTTAAGCATTCTGATGATTGGTTTAATTTCTTCCTTAAGTCCACTAATAAAGCTTGACACAAAATAACCTTCATCTAGTTGGGGATTTTTCATCAACATCAATGGCTTGAGCTCCTCAAATTTTTCCTAATAGTCCTCAACACTCCCAATCTGCTGAATCTTGTTAAATTCTTCTACTATATCCTTGCAAATTTTGTTGCCAAACCACTTGCACAAGGATTCCTCAAATTCTTTCCAACTGAGGCCCGTCTTTTCCCATTTTAGGCCTTGAAACCATCTATCTGCTTTTCTTTCTAAAAACATTTCAATCATATCTACTTTCTGACTCTCAGGAACTTGATAGTTCAAGAAATACTTATTACATTTTCTTAGCCATTCTTGCGGATTCTCACCATAAAAAAGAGGTAGTTCTAGTTTTGGAGGATTAGGCACATAGATTCTACCTTTATCTCTTTTGGTGAAGCCTCCACTGCTCTCGCCTTCCTTGTGGATCCTCTGTTGAGGAGGTGGTGTAGGTAGCAGCGGTTTTTCTCTTGCCTCCTCCACCATACTCTTCTCTCTATTCATCATCATCTGCAGGAAAGAGTTGAATTTCTGCTCCAATTTGCTCATCAATGCCTCCGGTTTCTCCAATTTCATGTTGGAATTCTCCATTTCCACCCTGATCTCGCTACCAAAATCAACTCGAAATTGCTGCTAAGAAGAGTGAAATGCTTCCATAGCCTCCTGCAATCTTGTTTCCTGTTTCTTGACGTGTTCCTCCAAGGATTTCAGTCGAGTTCCTTCTGTCATTGGAGCTACCAAGGATCGGCAGCTCTGATACCACTTTGTCAGGGACTTGATCAATCAGATTTGGAAATTGGAGAGAAAGGAAAGAGGGAGAAAGAAACAGAGAGATATGGGAAGAGAGAGAAAGATTGTAATTGAATTCAGTTATTACAAATCAGATGCTCTGGCCAATCACAGAGCTCCCTATTTAAAGCCTGATGCAACCGACTTTAACTAACTTCTTTAAGTAAAACGACATCGTTCCTATATCAGCTGCATTGTATAACTAAAGCTCACTAAAACGACGACGTATGCTTGTTGTCCCTGACATAACCACATATTAGATTTCTAGCTTCGTATGATAATTTGTAAGGAAGAAACACAACGAGAGAGCACATCAAAGAGGCTAATCTATAAGTCAGGAACCCAATTCTAACAAAAAAATATAAACTATTAGGTCTCAAATCCTTACTTACATATTAACCACTCTTTCTTTATCTTTCAAACCAATGTGAGACATAGTTTTTTATTCATGAACCTAACAAATCTCCTTTTTCATGAGTAACCCCTCACATTAAACCCAAGTTTACAAATTTTATTTCGAACCCACTTTAATACTCAACGTACACCCATCTTATCACTTAAGGTCGCATCTTCTTCTAATTATGGACCCACTCTTCTTCAACATCCAAACTATATTTTAAACCCCTGTCAACTTGACTCCTTGGTCTAACCCCAACTGAACCCTCTGCCAAACTCATGGCACACCTAATCCAACACTAACCAAATTCCTAAACACTTTGGCACTTTGATTCACCACTAAGAAAAGAATTTTCACCCGTCTAACTCCAAGAAGAATCTATTTGTCCATGAGTAATCCAGTCTCACAACTTGAAACTTTAATACCACTTGTTGGGATGCAAGCGCAGAACACACGACTATTGAGATATCAAGTACATAACAATTTAATGATAAACGAGTTATAAGCATGAAAGATAAACGACACACAATATTTAATGTGATTCGACGCCATTATTGATTCTACATCCACTGAGAGAAATCCATTTTTTATTTTGAGAGGAAAACTCTATATAAGAATACAACTTAAACCCAATTTTAACTTTTGTATACCATCTTTCATCTCTCAAAAACTTTCTTTCACCCTTATGTATAAGGCTACATGTCTTTCTTGTGTGCTCCTTATGTGTCACTTTATAGTATGGCAACCCATTTATTTACAGAGAATATTATTTGACCAAAAATCAAATAATAATAGGAAACCAATACTAATTTCTAAATTTGTACATAATAGAAAATAACTTCTAAATTCTAAATAAAGTAGGAAATTCCTCGACTACTAATTCAAATAACTAAAATTAATTAGGAAACTAGTTATTTTTACACAAATTAAGAAACTTGCCTAAAAGAAATTAAGCCAATTTTCAACAAATCTCCACCTTGGCGAATATTTCTTTTAGCAACCATTTGCTTTCAACTACTAAATTATATGGTATCGAACTACATATCTAATTAATACAGTCTTGACATCAAATTGATTTAATTGGTAAATGAACATGTATAGTTATCCCGAATCCAACGTCCAGTTGACTCGTGAGAAGATGTCTCAATTCACCATCTCCTTTCGCAGGATTTCTTCTCACCATCACTTGCAATTTGAGATGCCCTTTTGTGAGCTCTATTTCTAACCATTAAAACAACCAAGTGGTAAAATTATCATACTTTTCCCATCCTCAGGACTGTCTCGCCATATATGGTTTCCAAAACTCCACCTACAAAGTAAAACTCATTGCCATCAGAGTTTTCTGGCATTTGAAAATTAGATTATTTTGTTTATTTAGGGCATATGTCATACCACCTAAAGAACATAATTAGAATCTAAATATCACCAGGATGAAGTATCAACCAATAGAATTATGAGAAAGTCTCCACCGATTCACATCCAAAATCAATATTGAATTTCATTTTTTTCCTTGACTCTTGAATCACTTGTCTAGATTCACCGTTAAGTATCTCCATATTTTTTTACTTTCTATCTTTCACTTTCAATGCTTCTTATCAAGCTCTTGAAACAAGAATATCACCTATTAAATTGTTCAATTAGTAATAGACACCAACCCATCTGATCTCAGTAGATAACCAGCTTGCAACTTGAAACTTTGGTACCACTTGTTAGAGAGAAACACAACTATAGAGCCCATCAAAGAGCCCCATATATGAATTAGGAATCCAACTCTGACCTAAACACTTAAACTATTAGGTCATGGGCCTTTACTTATATATTAACCGCTCTTTTTCGTCTCTCAAACCAATGTGGGACATGGTCTTTTACTCATGAACCTAATATAATTGATGATAATTTCTTTCTAATTCCTCGGAAGAAGAAGCAAAGCTATTTTACTAAATGAGTTTGGAAGGGTTTTGCATAGAACTAAATGACTATTTGTTTTGCCTCATTTAACCTAAAGATTTTCCAATAATGCCTTTTTTTTTCCTCGTAGCGGAAATGGAATTTAAGAAGTTGGGAGGGAATTTGAATCCAAAACCTCTAAATTTTGGGATCTCGACTTTAACTACTAGATTAAAGCTAGATAATACCTATATTTTCGCTCATTATGTGAGTACGTCAAAATCCTTGAATTGCAAGAGATTCTACAAAGAGGTTATTATGATATTTAGCATCATATGTTTGAGAAATGAAATAAAAAGAAACATTAAAAACAGAACTACTCAAGAACCATTATTGTGTGACTAGAATAAAATCTTGATTAAGAAATGAACACAAATAAAACAATGAAATATTTTGCCTTTGACAAGAGATTGTGTGTTAATTTAACCGGGGTCAGCCACATTTGTCCAAATTTATCACCTTAACAATCTGCACCCCCATTATCAAGTGCAAACATATCTTCTGAGTTCTGATGGCTAGTGATCTAGAGAGAAATCAAGTATTACCCAGAAATTGAAGTACATAATAATGATTTAAAAATAACTCTTACTATAAAAATCCAATTATAAAAAACCAAATTCTTGTTTGTATGCAATCATGTAGTTTACGTGGTGTGTTATTGCTTCTATAAACTAGTCATTCGATGTTCACCCTTCATTTTTGTCAGTCTGCTATTTGCATGTATATAGGCTTTCAGATTTCCTTTGGTGAGTCTATGCTTGTAATCATCATTTTTTTTATTGAAAATACTTACGAAATTACTCATAGGTAGATAATTCTGTTGAGTTCCTGCCCATTATTAGATAATGCCAAATTTTTTCTTGAGCAGTAGAAACGAATAAGTAGATCCTGCACTGTATAATATAGTATTCATAAGAAGTCTTCTGGAAGGAGTCTTCTTGAATGAATAAAAAAGACTTGCACATATAACTTGGATTCTTCGTTTAACATAATTTAATGTCCTCGTGAACATCTTAGGTTCAAATTCTAAGAAGGACAAAGGTGGTTATTTCGAACTTCAACCAATTCAGGGCTCTGAAAAACTTTGCTAGGTTTAGGTTCATACTACTTATACGTTAAGGACTTCAATGTTTAACAGTTCCCAGAATTCTTCCTGTATTGGTACTTAACCTCCTAATTTCCTCATAAATAGGAGCAACTTGCATTCTTCAAACCCTCGGAATTTCTCCCTTGAGAAAGCAAAAATGGAGATCAAAACAACCCGTTTTAATCTAGTATCAGCTCTCTTATTTACATTGTTTCTGGTCCAGACATTTGGGAAAACACATATAGAAGCAGACTTCCATCATCTCAAGGCGAGATTGAACCCACAATCCAACGTTGAAATAAGCAGTCACTTCCCAGCATGTGATTCCCCTCCTAAGCCTTCAAATCAAGAAGGGCTGAAGGAGAAAGATAGGATTGATCGTCTGCTGGACAACCACCTGTTGGATTCAAACAGTATGGTGGATATATCACCGTAAATGAGACTGCTGGCCGTGCCTTTATCTATTATTTTGTTGAAGCACAGGGTCGCAGGAAGCCTGAGGATGTGCCTCTTGTCCTTTGGCTCAATGGAGGTGGATTACTAATTTCTCAACTTTTATTTTCTTGTTGTATATAATTTTGTTCTTTTTTGTGTATAAGTTGCATATATATTTTATGGAAGGTAATAAAAGGATTGCAAGATTTTGTTTCCTTTGTATGTTAATTGTTTATGTGTTATTTCCCCGTGGAGATCAAAGTTTGTGTGTGTTGCAGAGATTTGTGTACAATTTGTGTGGAGATCTATACACAATTCGGTGAAGAAAATCTTTAACAGTGATCGAATCAGTTATGTATTCGATTTAGATTAACGATTTATTCAATGCTTATATTCTTAGATTGTGATGACAAAATATTTGTATGCATAGATACATAAGATACATATTTTCTCCTTTAATTAATATCACTCGAGAAAAAGGCAAGCTAGAATATCCAAACAAGTGAACAACATGTATGTACAGCCCTTGTTATATTGTTTTAAGCTTGTTAAACTGAAATGACACTTTCCTTCTTTTTTTTCTCATTTTTTTTCTTATCTTTCAAATAGGTCCGGGTTGTTCTTCTCTTGCTTACGGAGCCTTTCAAGAACTTGGACCATTCAGAGTTGGCAGTGATGGAAAGACACTGTTCAAGAACAGATTTGCTTGGAATTATGGTAGGTTACTTTATATTTTGCAAATTTTTCCACAATATTCAACAGTTATGCATTTAATATTAACTGTTTGTAATTTTTGTCTACCTGCAGTTGCCAATGTTTTGTTCGTGGAGTCCCCCGCAGGAGTAGGATTTTCATACTCCAACACAACGGAGGATTTTGTTAAGGGAGGTGATAAAAAAACTGCAGCAGACAATTATATTTTCTTGCTAAATTGGCTTGAGAGGTTCCCCGAATACAAAAATAGAGACTTTTACATTACTGGAGAGAGTTATGCGGGCCATTATGTACCTCAATTAGCACATAACATTGTTTACCACAACAGGAAGGCCAACAGGACCATCATTAAGCTCAAAGGAATCTTGGTACATCTCTACTACTATAATAAACTCCCCAACTTTGTCTGCTTTGTCTGCCTTGTCAATCATCATTTGCTTAGTATCGTTTTCTTTTTTTTTCCCCCTCGTCTTAAATGACAAAAATTGACTTTAGCATAATTTTGGCAATAGGATTTCTATTTTTTAAGGAAAAAATTGAATCTGTATTTTTTAGTAAGCAAAAAGAAAACTAGAATACGTTGTCCTCATAAAGTTTTTCTTTTGGTTATCAACTTATTTATGGAGACATAATTACCACGTCTAAATACAGAAGTTTTTAGTGAGAGTTATAATTACGTTTGGTTAGCAAGATTTGCTAAAAAAAAAATTCAAATTTTGTTCTGCTTATATCATAAACACAATTTCTAACCACCTTTTTATCTTACATTATAAAAAAATATTACAATAATTATTTCAAATAACCTCCTATCCATGCACGTGATTTTCATATTTAAATCAATTTAGCATGTGATTTTCACATTTCTAGTGAGAGTTTTCTAGATGATGTTGTTGATCTTGAAATCTAATGCAGATTGGAAATGCAGTCATCAATGACCCAACAGATTCCATTGGGATGTATGACTTTTTTGCAACACATGCTCTTATTTCCCCTGAAACTTTACAAAAAATCAACAAACTGTGCGATTTGTCACATCCCGATGGCAGTATTAGTGTTGAATGTAACCAAACCCTTGCCGTGGCAGACAATGCAGTTGACCAAATTGACATATACAACATCTATTACCCTAGGTGTTTCCCCGGCGGTCTGACCAGCTTCCCGAAAAGATTTAATGTAAGTTTTCTTGATTTCTTTTTTCTTTTCCACCAAACATTTACAAAATTTTTAGAATTCCGGCCGCTGATGTTTGGTTAGAAGGTGTAAGGCGTGCTATTAAATCCTTTAATAGCTGAAAAAGAAAACCATATCTTTTTTGTGTTTGGAGAAACGATAGCTATAGTGAAGTTGAAAAATGAAAATTCAATGCCTAAAAATGAAAAAAGACAGCTGAAAAATCAAATTCTTAACTAGAAAAATCTGATAATTTTGTTAGATTTTTTTCTTGAAATTAAATTTGTCTCTTAATTGACTCTATTAATCCTCAACATGCAGATATTGAAGTTCGATAAATGCAGTGATTATTATGGCTATGCGTACTTTAACCACCCCAATGTTCAAGAGGCGTTGCATGCTAATGTCACGAAAATACCCTATGATTGGCAGCCATGCAGGTTAATTAGAAGCCCTCCTCCCTCCCTCTCCTTTTTTTTTATTTCTATCTTTAACTTTTAATTTTTTTTCCATCTTTAATTTTTGAATCTGTTTAACCATCTTTCCATGCTAAGCTGGATTCAATTATTAAAAAAAATTTGCAGTGATGTTCTTAATGATTGGGAAGACTGGCAATCAACCGTGCTTCCTTACCTTAAAGAGTTCATGGCAAATGGAATAAAAGTGTGGATATTTAGGTAATCCTATCATCCACTTTCTTATTATTACATTATGGTCATCTATGTAAAGGATTCCTATTTTCTTCCCGTATAGTGTTGTGATTATTTTAAATCTTGGGAAACGTAAAATTGCATAGGTTTCCCCACCAAAACGTGAACAACTTTACAAGACCATCCATCCCCCTCCAAAAATCCTCTGCAATTTCTTTGATCCTTGAATGTAATATCTTTTAAAATTAGACCGTCCGTTAATATTTCATAATTTATAAGAGAGCTCATTTTGCATATTCTTGAAATTAAAAAATGTCAAAGATTAACCTGTTCGATCAATTGTGTGAAAACAGTGGCGATGTGGATGGAAGGGTTCCCGTGACTGCATCACAATATGCGATAGAAGCGTTAAAAGTTTCAGTTGGCAGCCATGGTTTCGGGATTGGGAGGTCAGTAATCAATGCATGAAATTTTTGAGCTCCTTAATGTTATAGTTTTATATTTTTATTTTGGGCTTTTTTTCAAATGTTTCTAATTTGAGGAATCAGAAGTTAAAAGCATATTACTTTTCTTTTTTTTTTTTCTCAAAAATTGTTTTAACACTAGATTTTAAAAATCAATTGAGAAGTGAGAATAGAAGAAAACTCATTTTTTTAATACTCATAGCTAAAATCAAGTATTCAGAACCATTTGAAAGATAATATTGTTCTTAGAGTCCATCCACAAAAACACAGCAAGAGTATACGATACACACAAATATGACAAGTGTACCGTCTTTTAGTTTGTTCCTAGAGTCCATCTATAAAAACATAGCATGCCTATACGATAGGCAGAACAAGTAGTATAGGATTTTTCTTATTCTTAATGATCTTATCTAAGATCTTAATAAACTACTAAAAAGATAATACATGTGCTCATAAAATATTTTCATTTTCTTATGTTATAATCAGGTCGGTGGATATGTTCAAATTTATCAAGACAACTTGACGTTTGTGACGGTAAGAGGAGCTGGCCATCAAGTACCAAGTTACAGACCTGATAGAGCTCTTTCACTTATCGCACATTTCATTTCAGGAATACCATTTCCCAACCATTAAGTATACAACAAATAGGGCTAGATGACCTTTCTCACTTGATCATTTTTCTAGTTGTTTCCCAACAATTAAGTAGACAAATAGGATATTAGGTGATCTTTCACATTTCATCATTATTCTAGTTGCTTCCCACCCAACTATTAAGTAGATGAGTAGGACAGTTCATGAGCTTATTACTTCCATCAACATTCTTGTAACAAAGTAATACGTACGTACTTGCAGAAATTTAATTTGGCAGTGTTATTTGTTTAGATTTATGGTTTTTGTGCTACATATATAAAATGTTTTTCCAGCACATTGAGTAAATATATAATCTCCCTACATGTTTGGCAGAAATTCTAAAACTTCAAGCTGATGGTTCACCAATAAAGCCTAAGATTAAACAGTTAAACAATAAGACCAATTGGCAAATTGGAACGTTAAGTATGTTAGTCTCACGATTGACAGTTTGACACGATTCCAGCCACATTGATTCTTCTACAATGCTTTTACCCGTCCAACGCTATGGGACCGAAGTTCTTCCATCCCTTTACGAAGAGGAGTAACCCGGACACGTGGAGGTTAAAAACTTTGCCGCATAAGCCGTTTCACAAGAACTTCTGCTTCTGTTTTGTTATTTGCCTAAGAATTGAGATAGTCTAAAACGTATGAAATAGTTCTTGACGAGGCTTTTACTTCGTGCCAAGTTTTAAAAAATTTAAATACCTCATTTACCATATTGTAGGGGATATTAGATATTAGGTATCGGGCATAGCTCTTGACGAGGCTTTAACTTGGCACAAAATTTTTTTAAAAAAAATCTAAATACTTGTTTTCTGTAAATATACAAATCATTTATCGATAAGTATAGGAAATATTAAGTATCGAACATAGGAAATATTATATATTAAGTGTCAATCTTATAAAAAAGATGATTGGAAATGAAACTTAAAAAACTAGTACTTGGACCAACTATTGTTACGCTCCATAGTTATCAAGTCATCAAAAGTATGATTCCGAACCTACCATTCAATCTTGTTAATTAACCAAAGACAAAATCTAAGATTAGTATAATAAGTTACCTGATTTAAAATTTTGAGGGGAAATCCTTTCTCTAATTACTTACTTGGTGGATTGTGGTGGTGATGCTTAATTCCTCTTAAAGCAAAGTCATGTCTTCTTGGATTTTCCCATTAAAAAAAACAAAGATTTCTGCTTCATAAATCTCCATTTGATATCCTTGTCATCACCAACCGCCAAGGCACTTGTCTCTCAATCAGATCCAGAATGTTATGAATTTTGCTATTTCTGTGCTTTTGAAATTTGTGTTTCAAATTCACTAATTGCTTGTAATGTTCCTTGAATTTAGTTGCTCTGGAACCCAAAAGAAAAAGAAAAAGGTTCTCGGGTCTCAAGGCTATTCCAAAATGGTAGTGACAACCTAATAGTCAATCGAAAAATAACTGCGATTCTTTATATTAATCGTAAATTAACTCTCATGCAATTGGACCTTAACCTCACCGGTACAAGATAAGGAAAAAAAATGGGCCAATGCACTAAGAAAAAGTTAGTTAATCTTTCGTCCTCTAGAGTATAAACTAATTTGAGAAATTTCTCGTATGCAATAAAACTGTGTAGCCTAAGTTGGATCCCAGGGCCCTAAACAATGTTACTCGTTTATTTGCTCGTCATGCTAAACATATTTCTGGAAGATATAGGCGGGAAGCACCTCCGCATGCTTTTGTAATTGCTGCTATTTATGCTGATATCAGTTGATTAATAAATTCGTGTCATTTTTATGAGAAAATAAAAAGAATGTGCAGCCTAATTGTTTTCGAAAATGAGTTTAAACAGCAAAAAAGAAAAAAAGCTATTGTCCCAGTTGGCTCATGCTCATCAAACCAAACTTCAACCTGGCCTCTCTCACACGGTTATAAGTTAGGCAGAATTATAGCCTGTAAAAAGATTAAACCAAGTTATATTAGGTAGTACAATGTGATTGGGTTAAGGGCGATATGTGTTGATAAATTGTACAGTTAGTTTATATTGATTAGTTATTAAGAAATGACTTTGATTGGATGAAATTTAATATGACCACTGAAAGTCATTGTAATTGCAAAATTACTTGTGAATAATTACTTAGATTAGGTTCTTAGTTAGTAATTTAGTTTTCCAGCCGGAACTTTGTTACTCGGGAATAATTACTTAGGGTGCGTTTGATAAAATTGAAGTTTGAAAAATGAAATCTGAAATCTAAATCTATTAAGTTATTTAATTGTTAAATATTAAATCAAATATATTTGAGGGTATATCACATTCAGTAATAAGTGAATAGTTTATCACTTATTTTTGCCTAAAAAATTCAATGCCACTTAATTAATTCAAATGTTCAATTTTTGGTTATCAAACGCATCTGAATATATTAAGATTTGAATCCATTAAATTTAAGTATTGAATTGGTTATCAAACATGGTTATGTTCCTAAATAATAATTTAGTTTTTCCACGGAACTCTGGGAGGAGCGGTGCCCATCACATTGTTTTTTTTTCTTCCTTCTCTTAAGAACTTTGGGACTTAATTTTTTTGGGGAAAATCGTTAAAACATCCCTCATATTTCGTAAGATGACTTTTTCGTCCTTCACTTTTAAAAGTATAATTTTACGTTCTTTACAAATTCAAATTGATTAAATGTGGTCCCTACCTAGGTTTCTGATTAATTTTTTTTTGTTGGAATCCACCACGTGCTTTGTATGTGATCATTTTTAAAGGACAAATTTGTCAAATTAAATTTTACATAATCCGATTCATAGTCTCTCACATTTTACAAAATAAATTTTTTCATCTCTAATATTTTACAAAACGTATTGTTTCATCCATCACATTTCACAAAATGAATTCAATGAATTCTCTACAGAAAGTGTTCTCATTTAATGAATTCAAAGTGCAAAGCACAAGGATAAAGTTTATTAGGAGGATTTAGTGCATTTAACCCTTTGAAATACAACCATAATAAAATTCTACCAAATGCGTCCAGAAACAAATTATAATGATATTGCTTATATTTGTAGGTTAACAGTACTAAAACTAACGATAATAAAATAAATTTATAATGAAAAGCAAAGGTGAGATTAAAAAAAATAAGGGCTAATTACATTTGCCTCTCTTGTGCTTTGGCCAAACTATTGCTACAATCCCTATGGTTTGAAATATTAAAATCACACCCTTTTAATTGGATAGGGCCATAACACACACACCCTTCTTGTTTTTAACAAAAAACGATAAATTACTAATAACCACATTGTGATTTCATCTATTGCCATGTAATCCCTCTAATGTTTCAAAATATCCACTTCACCCCCTTATGATTTCATGTAAACTAAAAATTTTTTTTGAAAAATAGTACATGTAATGTCATTAGTTGAAATACTAGCACTACCCTTACTTAAATATTAAATCAAACAATGACTTAACTATCTGTATAGAGTTATAAAGGGATTATGTGAATAAATGTAAAAATCATAAGAAGGTAAAGTGAATATTTATGCAAGCCATTGGGAGGTTAAGTGGATATTATGATTTCGGCATACACACTTTTAGAACACGGGTGGTCTAGTCACCGTAATTGATTATGCATTCTGTCCAATTTTCATATTATATAAAATCACAGAGGGGTTATGTGGCCATTTTAAAATCTTAGGGAGGTTATTAGGTATTATGTAAAACCACAAGGGTATTATATATAATTTACCCTTAAAAAATGATGTCTACTCATTGACACAGGATAAAAAAATGGTACATGTAAGCTAACTATGTACATGTGAATATACTACGTAGCGAAATTTTAAATGTACTTACCTCTAACCATTGTTGTCAAGTACAAGTTGATCTCTTCTTGTGCCTTTCACTTCTTCTTGTTTATTCTAACAAAAACAAAATATGTAGAAGAAGGAAAAAGTAGAAGGAGAATTTAGAGTAAGGATCTTCTAGCCTATGCCTAACCCAAAAGTGTACAATTGATGGAATACCACAGGCTATTTATAGGTTAGGTTAGGGACCCTTACTGGCAAATACAAAAATTCCTTACAGGCTATTTATAGGTTAGGTTAGGGACCCTTACTGGCAAATACAAAAATTCCTGGGGTTTCCTTCCATCAAGAAAATCTTGCCAAAATTCATAACTGAAATAATATTTTCTGACTAATTGATTGATTTAATTGATTAACTGATTGAATAAGACATCAATTAATAGTAGATATCAATCAATCATTGACAAATGGAAGATACTAATTAATTATTGACAAAATATCAATCAATTAATCAGGATGTCAATCACCAATTATTATATAATGGGAGATGCTAATTAATTATTGACAAAATGTCAATCAATTAATTATGATATCAATCATTTTAGAATCAATCATGTGGGTCATAATTGCCTCAAAAAAGGCAAGTCTTACATTCTTCCACTTGACCCACATGAAATAGTCAGATAACTTATGAGTGACTAACTAGTTAAAAATGGCCATAAATCTTGTTTGTCACTCACCAAATTCAGCAGTTATGTAACAGTTGCTTAATTAGAAAATAATAATACACGAATCATGGCGGTTATGCCCTCATGGCAAACACTTCCTTCCATGTATTACAATGTATTATACTTCCTAATCAAGTGTTTTAAAAGAACTTTATGAATAACTTCATATAAGTTATTCAGGGTCTAACTTTATGGATCACATGATCCTTACTTTATACATGAACATCAATGTGCACAAAATCATGTAAATATAAATATCTCAAGTGTCTAGACAATAACAATAGTTTGAGAATAATAGCAAAATACTAATGAACTATTGAGTTCCATGTGAGTTATTTGATCATTAACAATTCAGCTGGCATTCTTTAGTTGTTTGATCAACAATAATAATTCCTTATTGTATACTCAATAGTTACCTTTTACTTTTCAAATAACTATTGAATATCTTATGTTGACTTGCCTATTTTGGCTCTCACTCTTTTATGTATACATAATGAAAGGGTATAGTCAAATCAAATATTTATAATGGTTACAATACAATATCGACAAACTTTATGCCAAATAGTAGATGTCTGTGGTATAACTTCATAGCATTCTTGGTGAATTTATATTCATTCCAATGCATGATGTGAATATTATGCAATTATTCACTATTATTATTTAAAAGTAATCAAAGAACTCTTGCATAAAGGTCTTAAGATAGATTAACTATCTTTTACATTCTATTTTGTAAATATCAATGATAGAAGGGTTTCACAAATATCATGATTGAGAAAAACTCTCATAGTATTACTCCTACTAACCTTAATGTATATTAATTTATTAGAAAAATTCTTCTAAGATCAAATGAAGAATAAATTAATATATTACTGGGAAGAAACAATTAAAATTGCATTCTCTACAAATATATTATGATAACACATGTGTACACCTAATTATCAAGAGTCACGTTAAGGACATTTATTTTCATATTTATCTAATGTAACTCTAATAGTGAGTTACTAGTGTCATAATTACCCTAAATAAAATCTCTCAAAATTTGATAGAGATTTTATGGTAATTTGTCACATTATTCCTGAATATGGAGATTTCTCCATTTTTACCTTATGAAAATATTACCCAATTCATCCTTAAACTCTTGTAGGTATACAACATAGTAACCAGAGAATTTCAATTCTTTATAGAGAACATTTTGCCTCCCACTGTGTCAAAGATAACTCAACCAGTAGGTTAAAATTGGATTTATCTTTATGTGTTTGTTTGACAAGGAGTTTTTCAATTGATTGCTTATCTAAAATAATTAAATAATTATTTTGAGAAAAACTATCAATTTTTCATATGCAAAGGAGTCAATATGAATCCTTACCATTTCAAAACTCCATTCGAGAGTCAAAACACTCCCACTTACTTCATGTTCTTAAGAAATTTAAATCTCCAATTCTAATGATTCTTGAAGTGTAAAACGAATCTAAATTTCTTGAAATAAGATAGCCTTGTTTCCTTTGTATAACTTCTTTATGTGTAGGTTAATTACCCTCACAAAATTGAACATAATATTTTAAACTTGATTTCCATCCATACCATAATCAAAGTAGTGTTTAAACAACATTGGAGGAAATTGTTTAAATATATACTTCAATTTCAAGGCATTACTCACAAGATATAAAGATTTGTCAAAATGCTATATTCACAACTAATTAAGGAATGCTTTCACAGGATTGTCCTCTAATTTTGTGTGCCTTCATTTTATTTTCTATCTCTCAAATTTCAAATTTTCTTTCTCGTTTGAACACTTACAAAGGTATCAAATATTGATCCTTTATCAAATAAGAAAGGAACTTTACATTTGATGAATGATTACCTGATAATGAGATAAATATCTCTCACCAATCAAAAAGGATAGAAAATAATTCACAAAATTTTAGTGTTATAATGAAAATCTTATGGCATCCATAATGGTTGAATAGTCTGCTTTACTTATGCAGCCTACCTGAAATATTATAGTCAATAAATCTAAAATCGTTAAAGATTTATAATTTATCAACTCTTTATTTTCTTATAGAGATATATCTCAATCTCTTATGCCAAAATTTAAGAAGTTTCCCCAGTGATAAACATACTTGCTGCCAATATAATTATTATTGTCAAGTGCAGTATATTGCTCAATTAAAAGGATGGTACTAAAAACTTTAGAATTAATAACTTCACTATTTTTCAAAATCTACTACTGGATAATGAGGTTCATAATCATACCCAATAGTAATTAATTTGAAAATAGAAATTCTAAAGTAACAAGAAAATAATGTTTTAGAAAAAATAACAAAATTTCTTAAAATGAGCAATGATACATTACTTATCTTTATGTGAACATTTTTTTTAGTTTCTATAAAGAAACTTTTGTTCACTTTTCATATAATCAGAAACTTATTATACTGGCAGCGTAAATTGACAGTTTTAGTCAATTCACCAAATATATTACAATTTATAACACTCAACAATTGAGACTTTCTTTTGAGTTATTTTCTCTCAAAGTAGAGTATCAAATATCATTCTTTTACAAACAACGTTGGTCTTTATCGCTGTTTGATTTAATGAGAACAAAATTAACTTTCTTTCTATTTCTTCTTTCATGAAGGTTAAGTTTCTCTTATTTCTTAACCTCTTTATCCTTTCTTAATACACATGGTTAAAACAAGTATTTAACCATATAGCTTTATGTGTATTATAAAAGTTTAAATGGTTAAGAAATTCTGCATGAAAGAATCAAGAATGAAATGCTATAGAAATAACTCAATTTCAATTTGATGGGACTTGAATTGATGATACAGCAAAATTCTCAACTCTAAGAAATAAGCTAAAATACACTTCAATATTTAAGTGTCAAATTTTTTTAAAGAAAGTCTTCTAATGGTGCTAGTTAAAACTTGCAATACTTTCTTTATGGCTTTCATGCAATATTTAACTATAAATAATTAGGGTTTGAACCCTATTTTATATGAATATGAGACAAAATGAGCAAACTATTAAATTGCTCCCAATTCTCATACTCAACCTCTATATTAGCAAATATATCCACATTATGAGAATAGTTTGTTCATTCTTATGAAAGTGCTAATTTAAAACTTGCACCAAAAACAAAAGAGAATGAATTTAAAAATCAAGTTGATAAGAACCATAAAATCATTGGAATGAAACACTGAATTAACAATCAAGAACTATATCATAAAAAAGTTATGAAATTTGTACCTAGATTTTGAATCAACCTTATATCAATTCAAATAGTAAATTCAAACCTCTTTGTGGATAAAGGTTGCAAACATGCATAGAATTTACTTTACTTAATCATAAGACTAGTAATTTAGAACAATGAATTAAAGAAATAATTCGTACCTGTGGGCATAGAAATATCTCTTAATTGACTATCTAATTTACCATCTTATGTCAATTAATCTCATCAAAATAATTACCTCCCTGTGGAGCCGGATAACTATCTCAATGAATTAATTGCAACTTGATATAGATGCCATTTTTTTAATTTCTTTAATCACTCAGCAATATGTGAAAAAGAAATGCAAAATTTCTCCAAACACTAATATACTTAAGATGTTGTGGCTACTCCTAAGTATACAGCATTTTATGAAAAATTGTCAACTAGTCAATATGTTGATTAAAAATTCATAATTTCAATCACCAAACTGTATATGATGAAAAAATTTTCTCATCAAATATTTGGGATATTGTGGCTACTCCCAAATATATAATGTAAAAGTGAAATTTTTAGTATGGCATCTTGTTAGTTGTCAATAGTAAAAAAAATTTATGTTGACTAAATTTCATGGAATTTTCCTTTCCTTTTATAATCATTTAATCTTATGTGATTAAAGTTATTTACACCGTATATTTGAAATGCTGTGACTACTCCCAAATATACGATGTAAGAAAACTTCTAATGAAAATTCATAGAAAATAAGTAGCCAACTCGTTGATTAGAAATCTTTGATTTTAATCATTAAACTATATGCGATCAAAATTGTAGTACATTAATGTTTGAGATGCTATGGCTATTCTCAAACATAAAGTGTACTAGACTTTATAAGGATATCAAAATAGTCAAAAATCTGTATTTTGACAAAATAATTTCATAATTTCTTTTTTTTCTTATATTCATTTTTTTAACCACCAGTCTTTATGTGATTAAAATACTTTATGCATCAAATAATTGAGATGCAAAACACACTTTATAAAGGAAATTCTCTGAAATTTAAATGTAATCAACCATACTAATGTTGACATTATAATATGAGATAAATGAACATAAGTGTAGTGCACAAAATAATACATAATTCCAAATAACAATCGGAACATGGAGGCAAACTCATATTAAAATCATACCTTCAGATATTTATCTCATAATAAGATAACAACGATTCAATAAACTTCTAGATCCATTCATATAAAGTCAACCAATTATCTTGCATAGATTAATATGATATTAATCTTTTGATTGTTGAATATAACAACTCTTTATATGTTTCTCGAATTGTTATATTGTATTGATAATAACAATCAATACATATAACCCTTACAATCACAAATATGTAAGTCCAAGAAACATTTAAATTACTTTCAATCACACCAGATTATTGGTGAAAATCTGGATGAATTGCATAACCAAATAAGATATCATATGCATGATACATATACATAGGATTTGTGACGCCCCCGCTTCTCCTAAAGGCGAACCAAAGGGTATCCGCGGGACGTCTGCCCAACTCTCGTCAGGATTCAAGACAATTCGATTCACGCTTAACGATAATAACCATTAATATAAGTCTAATAAAGAAAGTCGCTTCCATACTTATATATATAACATCCAGTCTTATACCACGAGTACAAAATACATCAATTGTGCAAAAGATATACAACCGCTCAAAAGGTATCCATTCGATTACAATCGAATCCCTATTACAAAAGTTCATCCACAAGATTTCTCCGAGTCTTACATTAGGTTCCCAAAAGACATCTCAATTCCCAAAATATACAACCGCCACAATGTCCAGTTAATTGCATTTAAAATCCTAATACCAAAGTACATCAAAAGGATTTCCTCCGAGTCTCACTCCACGTCCATTCCTGTTAAGGAAAACAAATCTATGGGGTGAGCAATCGCTCGTGAGGTCAAGAAACACACATGCAAGCACGTTGTCCAAGAAACAATCCCATATAGTGAGTAAACAATTATATTCAAGTAAATAATAATTCGGGCAAGAAAAGTAAACAGAAACAATTCAAAGATATAAGAGCTCTCAGGAGCTAAGTTCCACTTGCTTTGCCAACCTCGATCGAATACCTTCCCGCGATGACACTCCGTCAACCGGGTCGGTATGTTTAAGTCCGTAGATCTCCACTAACTGCAAAGGTCCTTCCACCTTACAACCCCCCACCGGGTCCGAACTGCGATAAAGGCACTACTGCACGAGTAGGCCAAGAAAGATCTCTCCAATAGATCATATTTATACAGGTTGTCTCATGGCTCACCAAGCATCCCGACCAAACCCATACCGGCCCGAGTCCAAGGTCGGCCGATGAGTTTGGGCGTCCCCTAGGTTAGGTGTGAGTCGAGAAATTTCACTCCAGCGACATATGCAGCCATAGCATATAATTCAAGAAAATTCAGGTAAGGTAATTCAAGTAAATTCAGGTCAGGTAATTCAAATCAATTCAGGTCAGATAATTCAAATCAATTCAGGCAATTTAATTTCAATTCATTTAAATGAGAACGAGTGCGATAAAGTACACACTCGACTCAGCAGTTATCAATTTTTAGTTCAGGAGGAGCAATTCACATAATTGCAACAAAACATGCATTCGACACTAACCTAGTCACAAGGAGAGTAAGAAGCACGATTCAAGCACTTAGGTGTCCGATGTGAGGTCCTCTTGAATGCCTAAACAATTAATAATAAACTACCACTTAGAAACCCCAATTATCGAAGAAGATTGTACTAGAGTACAATCTAAGAAAATCTTATGAAAATGATCCTTAATTACTCGTAAATCGAGACTCAAAGGCGGGATTTTTAAAACACAAGAGAATCTGATTTTCATCTTTGAAATCAAGTATAAAACGGTCCAGTGGTATTGAAGGAAAATGGTGAGTTCTAAAAACTCAATTTCCTTTAAGTTTGAAAATTTCCGATTTGTCAAGCAATTTTGGAAAAATTGTATCTCACTCTCTACAATTCCAAAATTGGAAAACTTGGTATCGTTAGAAACTTCTTCCAAAGTACTAAAAGTTTATAGAAGACACTTTTATGTGATTCCAAATGGAAGACATTCAAATTTTGGGTCCAAGATGCTGTTTTGGAATACCAAGACAGATTTGGGTTGATTTTTCAACAAAGTTAGGAAATTCGGTAAAATTCATACAATGCAAACTAGCCTCTAAAATTTGGAACTCAATTAGACTTACAATCAAAGTTTTCAAAACAACAAGCGGAAAAAGAATTGGAGTTTTGAGTACCAAGATATAACGGCTCAAAATTACTAAAGTTTCCTCACTAAATAAGGATTTTCCAGGTTTAAATCATGAACTTTGGGACTTTAGTTGGACATCGAAATGGACTCAAAATGGCACCAAATTTGGTTGTATTGCACTGCCATATAAGGGTTATTCCTATGTCAATTTACATGTAAAAATTTGCACGGAAAGTCAGTTAACAAAACCATTGAAATTCCAAGAATTTCCAAGGTAAATCTGCCTTGTACTTTCGTTTTTTTATTTCTCAACATTTGGCCAATGAAATCTTCTCAAACATGGTTCTTTTATGAAGACAATGTCTAAGAAACATCCAAAATACATTTGATAGGTGATTAACACCAAGAATTTCAAAATGACAAGTCCCAATCAAGATTAGTCATTGATCAGTCCAAAAACGAGGGTTTTCAAGCAATGGGACAGGTCTAAAATTCGGCCATCACTCACTCAATTCAGCTTCGAATTGAGCGCCGTTGGTGGTGTTAAAAACATTTGCATTCATAAGGCTACAATTTTACAGTAAGAATCATTTTAAAATTCTGTCCACAACTAACTCATATTTAAACATCAAGTTGCAGTTCATAACATGCTCTCTAGCATATCAGTGAAACAGGGCAGGCAATTTTAAACAATTGGTACGGTTCACTCAGGTGGAATCTGGGGGTGCATTTTATACCATTGAAAAAACTGAAAGTGTCTAGTTTCTAATGCCATAAACGACACTCAATTTCAACGTCGGAGCAAAGAGTTATAGTCATTTGAAATTTACTGCCAGAGTAATTCGGGACACAATTCCCAGTTTTGAAACCATTTCGAAATATAAACATTTACTCATCAAAATCAAGTGATTTTTGGTGGAAACTTTTCACACAACCCATACAACATATTTACATCAAAATCAAGTCAATTGGACCACAAAAATTTGCACCAACAGGTGCGGCAAAGCAGGGGCAGAACCGGCATTTTTTTCCATTTCACTCCCTTTGAGTTTTCTTTCCACTTTTCATCTTATAATTACTAGTTTAACCACTAATACCACATAAGCATCACCCAATAACATCATATCAGATTATCAAGCCCATTGTGGGATTTCGTAGAGCCCACTCACAAGATTTCCAACAATATAAAGCTACCCACATGCATCTATAAGATTTCAAGTGCAATATAACTTATATAAACTAAAATTTGAAGAGTGGATGATCATATACCTCCTTAGATGGTAAGACCAGAAATTTTCGGCCCCTTTGATCTCCAAGAAACCGCGAGAATGAAGCTCCTTTCTTAGCCCAAGATGATCTCCAAGTTATTTACAAGGTGTGGTAGGAATTTGAGGTGAAATGAGCAATAGATGAAACAAGATGATGAAGAGCTTTGAGTCTTCTTCCTCCTTGAGGTTTCGGCTGGTATGAGGGAGAAAGGAGAGAGAGTTGGCTGATGGTTGAGCTTTCTTGAGAAGCTTATGAATTTGTGGCCAAAATTTCTCCAAAAAGTCAACTAAGAATAGTGCGCGTACGCGCGCATTTCGTGCTCGTTTCTTCTCGGGTTTGTTTCACTTGTACACTAAACCTCTAATGCACTTCCATTGATACTATTATTATTCACTCTTAATAGTTCTAAATATAAAGGCCCAAAATCCCTCAATTGATCGCGCGCGCGAAAACGCGTACTTCCGACTTGTGCGCAAGAAAGTACAATTTCTAAAAAATTCTCGTAACGATAGTATTACTAATTAATACTTGAGTACTTACACATAAAAATAACTATCTTAGAACTAATGTATCAGTCCCCACTCTCTAAATTCACTGTACTCTCAAATCGATTATTGTCTTCAAACGCGTATTCACTATTCTCACTTAACGAGTTTTCAAAAATTAAATTTTGAAACAAGTTATTTTAAAAATATAAGTAAGTCATAGTTCTATGTAATTGGGTCTAAAAGGGTTGGAATAAAATATTCAGAGCAAACGGCCAATTAAATATTTAAATAAGCCAATAATAGGAGTTTAAAATAAATAAATTTGCGGTCCTCACATGAGTCTAGAATTACTTTCTCAAATCTCCAATAAATTTGCATCAGCGCGTCTGTCGGAAAACTGTCGACGCGCGAGCGGTATGTACTTAATTAGAACTCATTCACCTTTAATTTTTCAATTAACTTTTCTTAATCTACTATTGATCATTCTTAATTAAATTTTTTTCAAGATAATTACACTCTCGAATAGAATATCACCTTAAAACACATGTACTCATTATTTCTTACTTAAACGAACCTCCGAAAATTAAATTTGCTAACGGTACATTTTAAAAACATAAGGAAGACTTTGTTCCATATGAATGGTCTTAAAATAGTTGAAATAAATTATTTGGAGAAAACAGGAGAATAAATATTTAAATAAATCAATAATATTAGATAAAAAAATAAGAAATTTTTCGAGTCCTCACATCCTCCCCTCCTTAAAAAAAATTTCGCTCTCGCCTAGGACAAGGTCATTCCCTTCATGATTAAGTTTATCCGATCAATCACTAACTTACGTTTTTCAACTTATATTTCACAATTTCTATCCATTCAACTAACAATCAAACCTTGTTTTTCCCCAATAGGCATTTTAGCTTCCAAGTCATAGGGTAGTTTAATTGGTCTCATGACTTCCTCATACAGGTAACGTCTTTACTTTTTTTTTAATGCAAATATTTTAGTCACTAACTCCCAATCATGAGTTGGCTACTTTCTCTCGTGGTATTTTAACTTCTTAGAAGCATATACAATCACCTCATCATGTATTATTCCTATACATTCTAAACCATCTTTTGAAACATCTGTATAAATCACAAAGTTACCTCCTCCGCTTGGTAAGGCTAACACAGGTGCATCGGTTAAACATTTTTCACTTTCAAAATGCTGCCTCACATTTTAGAATTCCAAATAACTTGCCAAATCTTACACCCTTAGGAAAATCTTTGATGAACCAAAGGTAATATTCGGCTAACTCTAAGAATTCCAAATTTCAGTAGGATTCTTTGGTCGTTCCCTCTTAAACAGTTTTCACTTTAGCCGAATCAATAACAATTCCTTCCTTAGATATTGTATAACCTAAAAAGGCTATTTCTTTCAATCGAATTCACATTTATTGAACTTAACGAAAGTTGGCACTCTCTTGAGATTTGTAAAACTATCATCAAGTGTTTTTCATGATTTTCTCTAACTTTAGAATATACGATATATCATCAATGAAGGCCACCACAGATTAATCCAAATACGTTTTAAAATCCCGATGCATTAAGACCATAATTGCTACTAGTGCATTAGTCAACCCAAAGGGCGTAACTGAAAATTCAAAGTGTCCCCATCTTGAATTGGGAGTGGTCGTAAACGCATTAGTTTCTAGGATCCTTAATCGGTAATAACTCTACTTTAAATTCAATTTGAATAATACCACGGCCCCTTGCCATTGATCAAACTCTTATCTATACGAGGCGAAAGGGCAATGGTTCTTAATAGTCATATTGTTCAAGTCTCAATAGTCTATGTATAGTCTCAAACTTCCATCCCAGATACTGTACCTTGTCTCTTAATTGTTAGACTCATTTAATCTATCAAATATTTCCTTTCACTAACCCCAAATCTCAGAACTTTAATATATCAATTTAGCAATCGAATATCGAGTCCCAACTTCAACCCTAAGTTCTCGTTTTTTTTATCACTGATCCCTGGTCATCTCTAAGACCTCGGGGTTGCCTATACTCTCAATTACAATTTCGACCACGTCTACTACCGTTCATATCTCACCATTAATCTAAAGGTGTGGGACAAAATTTAAATATACATATAAGCCATAGAATCAATTAAAAAGGAAAGTACATCTCCATGCGTTATAGGAAATCATAATAGTTGTATCAAGTTAGGATAGGTTTATCAAATCATTTCAAAAGGAAAAAGGGAAACAATAAGATTTTATTAAAACATGTCAAGTTGTTAAGATACAAAACAACAAAAGACTTCCCCTTTTACAAAAAATCACAACCTCCAAAAGTGCTAGTCTAGATTAGAGCAAAATTACAGCTTCTATCTCTCGAGTGGAGTCAAAACTATCCTCACTCGTAGAACTTCCACTACTAGGACCCCCTTCATGGCCATTAGTACTAAATACTCCCATCTTGACACTTAATTGCTTTGTAGCGGATCTAGTTGGCCGCTGAGTACTTCCTCTTGTTGATAGGGTTTCTAGGGTAACTTGCAATCTGATGTTCGGTACTACCGTACATGAGGCATTTTCTTTGCTTTCTCCAGCACTCAATCTCAGTGTGGTTAATCTTACTACAATATTCACAAGTTATATGAGAAGTCACAACTTAACCAGTTTGGGAATTTCCTTTGTACTTCTTCTCCAGTTCTACGTTCTGACGTAGCAATTCAGTTTTCTCTGCATATTCTTGTTTCCACCGTCCTTCCCAGTAATCAGCCACTCTCTTTTGAAACTCTACCTCCTTTCGTACCAGGTCCATTTCCTTACGCATTTCTTCCAAAATTGACATCTTACCAGTTGGCTCAAATTAAATGCTAGTCTGTCAGGCAAATCAAAGGATCACAGTAAGCAGCTATTCATAATGGAAACTTGAGCCATATTACCCTTTCATTCTTTTGCTTATAGGTTATCTCTGAATATAAATCTTAACTATTCTCTAGCTAATATGGGCGATCTCTTAAATCTGCACGAGATTACTATCATTACTTACAAACACAACAAGATACGGGAACCTTATTCATTAATATAAAAATTCTATGTTTTAGTTCACTCTCCAATACTTGTCTATAAAGTTATTCGAGAAGAAATCATAACTCCTTACTCTCACAAGTGCCTTATATATCCTTTCAAATCAATCTTACTATTTCGAGGTTAGATTCTCCGTAAAACTTAGGTGGAGCGAATTTTAAGAACCATTCCATTTTCATACCTCTCTTGACTCTTAGGTTGGCTTATTGGTCTAGAGATTTGGTGTTCAACCAACCGTGCTAGGACATTATTCGTATGGTTAATAGCAGTAGTTACATGATTGTTTTCCTTCATTTCTAGGGTTTCAATTCGGTCCAACAGTCGCTCTTTAATCATCCCCTTGAGTTTGGGGTTGCTTAACCCCTTGCCCTCGATTCTTTTTTACTTCTTTGGCTGCTCATAAATTTAACATTTATAAAGGCATGACGTAATATGGGTGCACATAAAACGAAATTGAAAAGTAACACTTTAATCATACAACACGAAAATAAAAGGGAAGACATCGAAATAATCGCAAATGTGTACAACCCAATCATCGATTTGAAGTCATAAAGCAATAAAGTCAAGCATCTCATGAGTAACGTTTAATCGTTTCAAAAAGATAGGAAACATAGTGAAACAAAATACAAAATGCAATGGCCTTTAAATGAGCACCACCCCGTCTATTTTTGGCAAAACTATTAAGATAGTTTAAATCACTAGTTTAGTGATTGGCGGAGCCAAAAGTCTCTACTACCTCCGTAGGATTATTTTCATTTCCAGCACTAGGAATTTTAATCTCATGTCCCTTATCGAGTATTCTTGTTATTCTCCACTTGTTCAACCAAGGTAACATACCCAACCATCGACTTATTCATCCGATCTTTAATTTCGTGTATTACTCTAGCAAATCGGTTCTTAACTTTTTGAAGCTGCCTCACTAGGAGCCTTTGTCTTTTCCTCGCTTCTCAAGTACCTCAGTCTCCATTTCAAAAATTCTAATAGTCTGGGTATCGACAACTGCTCTTGGTTCTCGATTATTCTCTTGAACTACCCTAATTTTCTCGAATATCCACTTCCGATAATCGGCCACTATTAACACCCCATTATTTGGGCACGAGTAAGTCTTTTGAAAATCACATAAAGTTCTAGTTCGGCGAGTTGGGTACCTCCAACGAGCTCCCCTAAGCTCTTCATGACCATGGTCACCGAAATGCGTCCTCGAAACGGTTCAATGCCACCGTTATCTTCCGTAATTTACAATTAAAATTAAAAGTTTAAATGGGTCCCAATATACTAAATAAACTGGATTTGATCATCCCATACTATCCCACATTTTCCTTACAAGATCGAGACCCCCAATTGTCAATTAATTCAAATCTAAGTTCTAATTTTCATCCCCACAACCGGTTACTTAACTTCCCAACCAGTTCCACAGTCTAGTATCCTAAACTTCAAGTTTAGGATACACTACAGAGATCTGAAACCTAAACTCTGATACCAATTGTGACGCCCCCACTTCTCCCTAAGACGGACCAAAGGGTATCCGCGAGACGTCTGCCCAACTCTTGTCAGGATTCAAAACAATTCGATTCACGCTTAACGATAATAATCATTAATATAAGTCTAATAAAGAAAGTCGCTTCCATACTTATATATATATAACATCCAGTCTTACACTACAAGTGCAAAATACATCAATTGTGCAAAAGATATACAACTGCCCATAAGGTATCCATTCGATTACAATCGAATCCCTATTACAAAATTTCATCCACAAGATTTCTCCGAGTCTTACATTAGATTCCCAAAAGCTACCTCAATTCCCAAAATATACAACAACCACAATGTCCAGTCAATTGCATTTAAAATTCTAATACTAAAGTACATCAAAAGGATTTCTTTCGAGTCTCACTCCACGTCTATTCCTGTTAAGGAAAACAAATTTATGGGGTGAACAATCGCTCGTGAGACTAAGAAAAACACATGTAAGCACGTTGTCCAAGAAATAATTCCATATAGTGAGTAAACAATTATATTCAAGTAAATAACAATTCGGGCAAGAAAAGTAAACAGAAACAATTCAAGGATATAAGAGCTCTCAGGAGTTAAGTTTCACTTGCTTTGCCAACCTCGATCGAATACCTTCCCGCGATGACACTCCGTCAACCGGGCCGGTATGTTTAAGTCCGTAGATCTCCACTAACCGCACAGGTCCTTCCACCTTACAACCTCCCACCGGGCCCGAACTGCGATAAAGGCACTACTGCACGAGTAGACCAAGTAAGATCTCTCCAATAGATCATGCTTATACAGGTTGTCTCATGACTCACCAAAGATCCCGACCAAACCTATGCCGGCTCGAGTCCAAGGTCGGCCGATGAATTTGGGCGTCCCCCAGATCAGGTATGAGTCGAGGAGTTTCACTTCAACGATATATGCAGCCATAGCATATAATTCAAATAAATTCAGGTCAGGTAATTCGAGTCAATTTAGGTCAGGTAATTCGAGTCAATTCAGTCAATTTAATTTCAATTCATTTAAATGAGAACGAATGCGATAAAGTACACACTCGACTCAGCAGTTATCAATTTTTAGTTTAGCAGGAGCAATTCACATAATTGCAACAAAACATGTACTCGACGCTCACCTAATCACAAGAAGAGTAAGAAACACGATTCAAGCACTTAGGCGTTCGATGTGAGGTCCTCTTGAATGTCTGACCAATTAATAATAAACTACCACTTAGAAACCCCAATTATCGAAAAAGATTGTACTAGAGTACAATCTAAGAAAATCTCATGAAAATGAGCCTTAATTACTCGTAAATCGAGACTCAAAGGTGAGATTTTTAAAACACAAGAGAATCTGATTTTCATCTTTGAAATCAAGTATAAAACGGTCAAGTGGTATTGAAGAAAAATGATGAGTTCTAAAAACTCAATTTCCTTTAAGTTTGAAAATTTCCGATTTGTCAAGTAATCTTGGAAAAATCGTATCTCACTCTCTACAAGTCCAAAATTGGAAACTTGGTATTGTTGGAAACTTCTTCCAAAGTACTAAAAGTTCATAGAAGACACTTTTCCATGATTCCAAATGGAAGACATTTAAATTTTGGGTCCAAGATGCTGTTTTGGAATACCAAGACAGATTTGGGTTGATTTTTCAACAAAGTTTGGAAATTCGGTAAAATTCACACAATGCGAACTAGTCTCTGAAATTTGGAAATCAATTAGAGTTACAATCAAAGTTTTCAACACAATAAGCGGAACAAGAATTGGAGTTTTGAGTACCAAGATATAACGGCTCAAAGTTACTAAAGTTTCCTCACTAAACAAGGATTTTTCAGGTTTAAATCACGAACTTTAGGACTTTAGTTGGACATCGAAATGGACTCGGAATGGTACCAAATTTGGTAGTATTGCACTGCCATATAAGGGTTATTCCTTTTTAATTTTCATGCAAAAATTTGCACGGGAAGTCAGTTAACAAAACCATTGAAGTTCCAAGAATTTCCAAGGCAAATCTGCCTTGTACTTTCGTTTTTTTATTTCTCAACATTTGGCCAATGAAATCTTCTCAAACATGGTTCTTTTATGAAGAAAATGTCTAAGAAATATCCAAAATATATTTGGTAGGTGATTAACACCAAGAATTTCAAAATGACAAGTCCCAATCAAGATTAGTCATTGATCAGTCCAAAAACGAGGGTTTTCAAGCAATGGGACAGGTCTAAAATTCGGCCATAACTCACTCAATTCAGCTTCGAATTGAGCACGGTTGGTGGTGTTAAAAACATTTGCATTCATAAGGCTACAATTTTATAGTAAGAATCATTTTAAAATTCTATCCACAACTAACTCATATTCAAGCATCAAGTTGCAGTTCATAACATGCTCTCCAGCATATCAGTGAAACAGGGCAGGCAATTTTAAACGATTGGTACGGTTCACTCAGGTGGAATTAGGGGGTGCATTTTATACCATTGAAAAACAGAAAGTGTCTAGTTTCTAATGCTGTAAATGACACTCAATTTCAACGTCGGAGCAAAAAGTTATAGTCATTTGAAATTTACTGCCAGAGCAATTCGGGACACAATTCCCAGTTTTGAAACCATTTCGAAATATAAACATTTACTCATCCAAATCAAGTGATTTTTGGTGGAAACTTTTCACACAACCCATACAACATATTTACATCAAAATCAAGTCAATTGGACCACAAAAATTTGCACCAACAGGTGCGGCAAAGCAGGGGCAGAACCGACATTTTTTGAGTTTTCTTTCCACTTTTCATCTTATAATCACTAGTTTAACCACTAATACCACATAATCATCACCCAATAACATCATATCAGATTATCAAGCCCATTGTGGGATTTCATAGAGCTCACTCACAAGATTTTCAACAATATAAATCTACCCACATGCATCTATAAGCTTCCAAGTGCAATATAACTTATATAAACTAAGATTTGAAGAGTGGATGATCATATACCTCCTTAGATGGTAAGACCAGAAATTTTCAGCCCCTTTGATCTCCAAGAAACCACAAGAATGAAGCTCCTTTCTTAGCCCAAGATGATCTCCAAGTTATTTGTAAGGTGTGGTAGGAATTTGAGGTGAAATGAGCAAGAGATGACGCAAGATGATGAAGAGCTTTGAGTCTTCTTCCTCCTTGAGGTTTCGGCTGGTATGAGGGAGAAAGGAGAGAGAGTTGGCTGATGGTTGAGCTTTCTTGAGAAGCTTATGAATTTGTGGCCAAAATTTCTCCAAAAAGTCAACTAAGAATAGTGCGCGTACGCGCGCATTTCGTGCTCGTTTCTTCTCGGGTTTGTTTCACTTGTACACTAAACCTCTAATGCACTTCCATTGATACTATTATTATTCACTCTTAATAGTTCTAAAAATAAAGGCCCAAAATCCCTCAATTGATCGCGCGCGCGAAAACGCGTACTTCCGACTTGTGCGCAAGAAAGTACAATTTCTAAAAAATTCTCGTAACGATAGTATTACTAATTAATACTTGAGTACTTACACATAAAAATAACTATCTTAGAACTAATGTATCAGTCCCCACTCTCTAAATTCACTGTACTCTCAAATCGATTATTGTCTTCAAACGCGTATTCACTATTCTCACTTAATGAGTTTTCAAAAGTTAAATTTTGAAACGAGTCATTTTAAAAATATAAGTAAGTCATAGTTTCATGTAATTGGGTCTAAAAAGGTTGAAATAAAATATTCAGAACAAACGGCTAATTAAATATTTAAATAAGCCAATAATAGGAGTTTAAAATAAGTAAATTTGCGGTCCTCACATGAGTCTAGAATTACTTTCTCAAATCTCCAATAAATTTGCATCAGCGCGTCTTTCGGAAAACTATCGACGTGCAGCGGTATGCACTTAATTAGAACTCATTCACCTTTAATTTTTCAATTAACTTTTTTTAATATACTATTGATCATTCTTAATTAATTTTTTTTCCAAGATAGTTACACTCTCGAATAGAATATCATTTCGAAACACATGTACTCATTATTTCTCACTTAAACGAACCTCCGAAAATTAAATTTGCTAACGGGACGTTCTAAAAATATAAGGAAGACTTTGTTCCATTTGAATGGTCTTAAAATGGTTGAAAAAAATTATTTGGAGAAAACAGGTGAATAAATATTTAAATAAATCAATAATATTCGATAAAAAAAATAAAAAAATTTTCGAGTCTTCACAGGATTAGTCAATAAATCTCAATTATTAAGAAAATGGACCATAGATCCCATCGCAAATTAAATTCGATTCTTTCAAAATTGGTACGAATCTCTAAAACTTTTATCAGATTGCCAATAAACCATGAAATTATAAACTAAACAACATGGTTGGAGGTTGGCTCTGATACCACATATAAACTAACTATGTACATGTGAATGTATTACACAGCGAAATTTTAAATGTACTTACCTCTAACCATTGTTGTTAAGTACAAGTTGATCTCTTCTTGTGTCTTTCACTCCTTCTTGTTTATTCTATCAAAAACAAAATATGTAGAAGAAGGAAAAAGTAGAAGGAGAATTTAGAGTAAGAATCTTCTAACCTATGCCTAACTCAAAAGTGTACAATTGATAGAATACCACAGGTTATTTATAGGTTAGGCTAGGGACCCTTATTGACAAATACAAATATCGCTAGGGTTTCCTTCCATCAAGAAAATCTTGCCAAAATTCATAACTGAAATAATATTTTCTGACTAATTGATTGATTTGATTGATTAACTGATTGAATAAGACATCAATTAATAGTAGATATCAATCAATCATTGACAAATGGAAGATGCTAATTAATTATTGACAAAATGTCAATCAATTAATCAAGATGTCAATCACCAATCATTATATAATGGGAGATGCAAATTAATTATTGACAAAATGTCAATCAATTAATTATGGTATCAATCATTTTAGAATCAATCATGTGAGTCATAATTGTCTCAAAAGAGGCAAGTTTTACAGTACAATCTTCCCAAAACAACCCTAAATAAAAAAAGGAAAAAAAAGAAACCATAAAAATCAGATAGTAAACTAAAAATAAAGGAGATAGCGATGTTGACTTCCATCTCCCATGTATCCTTCTCTCCTCCGTTCTCTTATCCGCCTTTTCATTTCCTGCAATATCCTTTCCTATTTCCACTTATTCTTTTCAATTATTATTTTCTTTGTTCTAAACCCTACTATAAGACCCAGTTGAAAGACACGCCACAAAGGCCATGTAATCAAAGCACCAATGCATACAATTGCAAAACCATAGACAAAGCAAATTAGAGAATTTGTTCTTCTTCTTTTTTATTTTTTTTCCTAAGCTAAGGGAATTTATTGTAAAAGTTCATGTTTTGGTTGAATTAGACTAAAGTTTGAGAAGTGAAATGTAAATATTTGAAAGGAGCTTGGGAAATCGAGAGCTACTGAGATGAATTGATAGGTATAGGATAAGGATAGGAGTCCTATAAAATAAGAGCAAATTATCTAAACTTTTAGAATTATTGACTTTTAGCCATTGAACTATTAAAAGTCTGGTTTTGAACACTGAAATATCTAAATTTTTTATACTGAGCCATTTCGTCAGATTTAATCGTTAACTAATAACTATGCTAGAACTGAGTGCTTACATGTAGGGGTGGCAATGGGGCGGGGGATCCTACCCCCGTCCCCCGCTCCATCCCCCGCCCCTTGCCCCTCACCTCCCCTCCCGCCCAGCCCGCGCCCCGTTTCTCCCGCTGTTCCTCGCCAGGAAAGATTAGAAACTTTCGGCTATTAATTTCAAGTTAAGATTAGAAACACGAGTTTATAATATCCATGATCATACCAATGTAACATGATTTCTTGTCCAGGTATCAATGAGTATCCAATAACATAATGCACACTAAAGCATGTAACAAGGAAGAAATATTACCTGTAACTCACCCCGTCCAAGTGATGGCTTCAATAAATTGGCAATATCAAGACCAGATCCCTTATTGCCTCGTCCTACTATCCCAAAACCAATAAGTGTGTGGATCTCATCAATAAAAACAATGACATTGCCTGCAATGCTATCACAACAAGTTAAGCTACAGTAGAAGACTTACTTCAAATGCACCAAAAAGAAATGGACACACTTGACTTTTTTATGTCCTTAACTAATTTAGTCACACGTCCTTTCAGTTCACCTCTCTCCTTTGCGTCTACGATTAATTGAGTAGTGATTAGAACTGAGCGGAATGGAAGGCGACGGCGGTGGCTGCGGAGGAGGGAACGAAGGAGGAACTCAGGGGGATAATAAGGGATTTTGTTACTTTTGTATATATATACATATATATATGTGTATATTTTTTTTTATGCGGGGGACGGGACGGGGGATGAGGTGGGTGTATGTTGCCCCATCCCCCGCCCCGTTTTAAGGCGGGGTAAATATTTTGCCCCCGCCCCGCCCCATTTCTACCCCTGCGGGCAGTTGTCCGCGGGCACCTGCCTTCATTGCCATCCCTACTTACATGATTCACCAGATAACAGAATGGGGTATAGTTAATAATTAAATTTGAAGGAATGGTCTAGAATCTAAATTTTAGATAGTTCAGTGACCAAAATCAGATTTTTAATAATTCAGTGGGCAAAACTCTATGATTTCTTAAGTTTAGTGCCAATTTGAATAATTAGTTCAAAAATAAATAGGGTGTATCTTAAAAAAGTAGAAGAAACTTGCAAAGCTTGATGCTAAAGAAGCAAAGTATTTCTTGAGTCTATCTTGGGCAAAGTTTAGGTTTTGTTGGCGAAAGATCGATGATGCACATGGTATTTTATCAACGTGGGGCTTGAGGGATGGAATGCAGAGAGGTTGAATGAGCTGGTGCCAAATCTAATCTTATACATTGTAGAGGTAAAATTGTTTATTTAGGACTGGTTCGTTGAGAGTTGCAAATGCCAAAGAGAAGGTGTTGGCTTCTCCCGTTGTAATTTATTGCTTTTGCCTTTTCGGTCTTTGGTTTCCTTTATATATATATATATATATATATATATATATATACGTATATATATTTCACTTCTTATTTTGCAGCCATGGGTATTACTGTTCTACCTAGAAGTCTTTCGACAATGTTTAGGTTCTGTCAAGTTAAAAAGGATGATTGTAATATTTCCAAGTTCTGGGGGGTGTAATGGTAGTTTGCCCAAAGCACAAGGGAGGCAAATATTATTAACCCAAAAATAATTATAATAAAAATAAAAGAGTCAAAAAAGAAAAATAAAAGTGTTATACGGCGGGGCGTTAGTGGACAATGCTCGCAACGAATTTTCAGTTGTTCCCATATGGAGTTATCAAGTTCCGGCCTCCGTCCACCGCCACAGCCGGCGGCCAAGAAGAAGCAGAAAACGACAATTCACGCCCTTAGTCACGATATACTCTGCATGATTTTCACCTTTCTTGACCTCGTCCAGCTCATCCGCTGCTCCGCTGTCTGCAAATCATGGTATTTTTTGTGACAACTGGTTGTTCAAGAATTTTCCATGCTATTAGCTTGTTTTTGTTTATTATCTATCCTTTGTTTTTTTTGGTTCTTTTGCCCTCATTCTTCAATGCCCATTTGTTTTCCTGAGTCCATTTTTGGCTAAAGTTAGTGCCTTTAGTCTTAATTGGGCTTTCAATGTGTTGTTATTTCTTTTAGATGGAGTAGTTTCTGAACCAGTTTTGCGTGCTCTGAACTAGCAGATGGAAGCTCTTTTAAGATGCTGTTAAATTATTAGTCCCATCCCCCCTCCCCCCAACCATTTTTCTTTTCCTGTTCTTGGTTGACTTAGAAATTTGTTTGATTTTGTTAATGATGGCCAGTTATTATAAGGCAAGATAATAATCTAGTTGGGGATTAAGCTTTTGATAATTCAAAATTTTTCACAAAATACTGTTGGTGCAGAAAAAGAAAGTGGTGCTTTATTCAGATCATATCCTTAGAAAGTTCAGTCTGTGGATTAGCAAGAGGTATGACTCATATTAGAAATGAATTTTCAGTACATGTTTAAGGGGTAGTAGCTAAGTCGGTTGATCGAATTCCACATTGCTCAAGATTTTCTCACGAAAATGAGTTTTCTTTTTGTCTATAAATTGGACAGAGGCTTGATTTTCAGCTATCATCTTAAATTATCACATTAAGAGTAATTTCTCATCCGCTTGTTAGATGCCTCTTACTTTCATGATACCGAAATTGATCTTGTTTAATATTCAGTTCTGGAACGCTGACCTGTGTTTAAATCTTAAGTCTGGTATTATTTATATGAATGCTGAATTCAGTTAGTTAAGCTTAAGTAGGATTGGCTCCCAAGTTACTGGTAAACAACTATTTAGAAGTGATTTCAATGTCAGCCTATCAACACGCATGGACATCAAGATGTTATTAAATGGCAATTTCTAGGCAAAGGTGCTTGTCACTGATTCTTTGAGGCTTCAATGTCCGCTAAGCAGATTGTCTGTAATAAAATCGGGTCTATTTGTATGCTATTTTGCATTTCTTGCATATCTTCTTTATAATTAGTATTATAGTCTCTGATATTTCTTTTTCATGGGTTCTAATAAGTATTGGTTGCATGCATGTAACCCCAAGTAGTTAAACTTTTGTGAACCCACCCATTGTGTGTATGGATCTCAACAACTACAGACTTATGTCCAGTATGTGAACTTACTTTATAATGGTTGTACAATATTTCTCCCAAAAAACTTAAAACCTATTTGTTTCGATTTTCATAAGGAGTACAGTCATCAACAAACTCAAGTTGTTGCAAATACAATATCACAAGCAACAAGATGCAGATGCTTTCAGCCTTCCTGAAGCATCTATACAATTAGGTAGATCATTAAATATTCATATGGAGCAGATTGCTATTGAACAGCACAGATTTGCTTTGCACAAAGGCCCTGCTAATGTTTGCCAGTGGAAAGGTCATTCAGTTGGGTAAGTGTGTTCTCTGTCTTCTGACGTTTACTGGATTTCATAGCATAACAAGAGTGAGATATATATAGCTTGGCCACTTTAGCCTCTCGTCTTCTTCCTTGTGCATTACTTTGAAAATCTGTTACAAGGAATAGCGAGCTAAGTTTCTCTCAGTCTCTTTAAGAATTATCCCATTTGAAGTTTATGGAGGCATTTGTATGTTTTGTTTGGATTATTTTCTGGTAGGTTTAATCAGCTTGCTTTTGTTTAGGGTCAATAAGTGCCGCATGAAGATGGGACTGTTTCTTACTGGTGTGGGTGACAAGGTAAGGTAAATTTCAATTTTTACTTGTACCAACATGTGGTTGTGAAATTGGAAGTGAAACTTCTTTTCATCGAATGAGTGAATCACCAAGGCAATGCTTTATTACATATATTAAGGCAAATTCTACTGCATAGCGGTTTCCGAATGTTCGATGATCTGGGTCAATGGGTGTATGAGCTAAAACTTGTTCTTTTACTGTGTGAGAGATGTCTGCTGTTGACTAAATTTAGAAGTGGGGAAGCTAGAGCTTAGGGTCAAGGAGCGTATGAGCTACAACTTGATTTTCTTCAGGGTGAAAAACCTTTGCTGTTTAATTTATCTGGGGTTATGATTTTAATGGTTGAAACATAAGAAAGAAAAGTAATATTCTGATAACGGGATGTATATATTTGTAGGTAGAGCGCAGTTTTGATGTTTGTAACATTGTGTCTTAGCTTACTTTCCAATCTCATGAACGATTATTCCATTTGTTCTTTTTATAATCATTCAGCTTCACAACAAGCTATTAGTTTTGTCTTAGCTTCTGTACCATTTGGTTTAAAGGTAAATATGGTTTCAGGCATTGTGCTTTCCAATTTTGTCTAACTAAAGAGTCTCAAATTTTTCATGTTCTTCTAATTTCGTCTATGGTTCCTTGGGTTTAATTTTGTTATCAGTACTTAGATACCTATACATCTTTTTCTGCATCCATCTGTTTCGATCCTTGGGGCAATCTGCATCTTTGTTTTAACTGAAATTATTACTTTGCTAATGATACCAGATGATGCGTCTGTGGTCAGCAGAAAGTTACAATTTCTTGGATGAATACAGCCTTCCTGATAAAGCCCCTTTAATCGATTTTGACTTTGATGAGAACAAGGTAACTTGAATATCTGATGTTTTACTGCCTATAAGTTGATTTGTTCTTAGCCTTTTTATTCAATGTTCTTTAAAAGGGAGCTAAGGATAAGGAACAATCACATGGCCCAAAGATTTATGGTGGAAAAAACACAATTTTAGTGGAATATTAGTAAGCCAAGTAAAATCGGAACTTAAGTTGTGGTAAGCCAAGTAAAATTGGAACTCCAATGGTTGTAGCAAGAAAATTGAAATGTATATTGTGGTGTATGTGGCTTTAGAAGGGTGCCAAATTTGGATTTTGGTACTTGGAACATTTGTTGCTCTATGCTATTAATATTAACCAGCACAAACCAAATGCTTGTCTATGTTGCTCCTTCATTTTGCGAGTTCAAGTGAATGCTGCCTTGGCTTTTCATTGAACATGTCTAATTTGAGGTTGCATAGGAGCCAGATGGTTAGCCGATACAGGCTTCTCATGTCACATCAATTCACTAACATGGAAGACTTCGTGGCAAGGATAGATCTTCCATTATTTGTCTTACTTTCTGTTGGATGTGGGGGCTTTTGTTGGTTGTCAGCAAATATTCATTCTCAGTCTTCGCATAACTTGGACCAGTGTTCATCAGCTGCCAATTTTTGGCTTTTGGCACTTCTTACACCTTTACACATAGAGGTGCAAGTAATCATGCCTAAGCAGTTTAGTTTTTCATACTTCAACAATCACTTGATTGTATTGATTGCATTACCAGCATTTGAGGGTGGTTCATGTGAAGAGTCTGCAGTTTAATGCCTCGTAATTGTTGCAATAGAATATGATCAATATATAAGTGAAGAGATAATGAGCTCATGGCTCGATGACTTTTCATGTTTATTAGTTGTTCTGGAAATCCTCTATTGATTTATTTGATGGTTTGGGTTTACCATGAGGTAACATTAATTAATTGCAAGATTGCTATGAAATTTGTCCTAGCTTGTTCAACCTTCAAAAGAGTTGACAAATATAAACTCTTGGAAGGAAATTTATTCTATGTTAGCTTATTTTTATTCATTTCCCAGCCAACTAAATTAGATCAATTCCAAGATTTTCTCCATGTTCTATCAGCTGACTGTCATTTTCCCACATATGTTTATTGGCACCATGAAGAAAATTGGTAGTCTTAAATTTTTCTGATGTTTGGTCCCTTGCCAAAAATATGCTTATGACTGATGGGCACAATAAAAATTCTTGCTTTGTGGTTAAAGGATGTGGACAGCACATGGGTCCAGTGGCTTCTTGTCCATGAAGTATAAGTCTTTTCTCCCCAACTGTCACAGCTTTCTTGAATAGGTTAATTATGTTTGGTCCAAGCTGGATTTTGATTGTGTTGTAATCTTGGAATGTCTTGATATTGTCTTATAGGTTGTTGGTTTGGTAGGGACTCGTATGTGCATATGGACGCGTACTGGGAGAAGAAACATATTTTCTTCTCGTGATGGCATGTTTACCAAGGGATTGTGCATGAGGTGCGTGATAATAATAGCATTATCAATCACAAGAACATTCATTTACAAGAGTATGACCCAGTATAATTGGAGTGGTGAACGATTTACAATAGGTTTTTCTCTCTCGCTCACTAGGATAATTCTTTCAAGGGTTAAAAACAAAAAAACTCCTTTTGGTATACCTAATACACAGAAAAACCCTCCGTGATTTCAAAACATACAAAACGACACCTCATGTTTTGAACTAAATTGTAAACTAACAGAATTCGTTAAACTTAACAAAAATGACGGTTTCAGCTGTTAAACTTACCGGATTTTGTTAAGTTTGCCGTTAAGTTTATTGAATTCCGTTAAATTTTCCGTTAATTTTATCGCATTCCGTTAAGTTTTCTGTTAAATTTACCGGATTCCGTTAAGTTTAACGAATTCTGTTAGTTTATAATTTAGTTCAAAACATGAGATGTCGTTTTGTATGTTTTGAAACCACGAGGGACTTTTCTGTATATTAGACATATCACAGGGGGCTTATTTGTTTTTAACCCTTCTTTCAAACTCACTTGTGTGCTGGCTTATGTTATTGACCAAATCAGGTGATACTAAGAAGAAGAAGAAGAAGAATCAGTCTTAGGCTATGTTCTGGGTTATGGGGTCTAGGGTTTCTTCGACCCAGTTGGATCTCATTATATTATTTTCTATAGTTGTTGGACCTATGTCAACATATTAACACGGATAATGAAAGAATTTTCTCATGCTTGCAGTTATGTGGATCCAGAAGCTGTGGTTGGGTGTGAGGATGGCAAAGCTCATGTTTTTGACATGTATAGCAGAAAGTGTTCTCAAATTATCAAGTACGTGAATTGTTTGACTTTTAACTTGACTGCTTTTGGGTTTTATTTTGATTTAATACAATCTGGGAGAAAAGAGGAAGATAAAGAAGAAGACAGAAGAAGGAAAGACGAGGAAGCAGCAAGAAAATGAGTGGGGGATAACCAAGGATGAACAGAAAGTTGGATAAAATTTGAAAAAAAAAAACTGAAGAAGAAATGACGTGAAAGACAATACGATGAAACAAAACAAAAGGAAAAGGAAAGTGATTTGCAAAATGTGAACTAAAATATTAATGAAAATTGTCTTGTTAATTTATCGAATTCTTCATCATCATTTTTGATAGGTTCCATTTTAAGTTGTATCTACCACAGTTTCTTTTTCTCAACACAATGACATCAGAAAACGTAACAATTATGTTATTCTTACCTTAAATCCAAAGGAAATGTAAAATTATCATTGATGAATATATCTAAGCCAAACATGCTGGTGGGTGGTGTTGGTACATTCTAATCAAGAGTTAATGATTCAGAAATCTAATTATCAAGAAAAAGTCGATAAGTTGTTCATTATGTGCTTTTAGAGGGTATTTTCATTGTCAGGGATATAATTGAGACAAGCCAGCTTTAAGAGCTCTTAGAGGTCAATTATGTTGAAGATGGGCTAATAGTTTGACTGGTTGTTTCCTTTTGTGGATTAGGTACACTCCTATTTTGTGCTTTTTGGTTCCATTTCAGATTAATTAGACATAATGGACCATTTAAGCACCCGTTCAATGACAAGTACCACTCAATATGTGTTTTGCTAAGAGTTATGTGTGGTTTTACTTGAGAAGTGGCATTTTTTCCTATGCTAGGACAAATTTGTCATTCACTTTGTTACTTGGCATAAATAATGTTCCAGGGCGAAAATATTTAAAACAAGGCACAGCTAGTCTTTCTTTTTAGCCAATAGGAAACCATTGTTCCTCTAAAACTCATGGTTTCCTCTAAAACTCAAGAACTACGTGAGAAAGAAAGGAAAATGTGGAGAGAGAGAGAGAGAGAGACTGATATTTGTTTGTAATTTGAAGCTGGAATTAAGCGATTTATTTTCTTTTCTCGAATTAAGGGATTTGTTTTCTTGATCTTCTCAACTCACGGAAAATAGTCTAAAATCTACTCCTTTTTGGTTGATTTTTTCAGGATGCATCCTGGGCCAATTACATGCTTATCTTTTAGTGATGATCAGTTACTCATTTCTGGTTCCTCTCTTGGAAGTATTTCCATGTCGGATATTTCCTCTGATCAGCAAGTAACCACACTGAAGCCACTCAGTTCTGCAGGTCTTACAATCTCTTTGTATGAGAATCCTTTGGTTGAGAAACTCTCATTCATATATATGTCCTGCATATCTCTATGATGTTATGGATCTGTAGAGAATATTTTGTTGAACAAAGAGTGGTTAGTAGCAGATGTTCGCAACTATTCTTACCAAAGTTCAGTTTTTAAGCAGAAGTGTAACTAGAAACAGTGCAAAGGCTAAGTATCTCATTTTCCTCCTGCTAAGTCTCCCGGGACAGATTGCTTGCATGCAGGAGGAAAGTTTCAGCTCAGATTGGTATCAATTTACCAAATCCATCCTTAAGCAAAAGGGACTTTCTTTATGGGAGGCTTTTGCATTATCTCTAGAGCTAAGTATGTATAAATGGTTAATGCACCTAAACGTTGATGTAAGGATTTTGAACCTGATTGCCTTAATTGAGCAGTATATTGTACAATGTTATTAAAATGCATTACAGAAAGAGGTTAGAAACCAAATGCCTATGAAATACTTATGGTGTAATATTGTCTTTGATATCTTCAACCCCCAAAGTTTGGAGGGTTGTTTATTGAGAAATTTCAAACAATGGTAATTGAGACAAAAACATTTTTCAATTCTTAAAGAAACATGAATAATGCTTTTCTTTTCCTGCTTGAATAACATATGCCTAAAGGGAAAAGATAAGAAGGAAGACAACTTTTCATATAGTAACTAAGGATCTAGAAAGTTGTAGTTATCCTTTAACATAGCTATTGGTTTAAGTTACTCAAGTTGGTGCCCCTGTGGTGTTTCTCTGGGGAGCTAAAACAAAGTCCTATTAGAAAAACTATTTCTTCTTGTGATATTGAATTGAGAATTGCAACATATCTGTTGATTTTCTGACAACTACAAATCTGTTCAACAGGCATAAAGACATTGTGCTTTAACCCTCGCTCCAATCTACTGTTTGCTGGATCAACTGATGGCCATGCATCTTGTTGGGATATTAGGTACGAAAAAGACTTGCAAGAAGCAGATAAACATTTGAACCCATTCTCTGATATTGTCAGTGGCTTCTTTGAGGCTACTGTTTGTGGTAATGAGCTTTTGATCCAACATGACTACACGAATCTTGGCTGTGTAGAATTATGGTTCTCTTAGAACTATGAAAGTGAGAAATGCTAATGTTTGCCACAAGTTTAGGTTTTTAATTCATCTTTCTGATGAACCTTTATTCTGTCTCATGCTAATAACGGGAAATGCAAGTGCCTACGCCCTTTTTCTCTTAGCCTTGACACAGGAGCATATTAATTCCTATGCTGATATTGAATAATCAATTGCTTAGAATTTTGTTTGATTAATTAGAGTTCTGTATAAGATTTTGATTAAGTGCTGCCGTATCTCTGGAACTGTTGTTTTAATGGTTGATGCACAGATGGTTAGCACAGATGGTTGATGCACAGATGATTAAGACAAAGTAACAACTGAATCAAGACATTTTAGTATCCAAAAGTAGCTTATTACGCGTGAGCGAGGCCTAACTGTATTATTTGTCGACAAGTTGAGCACATGCAATAACATGAGCAGCAAGGTCATTTATGTTGCGAATGTAAGGAGCACTTAGACCCATGAATGGCACTGCAAACATGATCTTGATAGATCCTGCATAGCTGGTAGGGCTTAGCTACAGTCTCTGTCCTTCTTTTTGGACTTGATCATCTTTCATAGCTCTTGGATGTCCAAAATGAAATTAGTGCACCTATTATGAATGAACTGCCATAGCAAGTTTCTTTTGCTGCATTTTATTCGATATAAGGTCTTAAGATCATCAACCTTGCTAACATGATATTCTGCTTTTGAGTTTTCCATGGGTTGTTTTTGTCTGCTCAAAATAATTGTGTTGGAGGAAATCCTAGGTGCATAACACATCAGATTTTTGTTATAAATCCTAGGTACATAACACATCAGATTTTTGTTATACTCTAATAATCCAGTCTTTTTGCATCAGCAGTTAGATAAATGTCATCATAGAGAATCCTATGAAGCCAACCTGCAACACAGTATTGCCAAGGGCTTTAGAAATCAGAGGGAATGGGATTCGCTAAGCTTGAAGTTGTGCACTTGAATTCTCAATTTCAGGGGGAGGGAGGAAAGTATATTTGCTATGATTCGCTGCAGCACTCAATTAGCTTGGTCCAATAATTCTTTATTTATGCTGCAATGAAATCTTGGTTTTCTGTGGAATAATATGCAAGATGAGGACTAGTTCTTCATCTGTTTGTGAATATTTCCACTATAGAAGTTTTGAGTATGTCTTAGATGTGAGTTACATTTTGTTCTCCTGTCTTGCAGGACATTACGGCGTCTATGGGAAACACGTGTTAGTCCCAACGTTCTTTATTCGATAAATCACCTGAGGAATGACACATCAACATTAGTCATTGGTGGTATAGATGGTATCGTAAGAATTCTGGACCAGGATACAGGTCAAGTACTCTCAAGATGCATTGTTGACGATGCTACTGGTGTATCAAGTCGATCAAAAGACAGGCATCATCAAATCATTGAAACAAAGAAGGTGAGAAGGCTCTCTGAAGATGTTCAGGTTGATCGTCTGCCTATAGCTCCTAGACCACCTATTACGTGCTTAGCTGTTGGGATGCAGAAAGTTGTTACAATGAATAATGATAAATGCATTAGGGTGTGGAAGTTTAGAACTGATTAAATAGTTCTTCATTAAGTGTTTTAGTTTGTCCAGATGGAAATAGTCGTCGATCTGTCATAAACATTAACCCCCATACATGGTGAAGTATGCAAGAGGCTTTGTGACAGATTTTTCTCACCATGTTGAATTTCAAGGTTACCCATATACAATGAAGAATGCAAGAGGCTTCCATAGCAGATTTTCCTGCCTTATTATATGTCAAGTATGTTATATTCAGAAACTCCATCTATGATCCATTCATAGATATTGTTTGCATTGTAAGAGTTTTGGAGGATGTTTGGTTTGTCTTCTATAAGAATATTCGGGTAAGTTGTTTGTATTCTCGAGAGGAGGAGGAGGATTTATTCGACTTAGAGAGAGAAGTGAGCTGAAGAAATAGTGTGTTTAAAATGGTGAGTTTGAGGGGTATTTAGAGCAAAATTTTCATTCGACTACAGTACTTATTGCAGTGTACAGTACAACTACAATGCGTACTACAATGTCTAGTGCAATTTTTTCTGCCGTATTTACATAGTAACTTGCCGAATTGCTACAGTATTTTCTGGTACTACAATGAATTCCAACATTGTTTATTTTTGTAAAATTTATGGAATTTGTGAGAAAATCCCATAACAATCATCTTCATTTTGTTGTAGTCTATCAAAACTTTCTTCCGAGCTTGAGGACTTTGGTTCTTGTTTAGATACTTGTGGTTTTCCTTTTGATTGTAGTTGAGAGAGAATTTGTCAATTGTTGGACAAATTCTTGTTTATCCATGATTGAGATAGTTTTGCTGTTGTAATTGACTTTGGTTGCAAAACTGGCTTGTTTAGATCTCTTGATCTGATTGATTTTGGGTTCTTCTGAAGCCATGCTTGATTGTTTGCTGGTTGAATAAAGCCATTTGTGAATGCTGGTCACCATTTCTTATACCCCTATCAAAGAGTATCATAACAAGATCTGCTAGTATGCCGAGGGACTTCCTCCTCCGGTATCAGAGTCAAAGGGGGAAGTGGAGTGATAAATGTGTTACTTAGGTTGTTATAATATTGCTAGTATGTATCTACGAGTTCAAATCTTGCTGCCCGAACAACAAACTTTAAGAGCCTTTGAGGGCGGTCTAGACAGTAAGACAATGGGATTTGGCAATATGACCTGTGGGCCCAAATAGGTCCTTGAAGAATGATAGTATCTAGGGCGATAAGCGGTTCTAAAGTTAGACCTAATCTTTTAGATCCATACCATCTATGTCATAATTTGTCTAAATGATATGTTTATCCCTTATGGATTCTAAAGGATCTGTACCAAGGGGAAGCGAAACTCTACGTATCTGTGTTTCGTCTTAGTATTTTTTGTTGATTTACTTATTTATCTTCGTTTTTATCATTTACTTGTTTAATTTTGTTATTAATGGCTTCTTTCTTTAGATCTAGTTTTAAAAATTTTATTTCTTCAAATATCTCTTGTTCAAATACTCGTTTAAAAGAAGAAATAAACATACGAGATATTAATCATGAAATTAATAACTGGGAAATTCTTAGGTATCAAGAACATGAAATATATCAAAATAGTAAACAATGGAAAATCAGATTTGATTATATAATTAAGATAGTTGAACAAACTATTGCTCTAAATGCTGAGCATGAAGAAATCAAACTCTTATAAGAAAAAAAAAAAAAAGCCATTGAAAGGCATCAACGAAAATACAACTACATCCATTTTGGACTTGTACAAATTGTAGTCAAACCCTTAACAAGGGAAGGATTCGACATATCTCTACTTCTTTGTCTACGAGATTGTAGATTCCTAAATTTCAACGACTCCTTGTTTGGAATGGCTGAAACAAGCCTATACGGAGGATCGGTCTACTTCAACTGCTTTATAACTTCACAATATCTCTTCAGGATAGAAGAAACATTTTAGACGCACAGACTTTAAACATAAAATCAACTAACTATAAAACAAAAATTGGAACTCTTCCTGTTGCTATTATTTACAAGATACAACACAAGGTGATGAGCTCAGTGTTCAGCATTGGAGTCTTGAAGACAGACAAAAAAGGAGAAAAAGTCTTAGATCCTGAGAGTCAACTGTATCCTTTTACTCTGTTAATTGTGGTACTTATTTATCTCTCAAATTGTTACTCATATATGATTTTGCTTTCCATTTTATTGCTAACTGCAGGTCCCTGTGCGTGAAAACTCATCCTATTATCTTTATTTTCCTTACAGTGGGTGAATACTTGAGCTCGAGATTTTGGAAAGAGTTGTTCTAGTACTAGACCTTAGGTGTTTTGTTTAAGTATCTCTATAGTAGTGAACATCCTATGTATTTATGTAAGTTTGAATATTTTGACTTGTACTCTAAGATTGAACTGCTAGTGACTCTAATGTAAATAGCATTGGGTTGTAAAATGCTTGAGGATTGTAGTTTCCATTCTTTGTGCTCGGACAGTGTGGGAAAGATTAGCCAATCCTGACGAGAGTTGATCAAGCAATCCGCTAATCCTTGGGGTGTGCCCTAAGGAAAGGTGGGGGTGTCACACAAAACACAGGCGAGAACTAGTGGATATCTCTTCCTAAACCGTAAAGGCTCCCTTATTAATGTATTTATATAAACCCATGCAAATAAACAGAACCTTAAAACTAAGGATTCGGATGAAATTTCTAGAAAGAGGATGATTTGTTTCATTTCTAACCTTTTGATGAATTTTGTTAGGTGTTAAAGGATAAAATTTTAAAAAAATGAGTTGTCTTTGTACCAACAAGGCTTGGGGAGAAAGAAAGAAAGGGAGAAAAAAATGGCGTGATAATATTTCCAGTACAAACTTTATATTGGTTTCCTTCTGCGAATATGATTGCACGAGCGCGTGAAATGATCCAAAGTTTTTTTTTTTTTGGAGCGGAAAGAAATGGGCCAATGGGCCTCTTTTTTTTTTTTCTTTCTTTTGGGCTTTGCTTGGGCTTTATTTGGGTTTTGAGTGAGTTTACTTTGGGGATTAGGAATTTAGGTTTGGGGGTTAAAGAAAAAAAAGAGTTATTTTTCTTGATTTTTTTTTCTTGTGCAAACCTGCAAAACCAAATTAAAATGATTGCTTAAGCAGTTTTTATTGCAAATACGTAAAAAATAAAATAAAAAATAATAGTAAACTTGAGATAAAGAAAATTTTGGTGTCTACAAAATGCAAATAGCTCAAAATTAGATATCCATTTCCAACTTTCAAATGTGACAATCCAATTTTCATCGGTCTCAATCAAAGAAACTCTCCTTTTGGCTAAAGACATTACAAGCAATATCATTATAAGAACATCCTTCATTTTACGTCTTGGTCCTTATTTAGTCACTCATGAAGGAATTGTTCCTCAAAACCTTAGGCTAGAACTCTTCTCCCATTCTCCAAAAAACTAAAACCAAATTTAGGCCTTCAAAAATCTGATCCCTAAACAAGTACTTAATCTAACCAAAAAAGTTTGTTGTTTTCTCTTCATTTTGTAGAAAAATGTCAATAGGAGAAAGCTCAACGTCCAACTTTATTCCAAGAGAAGAATGTCTTACAAGAAGAATTAATGACTATCTAGTAAGACTTTCAAATGATGCAATTTCGCATCTCATAATCAACTACTATTCTTACCAACAAGAATACAAGAAAGACGGAATCCAAAACTATGATGTTGTATTCTACAACTCTGAGACTGGTGATCTAATCCCTTCATATCTTATGCATAAACATGACAATGTCTATGTAAGGCTAGCAAACTACACAATTTAAAGTCTAAAGGATTAAAAATTTTTGAAGATGAGGAAAGTCCAAAGGCTAATTCTTAACAAACATTGGCTGAAGAACTAAGGAGTCAAGGCACCGCATTATGATGACATGATTCAAAAAAACAATGGAAAAACTATCCGCAACCATTTGCTAAACAAATCAAGCTGACTCAACTAGACTGATCCTATCTTAAAATCACAAACTGAAAACAATTATAATCAAAAAACAATTTTTATTGAAATTCACTATAGCACCAAAAAATACAATAATAATTTGTCAAGTTATTGTGCAAACATGGCAGTAAAAATTACACTGTACACTGTAGTGTGCACTGTAGTAGCACTATAGTATTGCAGTGGTACTATACACGTAGCAGGCACTGTAGTAGAACAAAAATTTTGCTATGAATAACCCTCAAACTTATCATTTTAGACACACCATTTCTTTAGCTCACTTCCCTGTCTAAATTGAAGAAATCCACTTCCTTCTCTTTAGAATACAAACTAGTTTAGGCTATACCTTAGGAACAAGTTTGGATCAAGTGAAGATCAAGCTTTCCTCAACCTTGTAAGCCTCAAAACTTCTTCAATAAATTTTAGTCAAACATATATTATCTTGTGAATGGTCAATTCAGCCACCTACATACTCTTGTTTTTTACTTTCTTTACTTATTTGTTGTTATATTGATGGATGGTTGGTTCAATCGCCTAAACTTCTTAGTGGCAGTCCGTGTGTGACCCATTTCCTGACTCTGGTCTTAAATCCTTCCTGCTTCTAAGGATAGTCGCTCGCCCCACTCTAGTTTTAGAACCAGAGGGGGAAATGGATGAGTACGTTTCTTAATTTATGATGATACTTTTAGTATGAATCTACAAGTTCAGATCTTGCTGACGAACAACAAGCTTTAGGAACCTTTAAGGACGGTCACAATAGTAAGACCATGGGATTTAGCAGTAAGACCTGTAGGGCTAAGGAGGTCTTTGGATAATGATAGTACTCAAGGCAATGAGCTGTTTTAAAGTTCAAATCTGATCTTTAGATCCATACTAGCTATATCATAATTTGTCTAATTGATATATTTATTCCTCATGGATCCTAAAGGATCTATAAATCCTTCATATATGTCATTAGTCTTAATATTTTCTATTTATCTTACTTGTTTTCAATGGATTCTTTCTTTAGATCTAGTTCTAAATCATCTATTTATTCAAACACTCGTTTAAAGAAAGAAATAAACATACAAGACATTAATCAAGAAATAGATAACCGAGAAATTCCCAATTATCAAGAACATGAAATATATTAAAATAGTAAATGATGGAAAATCACCTCTGATTATACAATTAAAACTGTTGAACAAACTATTACTTTAAGTACTGACCATGAAGAAATCAAACTCTTACCAAAGAAAGCTATTGAAAGACATCAACAAAAATACAACTACATCTATTTTGGAGTTGTAAAAATTGTAACTAAACCCTTGACAAGGGAAGGACTTGACACATCTCTACTTCTTTGTCTTCAAGACTGCAGATTCTTAAATTTCAATGACTCTTTGTTTGAAATGGTTGAAACACGTCTATGTAGAGGACCAATTTACTTTGATTGCTTTCCAAACTTCATAGTATCTCTTCAAAAATTTGAACTCTTCCTGTTGCTATCATTTACAAGATCCAATACAAGGTGATGAGCTCATGCATTCAGCACTGGAGCCTTGAAGACGACTGAAAAAGGATAAACGGTCTTTTTCCAAAAAGATTTAACTAGATCTAGGATATCTATTTCTAGAAGAATCACCTGGGAAGAAATATCCCTTCCAAATGACTAGTTGTTACCAGAAATAGTTCCCAACATACCAACACAAAACACAACAGTTTCTAGCATCAAAGAACTTCCTAGTTGGATAGCTCAAGTCAGGTTTGACAAATTGAGGAGCTTTAGGGCATCTTCCTCAACCAGTATTAGTATAGACGTTCCAAATATAGGAGGACATTCAACTTCTTCCAAATCTACTAGATTACACAACTTGGATCTATCCTCAATGATCTCTCAACTTGGATCTATCTTCAATGATCTCTCAAGCAAGATATACAGTCCAAATGGAAGCTGCTTTAGGAGATTAAGTAGAATCCTCTAAAGAAAACACTACCCAAGGAGATATCTCCATATCTCCTACATATTTAACCATGACAAGCAATCCATTGTCAAAACTAAGAGTTCTTACTTCTGAGTACAAGATCAACAAGGAGAGTCTCAAAAAAGAATTCTATGCAAAATATAATCAAGCTAAGAGACAATGGTTCTTTGACAACTTCGAAAGAGAACCAAGAAAGGCGGTTCGAGAAGTTTTCTATAGTTTCCTAAGAAGTACCGAATTGCATATCCAATTCTTCGACTTGTTCATGGATTGTGCTAAAAAAGCAACATTCCATATCCATTTTCCCAAGAAAAGAAGGAAAAAAAGGAATAATCCATTGAAACAAGATCCACCATACAATGATTGCCTTCCATGTAAGAGATTCAGAGAAAGAATCAACACTTTTAGACCTGATGAGCAAACAAAAACCTAGTTACTCAACCTCTTAAAAGAAGAAGAAAACAGCCATACTTGAGAAATTCCATTTGAAGGACAAGTCAATACTCTTGACAGAACCCTTTGTAAACATACTACCTCTAAAGACCTCCAAACAGAAATTACTCTCCTTAAGAAGGAAGTAAAGTCAATTAAAGCCAACCAAGAACCTATATCTAAACAGCCAACCAAAGTTTACTATAAAAAAAAAATACCTAGTGAACATCAAGCTGGTGATTAGAGAAAACTATGTAGTTGAAACAGAAACTTTATTTGATATAGGAGTTGATCTTAGTTGTATCCAAGAAGGGTTTATCCCTACAAATTTCTTCTAAAAAATAAAAGAAGGATTTAGGGGAGCAAATGGCTCCAAATTAAACATTCAATTCAAACTGTCAGATGTTGAAGTACAATTTTCCTCAATCTTCAACAAAGAAAACTTTCTTCTAGCTAAATACCTCACAAATAATGTTATATTAGGAACATCCTTTATTCAGAAACTTATTCCTTACCTTACTATCGATCAAGGCATTATTCCACAAAACTATGGTCCAAATGCTCTTATCCCCTTTTAATGAAAACAAGTTCATAAGTCACTCAATTCTTTGATTCTCAAAGAAAATCAAATCAACTTTTTGAAAGAAGAAATTGTTTTCAGAAGAATAGAAGAACAAGTGCAACAACCTGAAGTCCAAGAAAGAATAAAAAACTCAAAGTCCAAAATCCAGAAGCAAATGTGTGCTGAAATACCAACTACTTTCTAGAAAAGAAAACAACACACAATCCATCTTTCCTATGAGCCTGACTTCAATGACAAGGAAATACCAATAAAGGCAAGACCTATACAAATGAACCAAGATTTTCTCAAACATTGCTAGCAGGAGATAAGTGATCTATTGCTAAAAAAGATATTAGTCTGAGCCAATCTCCTTGGAGTTGTCCAGCATTTTATGCCAACAAGAAATCAAAAATTGAATGAGTAGTTCCACGCCTTGTGATCAATTACAAGGCCTTGAACAGTGCCCTTCGATGGATCAGATATCTAATCCCAAACAAAAAGATCTACTTCAATGACTTCATTCGGCAAAGATATTTTCAAAATTTGACATGAAGTCAGGATTTTGGCAAATCGATATTCATCCTTCAGACATATGCAAAACAGCATTCATAGTGCCTTTTGGACACTACGAATGGAATGTCTTACCTTTTGGTCTAAAAAATGACCCCTATGAGTTCTAGAGAATCACGCACGATATCTTCAACCTATACTCCACCTTCATCATGGTTTACATAGATGATGTCCTAGTTTTTTCTGAAAACATAGACTAACATTTCAAATACCTTAACACTTTCCTCCATATTTCCCAAAAAAATGGTTTGGTTATCTCTCAAAAAAATATTAGCCTCTTTCAAACAAAAATTTGATTCCTTGGACACTTAATTCACTAAGGAATAATCATCCCTATAGAAAGATCTATCCAATTTGCTGACAAATTCCCAGATCAAATCTTTGAAAAATAGCAATTTCAAAGGTTCCTAGGATGTCTCAATTACATTGCTAATTTTGTCCCAAACCTTAATAACTTAGCCAAATCTTCGTTTGTTAGAATGAAAATTGTCACCACCCTCGTGGACAGACAAACATACTAACATAGTTTGCCAAATCAAAGCCCAAATCAAATCCATTCCATCTTTCTCTCCCTGATCCTACAACCTCCAAAATAATAGAAACAGATGCCTCAGACATAGTTTATGGTGACATATTAAAACAATTTAAAGGTGGCAAAGAACAAATTATTGCCTTTATCTCTAAACATTGGAATTCTCAACAAAATTATTCTACTATTAAAAAGGAAATTTTAACCATTGTTTTATGTGTCTCAAATTCCAAACAGAATTATTAAACCAAAAGTTTTTATTAAGAATAGATTGTAAATTAGCAAAACATGTTTTAGTAAAAGACGTTAAAAGCCTTGCCTCAAAACAAACTTATGCTAGATGGCAAGCGATTTTATCAGCTTTTTATTTTGAAATTGAATATAATAAAGCTTTTCTTCCTGATTATCTAACTCGTGAATTCCTATAGGGAAGATAATGGCTAGAAAGAAGAAATAACAGAAGCAGGCCTAAGAGGCCCAAGGAACACTGCTTGACAAACCCACTAATCCTGACCCAAACTCATTAAGCCTTTCAAATTCATTTTAAATATCCAAAAAAGCAAGAAAACAACTCTTGATTGAAATATTTTCAACTGATCCAAACCCATTCCAACCAATAGCCTCAATAGCATAAGTAATATTTCTTATGAGGAAATTAGGAATAGCATAAGTAATCTCAATCGTTATGCGCTAAGCATATCTTTTGATGAGGAATGGTTAAATCCTTAGTGATGCAGACACTTGTATAGTTCACATTGAGCCTTTGCTTATTAAGTGTATATTTCTTACACAAGCTAATATAATCAATTATCGTTTTCGGAAAAAAAAAATTCAATAGCCTCAATACAACCTCTATCCTACCTTTCATCAAAATCATGGACTAATATGGTTGAAGAAGAGGAAACAAAAGCACCTGCTTATTTGAACCTTAAACAATGGGCTTTAGCTGTAGGATATTCTCAGTCCAAGTTACTAGAAACAATCCCCCCTTCAAACACTGAAAAACAATTGACCCAACAAAAATCATATAAACCAACTATCCCAAGCAACTACTTTAAAACAAATTCAATCATTTCCCTTATTCAAACTGAGGTAATCTCATACAAAATGATCCAAATGAATTTTCCAAATCTATGTTCCCTCCAAACCATCATTTTATACCTCAAACACTAACCAAAACCTAGAATACTACAAAATTATTTTGATAAATTCCCAATCTGTAATCTTCAAAGCTCATGATAGAGAATTGATAAACAAGAATGACAACCCCACAGGAAAAGCAATCAATACCCATTCTTGTGCACAAATCCTCAAAGTAATTAGACCGTCTAAATAGGGTATTAATCTAAGTTGACCAAAGTCATTCATGATTCCTTTCAATCCTCCTAAGTATAGTTATTGTAAGGTGGCATGGTTCCGTTCCTTTTTCTATCCAAAATAAATTAAACCAACATTCATAACTGTTCTATTTTATAAAAAAAATATACAATTTTCCTACTTGATTTGTAACCTGGTGGAATGTGCATGAACCAAACTTGCAGGTTCTCCCACCAAATGTAAAAGAAGGATACCAACTATTTGAACAAAGATTGGAACCACCAAAGAGTTATATTCCCATTAGTCTACACTACTTTTCAATCTTTGTAGTAGTCTGTGTATATTAGTGGAAGTATGGATATCTCAAACAAGCCCAATTTCCTCCATTTCTTGTCCGATAGGGGTATACAATATATTGACATTCACGGGACTTTATACAATAGCAAACATTCGAGTATGGTTCTAGAAGAATCCAAAATCAATCAAACCTAGAGATCTGCAAACAAGCAGCAGAAGTCTAAAACATCAGCAAAACTAGCCTCAATAATGGATAAAGAAAAACATGTCCAACAACTCCAACAAATCCTCTCCCAACTACAATCAGAATGAAAATGACAAGTACTTAGACAAGAACCAAAGTCCTCAAGGTTAGAAGAAAGTTTTGATGGACTGCAACAAAATGACGATGACTATTAAGGGATTTTCTCACAAATTTCATAAATTTTACAAAAATAAACAATGTTAGAATTCACTGCAGCACCAAAAAATATTATAGCAATCCATCAAGTTGTTGTGTGAACATGGCAGGAGAAACTGCACTGTACACTGTAGCGTCACTATAGCAACACTGTAGTGCACCGATATACTATAATGGGTATTGTATCAAAATGAAAATTTTCCTATAAATATCTCTCAAACACACCATTTTCTCTAACTCACTTCTCTCTCTAAGTTGAAAAAATCCTCCTCCTCTTATTTGGAATACAAACTAGTTTAGGTTATAACTTGGGAGCAAGTTTGGATCAAGTGTAGATCAAACTTTTCTCAATCTTGTAACCCTCTAAACTTCTTCAATAAATTTCACTCAAATATATATTGTCTTGTGAATAATCAACTAAGCCGCCTACATACTCTTGTTCTTTACTTTCTTTACTTATGTGTTATTATATTGATTGATGGCTGGTTCAACTGCCTGAACTTCTCAGTGGAAATCCATCTACAACCCACTTTCTTACTCTACTTTTGGATCCTCTTTTGTATCTAGGGACAGTCCCTCGCCCCATTCTAGTATCAAAGCTAGAGTGAGAAGTAGGGTGATAAGTATGTTTCTTAATTTGTTATGATACTGTTAGTATGAATCTATAAACTCAAATCTAGCAGAGAAACAACAAGCTTTAGTAGCTTTTGAGAACAATCCTGATAGTAAGACCATGTGATTTGGCATTAAGATTTGTAGGTCTAAGAAGGTCCTTGGAGAATGATAGTACCCAAGACGGTGAACTGCACTAAAATTCAAATCTGATCATATAGATCCATATTATCTATATCATAATTTGTTTAAGTGATATATTTATCCCTCATGGATCTGTACCAAGGGGAAGAGAGATCCTACATGTCTATATTTTGTTTTAATATTTTCTGTTTATCTACTTCCTTAATTCTATTATTTACTTGTTTTAATAGCTTGTTTCTTTAGATCTAGTTCTAAAATATCTATTTATTCAAATTTCTCTTCTTCAAACACTCATTAAAGAAAGAAATAAACATACAAGATATTAATCAAGATATAGATAATTGAAAAATTCCTAAGTATCAAGAACATGAAATATATCAAAATAGTAAATATGGAAAATCTCATCCAATTATACAATTAAAACAGTTGAACAAACTATTACTCTAAATGCTGACCATGAAAAAAAATCAAACTTTTATCAAAGAAAGCCATTGAAAGACATTAATAAAAATACAACTACATCCACTTTGGACTTGTACAAATTACAGCTAAACCCTGACAAGGGAAGGACTCGACACATCTATACTTCTTCATCTACGAGACCGTAGATTTCTAAATTTCAATGACTCTATGCTTGGAATGGCTGAAACAAGCCTATATAGAGGACTAGTCTACTTCGACTGCTTTCCAAACTTCACAACATCTCTTCAAGATAGAAACATTTTGGGCGCATTAACTTTCAACATAAAAACAACTAACTATAAAACAAAAAATGGAATTCTTCCTGTTGCTTTCATTTACAAGAAACAATACAAGGTGATGAGCTCAGCATTCAGCACTAGAACTTTGAAATCAAACAAAAAGGAGAAAGAGTTCTTTTCTAAACAGATCCAACTAGATCTAAGATATCTATGCCTAGAATAGTCACCTGGGATGAAATATCCCATCCAGAAGACTGGATGTTGTCGAAGATAGTTCCCAATGTACTACCCCAAAATACAATAGTTTTGAGTATCAACCAACTCCCTACTAGGACAGTTCAAATCAAGTTTGACAAATCAAGCAGTTTTAGGGTATCTTCCTCAACCAATACCAGTATGGATATTCCAAACATTAGAAGATGTTCAACTTCTTTCATCTCTACCAAATTACACAACCAAGATCTATCATCAAGGATCTCTCAAACAAATATACAGTCCAAACAGAAGCTGCTTAGGGAGATTGAGGAGAATCCTCTAAAGAAAATACAGTACAAGGAGATCTCCCCATATCTCCTACACATTCAATCATGACGAACAATCCATAGCTAGAAATAAGAGTTCTTCCTTCTGAATACCAGATCGACAAGGAGTTTCAGAAAAGAATTCTATGTAGAACACAATCAAGCCAAGAGACAATGATTCTTTGACAAGAGAACCAAGGAAGGTGATCCAAGAAGCTTTCTACAGTTTTTGTGAAAGAACAAAACAACACATTCAATTCTTTGACTGGTTTGAGATCTATGCTCTAAGGAATGAAATAGAGTGCACATTCTTGTTATCAGTTTATGTTTTAAAGAAATGACAAATATCAAAAAGGGAAATCCGAGCATCAAAGTCTATTACCCTCTCATACAAATCCACAGAAATTAGTGGCAAGCCTTTTAAACAAAAAGTTGCCCAAGAAGGAAGTCTAGTAGATGCAAAAGATATATAGGGACTTTATGAGCAAATTAACTATACCAACAAGTATCTACAAACACTAGGAGAATACCTTCTTACTAGATCAAAAGTCTCTTCACACACAACTACTTCCTCTTCCAATCCCTTATTTAGACCCCATGAAATACCAAACAAATTTCACAAAGAACTCCAAAACAAATCCATGAGTGAACTCGAAAAAAGAATAGTCAAGATTGACCAATCTTTTGTCATTCCCATAAACAAGCAAAATTCACCCGAACAAGGCTCGACCTCTGTTATTTAACCCGCCAAATAGTCAACCTATACTTTAGAAACTCTAAACTAGAATCCCTTACACGGATCAATCCTGTATCAGCATGTCCTACCAAACAATTGACCTGTATTCTAGATGAACCATCACTAGAATTTCCTGCATTTGTTAGTCGACCTCCTAAACAAACAAATTGTGTTATAAATGAACTTGCTCTAGAATCCGTAGCCTATTCTTCTAATTAAATAGCCAAACTTAGCATACCCAGACCATCCTATAATCCAACTTTGAATTGGAAAAAATTCCCAAAAGCCCTATTACTCTAAGGCAACTTAAGGCAACTTACCCAGATGACCTTATTGAAGAAAAACCCAAACATCCTCCAAAACTCTTGCAATGCAAAAAATATCTACAAATAGAGCATAGATAGAGTTTCTGAATATGATATAATCACAATCCTCCAGTAAATGAACATGGTACCTATATCGTATTGAACAAATCATTGATATATTGACCAGCTTGCAACTCATGTCCTGATTACGGGATTTATAGGACAGTTCAAAAGGATGGTGGGATGAACATCTTACCTTAGAAGACAAAGAGAAAATTGTAAATACAATCAAATTAGATGCAGATGGAGAACCAATCCTATAGGATGGTGAAACTATCTCAGATGCAATAGCAACTCTAATATTCACAATCGCAAAAACATTCATTAGTGATCTAAGGATATTCAGAGAAAAGTCCTCAGAACTACTAAACAATCTCAAATGTAGGAATCTTTTCAATTTTAGATGGTACAAATATACTTTCCTGACTCGTATATACTCAAGATCAAATTGTAGTCAAGCATATTGGAAAGAAAAGTTATTAGACAGCCTTCCCAAATCATTAAGAGATCTTGTTTGAGAAGAAATACAAAACCGATATGATGGTATTATACCATAGGAAACAATTACCTATGGACAACTAACCAGGCAAGTCCAACAAGTTGCTCTAAAAATTTATAGGCAAGACAAGATGTTCAGACAGCTTGCAAAAGATTAAGCACAAAGAACAAAAGATCTTGGTTCTTTATGTGAACAGTTTGGCCTACCCAACTGTCATACAAAAACTAGAAGAAAACCTAAACCTTTATCAAAAACCTTCTCAACAAAAAAGAAAACCCCTACCTTATAAACCTAGAAAACCATTACCTTTCCTAGAAAATTCATATCCAACTCCTGTCCAAAACTCACCAGCCTTACCAGCAATTGTCTGCCATAGTTGCAAACAACATGGTCGTATTGCCAAATATCGCAAAATACACAAAAGAATCAGCACCCTTGGTCTTTCGATGAACAAGTACTGAACCAATTATCCAACTTCCTTGCAGAAGCCAACAATGATTTAGAACGTGAAAAGCAAAATTATGAAAACCAACTTGAGGATGATGATGTTTCATCTTTGTCTTCTACCAATAGTGATGAAGAAAAAAAAAAGGAAATGCAATTGTAAATGCCTTGACAAAGGAACAGGACCTTCTTCTCATCTTCATAGAAACCATTCTTGACCTTGAAAAGAGAAAGTTTTATCTCAACAAATTCAAAGAATCCCTAAACAAACCAGCAAGTATTCTTTTCAAATATTTCCTTAAACCCATTAGCCAGAGACCCCAAACTTCTTAATGCCTATAACCTTGCAGACATCCTTAATCAATTCCCCTCTAAGCCAACAAAACCAATATCAATCCAAGACTTTCAGCTTGAAATTGTTCTTCTTAAAGAAGAAATTAAAGCAATTAAAGAAAAATAAGAATTAGATAGCCTCGCCTTACAAATCCTTGCTACCTAACAACCAAAATCCTTTGAAACCATACTAGAAAACTCAATCACACAAGATGATATAGAATTCCTAAACCAATCGTCCAGAATTTTTGACAAAAAATTCCTAGTCCAAATCAAACTAATTATCTATGATGATTATATCCTTGAAACATAAGTCCTCTTTGATACTGGAGCTGACTTTAGTTGCATCCACGAAGGACTTATTCCCACTAAGTTCTTTGAACAAACTAAGAATGGACTCCAAAATACAAATGGCTCAAAATTAGATATCCATTTCCAACTTTCAAACTTGAAAATTCAATTTTCATTAGTCTTGATCAAAGAAACTTTTCTTTTGGCTAAAGGCATTACAAACAATATTATTCTACGAACGTTATATCTATATATACACACATACACATGCAAATACACACACAGATATATTATGTATCTGTGTGTGTATAGACACATACACATTCATATATATATATACATAATCACACACATATACACATATACATATGTATATGTATACGTATATGTATATGTGTGTATATGTAACTTAGCTCGTCAGAAATAGGGCTCGAATTCTCCAAGGCTGTTACTTGTGGCCTTCAACAAGTTTATATATATGTATGTATGTATACATATACATACAAATATGCATACAAACACATATATTATGTGTGTGTGTGTGTAAATGGGCAATCTTGGAGGATTCAAACCCTATTTTTGACTAGTTAATTTATTCTGATAAGCACAAGACTATACACTCAAACAGATATATGTACACACACATACACACACATATACATACATACACGTATATATATTTGTACACACAAATATAGACATACATATATATTTGTATATATGTGTGTGATCTATGTGTATGTGTGTGTATTTTGTATATGTATATACATATATACACACACAGCACACACTATCACAATTTGGGTCCAAGAGCTAGTCCAAATAACTATATTACTCAATAGCCAAAGGACCCAAACTTATAAAACATTCATTTCCTCTTACAACCTCCGATGTGAGATACTTTATTCTCTCCATCTTTAGAACTTTGTGTCCTTGCAAAATCCGTCAAAATCCAAATTATCCACTTGGTTGTTCTTAGACTCCTAGTTCCTTGCGGACTTTGGAGGTTCCCACCCAAATTACTTATTGGCCAAATGACCCAAGTTCATAAAGCATTCATTTTCTCTTACCACTTCTAATGTAGGATACTTTATTCTCTCTAACTTTAGAACTTTGTGTCCTCGCAAAATCCTGTCACGTCCCATTTTTCGGGATAAAAAAGATTTTTGCAAAAAATGTGTTTTTCATTTAAAAAATGAATGACAAAGGGCCTAAAATGAGACTGAAAAAATGTAACAGTTTGGGTCCAAAATTTAGTCAAAAAGGATTTTAGAAAAAAAAGGAAGTCACCACTTGGTATCAAATTTAGGTGTACCAAGTCACCCAAAGATATTTTAACAAAAAATTAAAATAAAACAAAAATAAAATAAAATAAAATAAAATAAAACCCTTTTCGACAACTCCAGATTTTTGAAATGAGGAAAAATGAGTTTGGGAGTCACAGTTAAAGAAAGGGAAGGCAAAAATCAATCGGCTCAAACCTAAGGCATCCTTTCAAGCTAGTCTAAATTAATTGAGAGGTTTAGTCAAAATTTTCCTAATCTAACATTTAAACTTATCACCTTTGGATATTTTTACATGGATACAAACCTAAATTTGAAAAAAGTATAGAAAGGAGGCATAATGTCCATTCAAGATCAATTAATTGCGAAGTTCAAAATAATTCCTTGAAGGGTTCATGAGTATGTAAGGATAAGATTCAAAAAAAAAGAAAATTAAATTATATACATAAATACAAGTGGCCAAAGAAAAGAGAATGCAACATAATGAGTATGAGAAACAAAAACTCATGATATAATTTTCTTTCTTATAGGGGGATTAATGGAGTATTTAAGTTAGAAAGCTATAATTGTCCATTTTTCAGATTCTAAAAGTGACTCTTCTACATAAGCAAGCAAAAGAACTAACTTATTTGTCTAATTTTCTAAATAAAATGCAAATCTAGATGATATGCCTCTTGCATATAAGGATAAAGGGACAACATAGGAGGAAATATCATGTAAATGAGAAAAGTTGTCTAAATAGGAAAAATGCATGAAAATGCAATGAACGGCACACAAGACATAAATCTAACACGTGGATAACCTAAGGGTCCAGCGTTGAACTAACCTATATCTATAGATCCTTACTAGTGTTGGATTAGCAAGGAAGTGAGCAAGGACCACAACTAGCGTTAACTAGAGTGGGGATGTTGTGCATTTATAATACATAGTAAAACAAATAAAACATGAATTAAAACAAGTAAACATATAAAAGCACATGGAACACATAAAATATAAACATAATATCTAGATATAAAATTCTAAGAAAAGCAGTTAAAACACATAAGCACGTAAGATACATAAACACACAAAACCTATCTATTACAATGGGGGACCTAATGATAATCTAAAATGAAAAAATATTATCCTATCTATTACAATGAGGAATCTAACTACAATCTAAAATAAAAATATAATAAAATAAATCTATCTATCCTATCTATTACATTGGCCTATCTAATTACAATTTTTTACAAAAATATTACCTATCTATTACATCTTGAGATATTTAAATATCATCCAAATAATTACAAAATTTAGATCAAACGCACATAAAAATTGAATAGAAATTTAAAATAAATAAATATATAAATACATGCAAGCACATATGAGCATATAAGATCATGTAATTAGAATCCAAAAGATAGTAGAGGTACCTCCCTTTCGAAATGGTGACTAAATGAGGTAATGTTGCCCTATGTATATTCAAAATCAACAAAACGATTACGGCACCAATTTAATTGAAAATATTTTAAAAAAATGTACTAGATTCACATTATTATGTTAAAATGTAAATAAATTCAAAACACTCAAAAATCATAATTTAAATGCAAGCAAGAGAAGCATAATTAACAGCTAAAGGAAGGAAACAATTATAATTAAGGAATCAAAAACCATTAGGGATCAAATTACAAAATTAGAAAGTTTTTGGGGCCAAAATTTAATTTTACAAAAATTAGGGGTCAAAATTTAATAAAGATAAAATTTTGAATACAAAATACAATTAAATTAAGGACCTAAATGAAAGAAATATAAAATTTGGGCCATAATAAAATTACTTAAAAAATTAGGAGTTAAATTACAAAATTAGATTTTTTATTCGGGTAAAATATAAACGACACAATGATTTTGGGCCATTCAACATACTAGGGCCGATTTCTCTAGTCCAAAAAAAAAGCAGGCATTCCATAAAAAAAAAAAAGTAAATCCAATTGAAATTTAAACAAATTTAAATGTAATGAAAACATTGGACTTAACTCCGAAACCCAATCACGAGCCCAAGCTAAAATAGAATCAGCCGACCTTTGTTAAGTCCAGAAGCCCAAACGAAAATCCAAAACAAAAACTAAAATAAACCCACTCTTAAACCCAACTAAAAATAAATTAAAGCCCAACCCTTTATTTTCTTTCTCTCCTTTCTCTTTTTGTCTTTCTTCTTTTTCTTCCCTTTCCTCTTCTTCATCTTTGGTGAGACCAAGCTTGAGTCGCTGGTGACCATGGCAGACGCCGACGAATCGTCGTCACTCGCCAGCGACCTCTTCGGTCACAAAAATTCATCAAAATACACCTCTCCACTTGATTTTTTGCCTAAAATCCATTTTCGACTTTAGTTTTCACAAAAACACACGAAAAGTACTCAAAAGAGCAATTTATAGCAGGGTTTTATTTTTTTTCAAATCATTCAAATCTTGACCAAAATCATAAAATTTATACAATAACACTGCTTGTGATTTTTACAATACAACCATGACCTTAAATCAACAAAAAAAAAACAACAACAATAGGATAAATTAAAACAAAATATCCCTAAACGAAGAAAAATATTTCATTGCTTTTAAGGTTCAAAAACTTCAAAAATGTGAATAACCAAACATTTTTCTAAGCCTTGTACTAGCTACAACCATCTATTTTAGCAAAATATATACACCAAATTTACTCTTTTAATTCGGTTTTCATTTAGACATTTTTTCAAACATAAAATATGCATACCAAAACCCTATTCTTCTTTTCCTTAATCTTGTTTATGACCCCTCCCAAAATTTTAGCAACATAACAACAAAAGAAATCAGCAAAAATAAGAGAAAATTAAACAACAAAACATGGATTTAATATGATTAAAAAGTTAGAAAATGCCCCAGTCAATGTGGTAGTCTCTTGGTCAAAGTTTTTGATGAAATCTCCAAGTATTAACTGTCCATCTGTTTCCTTTGTTTGCCTCCTTTTCTTCACTTTCTTATCCTATCTTCTTGTTGGCTTGTGTGTGTGTGAGAAATTGAGAGGGGGAGAAGTGGTGTTCTATTGTAAGAAAATTTTGAGAAAGAGGGAGAGAAGTGGCCGAGAGAGAGATTTTTTTTGTGTGTGTGATGTGTGTTTGTGAGTGTAAAAGGAGAGAGGGATCCGAGAGAATTTTTGGGAGATTGAGGGGAAAGTTGGAGTGGTTGTGTTGGTGTAAGTGTGTTGTGTAGTTGGAGTGTGTAAGTGACAAAATTTTTTGAGAAAAAGGGAGAGAGAGAGATGGGGAGTGGGTGTATTTGGTTGGTAATGACAAGTTTTGTATCAAAATGGAAGAAAAAAGAGGAATGGGAGATTGAGTATTAAATTGGGCTAATAGTGTATTTGTTGAATGAAAAAATGATTAGGGTGTATAGGTTTGATAAAAGTTTGTTAAAATTTTTTTTCCTTTTCTTTTTCTTTTTTAGACAAAAATCCTACAAAATAAGAAAAATAGACATTCAAATGCATAAAAATAAATAACCCCCTAAATAGACAAAATTCAAGAAAATATCAAAATATTGACAAAATTTTGGTACCTACAACTTGTCCTCTTTGTCTAGAGTTTTGAAAAAACTCGAGACAAAAATGTAAACACAAAATTATCCACATATCTCCTTTGGCTACACCTGAATTGAAACAAATAAAACAATGCAGTTAAAACTCACTCAACAAAGCGATGTGACAAGAGTGCAAAAGATGTGACCGAACTCATATGGAGATGCCTACGTATCTTATCATTGAGAATCAGGTCAAACATAGTTTAAATGCGAATGAATTATGACAAAATAGATATGTGTCTTGTTAGGGATCTCTCCGGATATAAAGATTTCTGAGCCGTTAGAACTTCTAAACATGAAACACAAAATACGTGATAAAACACAATTATTAAACAAGCCAATCAAGAAAAGCAAGTTTTCATAATAAGAAAAAGATGTGTAGAGGAACCCCAGTTACGCTCCAAGAAGGGAGATAGAATGATACGCGACGGATGTTGAGACTCGCCAATAGCAAAATAAAAGTGATTGTCAAGAATGGAGATAGAAGGGTGCGCGGTGGACGTTGAGACTTGCCAATAATAAAATAAAAGTGATTGTCAAGAATGGAGATAGAAGGGTGTGCGGTGAACGTTGAGACTTACCAACAGTAAAATAAAGTGATTCTTGAATCTAGACTGTTCAATGGGATTGAACCCAAGTTTAGACACCGAGTGGGAGAATGAAAATGTGTCCCAGTTCTAGACCACTGATGGGATTAGACTCGAGCCCAAACAACTAGTAGAAGAAATAAAAATACATCCCAAACTTAAATTGTTGGTGGAATTAGATTCAAGCCCAAATAACTTCCTGGAGAAATGAAAATGCACCCCAAATCTAAATAGTTGGTGGGATTATATCCAAATCTAGGTAACTAGTGAAAGAAATGAAAATGTACCCCAAACTTAAATAACTGGTGGGATTAGATTTGAGTCCAAACAACTAGCAAGAAAAAAATAAAATGCACTCCAAACCTAGATAATTGGTAGGATTAGATCTGAACCCAAACAATTAGTGAAAAAAATGAAAATACACCCTAGATCTAGATAGTTTGTGGGATTAGACTCGAATCCAAACAACTAATGAAAAAAATGAAAATGCGCTCCAAGCCTATATAATTGGTTGGATTAGATCTGAACCCAAATAACTAGTGGAAGAAATAAAAATCCGCCTCAAATATAGATTGCTGATGGGATTAAGCGCAGCTAACTAGTGGGAGAAATGAAAATGCCCTCCAAGCCTAGATAGCTTGTGAGATTAGAGTTGAACCCAGATAACTAGCGAAAAAAATGAAAATGCGCCCCAAACCTAGATAACTGGTGGGATTAGACCCAAATCCAAACAACTAGAGGAAGAAATGAAAATATACCCCAAACTTAGATAACTGGTGGTATTAGATTCAAATTCAAATAGCTAAAGGGAGAAATGAAAATACATCCCAAATCTAAACTGCTAGTGGGATTAGATCCGAGCCCAAACAACTAACAGGAGAAAATAAAATGCACTCTAGCCTAGATAGTTGGTGGGATTAGAATCGAGTCAGAGAAATGAAAATGCACCCTAGACCTAGGTAGCTGGTAGGATTAAATCTGAATTCAAACAACTAACTCGAGAACTGAAAATATATCCTAAACCTAGATGTTGCTGACATTAGACTCGATCCTAAACAACTAGCGAGAGAAAAAAAATGTACCCAAATCTAGATAGCCGGTGGGATTAGATCAGAATCCAGACAACTAGCGAGAGAAATAAAAATGCACCCCAAGCCTAGATTGCTTGTGAGATTAGATCCAAACTTAGACAACTAGCGGGAGAAATGAAAATACACTCAAAATCTAGATTGCTGGTGGGATTTGACTCGAACCCAAACAAATAGAGGGAGAAAATAAAATGTCACTATCTTCTCGATTTTTCAAAGAATTTTTCACAAAACCAATTTGGAATGCATTGTCGAATCGAAACTCACTCCTTTTAGAATTTGCTCCAATGTAAATCATACTTAACTAAATAAGGGTTGCATTTTTCATGCTTTTGAGAAGGTACAAATAGTGATCACATAATCTCACCTGCAAAAGAGAGAGGAAACAATTGTGATAAAAACATTCCCACCACTATGTGATCCCTTTAGTTTTGAGAACCATGCAAACATGATCTTTCGATGTCAAAAACTATCCCTCAAGAACTGTGTAGCAACCTGCCTTAAATCTTCTCAATTTTCTAGTATCAGTCAGCTATACTTCACTATGTGTCACAAATCATCCGTTTCTAATGACCAGATTTGAGCGAATGGCCCTTGAAAATGAAAGATTTCACATCTGACCCCTTTTGATGACGTTCATCTGAATTTCAATGTCAGCAAAACAATAATATTGTGGAGAGAAATCCGAATGAACATAGACACCGGCTTTTTCATACTTCAGCCTCTTACTTTCCATTCATGATTCTCTTGCATTTCAGAACTCTACCTTAGTATCCTTTCAGATTTTCACAAGGTTACCCTACCCCTTTTCTTTTTGCTTCTTTTTTTTTTCCTTTCTTTCTTTTTTCTTTCTTTTTTTCTTCTTTTTTTAAGGGAAAGGTGTCATTTCAGGTTTTCACCTTGAAACATAGACAAGACAATTTTAAGTTCAACTATACCAATCCAATCATATTTTGACAATTAGTGGCATCAGTGAAACAATCTTTTCTGGCAAGTTTCAAAAAAAATGTATTTACCTCATTTGCCAAATGATTAAAAAATATTTCTTAAAAAATATTGCAAAAAGGGGAGGTCGATAATGTTTTGACTTTTGTTATGAGGTGTGAGGGGTGTTAAGAAAAGATTAAGGGTTGAAAATAGATCATGAAATAGGTTTGAAATAATCCTGAGATCGCAATCTTCCAAAATTTGCCCCAGTGTAGGCTTGATAAGAACTAAAAATTTGCCCAAATTTAATTCTAATTAGGCTTCTCTTTTCTTTTCTTCTTTTTTTCATGTCTCTTTCCTTGCTCTTCTTTTCTTTTCTTTTTTTTCCTTTTTCCTATCTTCTTTTTTTTCAAAAAAAAAAAAGAAATAAAATTGCCCCACTATAGGGTTTGCGATCTTAAGGGACTGCCAAACGAAAAAGAATAAATTATTCTAAAAGGTCAAAGGGGAAAACTAAGGATAAAATATCCAAATGAAAAAGAAAAAAAGGTCTGTCTTGAACCCATCTCTTGTAGTAATTTTAAAAGAAAATTTTCATAATCAAATTAAAAATTTTTTGCATTTGTTTGAATTGATTTGTTGAGGAAACATTTGTTAATCCATTTTCATGAGAATAAGCGCTCCTCCGGATAGTATACTTTGAACAATGAATGGTCATTGCCAAGTTGGAGCAAACTTTCCTTTATCCTCTTCTTGAATCGGAAGAATTCACTTCAGACAAGCGAGATTTGTCTTTCTTGTTATGAACATGAGCCATCCATTATTGGTAATATTGCCCATGACAAATAGCATTCAACTCCTTTTTATCAATTGAAGACAACAATTAATTTTTAATCATTTGACTTCTTCTAGTTAGGCTTTCATCAAGATGTGTAGGAATGGGATTTCATTTTCGGCAGGTATTACCACTTCCATTCCAAGCATAAGAGAATAGCACGTTGCCCCAATTTAGAAACACAATCCCAAAGTGAAATGCTTCAAAAGTTCAATAGCAAAATTTGTAAAATTGAAGGAAAATCTTTTTTCTCTTCCCCTCTTTTTCCCTTTCTTTTCTCTTTCTTTTTTTCTTTTCTTCTTCTTTAAAAAAAAAATGGCTGTTAAAGTAAGTACCCCTTCTCAATGGATGAGCTAGTTCTCCACTTTGCGATGTAGTATTATTGCCCCTTTTTATTCGTGATTGACTTTCAAAATTGCAAAATTTTGACTTACGCTTCTTCCTGAATTTCAACTATAAATACCTACACAGAGGGGATTTGCCAAAGTATAATATGTACTTGAAATTTTTTTTCTTTTTTTTTCACAAACAATTACTGGTCATGTAAAGTGTTGGCTTATCAAAGTCAAAATTTAAACAATAGATTTGAAGTCTACTTGACTCTTAGGAATACCCTACAAATGTATTATAAAAATTTACCCAAATTTAAACCAGTTATTTGCAAAAAATTTTGTTTGGTTGAATTTTCATTTATTTGACAAAAGCAAAAAATTGTGCACGCTAAATTTAGAAAATAATCACATACTAATATGCAATGTACGTTGGTGTATCAATGGTGACATGCAAAACAATACAAATTGTATTCCTTAAATGAAAAAAAAAGCCAAAAAAATGTAATGTTTAAACTCATGTAGGAGACCTCATGATAAACCTCTCAAAACAGACTAAATTGCAATAGATCTCTTCCTTATTTAGGATCAGTGTTTAAGGAAAAGGATCATTCTTTCTCATTAGCTCATCCTTCAGGACCAATCAAGTGGGTATTATTCTTGATTTTCAGGTGACTAAGAGAAATAATAATTAAAGACTAGACACAGGATATCTCTTAACTTTGTACTTGAATTATATAACCCATTCAATACCACATCTTGGTGAAAATAAATAGTTTCTCACCCTTATTTCTTATGGAAACTCAATCAACATATAACTATATAGGTTTGTAATATATGGGTAGAAAAGATAGTTAAATACATTGACACAAGTTATGACCTTATGAGTAATTAGCGGATCCCTTAGAATTTTGATCCTTACTTTAAATTGTCATCAAAGATAAGTCAACAATAAACTTTATGGGTTTGTAATGTGGCTTGAAAATGATAGTTAAAAGAAATAAGATTTTCAAGAACATTGCATTTAAGATCGCATTCCTTCCAAAAATTGCCCCAGATTTGGGCTCGAACTTAGAAGATCTTTGACTCCATTTGGACTTTTATCATCATCACTGAAGGAATTTTAGCATTCAATTTTCTCTTTTTTTTCTTCACATTTTCTTTTTTCTTTTTGTGTTTCCTTTTCTTTTTTGCTTCTCTTTTTCTTTTTTCTTTTGTCAATAATGAAGTCCAAACATCAATGATAGAATTAAAACCCCCTAAATTTTAGAAGATAGATGCCCCTTTCTCTTTTTTTTTTTTTGAATACTCCATGTCTCTTCCAAAAAAAATTTAGCATATTTGTTATTATTGAAAATTCTCAAATCTCCCACCCCAATGTGGGGTGAGATCATAAGTGTTTTTGAAACGAACCACCAATTTAATCTAAAATGAGAATGCAAAAGATAAATAGTATTTAGATAGTAGAAAAGATGGCCAAAACATTATTCTTATATTACATGACAACCAAAGTAAAACATAACTCATTAGAAGAATCTATTCTCCTTGGACATTTAAAAATTTGTCCAATATAAAATTGGGATCATCAAGGCTCTATTTGAAATGAAATTATACTTTTGATGCCTTAAATGGGAGAACAAATTATAAAATCTGTATAGATAGATAAACGAATGCCTAAAGCATTGTCCCAAATTTTTAAAATAAATAAGAGTAATGAACATTTTTGCTTTCACTTAGATGTGGATTGAATCTAATTAAACACATTGAACTTTTTCAAAGCAAAAATTGCTTCACTTTGAAATGTGTCAATCAGGGCAACCGATTTGGGAGGCTTGATAGAGTTAGGCAAAATGTGAATAGCAACAATGAAAGAGAAAAGCCATCTTGCTTGGTATTTTAAAACGAACTAACAATTTCGAGTGACTCCTTTTGATTTCAATTTTTAGGTAGTCTCATGGAATTGTATAGGCCCGCAAACCTAGTGTATGCAACAATTTTTAAAAGCTAAACACATGAATTTCATACAAAAGATGACAAAATTGGGAATCTCAATTTAGTCTTGTTGCTTGAGGTCCATCATGAAGTCTCCGTATGTGCCAAAAAAAAAAAGAATGGAATGCACATAAAAATATATACAAAATTGCAAACAAGAATAGTCAAAATGAAGAACTTTATTATTGTAAATATTTGAAACAAAAAATTTTGCTTGACTAGATTTCAAATGAGAATATATATATATATAAGAAACTCCCATCCACACACACGCATACACACTCTCTTTTTTTTCTTTTAAGACCAAACGTGTTAGAAACAATAAACAAAGATTTTTTTTGACAAACAACTATATCATGAAATCTCTTACATGTTCTAAATTGGCGCTTTCAGATGGATTTTCCATATTTTACATTGTAGGATCTACCAAGAATCAAGTAATATTTCTAATTTTTAAAACTTTATCAGACCAAAATTGTTGTCAAATATAAGTAAATTATTTCTACCTTACTAAAATATCCTTTATGAACGTAGGGAAAGGAAAAAAAAAAAAAGAAAAATACTCAAAGTTAGTAAGCAAAGTGGCAAATCTGGTATGCATGTTCTATGGGGGAGCTATTCTATACTAAGGATTGGCATATCATGAAAATTACAATCCTCTAGGGTAGACACCATACAATACCTGATAGATCCGATCAATTTATTGATATTCGACTGAAAAATAATTTGAAAATTTAGCTAATTGGAATGGCAGGAGACATTTGACCTAACAGGATGAGAACAAAGTTTGAATGAATTGATTGCTTAGGTTGGCATATGAAGAAATGTTAAAAGTCAATTTAATATGAAAGAATCTACTCTTGAAAGGATTGCAATGTCTCAATTAGTTTTTTTAGTGAAGCACAGATCAAAACCCTAAAAGAGAATAAACTGGTTAAATGGATTGGATGGAATTGATGATTTACTCAAAAATCCACCAGATTGCCCACCCATTTGTAGTTTCAAATTTCACAATTTTTGTTACAATGCATTAATGTATGAGCCTTCTAAAATCAAGATTTGGCCTTACTATATTTATTATCCCAACAATAAGAAATCATTTGTCAATTTCTTCGATTTAGTGTCCTTATGCAAGGGATTTTATCAACTTTGACAAAATGATCAAAAAGTGAATATTAGAGGTTCATATTCTAATGTGCAAAAACTGCTTCATCATTTTCAATGCCATCATCATGAAAAAATCGGATCCTACCTTGTTTTATGCACTACCCCTTTGGATGATATAAAAATATAAACATGTAAGTTTCATTGAATTGTATATCCAAGATAAAAGGATAGTTTATTCCTAATGCGGGATTTCCTAAGTGGCCTATCCTCTATGATTAATGCATGATGACAGTTTATTAAAATAAGTAAATATTCAACATGGCAATTGAAGCATGACCTAAAGGTGCCCTATTTGAACACCTGGATAAGCCTAAAAATGACATGCAATATATTCATAGTATTAATGCGATAAACTGAAATTTAAACATGTTATTTATAAAAGGCGGTCTATCCTAAAATGAGTACCATACCAAGACTCTTATTTCTAAAACTTATGAATGCAAGAAAAGAAAAAAAAAATAAGGTTAGCTTAATTGATAAATAATACATAACACATTGGAACAACAAAATGGTACAAAAATATAAGGTAAAGAAGGGTGAAATCCCTCCCCTTGTGTCTAGTGTTCCTAATAGGATAAGGTAGACTCTGTTCTAAGTGATTTCTAAAAGAATGCATGAGATTGGGGTTCATCAATGCATCTAAACTTGATAAGATTTCAGATTCTCAAACCTTCAGACTAAAAGACAAAGAGTCATCGAGTCCAAGGCCTTCAATCAGTGGCTCAAGTGATTTCTCAAATACTACTACGTGTACTTTGTACTACAGACACATGTCCAAGTGAATCAATTTAATCCTGATAGAGAAGAGTGGTATGACAACCACTAAAGGAAAAAAACAAGGGTTAAAAAGGAATAGCGTATGCATGTATGAAGTTCTTCTTTGAGGGGAGGATTAAGTATTATTAAACATGCATGAATACTCTAGGGTAATAATCCCTCCATCCAAGATGCAAAACATGATACAAATAAATACAAATAAATAAGTAAAAATAAATAAATCATTCATCACATACGCGGAGAACGAAGAACGAATACAAGTGTGAAATGCAAAAGATCCTAAAAAATGCAACTTAAGACATCCAAATATAATATGTAAAAGGATTAAAAAAGGAAAAGACGACTAAACCAAATTCTCAGAGTCATTAGTGATCCCCAGTGGAGTTGTCAAACTATCGCGCCCCATTTTTTTGCAATAAAAAAGGATTTTGTAAAAATGTGTATTTAATTAAAAAAATGAATGAAAAAGGGCCTAAAATGCAATAAAAAATGTGATAGTTTGAACCCAAATTTTAGTTTAAAAGGATTCTAGAAAAAAGAAAATCGCTACTTAGTATTAAATTTAGGTGTACCAAATCACTCAAAGATATTTTTAACAAAAAATAAAAATAAAATAAAATAAAACCTTTTTCAACAACTCCAAGCCTTTGAAACGAGAGAAAATGAGTTTGGAAGTTACGATTGAAGAAAAAGAAAGCAAAGGTTCGATCGGTTCAAAGCTACAACACCCTTTCAATCTAGTCTAATTTAAGTGTGAGGTTTAGTCAAAATTTTCCTAATGTAACTGTTAAATTTATCACCTTTGGATGTTTCTATATGTATGCAAATCTAAACTTGAAAAAATATAAAAAGGAGTCGAAATATTTATTCAAGGTCTAATTAGTACCAATCGCATTAATTGCGAATTTCAAAATAATTTCTTGAAGGGGTCACGAATATGTAAGAATGAAGCTCAAAGAAAAGAAAATTAAATTATAAATATAGATATAAGTGGTCAAAAAAAAAGGAATGTAACATAACAAGTATGGGAAACAAAAACTCATAATTCAATTTGCTTTCTTATAGGGGGATTAATGGAGTATTTAAGTTAGAAAACTATAATTGTCCATTTTTCATATTTGAAAAGTGACTCTTCTAACATAAGCAAGCAAATGAACTAACTTATTTTTCTAATTTTCTAAATGAAATGCAAATCTAGATGATATGACTCATGCATATAAGGAAAAAGGGACAATATAGGAGGAAATATCATGTAAATCAGAAAAGTTGCCTAAAATAGGAAAAAAGCATGAAAATGCAATGCACGACACACAAGAGATGAATCTAATGTTTGGATAACCTAAAGGTTTAGTATTGAACTAGCCCATTTCTAGAAATCCTTACCAGTATTGGATTAGCAAGGAAGTGAGCAAGAGTCACAACTAGCATTAGACTAGTGTGGGGATGTTGTGTGTTCATAATACATAATAAAACAAATAAAGTATGAATTAAAACAAATAAATACATAAGAACACATAGAACACATAAAATATAAATATAATATCTAGATGTAAAATTCTAAGAAAAGCGGTTAAAACACATAAGCATGTAAGACACATAAATATACACAACCTATCTATTACAATGGGGGATCTAACGACAATCTAAAATGAGAAAATATAACAAAATGAAAATGAACATATCTATCCTATCTATTACAATGAGGAACCTAACTATAATCTAAAATAAAAAAATATAATAAAATAAATCTATCTATCCTATATATTATATTGGCCTATCTAATTATAACTTTTTGCAAAAATATCACTTATCTATTACATTGTGAGGTATTTAAACACCCTCCAAATAATTACAAAATTTAGATCAAACACACATAAAAATTGAATAGAAATTTAAAATAAATGAATAAATAAAATATAAATATATGCAAGTACATAACATCACGTAATTAGAATCCAAAGGATAGTAGGGGTAGCTCCTTTTCGAAGTGGTGACCAAATGAGGTAAGGTTGCCCTATATATAATCAATAAAAGGATCACGGCATCAATTTAATCAAAAATATTTTAAAAAATGTATTAGATTCATATTACTATGTTAAAATGTAAATAAACTCAAAACACTCAAAAAAAATAATTCAAATGCATGCAAGAGAAGCATAATTAACAACTAAAGGAAGGGAACAATTATAATCGAGGACTCAAAAACCATTGGGGACAAATTGCAAAAATTAGAAAGTTTTTAGGCCCAAAATATAATTTTACAAAAATTAGAGGTCAAAATTAAATAAAGATAAAGTTTAAGAGACAAAATGCAATTAAATTAAGGGCCTAAATGAAAGAAATCTAAAATTTTTTGGGCCACAATAAAATTACTCAAAATATTAGGGCTAAATTACACAATTTGATTTTTGATTTGGCAAAATATAAACAACACAATGATTTCGGGCCATTTAGCATACTTGAGCCGAACTACTCTAGCCCAAAAAAAATGTTGGCCATTCCATAAAAAAACAAACAAACCCAATTGAAATTTAAACAAACTTAAATATAATGAAAACATTGGGTTTAACTCGGAAGCCCAGTCACAAGCTCAAGCTAAAATAGAATCAACCCACCTTTAGTAAGTCCAGAAGGCCAAATGAAAATACAAAGTAAAAAATAAAACCAATCCACTCTTAAACCCAACTAAAAATTAATAAAGCCAACCTTTTATTTTCTTTCTTTCTCTTTTTTTCTTTCTTTTCTTTTTCTTTCTTCTTCTTCTTCTCAAGCGAAGCCAAGCTTCTAGCCACCAGTGACCTCTTCTATCACAAAAATTCACCAAAATATACCTTCCCACTCGATTTTTCGTATAGAATCCATTTTCGATTTTAGTTTTTCACAAAAACACATAGAAAGTGCTAAAAAGAGCAATTTACAGTCGGGTATTATTTTTTTTAAATCACTCAATCTTCACCAAAAATCATAAAATTTATACCAAAACACTTCTTGTAATTTCTACAATACAACTATGACATTAAATCAACAAAAAACAACAACAATATAATAAATTAAAGTAAAACAGCCCTAAATGAAGAAAAATATTTCATTGCTTTTAAGGCTCAAAAATTTGAAAAATTTGAATAAACAAACATTTTCTAGGCCTTGTACTAGCTAAAACCATCTATTTTAGCAAAATATATACACTAAATATACTCATTTAATTCGGTTTTCATTTAGACATTTTTTCAAACATAAAACATGCATACCAAAACCCCATTCTTCTTTTCCTGAATCTTATTTATAACCCCTCCCAAAATTTTAATAACACAACAACAAAAGAAACCAGCAAAAACAAGAGAAAATTAAACAACAAAATATGGATTTAATATCATTAAAAAGCTAGAAAATACCCAATGAATGTGGCAGTTTCTTGGTTGAAGTTTTTGATGAAATCTCCAAGCATTAACTGTCCATTTGTTCCCTTTGTTTGTGTCCTTTTCTCCACTTTCTTATCCTATCTTCTTGTTGGCTTGTGTGTGTGTTTGAGAAATTGAGAGGGGGCGACGGAGAGGGGAGCCAAGAGAAGGAGAAATGTGTGGGTGTGTTCTGTTGTGAGAAAATTTTGAGAAAAAGGGAGAGAAGTGGCCGAGAGAGAGATTTTTTTTGTGTGATGTGTGTTTGTGAGTGTAAAAGGAGAGAGGGATCTGAGAGGATTTTTGGGAGATTGAGGGGAAAGTTGGAGTGGTTGTGTTGGTGTAAGTGTGTTGTGTAGTTGGAGTGTGCAAGTGACAAAATTTTTTGAGAAAGAGGGAGAGAGAGAGATGGGGAGCGGGTGTATTTGGTTGGTAATGATAGGTTTTGTACCAAAATGGAAGAAAAAAGAGGAATGGGAGATTGAGTGTTAAATTGGGTTAATAGTGTGTTTGGTGAATGAAAAATGATTAGGGTGTATAGGTTTGATAAAAGTTTGTTAAAAATTTTCTTCTTTTTCTTTTTCTTTTTTAGACAAAACATCCTACAAAACAAGAAAAAAAAAGACATTCAAATGCATAAAAATAAATAACCCCCTAAATAGACAAAAATTTTAAGAAAATATCAAAACATTGACAAAAATTTGGTGTCTACAAATCTATTAGAATTCAAATTGTCCCCTTGATTGTGTTTGAACTTGTAGTTCCTTACGGACTCTAGAGATGGCCCCCCATACATGGCACGTAATTCCAGTTCCTTGCATAGTCAAAATCATAACCCGCTAACCCAAGGTTGACTTCACGTAGAAACCACACAAGACTCACTCTGATACCTACTATCATGATCCAGGGCCAAGAGCTGGTCCAAGTAATTTTTGGGCAGAAATCCACTAGTTTAAATAATTAACCCAAATTATTCAATAGTCAAAGTACCCAAACTTATAAACCATTCATTTCCTCTTAGTAGTTCTAATGTGGGATACTTTGTTCTCTCCTGACAGAATCCAAACTATTTATTTGGTTGTGCTTGAACTCTGGAGGTGGCCCTCGTACATGGCATGTAATTCCTCGTAGATTTTGGAGGTGGCCCTTATACGCGGCATGCAGTTTATTGCACTTCGTTGCATAATCAGAACTATAACCTGCTGGTACCAGACTTATGCGGTGTTAAAACAACACGTTATTCACTCTAATAACAATTGTCACACACACACACATACATACACACACATATATATATATGTACATACATAGTCTCAGCCTAACTCAAGCTGCCTAATATATAGCAAGGGACTAAATACTCACCCTATATATTTTTGGATCGAAATCCACTGGCCCAATATATATATATATATATATATATATATATATTAGGGCATATATATAGTAAGGGGCTAAATCCACACCCCCTCTATACTAAATACTCATCCTATACATTTGTTAATGCCGTTAGTTTTTATACATTAAACCAAAACTATTTATAATATTTAAATTATCTTTCTACATAACAAAAACAGGAACAATAAAAAAGGATTATCTTTTATGCACTAACAATGAAGTGGTTTATTTTACTTTTTAGCAGTTTTGGATGTATACCACATGTGCATGATTTGGATTTCAAGTTTGAATTAACATAATGTGCCATGATCTAAATTTTGCTAGTGCAAAAAACTTATACACTGATAATGTATAAAAATTTTATCCACAAAAAAAGGAATAACAATATCTTTTCTAAAGGAAAAATATTGTATCCTTTAGTCTTTATGTTAGCTCTATAGAGAAATTTCTTTCTTGTTTATATCATTCCAATATTTTTTTTGAAGTTGTTTTAAAATAATTTTTCCTCTTTCCTTTTATGAGCCTACTACTTTTATTTTGTTGAAGAATTTTTAATACTAATTTATACATAATCAAATTATAGCTATTTGCATGAAAAAGTTATTATGATTGCATGTTCCATCTTGAAAACTATTGAGATTTTAATTTTAGAGATTTTAAAAGAGCAGACCTTGCAATATACACGCTTATTTGTAATTGAAAATTTTGGATTTCTAAATTAAACTATAAATTAAAAATGAATATTCTTAAGCACTTGTAAAGTATTTGAAAATATTCACTTTTAAGTGGAAAAATTTTTTCCCCATTTTTTTTTGTTTTGTCAACATATGGTACTTGGAACTATAAGAAGAATGAAATAAATTTAATAGCTGAAAGTGTTGTTGTCCAATGAGTACATGGGGTGTGCATTTATTGATTTAGTTTTGGAGAGGCTTGAATTTGGCCCTCCGATAGATATATTGTAAAATAGATTGTAATATTTTAGTGCCCATTACTAAAGTACTAAAATGATTGTATTTTAAATGAATAATTTTATGGGAAATTGTTTTCTTTCTATCTCTAGTCAATAAATTTAAGAATGTTATGGTAAAATATAATATTTTTCGTCATAAAATTCGAAACTTTTTTTTGATGTCGTCACTTTATTTAAATATCATAGATTGCTTATGGGTTAGCTGGTTATTTTGTTTAACTAGATTTCATTAACATGAAAGATATATTATGTAACTTTGGCCCTACTCGAATTAGACCATTGCCTAATTTCTTTCGTGAGTCAAGTATGAGTCAAAAACTAGTGAGCCTAGCTATATTGAGCTTGGGGTCAAAAGAATGGTATTTTATATGAATTAAGTTTGAGCACGCCAAAACCCAACTCATAGAACCTTATTAACAGGCCTACTTATCATATATCCATCCATAAACAGTGATAGGTAAGTAATCATTTTTAGATAAACTTTCTATTTGCATATATTTAGTGTTTAATTAATAAATAATACATAATGCCTGGTTAGTAAACAACTTTCATGAGTGAATAAACAATAATAGGTAAGTAATTTTTTTAGATAAACTTTCTATTTGCATATATTTCATATTTAAATAATAAATAATATAACTTCCACGAGTACATAGACAGTAGTAGGTAAGTAATTTTTTTATATATAAAATGCTTTATATAATCTTCATTTACTACATCCTTCAAAAATTGGAATACATGAAGGGATCTTCAATGCGGCTCATTTCTTTCTTAATTCTTGCAATTCTTGCTTCCGAGATCCTACAACCAAATGAGGTGATTAGAGTAGAGGGAAAACCTCCTCTTCCAAGATGTGAGGTTAATGATGACTGTTTACCAGTATGTGGGACATGCAAATTCTGTCTCTGCTACAATACTTGGTGCGCCCGTGGTTGCCAGGTCGGGGCAGATGTCAAATGGGAACCTCTCAAAGGTTAGTCTTGATCGAGTGAATGAAGATGTCGAATGATTTCTTAGTTTTGGAGTCCTTTGATATTTTTTTAATTAGTCATGTGTATGTTGCGTAGTACATGAAGTTTGTTCTTCAATATTATGTTTCAGCTATCCAAGTACTCGCCATGTCTATTAAAGTAAATTTCCTATTTGCATATATTTAGTATTTAAATAATAAATCCTACCTATTAAAATAGCAGAAGCCTAAGGAACAGTAAAAGGTCATCCCTCTCCTTGTTCCGTAGGTTCTTTGGTGATTTTGTGTGGCCTTAGGGGTAATTTCAGCAGGAGATTTCCCTTGTAGCCTGCTTCTTTCTTTTGTTTTTTCCCCTCTCCCATTTAGTGTTTCACCCTTGTGCTACATGTGGCCTTTTAATGCCCCCAAACCACAGTTTATTTCGATTTTTCCATGGTCTAAGCCTAATTAAAAAGAAAAAAAATGCATGATGAGCCACAATTTGTTCCTGTTTTGCCATGGCCTAAGCCTAATAAATTGGAAAAAAGTCATGGCACCTAATTTTGGGCTGATACTATCTTTTTTAGCCATTAGGAAATTATAAATTTAGATTAACATTTTAGTATGAGTTCCGCCCCAAATTTCGTCTACATTCCTCACCAAAAAAATCTGCTCTGAATTTTGTCTACAATCCTGACCAAATAATAATAATAATCATAAAGGGTCCCTTGAGTGGCCACTTATATAACAATTTTTGCACAAATTCAAAAAAAAATTAGTATAATTTTGTTCCAAATTCAATTGAATATTTTAATACCAAATTTGTTTGAAATTTTTCTATATTGCTGAAAAAGAAAACGAAGTATGGTGAGCTTTAATTACTTGCATACATTTTAAATAGTCAAAAAGTAATAATAGCAATAGATGATTAAACAAACAACATATAAACTTTTGGTAAAAAATAATGGTGAGCTTTAATTACTTGTGTTCCTTTTAAATAGCCAAAAAATAATAACAGCAATAGGTGATTAAGCAAACAACATATAAAGCAAAATTTATTAATTCCTGCCTATTTCTCTGAGTTTTTCCCCTCCTTAAATGGCTTTTGCCCTAACTATTACTTGGTACTAATAAACATAGCGTAACGAAAAATTTCAGGATAAATTTTGTTCCAAATTTCTCTATATTAGTGAAAGATGCTTGCTATAATGAACATGATCTAATAATCTAACAAAAAATCAGGATACATTTTACTCCAAATTCCTCTATATTAGTGAAAAAAATAGAAACTTCCTTGGTTGGACACTATTTAATGCTCTTTGGATACATTAACTATTACTATTTTTATGCACCATTGATTTATTTCTTCATTGCTAAAAAATAATTATGCTAATATTTTTTTTATGTCAAATGCGCTGAGCTCCAATTGTTTCAATGACTTTTAGATAATATAAAAAAGAACATTTAACAGCTGGAAATGACTACACATAGACAATGGAGGAATGAGTTTATTTTTTCCTACTAAGTCCTTTGAAAAGCTTTTTGCTTGATGAATTGTGTCCTAATTACTCTCTTCGTTCTATTTTGATAGTTTTTTTTTATTTTGCACATATTATAAGAAAAACTGGTTAACTTTGTTAAAAAAGTAAATCTGGTATGCTATTTTCTAAAAACACCATTAAACTAATATCAAAAGGATAACTAATTACTATATTTTTACATTAATTACAATCACACTACTATAAAAATTGTACCATTCAAACCATGAATCTAAGCAATTAATGAATAAAGTAAGTTATACTCATTGATAATAAAGTACATTAAATAAAGATATTTTAGAGAAATTACAATTTAATTATATTTTTTAGTTGGAATGTGAACTATAATTTAGGACGGATTAAAAAAAAGACTATCAAAGTGGGATGAATGGATTACTTTGTACTAATGTTATTAGATGAATGGTGCAATAAAAGATTCCATGGAATTTGTTCCAAATTTATAAATTTTGTTCCATATATTTTCTATTTATGTTGAAAAAAAGATCTCCTGATTAGATACTTATTCAATACTTTCTAGACAAATCTACTATCATTGTTTCCAAATATTATTTGTTTATTACTTAGGTCCTATTTGATAATCCAATTCAGCACTTAAACTTAACGAATTCAGATCTTAATATGTCCAAACACGTTTCATAACAAAAAATTGAACATCTGAATGAATTAAATGGCACTGAATTCCCCAAAAGTAAGTGATAAGCTATTCACTTATCACTGAATATGATATACACTCAAATGTATTTGATTTAATACTTAACAATTCAATAACTTAATAGATTTAGATTTCAGATTTTAGATTTCAATTTTCATACTTCAGTTTTATCAAACGCATCCTTAATTTTAATAGTATAATAATAATGATATCTTTTCTATTGGATATGGTGAACTCCAATTGAATAAACATGGCCTGATTAAAAAAAATCATCTCATAGATTTTACTCCAAATTTTTCTAAATTTCAAATATTTTCCTTTTTTCCTTTGAATTTATTTAAACAATTTAGTGTTAATTATGCTCCAAATACCTCTCAATTCCTCACAAAAACATTAAATCATTTATAATTGAATATATTGAACTCCAGTTGAATACAGAGCACATGATTTAAAAAATTATTTTATATATTTTACTCCACATTTCTCTACATTTCAGATTTTTTCCTTCTCTTGTTTAAATTTAGTGAAATATTTTACTGCCACTTCCACTCCAAATCCCTTTGTATTTAGATTTCTCAACGTTTCAAATATTTTCCTTTTTCCATTTATGAAATAATTAAAAAATCCCATCAATTTTAATGTTCTTTACACACTTTCATCACTACTATTTCTATCCATTATTTATCTATTTCTTCATTTCAATATCATAACAATAATAATATCTTTTTTTTCAATATCATCTTCTTTGATTTTTCAATTATTTTCCATTTTCCCTCTATTTTATTTCTATTCAATGTGCTTTTTTCCTTAGTAATTTCTATTAATAAGCATACTATAGCAAATAATTGCATAATAAATATTTTTTCATTAATAAATATTTTGATAATAATATTATTAAACTTTATTACTAGCCAACTAATGGCATCGCTTAACATCCTTCCTATTACCATAAAACACATGACCCCAAAAAAAAAGACACCATCACCAAATCATGGGCAACCCTGCACGAGGAGCAGGGCAAATCCACCAAGTAATATATAACGATAGGTAAGTAAATAACTTTTATGAGCACACAAACAATAATAGGTAAGTAATCTTTTTTAGACAAACTTTCTAATTGAATATATTTCATATTTAAATAATAAATAATATATAGTGACAGGTAAGTAAATAACTCCCATGAGTACATAAACAGTAATCGGTAAGTAATCTTTTTTTACATAAACTTTCTATTTGGATATAATTAGTATTTAAATAGTAAATAATACATATATATATATATATATATATGTAAGTAAATAACTTAACTTGTTACTATGGATTGGCAACTGGCGAGTTCTTACAAACCACTATGGACCAGCTTATCAAGTTGGTAATTGAATAATAATAGTTAACAAATAAGGATTTCACTTTCTTTGAATTATATTTCTCCACTTATAGATATAATTATCAAGTTCTATGAAAAATAATTGGTGTTCAAATTTAACTGCAGACGGTTCAGACTCCCTGTATGTGGCCGCCAACATTGACCATTCTCATTCCCAACCCAATCAAGACTTCTACGGATGACCTCAAGCCTACAAAGACTGTGAGTCAAAAGTTGACTTCTGGTGTCAAGTGAGAGTCGCTCGATCCTTGGTGTTCTCCTTTTTGCATTTGCAGATAAAGAGGAGAATGTTAAAAAAGCATTTTTACTTTGTTAAATTTTAATTAATTGTAAATTATGCCCCGTAGGGATGTATCAATGATAATAATTGTCTATTAGTAGACATCCATGAATAAATTTGAACCATTTGGAGCAATCTCGTTACTGACCTCTTTTTGTGGCACTCTCCTGAACAACAATAATGATAGAAGTAAAAAGTAAGGACTGCAAATTTGTAAAAACAGCAAAGACCATGGGAACCAGGGAATCATTGGTTAGAATTAGGCATGTCAATAGGTACGGTTTGGATTTGATTCAGATTCAGACATATTAAATTTAGTTACATCCAAACCTAGGCCCAAACTATCATGGGTTTGAAACAATAACCAAATCCACATTCTCCTGAATCTGGATATCTAATGGGTATCCATTATGTTTTTTAAACACACTAAAGTCAAAATATATTAAAAATATATAGATTTCAAAAATATATATAAACACCATCCAATTTTTATTTTTAAAAAATAAAATTAATATTCAAGAAATTGAATGCAATATTATGAATTCAAAAAAATAACTATTATCGATTGCTTCTACTTAGTTTAAAAACTTCAACTATATCTACATCCAATCTTTTATTTATTTGCCTTTACTTTTTTCATTTTTCTAAAAAAGTTTGTACTAATTACAATGACAACTAAGATTAATTTGAAAATAGAAAACAATCATTAAATCTTTCTGTATTCCATCCAATGACCATTAGAATATTTTATAAACTTACTAATATATATATATATATAATTTAATTACATATATATGAGTCTGGGCAGGGTCTGGTATGGATTTGAATTTGGATATAGATTATAGAAAACCAGACCCTACCCAAATCTATAACTCTTTTGTAGGGTTTGGATCTGAGAAGGGTCTGGGTTTAAGAAATTAAATCCAAATTCCACGCAAATACACTCGGTTTGGGTGGGATACTTCACACACAGACACACATATGCATATTACATACACACACACACACACACACACACACATATATATATATATATATATTAGGACATATATAGTAAGGGGCTAAATCCACACCTCTCCATACTAAATACTCACCCTATACATTTGTCAGACATTAATGCCGTTAGATTTTATACATTAAACCAAAACTATTTATAGCATTTAAATTATCTTTCTACATAATGAAAAGGAGAACAATAAAAAAAGGATTAAATTTTTATGCACTAACCATGTAGTGATTTATTTTACTTTTTAGTAGTTTTGGATGTATGCCACATATGCATGATTTGAATTTCAAATTTAAATTAATGTAATGTGCCATAATCTAAACTTTGCTAGTTTTAAAAAAAAAATTATACACTGATAATGTATAAAAAAGTTATCCATAAAAAGAAACAATAATATCTTTTCTAAAGGAAAAAAATTATATCCTTTAGTCTTTATGTTAGCTCTATAGAGAAACTAGTTTTGTACCCGTTCGTTGAACGGGAATCGTCGAAAAATAATAAACTATTTAGTTAATTTTATAAAAATGTCGATATAAAATACAAATTTAAGTATATTACTATGCGCGCATTGTAATATAAAGTATTCTTATAATATAAATTTGAATATCTAATTCAATGAATAATATTTCAAAAATGGAAAAAATAGCGTTTAATAATACTATAACATTCAAAAACTTGAAAATAAATAAAAAGTGCAGTAAATAGTATCAAATAATATTCTACTCTTCAGAAACTTGTTTTTGTTTTTCTTATGTTTGAGCATTCTCCTCGATTTGTCCGTGCAAATCAGCATTTATTGATTTTCCATTATCATTGTATGATAGCAAAGCAGGATAACTAAGTATAAAAAAATAAATAATTTATCGCATTCAAGGTTGTGTATAACAATACGTAGAGATTATAATTTAAGAAAGTAAAATAGTATATTAAATCTACCTTCTCATGCAAATCTTTTTATAAGAATTCCATTCCTCTATGATTTTTGTTGAACCCTCTGATGAATGATTTATATGAAGTATATTGAAATGTTGTTGATTAGAATCATCTGTTATACTAATTGGGATATGGGAAGAAGATACTTCAAATTGGTATTGGTTGTCGGTTCCACCAATTTGATAATGATTTATTAAAATTAAAGGCAAAAATATTATGTGAGATATAATATGTGAAATATATGAGAAATTTGTTGCACATTACCTGTGGAAGCATGAAATGCGTTTCCTTCCCAAAATCACAGCGGAACCATCTAGTCATTGTAAATCTATTACTACCTTGTTCCATATTGTAATTGTTCAACTTGATTTGGAACACAAAAGGTTTCCACGTGATCTTATTTATAATTGATGACACGATTTCATTGTTAAATCCTTCCTGAAAATGAAATGCATAATAGATTTTTTTTTGTTAGAATATTCAACGGCTGAGATAAGTGTCGGATTGTCTACTATTATTAAAAATATTTTTAAAAAATAGATATAAGTTTACCTTGTTAAATTCTTCAAGAACAAAAGAAAGTTTGTGTTCTATTATTCTTTCAGCCTCTTGATCAAATATAACAAATCAAGCACTACCGGTTGCATCACTTGCTAAAACTTTTAACATATACCTGTATAAATACACATATTCTAAAAGTTATGTTTATGTAGATATTGTAGCAATTAAAATGATAAAAAGGTTAACACCTATGACATACCTCAATTTAGGATACTCCACATTTTGATTGCAAACATTGAACACAAAATTAGATCCTTCTAATGTCACTTTTCTCTGACATTCTGGACATGCTTTGTAGTACAATTGACTATTGAAATCAACTTTCAGAATCATTACTTTGGAAGTGTAAACCAATTCCTAGAGAAATGACCAATTTAAGCAGTCAATTTAAATAATTAATATTTTTAATTGTGAAAACTAATGTGCTATAATTGTAACTTGTAACTTTAATTGTACTTCTATTTGAACACCGGCCATTATTTGATATATCTCTGATAATAATTTTCGATTCTTGAACATTAGTTACTGTATAACTTCTCGCGTTTTTTGAGAATGTAAAACCTCAATAGTTTGAGGAGCAGTGCTATCAATGCTAATAACAATCTTATCTTAATTACTTATATACAATTTATATGAAAATATTAAACAAACATTTAATAAAGATATATAGCTTTACCAATTCAAATAATCTACAGCTTCAGAAATATTTAGATTCATATATACTCATGTGGCAGTTGTTGATGACAGATAGTATGAACCTGAGTAACAATTTATCCTAAGGTCTATTAAGAATGCTAATGAAAAGAAATAACAATATGTTTTGTAATTTTATTATTATTACAAGGGGGTCGTTGAAACCCGTGCTCAAATAGGAATTTATATTTGACCGTATAGGTCAAATACATATAGTTAATTGGATTCAATTAACTTTTCTTTTCCATAAATTTCGTGCTATGCACTATGTCTTGATAACTCATATAATAATAAAATTTATTAAGAATCCTATTTCCAACATTAGATATTCACTTCTGTTATTAATGGTTCATTTTGAAATTAGTTACTTTTCTACTTCTTGTAGTGATAACAATTCTTATTTACTTCGATTCCCTATGCAATACACAAATTATTGGCATGAATTTGGAGATATATCTAATAGAGATATTTATGTCTCTTTTATTTATATCGCATTACTTTCCAGTTCCTTTTTTGGATAGGGAATAAGAATCATATAATATTAAGAATTCTTATAGGAAATGAGAATTGATATACATCCAAACAAAAAAGGAGTAAGCCATGTAAGAAACTACTTACCCTCTCGTTAAGCCACGTAGGAAAGAGAAAACATGAAGGGATAAGAATGAGAATACGACTTTATTATATATATATATATATATATATATATATATATATATATGATTTCTTTCTTGTGTATATCATTCCAATATTATTTTTGAAGTTGCTTTAAAATAATTTTTCTTCTTTCCTTTTATGAGCCTACTACTTTTATTTTGTTGAAGAATTTTTAATACTAATTTATACCTAATCAAATTATAGATATTTGCATGACAAAGTTATTATGGTTGCATGTTCCATCTTGAAAACTATTGAGATTTAAATTTTAGAGATTTTAAATGCGCAGACCTTACTATTTACATGCTCATTTGTAATTGAAAAAATTGGATTTCTAAATTAAACTACAAATTAAAAATTAATATTCTTAAGCACTTGTAAATTATTTGAAAATATTAAGATGTTTCCCCTTTTTTGTTTTGTCAACATATGGTACTTGGAACTATAAGAAGAATCAAATAAATTTAATAGATGAAAGTATTGTTGTCCAATGAATACATGGGGTGTGAATTTACTGATTTACTTTGGAAAGGCATGGATTTGGCCCCTCCCTTACCTATGTTGTAAAATAGATTGTAATATTTTAGTACCTATTACTAAAGTACTAAAATGATTGTATTTTAAATGAATAATTGTGTCTTTCTATCTCTAATCAATAAATTTATGGATGTTATGGTAAAATATAATACATTTCGTCATAACAATCGAAACTTTTTTTAATGTCGCGACTTCATTTAGATATCACAGATTGCTTATAGGTGAGCTGGTAATTTTGTTTAACTAGATTTCATTAACATGAAAGATTTATTATATAACTTTGGGCCTACTCAAATTAGACCATTACCTAATTTCTTTTGCGAGTCGAGTATGAGTTACAAACTAGGGAGCCTAGCTATATTGAGCTTGGGGTCAAAAGAATGGTATTTTATATAAATTAAGTATGAGCATGTCAAAACCCGACTTGCATAACTTTATCGACAAGCCTACTTATCATGTATATCCAACCACAAACAGTAGTAGGTAACTAATCATTTTTAGATAAACTTTCCATTTGCATATATTTAGTATTTCAATAATAAATAATGCATAAAGATAGGTAAGTAAATGACTTTCATGAGTACATAAACAATAATAGGTAAGTAATCTTTTTTAGATAAACTTTCTATTTGCATATATTTCATATTTAATAATAAATAATATTTAGTGACAGGTAAGTAAACAACTTCCATGAGTACATAAACAGTGGTAGGTAAGTAATTTTTTTTTATATATAACATGCTTTATCATCTTCGTTTACTACATCCTTCGAAAATTGGAATACATGATGGGATCTTCAATGCGGCTCATTTCTTTCTTAATTCTTGCAATTCTTGCTTCCGGGATCCTACTATCAAATGAGGTGATTAGAGCAGAGGGAAAACCTCCTCTTCCAAGATGTGAGGTTAATGATGACTGTTTACCAGTATGTGGTCCATGCAAATTCTGTATCTGCTATAATACTTGGTGTGTTCGCGGTTGCCAGGATGGGGCAGATGTCAAATGGGAACCTCTCAAAGGATAGTCTTGATCGAGAGAATGAAGATGTCGATTGATTTCCTAGTTTGGAGTCCTTTGACACCTTTTTAATTAGTCATGTGTATGCCGCGTAGTACGCAAAGTTTGTTCTTCAATATTATGTTTCCGCTATCCAAGTAATCATCATTTCAATTAAAAAATCTTTTTTACATAAACTTTCTATTTGCATATATTTAGTATTTAAATAATAAATCCTACCCATTAGAAGAGTGGAAGGGTGAGGAACAGTAAAGTGTCGTCCCTCCCAGTGTTCTGCCAGTTCTTTGGTGATTTTGTGCAGCTTTAGGGGTAATTTCGACAAGAGATTTCCCTCGCTGCCTGCTTCTTTCTTTTGTTTTTTCCCCCTCTCCTGTTTAGTGTTTCACCCTTGTGCTGCATGTGAGTTTTTAATGCCCCCAAGCCACAGTTTATTTCGGTTTTGCCATGATATAAACCTAATTAAAAAGAAAAAAACGCATGATGAGCCACAATTTGTTCCTATTTTGCCATGGCTTGAGCCTATTAAATTTATAAAAAAACGCCATGGTGCCTAATTTTGGACTGATACTATCTTTTTTAGCCATTGGGAAAATATAGATTTAGATTAACATTTTAGTATGAGTTCCACTCCAAATTTCGTCTACATTCCTCGCCAAAAAAATCTGCTCCAAATTTTGTCTACACTCCTGACAAAATAATAATAATAATAAAGGTCCCTTGAGTGGCCACTTGTATAACAATTTTTGCACAAATTCAAAAAAAAAAAAGTATAATTTTGTTCCAAATTCAATTGAATATTTTAATACCAATTTGTTCAAAATTTTTTGATTTTGTTGAAAAGAAAACGAAGTATGGTGAGCTTTAATTACTTGCATACATTTTAAATAGTCAAAAAGTAATAATAGCAATAGATGATTAAACAAACAACATATAAAGTCTTGATAAAAAATAATGGTGAGTTTTAATTACTTGTGGAACTTTTGAAAAGTCAAAAAATAATAATAGCAATAGATGATTAAACAAACAACATATAAATCAAAATTTGTTATTTCCTGCCTATTTCTGTGAGTTTTCCCTCCCTTAAATGGCTTTTTTCCTATCTATTTCTTGGAATTAGTAAACATAGCATAACAAAAAAATTCTAGGATTAATTTTGCTCCAAATTTCTCTATATTAGTGAAAGATGCTTGCTATAATGAACATAATCTAATAATCTGACAAAAAAATTCAGGATACATTTTGCTCCAAATTCCTCTATATTGGTAAAAAAAAATAGAAGCTTCCTTGATTGGATGCTAATTTAATGCTCCCATTAACTATTACTATTTTTATGCACCATTTATTTATTTCTTCATTGCTAAAAAAAATTTATGCTATTTTTTTTGTGTTAAATGCACTGAACTCCAATTGTTTCAATGACTTTTAGATAATAGAAAAATAATGTTTATCAGTTGGAAATGACTACACATAGACAATGGAAGAATGAATTTATTTTTTCCTACTTGCTCCTTTGGAAAGCTTTTTGTTTGATGAATTGTGTCCTAATTACTCCCTCCATTCTATTTTGATATTTTTTTTATTTTGCACATAGTTTAAGAAAAGCTGGTTAGCTTTGTCAAAAAAGTAAATCTAGTCTGCTATTTTCTTAAAATACCATTAAACTAATATCAGAAGTATAACTAATTACTATATCTTTACATTAATTACAATAACACTACTATAAAAAATTGTACCATTCAAACCATGAATCTAAGCAATTAATGAATAAAGTAAGTTATACTCATTGATAATAAAGTACATTAAATAAAGATATTTTAGAGAAATTACAATTTAATTATATTTCTCACTTGGAATGTGAACTATAATTTAGGACATATGAAAAAAAGACTATCAAAATGGGATGAATGGATTACTTTGTATTGATGTTAAAAAATGAAAGGTGTAATAAAAGATTCCATGAAATTTTTTCCAAATTTATAAATTTTATTCCACATATTTTCTATTTATATTAAAAGAAAAAAACAAAGGATCTCCTGATTAGACACTTATTCAATACTTTCTAGACAAATCTACTATCATTGTTTTTGTACGTTATTTGTTTATTACTTAGGCCCTATTTAATAATCCAATTTAGCACTTAAACTTAACGCATTCAGATCATAATATGTTCAGACACGTTTGATAATAAAAAATTGAATATCTGAAAAAATTAAGTGGCACTGAATTTCCTAGACAAAACTTGCTTCCAAAAATAAGTAATAAACTAATCACTTATCACTAAGTGTGATATACATTCAAATGTATTTGATTTAACATTTAACAATTTAATAATTTAATGGATTTAGATTTCAGTTTCAGACTTCAGTTTTATCAAGCACACCTTTAATTTTAATAGTATAATAATAATGATATATTTTCTACTGGATATGGTGAACTCCAATTGAATAAATATGACGTGATTAAAAAAGTCATCTCATAGGTTTTACTCCAAATTTCTCTAAATTTCAAAATTTTTCCTTTTTTCCTTTGAATTTAGTCAAACAATTTAATGTTAATTATGCTCCAAATACCTCTCAGTTGCTCACAAAAACATTAAATCATTTATAATTGAAAATATTGAACACCAGTTGAATACAGAGCGCATGATTAAAAAAATTATTTTATATATTTTACTTCACATTTCTCTGCATTTCCGATTTTTTCCTTCTCTTGTTTAAATTTAGTGAAATATTTTACTACCACTTCCACTCCAAAATCCCTTTGTATTTAGATTTCTATTCCTTTCAAATTTTTTCCTTTTTCCCTTTATGAAATAATTAAAAAGATCCCTTCAATTTTAATGTTCTTTACACACTTTCATCACTACTATTTTTATCCGTTATTTATCTATTTCTTCATTTCAATAGATTAACAATAATAATATCTTTTTTATTGTATATCATCATCTTTGATTTTTAAATTATTTTCCATTTTCCCTCTGTTTTATTTCTCTTAGCGTGCTTTTTTCCTTAGTAATTTCTATTAATAAGCATACTATAACAAATGATTGCATAATAAAAATTTTTTCATTAATAAATATTTCGATAATAATATTATTAAACTTTATTACTAGCCAACTAATAGCATCACTTAATGTTTTTCCTATTACCATAAAACACATGACCCAAAAACAAAAGACATCATCACCAAATCATGGGCAAAGCCACCTACTAATATATAATGATAGGTAAGTAAATAGCTTTTATGAGTACATAAAGAATAATAAGTAAGTAATCGTTTTTAGATAAACTTTCTATTTGCATATATTTGTCATTAAATAATAAATAATATATAGTGATAGGTAAGCAAATAAATCCCATGAGTACATAAACAGTAATAGGTAAGTAATCTTTTTTTACATAAACTTTTTATTGGATATAATTAGTATTTATATGGTAAATAATATATAAGTATATATATATATATTGATAGGTAAATAAATAACTTACCCTGTTATTGTGGATTGGCAACTGGCAAGTTCTTGCAAACCAATATGGAACAAATTATCAAGTTGGTAATTAAATAATAATAGTTAACAAATAAGGATGTCACTTTTTTTTAATTATAATTCTCCATTTATAGATTTAATTATCATGTTCTGCGAAAATATTTTACCTTATCACCTTGAATATGTAAGTTTTAATAATAAAAGGAAAAATAACTTGCTTGGTTTGTGCTCACCATACAAATTTCACAACTTTGTTTGTCGCTTCTTTCTGGATATATAAGCATCAACACATCCTTATATCCTTTTTAACTGTCAAAACAATTATCTCTATATCAATGGCTGAGCAAAAGAAAGTATTCTTTGCTAAAACATAGAGATGGCCAAGTTGAGATTCATCCCATTAGTGTTTGTCCTAGTAGTACTCATTTTGTCCAATGGTATGACATTAGATATTTATATCATTTACATTCCCATATTATAAGAACTCTGATATGTACTTTCATCCATCATCCCTAGAACAAAACCTTTTCATTTTTTACAATGACGAATCTAATCATTTTGACAAATAGCTTTTTCTTGCCCTTTGATAGATGACCTTTCATAGAAAATCCCAAAACCTTTTCTATTTTTATAATGACGAATCTACTCATTATACTAATAACTTTCTCTTGATAGATGAGGTCTTGAATTCGAATTTTTCCTTAAACTTGAATCCCCTGTCTAATCTGGGTGTGTCATAGGGGCGGCGGCATATCCTCCGGTTTAGTGTATTAGCTTGGGTTTTAAATGGCTCGAGTTGGGGCACGTTTCGAGTCACCAAAAAAAATTTCTCTTGCCTTTTGATAGATGACCTTTCATAAAAAAAATGTAATATTTTATAATCTTCAAACTCCCACAATCTTTTCCTCTCACGAGCAAATAAGACTGAAGAAAAACTCAATTATAAATAGTCCTTACAGCTTATTATGTAGTATCGTATTTGTCCTTTGTACATAATTCAATTGAAAAAGATCGCCATCAAAGTGCTTATAGTTGCATTCATATATTGGAGTTCAAATTTAATTGCAAATTATTTAGCTCCAGGATACACATCCCTGCGTGTGGCCGCCAACATTGAGCATTCCCATTCCCATTCCAAGCCTACAATCAACACTTCTACGGATGACCTCAAGCCTATAAAGACTGTGAGTCCGAAGTTGACTTACGGTGTCAAGTCAGAGCCATGCGATCCCTGGTGTTCTCCTTTTTGCATTTGCAGATAATGTGGAGAATGTTAAAGAACAATATTTACTTTGTTAAATTTTAATTAATCCTAAATTATGCCCCGTAAGGGATGTATCAATGATAATAATTGTCTATTAGTAGACATCTATCAATAAATTTGAACCATTTGGAGCAATCTCATTACTGATCTCTTTTTGTGGCACTTTCCTACCAACGAAAAAACCAATAATGATAGAAGTAAAAAGTAAGGACCGCAAATTTGTAAAAACAGCAAAGACCATGGGAACTAGGAAATCATTGGTTAAATGTAGGCATGTCATTGGGTAGGGTTTGGGTTGAATCCCTTTGATCCAGATCCAGACCTAGACCCACACCGTTATGGGTTTGGAAAAATATGTCCAAATCCACACCCTCCCGAATCTAGACATCCAATGGATATCCATTGTATTTTTGTAAACATACTAAAGTAAAAATATATTAAAAATATATATATAAACACCATTCAATTTTTATTTTCAAATAATAAAATTAATATTTAAGAAGCTGAATGCAATATTATGAATTCAAAAAATAACTATAATTGATTGCTTCTATTTATTTTAAAAATTTCAACTATATCTACGTCCAATCTTTCATTTATTTGCCTTTACTTTTTCTCCTTTTTCTGAAATGTTTGTACTAATTACAATGACAACTAGAATTAATTTGAAAATAGGAAACAATCATGAAATCTTACTTTCGATCCAATGACCATTAGAATATTATATAAACTTACTAATATATACCTTTTTTTTTAAAGAAAGGACTTTTATTGCTCAACAAGATCAAAATACATATAGTTCGTGGAAGCCTACTCCAATCTATGGAGACCAAGAAACAGTGGAACTACTTCCGTACAACTTGAACATGCAAGAAAGAAAACTCTCTAGAATCAAGTTGAATCGTGGCCCTAATAGTTCTAGGCAGCTGCTAAAGAGAAGTGCAAAATAGATCCGAAAGAAGATCGTATTGTCGCCAACCTATCTGCGGAGCTATTGTCTTCTCCGAAAATGTGAGAGACAGTAGAAGAAAGATCCGACAACAAACCCGAATTCTTCTCAAAACATTGCAAAGTGGCCACTTCGACATCGCATCGGAGGTAACCAACCTTACCAAGCTTTTTGAGTTCACCTCCACAATCAAGTTACCACCATCTGGGTACTACAGATCTAGAGTCCATGTAGCAATGACAAGCTCTCTGACAGCAAGACATCTGCATCTCCAAACTCCTTATGAAAGGCAAAGATCAAACGTTCCTCATCATCCCTAAGTAAACACCCCCATAGGCACGCCCTCGAGAGACACTTGCATCAGTATTCAACTTGACAAAGTGACTTGCTGGCCTCCTCCACGCCACTAGAATACCCTATACCATCCGTGAAGATCTACTAACAAATCTGGCCTAAGAGTCTCCAAGGTCTCCCTTAAAGATAGACTCCGAAAATATCTTTACCCTTCCTAGTTGCTCCACAAATTGATCAATCATAGCAATAACTTGGGACGCTTCAAATGGTGCACCTACAAAACACACCTGATTCCGCACTTTCCATAGAACCCATAAGATTAATACTGGTAAGGACACTCTAACATGGTCTGTGGATGCAAATGCAGATGAAAAAAACCAAGATAAGATCATGGCAGAGATGGACGTAGGCCTGATGTCCAAAATGCCAAACCAGCAACTGTAATGATTGCAAGTTTCATAAGCCACAGGACCAGTCAAAAATAAATGAGTCAAAGTGTGAGGACCCGAAAATTCTTTTTTTATCTTATTTTATTGGTTTATTTAATTATTTATTCACCCGTTTTCTCCGAATAATTTATTTCAACTATTTTGAATCCATTTTCATGAAACAATGTCTCACTTATATTATTAAAATGTCCCGTTAGCAAATTTAATTTTTTGGAGGTTCGTTTAGTAAGGAATAACAAGTACACGTTTTTTCGAGACAATGTTCGATCCAAGAGTGCAATAATTTTGGAGAATTAAGGATGGTCAATAGTAGACTAAGAAAAGTTAATTGAGGGATTAGATGTGAGTTAATTAATTATATTTTAGTTGCATGAATTGCCCTTAAATTTCACTTTATCGCGCACGAGTCGAAAGTTCACTTATTTCGCATCGGAACGGCTAAGTGGAGATTTGAGAAATTAATACTAGACTACTAAAAGTAAATAATTATAGTGTTAAAGGAAGTACCTTGGAGAATTAGTGCATGAATGTATCAAACCTGAGAAAAAACGGTGGTATGAAACCCGCGCGCGACAACTATTCATAGTTGACTTTTTGCACCCAACATAAAGCTACTTTCTTCCAATCTTCCCTCACAAGTTACAACACACCAAACCCTCCTCTTTGTCTCCATAGTCAGCCGAACCTCAAGAGGAAAAAGGGAAGAAGACAACTCCATTTCTTTGGCTCCAATTTTGCTCCAAAACTTCACCTAATCATCTAGTTCTTGGAGATTCATCTTAACTTGAAGAAAGGCAACATCTTGTGGTGGTTCTTGGAGAGCTTTTAGTGGGAAAAATCTGACTTCATCAAGGGTTTAGTTGCTTGGAAGGTATAAACATCTCCCACCACAACTCTTGTTTTCTTGTTTCATTTTTTGGCTTTGAAGCTTGTAGCTTCCTTCTTGTTGTTGTTGGTTGCATTTGGTTGGTTGAAGTGGGCTCTATGAACTCCCACCTTGGTTATATAAGGACTGCCATAATGTTTATGGGTGTTTTAGAGTGTTTGTGATGAGTTTTAATGGTAGAAACTAGAAGAGGAAAAAGAAAGAGAGAAACCGAGAGGAGAGGGAGAGAGCTGGCCGAAACTGTCCTGCTGTTATCTTGCTTGTATTTCAAACTTTTGTTGGTTATTTGATTGTTAAATTGACTGACATATGTTGTGTTATGTGTGTAGAGTATACCTACCAAAAATCGTTTCAATTGGTTGCTCAAAACTAGAGTTTTCGAAAAGAAAGAAATCTGGAAATGGTAATCTAGGCATCCGAATAGTACCTCTTTGTTTGAACGTATCTCGCTGTACACAAGTCAAAATTGAGTGCCGTTAGTGGCATTCAAAACTAGACATTCATAGCTTTCGAACGGTATAAAAATCACCCGCTAGTTCATTTTGAGTCATCTGTAGTAATTCGGCAAAATTTGCTGTCCTGTTCTGATTGTCTGTCCGAGAGGAAGGAAGAAGCTGTATTTTGTGGCTCTATTTTCTCTCACTTGAGAATTGATTTTGAAAATGATTCCTTCTGATGAAGTGTGGAATTTTGAACTTAGTTTCCAACGCCGCCAACCATTCTTAATTTGAATTTGTATTGAGTAAGATGTGGCCTGATTTTGAAAGTGCAACAAAGCTGGAAAACTGGAAAGTTTTTCCCTTCTTGCTGGCCGAATGGTCAGGTTTGTTGTGAGATGTTTTGTCTCGAAATTTTGATGTCAATTGCTTATTAAATGTTTATAGCACCTTGATTTCAAAAATGGATCAATTTAGGGCTGATTTCATTGTGCAAAATGTTTGGAAAAGAAAGGAAAGCATGAGTGACAAATTAGCCTTGAGAATTTCCTAAACTTTGATAGTTTTGTTAACTGCCTTCCCACTTGAGTTTTTGTGTGAAATTTGATAGAGAGGTAGTCACTTATGGAAGTTTAAGTGTACTAAATTTGGTGGAATTTCAATACCATTTCGATACCCAAATAACGCCCCAAAGACAGCTCTTCAAATCTGGAAATTCACTGTTCATGTAATGAAATTCAACCGATTTTGAACTGTTATATCTTATTACTCAAAACTCTGAATTTAGTTCTGTTTATTATGTTTGAAATTTTGTTTGGAACTCTTATTGTGTTACAAATTTTAAAGGTTGATTCATTGTCTATGAATTTTGCCGAATTTTCAAATATGGCCGAAAAACTAGACTGGTCTTGTCTTGCTTGTTTAAATCAGCAACTTTGAGCTGAAAAATGAATGTTTTCTGTTTGGAACCATGTAAAAGTGTCTTCTAGGAACTTTTAGTACTTTGGATCTAGTTTCCAACGGTATAAATTTTTTCATTTTTGGACATACAAAACTCAAGATCTGATTTTACCAAACTTGTCACGCAAAACTGAAATTCTTGATTTCTTAGAAAATGAACTTTTAAGAATTTTCCATCCTCCTTTGCAATTGTTGAACGGTTTTAGGTGTAATTTCATGGTGGAATAAACGGTTCCATTAGAATTTTAAACTTTCATTTCAAATCTTGGTTTCCAAAGGTTAAACCTGTTCTAATGCGTTTTCTTGGTTATTCCACTTTCTTGGTTAATGTCACCTTAATTCTTGGTATTCTTGGTCAAAAAATTCTTGGTATTGGGCAAAAAATTCAACAAGAGCGTCCAAACAGTCCTCTGAGTATCTAGCAAAGATCATTATGTCGTCTGCAAAGGCAAGATACGGCATTTTTTATCATGTTGTGACATAATATCTACTTTACTTCTACATAAACAAATGGAGCAACCCCCGACCAAGGAACTCTGAGGCTAGCAAAAACAATGCCGGTGAGAACGGATCACCTGGACGAATGCCCCATGAAAATTTAAAAAAACTAGCTGGCACGCCATTCATCAACACCGAGAACCAATTATTCGACAAAGTCCAAAAAATCGAATCAATTGCTCAACCATGACACCCAAATTGACGCAACATAAATAAAAGAATGGTCCATTCCACCCAATCATATACCTTTTTCATATCCAGTTTCAACATTAAATTTGGGTTGCTCAATTTTCGATCCAGTTCCACAGCCATTTCCAACGCTAGCAAAATATTATCACTAGTCCAACTGTCCGGGACAAACTCCATCTGCCATGGCGCTATGAATTTGGAAAGCAAAGAATTTATGCAGCAGCCAGGATCTTAGAAAGTATTTTGGAGTTAAAGTTGCATAGAATTATTGGTCTGAATTCTATCCAACACAATGCTCCTGGTAGTTTAGGAATCAGAACAATTGCTGAGTTTGAGAACTCTCTGAATTGATAGGCTCCTTGGTAAAAAGCATGCACCGCTTGTTGAAGGTCCCCACAGATTATTTCACAATACTCCTGGTAGAAGCCTACCTCAAATCCAGGAGCACTCCCCCGTGACATCGAGAATACCACTTCTTTCAACTCCTTCAATGTAAACAATTTCATCAGGAGGTCAATATCTTCTTGAAGCAGATGCGTCAAAGGAAATTTCAGTTGAGGGAAAACCCTACTCATACGATCAGACTGGAATAATTTCTCATAATACCTGACAGCAGACTCTTTAACATGTTTCTTTTCTTCTAGCCACTGACCAGACTCATTTTTTGCTCTAGTGATGAAATTCTTACTGAGGCGTTAGGAAGCCACAGAGTGAAAAAACTTCAAGTTGGCGTGCCCCTCTTTGATCCACTTAATTGTCGATTTTTGTCTCCAATACGTACACACCATCAACAAAGTTCGAGCATGACCTGCACATGCCTCTGCGAATCTCACCCTAAACTCTTCATCACAAATTTGGTCATACCCCCCCTCCCTCAATCTAAACTTCTCCTCCGCACCCTTAACCGAAGAAAAAATGTTTCCAAAACCCCGCGCATTCCATTGTCTAAGATTTAACTTGATATTCGTCAACTTCTGAAAGAAGCCCACCATCTCTCCATCTTGAACAGGATCCTGCCAAGCATCTCTGACGACTGTTAGGAAATTTGGATGTCTTCACCATACATTAATAAAGCAGAAAGACGACCCGCTATGTGTTTGATTTCCACCCTGTATTAGCAAAGGGGCATGATCTGAGCGCCCTCTCAACAAGTGCAATACTTTAGTAGAAGCAAATAATCTTAGCCACTCCACATTCATCAGACCCCAATCCAAGCATTGCCAAATCGTTCCATTCGTCCATGTAAAAGGCGACCCATCAAAGCTGACTTCGGATAAAATGCACTGGAAAATCCTCTAGAATTCGAAGGGGCACCACCATAGCACTTCAGCCTTAGAGATGACGTTGAAGTCCCCCGCCACCATCCAAGGACTAGAAAATTACGATTGTACCATAACCATCATCGTCCATAAATCCCTCCACCCTACTCTCGTGCATTTGGCATAAATTGAAAAAAAATTGAACGTCAATCCCAACCATCCTATTTTCAAATGAACTAATTGCTCGCCAAACATATGAGAACTCAAGGTCACCTCATTCTTCCACAAAACAAGGATTTGATTCTCTAAACAAGACTAATACTTAGAGAACCATAGCACTCGACTAATTGAATTTAACTGAGACATATCGGTCATAGGTTCAAGCAACACCAAAATTTTTATATTATTTTTTGCACAAATGTAATAAAAAAATATTAAAAATCAGTTCAGCAAATACCTCGTATGTTCCAAACAAGAATGTTAATTGCCATCACCATTGGGAATCAAGGAAGACTTAGCATGTGAAAGAAATTGTTGCATGCTCTTATTGTAATTGATCGACCGTCTCGACCATTTTGAAAGATTATTCAACAGTTTTACATCTTTTATTTCGATTGTAGCATCCCGCGGCATGTGAATATCCATAAGAGCCGAATTCTTCAACCCCTACTCCAACGTAGCATGATTAGCCTTTAGTTGTTGAATACATTCAAGAACATCTCTTATCTTAACCAACGATCATGCCAAAAATCAGCAAAACCCTTACCAATACACCACCTAATTTTATTCTTAACCAAAGCACGAATATCTTGTAATCTTCTCCAAACTGGCGGAGATCTCTGAACTTGAACTTTTAGGGGGTAATAGCCGTTAATATATTTCGGGTTCATAAAATTTGCCTGCGGAGATTCCTTCTTCTGCAATCGCCACCATAACTTACATGCAAACGATGAGGACATATTTTCAAAGGGTCAAAATCCAAGCCCATCCTCCTATAATGGATAGCAAACTCTCTCCTATGACATTCAATGTATGCCATTAGACTCCACAGACTTGCCCCATAAAAATGAGTTGCAGATTCTGGCTAATTGTTGGAATACTGACTTGGAAGGCTATACAACCTGTAATAAGTACATAGGTATCGAAGAGAGAACATGTTTCAATAGAATTAATTTACCCACAATTAATAGCAACTGAGAACTCTAGTGGAATAGCCTATCCCTTATTTTAGTGATAATTGAATCAAACAAAATGCACATGATCCTACCCCGAGCAATAGGAGCCCTCAAATAAGTGAAAGGGAAAAGTTGCTATTGAAAGGGTAGATTTGAAACCACCATAGCCACCTGGTTGTCTATTGTCTTTTTAAAATAAAAAATGAACTTTCTTGAGCATTAACCCGCTGGCCCGAATATTCTTGGTATTGGGCAAAAAATTCAGCAAGAGCGTCCGGTCAGTTCTCCGAACATCTAGCAAAGACCGAAATGTCGTCTGCAAAGGCCAAGATGCGGCATTTTTTTATCATACTGGGATATAATAACTATTTTTTTCTATATAAACAAATGGAGTAACCCCCGACCAAGGAAACCTGGACGAAACGCCTATTGAAAATTTAAAAAAACCAGCTGGCATGCCATTAATCAACACCGAGAACCAATTATTTGACAAGGCCCAAAAAATCAAATCAATTGCCCAACCATGAAACCCAAATTGACGCAACATAAATAAAAGAATGGTCCATTCCACCTAGTCATATGCCTTTTCCATGTCCAGTTTCAACATTAAATTTGGGTTGCTCAACTTTCGATCCAGTTCCATGGCCATTTCCTACGCTAGCAAAATATTATCACTAGTCCATTTGTCCGGGACAAACCCTGTTTGCCATGGCACTATGAATTTGGACAGCAAAGAATTAAACCAGTCAGCAAGGATCTTAGAAAGTTTTTGGATCTAAAGTTGCATAGACTTATTGGTCTGAATTCTTTCCAACACAATACTCCTGGTAGTTTAGGAATCAAAACAATTGCCGAACTTGAGAACCCTCTGAGCTGCTAGGCTCCTTAGTAAAAAACATGCACCGCTTGTAGAAGGTCCCTACAGATTATTTCCCGACACTCCTGGTAAAAGCCTACCCCAAACCCAGGAGCACTCCCCCGTGATATTGAGAACACCACTTCTTTCTACTCTTCCAATGTAGACAATTTGATCAGGAGGTCATTATCTTCCTGAAGCAGATACGTCAAAGGAAATTCCAACTGAGGGAAAACACTACCCATACGGTTAAACTTGAATAATTTCCCATAATACCTGACAGCAGATTCTTTAATATGTTTCTCTTCTTCTAACCACTAATCAGACACGTCTTTCACTCTAGTGATGAAATTCTTACTGCGGCGTTAGGAAGCCACAGAGTGAAAAAACTTCAAATTGGCGTGCCACTCTTTGATCCACTTAATTGCCGATTTTTGTCTCCAATACTTACACACCATCGACAAAGCTCGAGCATGACCTGCACGTGCCTCTGCCAATCTCACCCTAAACTCCTCATCACAACTTTGGTCATATCCCCCTCCCACAACCTAAATTTCTCCTCCGCATCCTTAACCGAAGAAAAAATGTTTCCAAAACCCCGCGCATTCCATTGTCTAAGCTTTACCTTGATGTTGGTCAACTTCTGAAAGAAGCCCACCATCACTCCACCTTCAATAGGCTCCTGCCAAGCATCTCTGACAACTGTTAGGAAATCTGAATGTCTTCACCATACATTAAGAAAGCAGAAAGACGTCCCTCTATGTTTTTGATTCCCACACTGTATTAGCAAAGGAGCATGATCTGAGTGCCCTCTCAACAAGTGCAATACTTCAGTACAAGCAAATAACCTTGGCCACTCCGCATTCATCAGAGTCCAATCCAAGTATTGCCACATCGTTCCATTCGTCCATGTAAAAGGCGACCCATCAAAGCTGATTTCGGATAAATTGCACTGGAAAATCCTCTAGAATTCGAAGGGGCACCACCATACCTCTCTTCAGCCTTAGAGATGACGTTGAAATCCCCCGCCACCATCCACGAACTAGAAAATTGCGATTGTACCATAGCCATCATCCTCCATAAATCCCTCCGCCCTACTCTCGTGCATTTGACATAAACTGCAAAAAAATTGAACGTCAACCCCAACTATCTTATTTCCAAGTGAACTAATTGCTCGCCAAACGTATGAGAACTCAAGGTCACCTCATCCTTCCACAAAACCCGGATTTTATTCTCCAAAGAAGACTAATACTTAGAGAACCATAGCACTCGACTAATTGAATTTAACTGAGATGTATCGGTCATAGGTTCAAGCACACAAAATCTTTATATTATTTTTTGCACAAATGTAATAAAAAAAACATTGAGAATCAGTTCGGGAAATGCCTTGTATGTTCCAAACAAGAATGTTAATGGTCATCATCATTGGGAATCAAAGAAGACTTAGCTTGTGAAAGAAATTGTTGCATGCGCTTATTGTAATTGATCGACCGCCCTAACCATTTTGAAAGGTAATTCAACAGCTCTACATCTTTTGCATCTATTGTAGCACCCCGCGGCATATGAATATCCATAAGAGCTGAATTTTTCACTACTCCAACGTAGCGTGATTAGTCTTTAGTTGTTGAATAGATTCAAGAACATCTCCTATCATATCCATAGATTTCCTCCGGCATAGTAGCAACACTCGTGGAGACCCCAATGGAGAATCTTTAGCAAAGAGACTACCATCAGCCTCGGTCGCATCCCCATCCCCCATATCCATCAGCTCTAGAGCCGCAAAGGAATTAGAAGTGTGAATTGGGCTTGTCTCTATGGATGTTTTCAGGTCACACTGCATCTTCCCTCCTACTAGTGTCTTATCAGAACCTCAGAAGGGAGACCTCTCAACCTCCGCCTCCCCCATCAACTCATGCAACTTTGAGCATTCTCCAGCAATCAGCGCATGTGTGTCAGGATTTACCACAACAATCTCGTGTGAGATTTGATCAAACCGATTGGGTTGTATAGCAGCGCATGGCACTTGCAGCTGTCTTTGCCCATCATCCCGCAACAAACCCTTCCCTTTTGAAGCTTGGGACAGCAATCCCATGTTAACAACCTGCTTCTCCCTAACAGGCTGTATTGCTGCCGTTGCCCCATCTTGACAGTGCCCATGGTCCCGCGACACTTCCTTCTTCTTCAGAACTTGAGACTTCGGCACGTACACCTGGTTCACAGGTGTCTGGATCCGCACCTTCTCTTGCTTTGGTTTCAACTCTGGATTCTTCTTGAAGCACTCACCCTCAGCATGCCCCAGTTTCTCGTAAAACCCGCAAAAGCAAGGCCAGTTTTCGTACTCTACCCGTTGCCATTGCCCAAACTCATCATCTCCAATCCATAAGCATTTGATGGGGGGTTTCGCCACATCCACCTCAACAAGCATTCGCGCTATAGATGGCCTTTTCAGCGATGTTGTAGCCGAATCTACCTGTAAAGGGCGACCAAGTAGCGATCCCAGTTTGAGCAGCGGGTAGCGGCACCCAAATTGGAGCAATAAAGGTCTCCTTGTTTACATTGAAATCCATTTAGATATCATCATAGGAGAATTTTGAATGAACCATGTTCTTCGCACGAAGAGCCGCGTATAGTTTTCCTCCAAATTTGGTCGAATAAGAACATGGTGGGAGTCAAGTAATCCAACTGAACACGAACCTTTCGACCCCAAAGAGATGAAGAATTTTCGGATGATATCCATTGGCGGTCTGCTAAGAGGGAATTGCCCAACTAAAATGTTTTTATATAGTGTAGACAATGCCATTATATCTTTCTTTGAGAGTAGTAGCGCTAGCTTTCCGCGATGTAGCCCTAGAGAACCCACATCTGGAGTAGGAGAAACATCCCCGCCCTCAGCCACAACAGCCGCAAAAGACTTCTCCATCGTTCTTGAAGGTCCAACGACGGAGGCGGACAGCCAGATGGCCGCCATGTCTAATTACCTAGCCTAGATAACCCTAAAGCAGTCTCTACAATTGATGTTCGTAGGTAGGCCAATACTCCAATTGATTTGGCATTCCTAGATAATAGAATTAGAGGAAAAAATGAAGCTATTTTAGAAATCCTCAAGGAAACCTAAAATATAAAAATTTGATATCTAATATATATACTAAAATTTCTTATAATTTACAGGACAGAGATTTTGATCTAACACTTTTCTTTAATGTGATATTTTTTCCTTACTAATATATACCTGCCTAGACCCAAATCCTATAAAAGGGTTATAGATTTAGGTAAGGTCTGGTTTTCTATGATCTATATCCAAATCCAAATCCATACCAGACCCTGCCCAGGCCATATATATGTAATTAATTATATATATAGATCATGATTGTAATTAAATTATATAATTTAATTACATATATATGGGTCTGGACAGGGTTTGGTATGGATTTGGATATATATCATAGAAAATCATACCCTGCCCAAATCTATAACTCCTTTATAAGGTTTGGATCTGAGCAAGGTCTGAATTTAAGAAATTAAATTCAAATCCTATGCAAATACTCTAGGTCTGGGTGGAATACTTCACACTCAGACACACATACGCATATTATATATATATATTAGGGCATATATAGTAAGAGGCAAAATTCATACTCCTCCATACTAAATACTCACCCTATACATTTGTTAGACATTAGTGCCATTAGTTTTTATACATTAAACCAAAATTATTTATAGCATTTAAATTATCTTTCTACAGAATGAAAACAGGAACAATAAAAAAAGGATTAAGTTTTTATGCACTAACAATGTAGTGATTTATTTTACTTTTTAGCAGTTTTGGATGTATGCCACATATGCATGATTTGAATTTTAAATTTGAATTAATGTAATGTGCCATGATTTAAACTTTGCTAGTGTAAAAAAAATTATACACTGATAATGTATAAAAAAGTTATCCATAAAAAGGAACAATTGTATCTTTTCTAAAGGAAAAAAATTATATCCTTCAGTCTTTATGTTAGCTCTATAGAGAAATTTCTTTCTGGTATATATCATTCCGATATTTTTTTGAAGTTACTTTAATATAACTTTTCTTCTATCCTTTTATGAACCTACTACTTTTATTTTGTTGAAGAATTTTTAATACTAATTTATACATAATCAAATTATAGATGTTTGCATGAATGTTCCATCTTGAAAACTATTGAGATTTTAATTTTAGAGATTTTAAATGTGCAGACCTTGCTATTTATGTGCTTATTTGTAATTGAAAATTTTGGATTTCTAAATTAAAATATAAATTAAAAATTAATATTCTTAAGCACTTGTAAAGTATTTCAAAATATTCTCTTTTAAGTGGAAACATTTTCCCCCTTTTTTTTGTTTTGTCAACATATGATAATTGGAACAATAAGAAGAATCAAATAAATTTAATAGATGAAAGAATTGTTGTCCATGGAGTACATGGGGTGTGGATTTATTGATTTAGTTTTGGAGAGGCATGAATTTGGCCCCTCTGATAGATATATTGTGAAATAGATTGTAATATTTTAGTACCCATTACTAAAGTACTAAAATGGCTGTATTTTAAATGAATAATTTTATGGGAAATTTTGTTCTTTCTATCTCTAGTCAATAAATTTATGAATGTTATGTAAAATATAATATTTTTCGTTATCAACTTCGAAACTTTTTTGATGTTGCGACTTTATTTAGATGTCATAGATTGCTTATGGGTAAGCTGGTTATTTCATTTAACTAGATTTCATTAACATGAAAGATATATTATGTAACTTTGGGCCTACTCGAATCAGACCATTACCTACGTCGAGTATGAGTTACAAACTAGTGAGCCTAGCTATATTGAGCTTGGGGTCAAAAGAATGGTATTTTATGTGAATTAAATTTGAGCATGTCCGACTTGCATAACTTTATCGACAAGCCTACTTATCATTTATATCTAACCATAAACAGTAATAGGTAAGTAATCATTTTTAGATAAACTTTCTATTTGCATATATTTAGTATATTTAAATAAAAAATAATGCATAATGATAGATAAGTAAATAACTTTCATGAGCACATAAACAATAATAGGTAAGTAATCTTTTTTAGATAAACTTTCCATTTGCATATATTTCATATTTAAATAATAAATAAAATATAGTGACAGGTAAGTAAATAAATTCCATGAATACATAAACAATAGTAGGTAAGTAATTTTTTTTTATATATAACATGCTTCATATTATCTTCGTTTACTACATCCTTCAAAAATCGGAATACATGAAGGGATCTTCAATGCGGCTCATTTCTTTCTTAATTCTTGCAATTCTTGCTTCTGGGATCCTACTATCAAATGAGGTGATTAGAGTAGAGGGAAAACCTCCTCTTCCAAGATGTGGGTTAATGATGACTGTTTACCAGTATGTGGGACATGCAAATTCTGTCTCTGCTATAATACTTGGTGCGTTCGTGGTTGCCAGGTCGGGGCAGATGTCAAATGGGAATCTCTCAAAGGATAGTCTTGATCGAGTGAATAAAGATGTCGATTGATTTCCTAGTTTTGGAGTCCTTTGACACTTTTTTAATTAGTCATGTGTATGTTGCATAGTACGTGGAGTTTGTTCTTCAATATTATATGTTTCTGCCATCCAAGTACTCATCATTTCTACAAAATTTTTTTTTTTACATAAACTTTCTATTTGCATATATTTATTATTTAGAAGCGCAGAAGGCTGAGGGACAGTAAAGTGTCGTCCCTCTTGGTGTTTTGCCGGTTCTTTGGTGATTTTGTGTGACCTTAGGGGTAATTTTGGCAGGAGATTTCCCTTGCTGCCTACTTCTTTCTTTTGTTTTTTCTCCTTTCCCGTTTAGTGTTTCACCCTTGTGCTGCATGTGGCTTTTTAATGCCCCCGAGCCACAGTTTATTTCGATTTTTCCATGATCTAAGCCTAATTAAAAAGAAAAAATATGCATGATGAGCCATAATTTGTTCCTGTTTTGCCATGCCTTGAGCCTAATAAATTAAAAAAAAAAAAAGACATGGTGCCTAGTTTTGGACTGATACTCTCTTTTTTACCCATTAGGAAACTATAAATTTAGATTAACATTTTAGTACGAGTTCTGCTCCAAATTTCGTCTGCATTCCTCACCCAAAAAAATCTGCTCCAAATTTTGTCTACACTCCTGAACAAATAATAATAATAATAATAATAATAAAGGGTCTCTTGAGTGGCCACTTATATAACAATCTTTGCACAAATTAAAAAAAAGGCTATAATTTAGGGCAGATGAAGAAAAAGACTATCAAAGAGGGATCAATGGATTACTTTGTATTGATGTTAATAAATGAAGGGTGTAATAAAAGATTCAAAAATTTGTTCCAAATTTATAAATTTTATTCCAAATATTTCTATTTATATTAAAAGAAAAAAACAAAGGATCTCCTGATTAGACACTTATTCAATACTTTCTAGACAAATCTACTATGATTGTTTCTGTATATTCTTTGTTTATTACTTAGACCCTATTTGATAACCCAATTCGACACTTAAACTTAACGAATTCAAATCTTAATATGTTCAGACACGTTTGTTAATCAAAAATTGAACATTTGAAAGAATTAAGTGGCACTGAATTCCCCAAAAATAAATAATAAGCTATTCACTTATCACTGAATATGACATACACTCGAATGTATTTGATTTAATACTTAACAATTCAATAATTTAATGGGTTTAGATTTCAGTTTTCAAACTTCAGTTTTTTCAAACACACTCTTAATTTTAGTAGTATAATAATAGTGATATCTTCTCTATTGGATATGGCGAACTCCAATTGAATAAACATGACGTGATTAAAAAATCATCTCATAGATTTTACTCCAAATTTCTCTAAATTTCAAAATTTTCCTTTTTTCTTTGAATTTAGTTAAACAAGTTAGTGCTAATTATGCTCCAAATACCTCTCAATTCCTCACAAAAATATTAAATCATTTATAATTGAATATATTGACCCCAGTTGAATACAAAGCGCATGATTAAATAAATTATTTTATATATTTTACTCCACATTTCTCTACATTTCAGATTTTTTTCCTTCTCTTGTTTAAATTTAGTGAAATATTTTACTACCACTTCCACTCCAATTCCCTTTGTATTTAGATTTCTCTGCATTTAGATTTTTTCCTTTTTCCATTTATGAAGTAATTAAAAAGATCCCTTCAATTTTAATGTTCTTTACACACTTTCATCCCTACCATTTTTGTCCATTATTTATCTATTTCTTCATTTCAATAACATAACAATAATAATATCTTTTTTATTCTATATCATCATCTTTGATTTTTCAATTATTTTCCATTTTCCCCTCTTTTTTATTTCTCTTCAATGTGTTTTTTTCAGTAGTAATTTCTATTAATAAGCATACTATAGCAAATGATTGCATAATAAATATTCCTTTATTAATAAATATTTCAATAATAATATTATTAAACTTGATTACTAGCCAACTAACAGCATCACTTAACATTTTTCCTATTACCATAAAATGTGAGAATTCAAAATTTTTATTTATATATTTATTCAAGCGTTTAAATCATTTAAATATTTTTTTTACTATTTATTCACATGTTTAGTTTCCTATCTTTTCTCAACTTATTCGTTTTAAATCATTTTTTTTGTCTATTAGTAATTTCTTAGTGATTTAATCACTAGTTGGAATAGTAAAAATCTTTTATGCGCACGTTTTAGCGTAGCTACGTTAAATTTTACTAAGACGTACTAGTGCGACCAACTAGTAAAACATGATCATAACCATGAGAGTGTAGTAAGATTTGAATCTTGAAGAAGATTGACAAGACTTAAGAGATGAACCCTATTCTCTCACTATTCATAGTTGACTTTGATTTACTTATAAAACCAAACAAACTCTCCCTTTCTCTCACCACTCTTTCTCTTCTTTTTCCACTCCCCTTGGCCGAACCTTGAGAGAGAGAGAGAGAGAGAGTTGGCTGCAATTTCTTCCACCTTTTTTCTTTGATCAAACCCTTAGATAATCACTAAGATTTCTCCTTCATCTCCTCTTCATTTTCCCTTGCTTGTTGGTTGGTTCCTTGGGGCAAAAGAGGAGGAAGGAAAAGCTTTGCATCTTGCCAATCAACTCTTGTTCCAAGTAAGATCTTCACCCTAACATCATTCCCCTTGTGGAGTTGAGAGGTTGGCTTTGATGTGAAGTTTGTCTTGTGATATTTTTTATGTTGGAAGTTTGGAGGAAATGGTTGCTATATATATTGCTAAAGATGCCTTGAGTTATAGTTGAAAATTTGTAGTTGTTATGATTGAAAAGGTTGTATCTTTTGTGAGTTAAAATTTGGAATGTGTACTGAAAATTTTCTGGAAGCTAGCTGAGAGAAGGAGGGACCAAAACTGGATTGTTTTCCCTCTTTTGTAGTTGTAACTTTAGCAAAGATTGCTTTAATTACTTGCTTAGATGTTGATTCATGTATGTGAGGCTGATTCGAGCAAAAAGTTTGAGTTTTAAACGGTGAAATTGTAGTTTGCTTCAAGATATGTTAGTTGTTGAACTTTCGCAGTGGTCACTGTACAGACTTAGGGAAACTGTCATTCGTATCTTGGTGTAAAAAAATTCAAATTGAGTTCCACTTGTTGCGTTTGAAACTAGATTCAGAGCTTTCTACCGTGAAATTTTTAGAATTTTTCTCAATTCCTATGAATATTTATGATTTTCCAAAATTGACTGAATTTTCACACCTACTCTGTTTTTCTACCTGATGAAGCAGCAACTTGAGACTGGAATTTGACTGATTTGTGGACAGAATCTTACAAATGTGTCTTCTGGGAAAATGTAGTCCTTTGAGTCTATTTTCCAATGGTATAAAGTTTATAAATTTTGGACTTAAGAAACTTGAGATATAATTTTCCAACAGCATCATGCAAAACTAAAGAAAATTCTGTTTTTCTAAAGTTGTTCTTGCTTTCATTTTCAACTTCAAGTTGGAGTTGTTAAACCATTTTTAGTCTGGTTCTATGATTGAAATTGAGGTTTTCTCACAACTTTATGCCTTTGAGTTGAATAGTGATAGTTGATTGTTCGACACCGAGTTTCCCTACTAGCCTTAGTCATTATTCGAATAGTGCGTGGCATCCTTATTTGATGGTGCTAACGGTTTAGTATAGGATGGTAAGACTTATGAAAAAGAATTCTAACTATAACTTGGTACTTAGATGGTGAAATTGTGGCATTTAGACCACCATGCCTTGTTAACCCTAGATTACTACTTATACGTGGGGTTTTCGCTTAAAACTAGGGTGTTTTAAAGAACGAGTGACTTTTCTTCCCGAGTCGCTTGTTGAATGTTTTGACAAGAGTAAACGTTAGTATATCACCTTACTATATCCTTACCTCATTTGAAAGCTTTTTTTTTTGTCCCATTTAAATTTGTATTTTTGACTTTAGCATCAAAAGTTTTTTCCTTGTGGTTTGAGCAAGAATAAATGATACTTTTTGACTAAAAACTTGCACTTGGGGGTTCAACTACTTTATTCAAATGTTTTAAAACGGTGAATTTCTTTAGTTCACTTACCCTATATATTTGATCACAGGTTTCGAAAGCAAACCCGCGGACCCTTTCACCAAGGAAAGTTAACTTTTCTAAATGCGGTGAGTGTTCTAAATGCATGTTGCACTTCATACTTGCTTAACATGCGTGTGCCCTGTGAAATTGCCTGTTATTGAACTGTTTGATATTTGACGTGGGTGAGCATGTACTTTATCTTGCTCAACCCCTTTCTTGCTTGCACTTGTCCTGTTAGTCATTTGGGTTGTTGTCCCATCGACTCTTTATTATGAACTGTTATTCTATGACTATTTGATTGGTTGGTTGGGCTGTTATCCCACCAATACAAATGCATGTTGGGAATTTCAAAACCTTGTTGGCTAATTAATCGAATCAAATCGGCAAGGGTCTGGTCGGTTAGATAACGAGTCCTGGGTCTACGATTTTGTCGAATGGAGTGACATCTCCTCAACTAATTGGTATGCTCGAGTATTACCACCACTGTTTATTGTGACGTGCGGGCTCGGTATAGGGGGTGAAACGGTGAACGGGAATTGGAGTAAAACGGTGTTCTACGGTTATTGGTTTGATAAACGTTGACGGAGTGTCAACTACCTACGAGATGTCCGAGCTACGTGAATCTGGCTTTTGGAAGCCCTTGTATCCTTGAATTGGATTGTTACTTCTTAACTTGTGCTCCAAGTATTTGTCTTATTCTTTCTTGAATTAGTCTTGAATTAAATGTTCTTATTGGTTTGACTGCGTGATTTTCTTCGAATCTCATTAGGCGAAAGCTCATTGTATGTTTGTTTTCCTTAACAGGGAGAAAAATGTTAGCACCCTGAGAGTCGTGAGCGTGTCAGCACTTGATATATTTTGTGTTTCGTACTTTTGAGCTGTAAGCTGAATCTTGAATTATGTATTAAAACATTTTGGAGATGATCGCTTCACCTTGTAATAGTTAGTATTTTATTGGTGATATTGAATGATTTACTCATACTTCTTGTCTTGAGGTATTAGTGAGTTCTGACGAAAGTTGAGCAGGCGGTCCGCCGACTCCTCTGGTTCGCCTTAGGGGAAAGTGGGGTCATCACATAAAACACATGACCCAAAAAAAAAGACACCATCACCAAATTATGGGCAACCCTGCCCGAAGAGTTGGGCAAATCCATCTAGTAATATATAACGATAGGTAATTAAATAACTTTTATGCGTACATAAACAATAATAGGTAAGTAATCTTTTTTAGAAAAACTTTCTATTTGCATATATTTCATATTTAAATAATAAATAATATATAGTGACAAGTAAGTAAATAACTCTCATGAGTACATAAACAATAATGGGTAAGTAATTTATTCTACATAAACTTTCTATTTGGATATAATTAGTATTTATATAGTAAATAATATATATCTATATAGGTAAGTAAATAAGTTACCTTGTTACTATGGATTGGCAACTGGCAAGTTCTTGCAAACCAATATGGAACAGCTTATCAAGTTGGTAATTGAATAATAATAGTTAACAAATAAGGATTTCACTTTTTTTGAATTATATTTCTCCATTTATAGATTTAATTATCAAGTTCTGTGGAAAATAATTTATCTTATCACCTTGAATTTGTAAGTTTAATAATAAAAGGAAAAATAACTTACTGGTTTGTGCTCATCATACAGATTTCACAGAATTGTTTATCGCTTTTTTCTGGCTATATGAGCATCATCACATCCTTATATCTTTTATAACTATCAAAACAATTATCTCTACATCAACAGCTAAGCAAAAGAAAGTATTCTTTGCTAAACATAGAGATGGCCAAGTTGAGATTCATCCCATTAGTGTTCATCCTAGTAGTGCTCATATTGTCCAAAGGTATGAGTTTAGATATTTATATCATTTACATTCCCATATCATAAGAACTCTGATATGTACTTTTTTCTGTCATCCCTAGAACAAAACCTTTTCATTTTTTACAATGACAAATCTAATCATTTTTACAAATAGCTTTTTCTTGCCCTTTGATAGATGACCTTTCATAGAAAATCCCAAAACCTTTTCTATTTTTATAATGATGAATCTACTCATTTTTACTAATAACTTTCTCTTGCCTTTTCATAGATGACCTTTCATTAAAAAAATGTAATATTTTATTAAAAAAATGTAATATTTTATAATCTTCAAACTCCCACAATCTTTTCCTCTCATGAGCGAATAAGACTGAAGAAAAACTCAATTATAAATAGTCTTACAGCTTATTATGCAGTATCATATTTGTCCTTCGTACATAATCCAATTGAAAAAGATCACCATCAAAGTGCTTATAGTTGCATTCATATATTGGTGTTCAAATTTAATTACAGATGATTCAGCTCCAGGATACGCATCCCTGTACGTGGCAGCCAACATTGACCATTCCCATTCCCATTCCCAACCCACAATCAAGACTTCTACGGATGACCTCAAGCCTACAAAGACTGTGAGTCGAAAGTTGACTTTCGATGTCAAGTCAAAGCCGTGCAATCCCTGGTGTTCTCCTTTTTGCATTTGCATATAATGTGGAGAATGTTAAAAAAGAATAATAACTTTGTTAAATGTTAATTAATCCTAAATTATGCCCCATGAGGATGTATCAATGATAATAATTGTCTATTAGTAGACATCTATCAACAAAATTTAAACCATTTGGAGCAATCTCATTACTGACCTCTTTTTGTGGCACTCTCCTGCCAATGAAAAAAACAATAATGATAGAAGTAAAAAGTAAGGATTGCAAATTTGAAAAAACAGCAAAGACCATGGGAACCAGGAAATCATTGGTTAGATGTAGGCATGTTAATGGGTAGAGTTTGGATTGGATTCCTTTGATTCAGGTTCAGACCCATTGAATTTAGATAGATCCAAACCTAGATTTAGACTCTCATGGGTCTGAAAAAATAAGTCCAAATCCACACCCATGTGAATTTGGATATCTAATGGGTGTCCGTTATATTTTTCTAAACACATTAAAGTAAAAATATATAGATTTAAAAAAAAATAGAAACAAAATCCAATTTTTATTTTTAAATAATAAAATTAATATTCAAGAAGTTGAATGAAATATTATAAATTCAAAAAGTAACTATTATCAATTGATTCTATTTATTTTTAAAATTTCAACTATATTTACATCTAATCTTTCATTTATTTGTCTTTACTTTTCTCCTTTTTTTGAAAAAGTTTGTACTAATTACATTGACAACTAGGATTAATTTGAAAAAAAAGAAAACAATCATGAAATCTTACTATATTCAATCCAATGACTATTAGAATATTTTATAAACTTACTAATATATAGATATATATATATATATAATTTAATTGCATATATATGAGTCTGAGTAGGGTTTGGTATGAATTTGGATTTAGATATGGATCATAGAAAACCAAACCCTATCCAAATCCATAACTCTTTTACAGGGTTTGGGTCTGAATTTAACAAATTAAATCCAAATCCTACACAAATACACTGGGTCTAGATTAAATTTGGGTAAGATCTGATCCATTGACATGTCTAGTTAAATGTTTTGTATAAATTGTAATGTTAGATCAAGTATGGAATTTCGAAGAACCTTAAAAAGGCTGCTCGCTTAATTGCTATATGACAGAAATTGAGATACTTGTGTGATCTCGCTTGGTATTAATTAAGTATATATTTTGAAGTATATATTGTCAGATCCCTCTCCCCTGTCTTTGGTTCTTAAATCTAATGATTCCCCTGCTAAAAAAGTGGGTCAAGTATTAACTGTAAGATTGTTTCAAAGGGGCACAAAATCTTACTAAGAAAGAATTCTTTGTTAAGCAATAGTTAATCAAAGTTTCAAAGAAATGACTTCTTGGAAAATCTATATCGATATGTATTTTCGAGGGTTTTCAGCCTAAACTTCCCATTGATCCTCCAACTTCACATGTTTTTTTTTTCTTGGAATTTTGAATTATAAGGTAGGCATTAGAACGTGCACATTATAAAGAATTAGAATGTTCCCCAAATTTAAAAAGAAAGAAATAAATACACTCATACTCACATAAAGCAAATATGAGACTTTTGTTTATATATATTCGAAAAAAAATGAAGTACATTTAATGTAGTCAGCCATCTTTTCCCCTCCCCTAAAATGAAAAGAAAGAAAAACGTGGTATAGGATAAAACAAAAATAATAATAATAGTGAGATGAACAGGGGTGCAAATTTTTACAAAATAATCACCAATATGAGCACGGCCGAACTAATCGGCAAACAAAACATGACTGACCCAGCCCAACTGAAAATTGTCCAATCAAAGCCCATTCTACGAAAACCCAACCTGAAGTTTTAGGCTTTCTAGCCACCTTCCAACGTCCAAAGCAGCTCTATTTCCTATGGTGTCTTGGTTCTGGTCATCCCCTCTTCCACCCCCTTATATTCATTGATTCCAAGAAAATTGTTGAAGCCAGAAACCCTTTTCAAAATCCCATCGAAATCCAATCAAAATCCATCATCGAAGGGAATTAACAATGGTTTGTATTCGCAAGGCAACAGTGGATGACCTATTGGCTATGCAAGCCTGCAATCTCTTCTGTTTACCAGAGAATTACCAGATGAAATACTACTTCTACCACATACTTTCTTGGCCACAGCTCCTCTATGTCGCTGAAGATTATAATGGGAAAATTGTGGGATATGTGTTGGCTAAGATGGAGGAGGAAAGCTCTGAGTGCCATGGCCATATCACTTCTCTTGCTGTTCTGAGGACTCATAGGAAACTTGGTTTGGCTACTAAATTAATGACTGCTGCCCAGAATGCCATGGAGCAAGTGGGTTTTCTTTCTTTTGTTCTATGTTATTTTTTGCTTTTGGATTTTTCCCCTTAAAATTTAAGCTGGATGCATTGATTAAATCTGATATGGGTCGTGCTCATTGTGTCATTTTTTCCCCTAAAGTACATGCTTATGCAAGGAAGTTTGAGTTTAGGTATGGAATCGTCGTTGACTTCGGATGATTTTCGTTTATGCTGTCTGTTCAGAATATTAAATAGATTTCCATATTTGGAGGATTGGAGACCGAGTCTATCAAGATTCCAAGAGTTCTGAATATTTGAACATGTACTTTGTCATGGTCATAAGTCCTACAACTGAACTTTAGGGCAAGTTGGATTTTGGGAAATCTGATTTGAGCTGAAAGATTCGTCCTTTGTGTATCCATTTACAGCCTTATGCAAGAAAGTTTGTCTTTTTATGGATTCATGTTAAATTATGTTGGCTTTTGTTCTCTTTGTGGAGTCTGATAGTATTGCGTGAAGAAAAATCTATTCTCCTTTTGACTCTATATTTCAATAATCTGATTTTGGCCAAACCAATGACAACTGTTTTATGTGTCATAAGCTTGTAAAATTGCCCGTAGCACTTTCTTATGAGAAATATGGGAAATATACAGTCGTTTCTTGAGAAACTTTGTGGTGTTGGGAGTCCATTGTCTACTTTAGGTTTTGGAATTATGTAGCTCACAATTTTAATGTGGTTTGTTGCCTTTCTTAAGTTTTATTGAATCCGTATGGTTGGGGAATAATTTGAAACAGTAGAATTCTTTTGGTTTGTGATGTTGCTTTTATGCATTTCAAGGAAATGAGGTTTTGTGTGGTTTATGTATATCTAAGTATGTTTAATAAAATTCCTTGACTGTTATGTTAGATGAATGTGTTTGGTTCTTTTTGGTAGTAGAATATGAACTAAGGTTTCCATCTTTGGAGGATTGGAGAAAGAGTCATTCAAGGATCCCAATGATCCTGAACAGTACTTGAATATGTACTTATCATGGTCATGAGTGCTAGAACTCAACTCTAGGGGAATTTGATTTTGGGAAATCTGATTTAAGATGAAAGATTCATCCTTTTTGTTCCCATTTACACCAGTATGCAAGAAAGTTTTAGCGTTTTTGTGGATTCTTGTTATATTATGTTAACTCGTGTTCAAGTTGTGGAGTCTGATAGTAAACAAATTCTGTTTTGATTGAACCTTCCAATTGTCTAATATTGCTGAACCAGTGACAAATTGGTTATGGGTTAGAAAGCTATAAAGTTGTCTGTAGCACTTGGTTTCTAATGAGAAAATATAAAATCCTTAGGTGTTGGGATTATTAGCACCCTATTAATGCTTATCTGCTTGGGTGCTGATTATTAGCACCCTTTTGGAGTTGATTATCTGCTTATGTGTTGGGATTATTAGCACCCTATTAATGCGGTATTTTGCTCTTTTAAGTTTCAATGAGTCAGTATAATTGGTGAATGGGGATTGAAATAGTATACCTCTTATTTTGGGTCTGTGACGATACTTTGATGCATTTCAAGGAATGAGTTTTGTTGTGGTTAAAATATACTCAATCATGTTTAGTGAAAATGCTTGACTGTTATTTTAAAATATTTTTCTTTGTTTCTTTTTTGGTATCCAAGTTTGTTCTCGTTTTGCTTTGGAACAGGTGTTCGGAGCAGAATATGTGTCGCTGCATGTGAGAAAAAGTAATAGGGCTGCATTTAATTTGTACACGGAGACATTGGGCTACAAAATTCATGATGTGGAGGCCAAGTACTATGCAGATGGGGAGGATGCTTATGATATGAGGAAGCAGTTGAAGGGTAAAAAACATCAGCACCATCACCACCACCACCACCACCACCATCATCATCACCATGGTGGTGGCTGTTGCTCTGGAGAAGCTAAGGTCGAAGGAAAAGCAGGTGAGCCGGAAGCAAAGGCAGAGTGATGATGGAGGTAAAATTTGGCTCATCGAGAATATTGCTGAGTTTCTTGTAGGATGGTATTCTTGGTAATACTCAAAGAGAATGTAATCGTAATATTAGTAGCTTTTACTTCTTAAAAGTGTGTCATAACATATTCAAATTTGTGGTTCTCAAACTATGTGCTTGTAATGAAATTGGTTACCTGATGGTGATTAATTTTTCTGAAGCTGATCTATTGATCTCTTAAACCATAAATTAGCTACAAGCATGCTACACATTTAGTATGAAATCCAGAGGATACTTCATTAATCATAGTTGGCTTTTGGTTGCATGTATTACATGATTGTCCAAGCATTAAAACTTTTAACAGCCTATTGAGCTGTAGTTTCTTGGTTTTATACGTGTAACATTTAATGGCAGCTGGAGAGAAGAACTTGGAAGGTCCAATTATGAGATTTGGCTTCATAGATGATGAAAATAGTCAGCAGGAATACAGATCCACTGTAAACCTTCATCAGATGAACTTATTCTCAATAAGAGTTGAATATTCCTTTCTCAGATTTTCCTTGTCTGTGGGTGAAGAATGTGTGCATATTATCTGTTTTTATCTCCAGTGCAATTTAGTGTACACACCTGAACATTGTTGGCATGCTAGATTAAATGGTAGAGGGTTGATATGGTAATTAATTTTTCAGTAGTCTTGGATTGACTAATCCATAAATCATTTGTTGTATACTTGCCTACTGTAGCTGAGAAGTGTAACTTTTGAAATTCTTGTACTGATAATTGGTAGGACTGTGAGTTAGGTGGCAGAGTTAGTCCTCTAATTGGTTCAATTATTGGTTCAATTTAAAGGAGCCTTTGTTTCAACATTTGGTTTTTGCTGAAGATTTCCATAGACAGATGCAGACATAATTTGTTAGCAGGTATCTTGCATTTTCTTTGCACAATAATTGAAAAAAAGGTTCATTTAGTTATCTTTGAAGTGGCTTGGGTTGATAGTATGTCTTCAAGGTTACCTGAACTGAGCGCTAATACTCCACAATGTCCATTGCACACTTTCTCTTAGTTGTTGGTAGTTGTTGAGTTAGTGAAAAGGAGTATGATTTTCCAGATGCTTCATTCAAGGGAGTTAAATATGAGTGAAGATTTATGTGGAATATGATTCTTTTATCTTTTCCAAATTTAGCATATTTTGTACCTGGATTTTTTTGTGTTCAATGACGTGCTGAAGTTTTTTAATGTGACAGTTTATTATAGGCTGACAATTTTTCCTTGATCAATGTCATGATATTGGTAAAATGATTGTGCATAGGTCATGGATCAATGAATAGTTTGATCTATCAATCAAGTATACTCACCTTCTAAATCTGGAATTATTTGGAATTTGAATTTATTTGTGGTACATGAGAGTTTTAGAGACCAGCAAGTCATATAGCATGAAAAGTTTAATATAAGGGATCATTAGATGGTAATCTCTTATCGTATGGCTTTTGCTGATTTCCGTGGAGACATGCCACCATGAAATGAACAGGTGGTGTTTTCTGTTTGTAGGCTCTATCAAGTTTAAAAGGAAAGATTTTTCTTAAGATTTATTTCAAATATATTTTTAGCCATTTCGGATTATTAGTATATTTTCAACTTAAGAGTCATCTCTCCAATTGCGACCTCATTTTCTTGTACTGTTGATTGAGTTTGAATTCTGCATCTTCCTTTTCGTAGTTTTTGGTGTATCACTAGACTTTTGTATTAACGATCAGTTTTAGTAATGATGAAAGATTATTGGTTTCCAGTATAAGATAAATGATCATTTGTATGTATCTTCTCTGTACTTGCACAAAAGTAACAGAAGTTTGGTTCAATGGATATATGTCGTGTCTCTATATGGACAATTTTATACTCCTATGCATGCTCACGTATGCTGTGCTTTGAGAGGACGTTTGACATGGGTAACTTGTGTACATTGTGTAAGTTTTTCGAGAAACCTTTGGGGAAAAAAAAAAGTTATGTCGAGAAAATTAATTTGGCAGGCAGCATGAACCCGTGGCTTAAAACTGCTGTTTTTTTTCCTTTTCCCTTGCTTTCTTTTCCGGAGAAACCCAATGGCTGGTGATGGAATCAGAATTGTCAATAATTAAAGTAGTCCAGCTTAGATTTAGGTTTAATCGTTACTGTAAATACAGTCTACTACTTGTTTGAAGGTCTTTGGGAACATGGGTTTTTCTTAGCCAAATTATGAGACTGAATTGTTGGCTCAGGTATATTGTTGTCGTGTCTCCTAGACAATTTCCCACATTCAGGACTTTTTTGGCTCATCTGATTGACGGAGAATGCAGGCCATTGACATCTTGCTTGTTGGCGTCTTTAGCCTGTATTATTGCTTCTGATCTGTTTAACAAACATAATTTAAAGCTGGTGCACTCCAAGGAATACCTATGTGGTCTATATAACTCAATAAATTTATGGCTTTGTTAAGCCTGAACTATCTCCATTAGACTGGAATTTGTAGACAGCAAAGGTGACAACAATTATTTTCTGGCGACTCGTGGGACGTGAAGAAATTGAAATAGCTACTCTTAGAAACGAAATGAGCTGCTGCTAGAGAGGGTACTAAGTGCTTGCTTGTTTTGTAGGTGGTAAAAGATGTTTAGATTTTAAACCAAATTTAGGATGAATTTTCTGTGTATTGTATCCCTTGCATTTCAATTGTTAACATGAAGTTGAAGGATAACTGATTTAAGTTTGGGCCAATCCAAATATGGCTCAAGACTCAATCATTTCTTGGATCAAGAATGAGTTTTACATTTGTGAACGAGTTGAGATTAGGGTCAAGAATATAATTATTTTTTTAAATATGAATTGAGTTTAAACATGCTAAAATCCAACTCATAAAACTCAATTGATAGGCCTAGTTGCAACCTACCAATCTCCACCATCAATTTCACCCTAAATTTTCTTCCATCAATACACCCCACTAATTTTATATCTAAACTCTCCACCTACAAGCCAACGCCCACCTCTATGCACCTAAATGCCACACTGTATCTAATGTAATTGCTTCCGATTTTAGTAACTCTCCACAATTTGCCTCATGAATCCGCCACTCTAATTAGATTTTTTTTCAGCTTTTTATCAAGCTTGGACTCTATTTTTTTTTAAGAAATTCATTCCTGTCTTTTCTTAATCCATGTAGTGCATAATTTATCATATTTTGAATTGTGTATGATCCATATTGGGTATCTAAATTAAGTTTGGTTGGTTTTGCCTATTGGGATTTCTTAGGAAAGAGGGCCCTATTAAAAATTTTGATTTTTGGGCTGAATGATGCATTTTCATCAACTAGGATGGGTGCACGTGCCTTGCACGATTTTCTATACTTTGTTAACTATTATCTATCAACATTGCTAGTGCACAGTGGAAACTTGTGAGATGGACAATTAAATTTCTAACTCGCAAGTCCATGGAAAATTTGTTGTAAAAATTTAATGGGTTTGGTAGGCACTAGTTAAGAGGCTTTAGGTGTTAGCTTTTATTTATTTATTTATTTATTTTTTTGTATAAGTGTTGTTAATTTGGAAAAATGTTTGGATGTAGTATCTGCAATAAATGCGAGTGCTTGCATCTGTGTAATAAATATAGTAAATTTGATATAAATTAAGCATACTAACAAGGTTCCCACTCCAACACCCTATAAAAAATCCAAGCAAGTATCAAATAAGCCAATATGAGGCCATAACTTATAAGCCAAGCTAACATGGAAGCAAGAGTTTGGATTATTATTTTGGCGTGAGTTTTTGGATATGGGGCACAAACGGTCATCAGATGGATTGTTTAGGAGCGGTCCTCTCACATGTTCCAACAAGAGGCTCAGCAAGAGCCACGTCACAAGGGAATAAGTAAGAGACGAAACGATCTCGTTTCAATTAGTAAGGCTTAAAAAATAAAAAAGATGTTTTACTTTAATAGATTTCGTCACAAAGCATTAGGACTTTGTTCCATAGAATCCCGCCCAAATGAACAGGAAGCAGTAATTGAAACAAAAAAAAGTCCCTTGCATTCCCTCCAAAATAATTGCCAATATTCATTCATCCACAACTCTAGAAAATAGGACAAGATAGCATATGACAAAATAACATCGTAGAATAAGAAAGTTTCAGACCAAGGGCAAAGAAGAAAAATGGTGGAAATGCATTGTCACCTAACATAAATTACAATGAGGAGAAGGAAGAAATAGTGGCAAAAAGGGATAGTCTCGGAAGTGTGAAATCTAAAAAAGCTTAGGGAAGATGAACCCAAATTATAAAGTGGGAGATGGGGAATACGGAGCAAAGACTAAGCAGAGACATACCCAGGTAATAATATTGCAAGCTTATCACATAATTTGCATATTTTGACAATGATGTGGAATAAGTTTACTTGTACTTGTTTTAGGCCCACAACTTGCTTGAAACACTATAAAAAAAATAAAATAGAAAGTTTGTTCGGAAAACTATATGAATACTAGGAGTTAAATATGTTGATGGACCATATAAAAGAGGAAAGTGGAAGAAAATTTTGCACAACAAGTGTTTGTGAAAAAGTAAAGGACAATTGTCCAACCAATTATTGGTAGGAATTGCTAGTAGAGGATAAACAAAAGTCATGGGTTTCCACAATAATAAGAATGGTATATTCATTATACAAACCATATGAGAAACTTTCCACAATAAGTGAGGAGGTTTTGGGCAAGTAAAAGAATAGGGAAATTTAAAAGTTGATTTTTTTGGGTAAGCAAGCAAATCTTATGGTGTATATACTATTATTTGGTGTTTATGGGTGATCACTTTGGGATAAACTGAGACACATACGAAGAGAAAAAGTAAGCGAAATGGCTCGTCAAAAGTAGATATATATATAGGTGAAGATATTTAGATGTGTATGTCCTAATATCATGTTAGATAGCAAATATTTTTTTAGATGAACTAATGATAGTGGAGAAACAGTGGGATGCAATGTAAATCAGTAATTGGCACTAATTGCTTTACAATTGATTAGCATTACTGTTGATTGGGATTTGTATGTGTTATGCTAAATTTACACAGTGTTCAATGTGCCTCACCTACTGTTAAAAATTGGTTACAAGATTATTACGGGGTGCCTATACATTTTGTTGGTTACGTATTACGTCACGTGACTAATTAGTGACATTGAAGCAATGCTTTGATGCAATTGAAAATCAATAATTTATTAACATAACAATATTAAAACAAGGTATGGAAGATTGACAACAGGAGAAAAATTTAAAAAGAAAGGGGGAAGGAGATAGGGAAGTGCACACAATAAATTAGCATTAACTGTTGTTACCTCATGTTTGTGAATTGGTACCTATTCGTATAGTAGCAATCTAGTTGACATGGATTACTTCAAAATTGATTGCAATGGGTGTAGATTCTAGGTTATGTGTATTAGTCCGAATGTACATATTGTTCAGTATACCTGACATAGTGAAAAAGAATGGTTACAATGTATTTTAGTAGCATGCCTTTATATCATGTTGAATACCTATTGTTTTATGTGAACAAAGAGTGACAGTGTAGCAATACTCTCATACGGTTGTAAATTAGTAATCCATTAGCATAATTATATTTAAGCAAAATCAAGAAGATTGACAATAGAAGAGAAAACATAAAAGCAAGGAGAGGGAAGGGAAGTGCAACACTATGAATCATTAATAGTTGTTACTTAATATTTGTCACTTGATACTTATTTGTATAGTAGCAACCCGGTATTTGAATTTCATGGAGTTAAATTTGATTGGTATGAGTGTGGGTTATAGTATGTATGTGTTAGATTGAATATTCTTGACGTTGAGTGTACTGAATATGCTATATCATACTTAGTAGTGCATTTAGAATGTATTTGACTATAACAACATAAGCAGCAGCATCCCTTAGCAACTGAGAGAGATGTGGCTGGCGAAGCACCCCTAACAAAGTCCACCATAGGTGAGTTTGATTCACAATTAACCTTAGCAAGCTAATCTAATCAAGTAATTACTATTGATGGCAATGCGATAGATATTTATGCAGCTGAATTAAAGGCTCCGAAAAGCATTTCAGAGATCTCACTACCATTATAACTAGCCTCACATTCTGGGGGTCATGCTTATAGTGGTCAGATGGCACAAACACTAGCACAGTTGGCTTTGCGAAACATAAAAAGGAAAGGTTAGTGTAAGTTGAGAATTTAAATATTCTATGTGATAATTAATTGCAATTACTTTCTATTTTCCATTTGTAATCAATTTGGCTTAAACTATCGCTCACTAGATTAAGTACTGGCATTTACTGCTTTGGTTTACCTGTCATCTCCTAAACAATTCAATATTTTGTCTATTTTGCTTACCAATGTGATAAATAGAACTATGCACTTGGGTTGCTCATGGCGACAAAGTTTCGAAGGGAAATTGACTTCAGTAGTTTTGCCTTCAATGTTGTCGATATTCCTCACCTATCACCCGATAACGTGTAATTTTCTGGCGACTTTAATATTCATGTTGAAATACCCAAATCACTGGAGCGAAAGGTTGGCTGTGCATCATTTAGATTTATTGAAATTGCTCATATCCCATAACCTGCAAAGCTAGTTGTTTATATATTGAATACCTTTTGTGGAAAAATGAATGATTGGAGTTAAAAAATTTTGTAGGAAAATGATACCAAGTATTGGTTGCTATACACAGCTTAGCTATGTACTTCAGAGCACAATGCTAACTTCAAGAAAATCATAATGACCTTGCAGATTCCAAATAGAACGAGCCTAACTCTTATCGATGCTTGAAGTCGAATGTACACTGAAATGACCGCTTGCAAGTTAATAAACAAATGACTATATTCAGATAGTTTTTGTTTTTGTTAAGGTCAATAGATGGAAAAAGTTCATCCATGTTAGAAATATAATATCATTTTTTTGTAAATTTGTGAATGCAATAAAAATAAATAGTATTGTAGTTGTGTACCTCTTTGTGGCAATTATTAGAGTTATTGTCCAGCACATATGTTTGACTAATTATTGGATTTCAATTGATTCCATTAAACAAAATAAAAGTTCTTCTAATACACTAAATGAATTGGTGATATTTGAGCACTGTGTAGTACTTTTACATGAACAAATTGATCATGTCAAATTTAGTGTTTATGTGCTTACATAACAGGAAATAAAGTGTTCTTGATCAGTAGAATGCCGTTTACACAAGTTGTACATTCTTATTAATCACTTGTACAACCTCACAACACAAGCGTCATAAATTTAGCACTACTTGAATTTAGCAATTTAGGATTCCTAACATACCATGAAAACAAACCATTCCTGATTGGTGTAATACCATCTATACAATTTGTAACTCCTTATTAATTATTTATGCAATTTCACAATACAAGTGTGATAAATTTAGAATTACCTAAGTTTTAGGAATTCGGGATTCCTAATGTAACACAAAATAATCTATTTTCAATCAGTATAAAACCATCTACATAAGTTATACATCCTTATTAATTGCTTTTACAACCTTACAACACAAGCATCAAATTTAGCACTACCTGAGTTCTAACAATTTTGGATTCCTGGCACAATATGAAAATAAATCGTTCCTGATCAGTGTAACACTGTCTACACAGTTTGCAACTCCTTATTAATTGCTTGTGTAACCTTACAACACAAGTGTAATAAACTTAGGATTACCTAAATTCTAGCAATTTTGGGCTTCTAATGTAACACAAAATAAACGATTCCTAATTAGTATAAACACTATCTACACAAGTTGTATATCTTCACTAATTGCTCGTACAACTTCACAAGACAAGCATCATAAATTTAGCACCACCTAAATTCTAGCAATTTAGCATTCCTGACACAATACCTAACTAGTGTAACATTGTCTACACAATTTGTAAGTCCTTATTAATAACTTCTACAACCTCACAACACAAGTGTAATAAATTTAGAACTACCTAAATTCTAGCAATTTAGGATTCCTAACATAACACAAAATACACCTTTCTTGATCAGTGTAATACTGTTTACACAAGTGGTACATCCTTATTAATTACATGTACAACTTTACAATATAAGCGTCATAAGTTTAGCACTACCTGAGTTCTACCAATTTAGAATTCCTAACATAATACAAAATACACCTTTCTTGATCAGTGTAATACTATTTACACAAGTGGTACATCCTTATTAATTACATGTACAACTTTACAATATAAGCGTCATAAGTTTAGCACTACCTGAGTTCTAGCAATTTAGGATTCCTAACATAACATGAAAATAAACCATTTCTAATCGGTGTAACATCATCTGCACAATTTGTAACTCCTTATTAATTGCTTGTAAAATCTCACAACATAAGTGTGATAAATTTAGGACAACCTAAGTTCTAGCAATTTAGGATTCTTAATGTAACATGAAATAATTTGTTCTTGATCAATATAACATTGTCTACACAGGTTGTACGTCCTTAATAATTGCTTGTACAACCTCAAAATACAAGTGTGATAAATTTAGTAGCTGCTCAGGTAGGTTCTAATCATAATAATTGTGTTTCTATTATGAAATTATACAAATAGTAAAAACTATATTACAAGCCATTTCAAGAACATTATATCCATTCCTCGCCCTCTATGAACAATTTGCAAATCTGATTAAGATGAATATAAATAATTTCATGTTTTGTAATTCACTTTAAACTCTAAAAATTTACACAACTGATTTGTCGGTGCTACAAACAAAGATCCATAAAAATTTATTGGTCGATGTTACAATGTTAACATTGTTCTTATGGCTGGTTGGATGCGACTTCTATTGTCTCCTGGCTATGGTGACAGTAATAAACCAACTTACACATTAAATCACTGTCAATTAAACATAACAAAGGAGGAGGGTTGTACAAGCACAACAATGTTACTCAAATCTTCTTCAACAAATACAATTATAGATTACTTGGACTAATAATAGGACTGCATTGCTTGCCTTTTCGTGTAAATTTGGTGAAATTGTCAAAGAGATCTAAACTTTTCACAAAATGCAACAAAAATATTGTGAGTGAGAAAGGTTCATTTACAATAACTTATCAGCTATAACAAGTACCTTGAATAATTGCAAAGAAAGCTATATAGTACCCTTGACAAAACTATATTTGTTGTAAAATTTATAGGCATTATCTTCTGTGTCAAACTTCATTCCTAATTGTGGAGTTCCACCTTTTGTCCAGTTGCTGCTTTCCACAATGCCAATTCCTAAAAGTCACGCATGTACGTTAGTTATCACAATATGACCCATTTAATGTACAAGTTGTGCGAAAAGGTTTTACATGATTATCAATTACATATAGGGTATATCCAATCAGACACCCATTGTACAACTATATGAACTCCATGTAGCCAATGAACAACAGTATAGTAAGTTCATTCTCACTTTATGTGTCATACACATGACATGACAGTACATAAGAACCAATAACCAAATGCAAATTTAAGTAATAGGCTAACTACTATAAATTTATGGCTACGCCAGCATACAAAACATACAACACTACACCATACCCACTAACAATGTGCACACTTTACAAAAATATGGAAATATGAACTATACCAAAGTTTCTAAAATGCAATCTAGCTCACATATCTACATTTGCTGCGCTATACAAACTATGTAAGGAAGAGAAAGGTGAAGACTTAATTATACTCAGACTACAAATTAACAAATTGCAACTCACAAGGTCTACACTTCTAAAAACACCATGTTCATAAGGTATATCATGTAAATTAGCACTAAATTATGCAAAAGCAAATCCAACCCAAGATGTTGCACGAGTTTGAGACTTCTACAACTAGTAAAAAGGTGTGCATATCATTGCCCTTCATTTTACAATATACATACCGTAATTTTCACCTAACAAGAAGATGTACACTATGGAAAACTTATTGTACACAACCACACACCATGTGTACACTTAGTTCTTTATTGATGAGTAACAAATTACACACTCTAACAGACACAAAGTACATCACTTAGTTCTTTATATATGTCGTGCCATCCACTTAATAGCTTATGATTTACTTATAAATCATATCTGGGCAATGCATACTCTCTAAGGCACGATGACAAAGTAACGAAATTTGCACATGTGCACTCATACCAAACTAGTGTAACTATTGCATCGCTTTTTGTACAAACACATAAACACAATGATTGGCCATCACATAATTGCTCATCATTTTATCATATAGTCCTCATACACAAACTTTACAAATGATTTCTTTCGCCGATTACGATTGTGTATTTTTGAGTCCACAAGTAACCACAACTCAATAAATGAGTTAGTGCCATTACCTTCGTCGGACTCCGACATTGTGTTTGAACACCATGCTGTATATGGTTTGCTTCAAATCGCTGTACACTTTACCGAATTTGTTGGAGATGGATATAGCTATATTTGGCCTTTTCTCTATTTCATATCACCCTCATTATGCTTGGTGGTCGGAATATTGTGTGGTACAAAGTTACTGTACCTTTCTTCTCGATGATTCCATAGTTGAAATCCACTACCAACATAAGAAAGACAAAGTGCACCTTCCTTCTTCAGTTCAAATTACCCCACACATCTCCTTCCAATAGATTCTGCCCTCCTCCCCAAAACTTAATGTATGCAAGTTTATCTTTCTACTCATGTTTTCTTTTTCCTAGCTAGACAGGGAATGGTGTTTTGTTCAATATTATGGTAGGTGATTTTTCCCGGGTTTCATTTCAAAGTTACAAACCAAATCACAAATTCATTTCAAATTTTGAAATTTTGAAAAGCCCGTTTGGCTCTAACAGAGTCTGTTAGGGTAAGCAATCCCTTTTATTTTTTTCATTAGCCTAACTAATTGAAACGAGGTCGTTTTGGCTTTGCTTATTCCTTGGCGACGTGGCTATTGCTGGATCTCTTGTTTCGTAATGTGAGAGGACCGCTCCTAAACGATTCCTCTGATGACCGTTTGTGCCCCATATCCTGAGTTTTTCTAACTGGTGTTCATTGGGCATTCATTAAACTAAAGCTGATTTTAATTGAAAAAATAAGATGACCAAATTGCCTATATGTGTTGCACACATAAACTTTTGTGCTAATTAAATAATTTTTTGATGTAATTAATTACTTTGCTTATAAAGATTAAAAAATAAAAAGATCATATTAGCCATAACCAAATTCCTTTTTAGGCATTATCTATTTAGTGGGTGAAAAAAATCAAATTATTTTCCTATCAAGCATAAAAACGACCTTATGTGGGTTCTTACGTGGGTTTGATATGTTAAGACAAAATATTTCTTTCGGATTGTAACTTGTAATCCTGTGGAATACATTACTAAGGAAATCTAGATTGAGTATTTATTTATATTGCAATTAGGTGATACTAAAATAAGAAATAAGTAATGACCAGTATAGGATAAGGATACGTTATGTTAATTTCAATCCTTGTATTTATTCATGTTATTTTCAAGTTTTGTTTCTAAGGATGAAAAATAATCTTGGAGATGCTTCCGCAAGAAAAGATAAACACGTACACTGCACGTGCATTTCTAAACAAGTACAATGGTAAATACCAATTTAGTTCTTGTTCCTCTAGGCTAATACCTCAATTGCACTTTATCTCTCTTAACTCAAAATAGAGGCACTCCTCCCCCCCTCCCCCTTCATGTTTTTGGATAAAAGTATCCCTTCTATATTATTATTTTCTTTCATTTTCTCCATTTTGTCCTTTTTTTACTTGTTCCTTTTTTTTTTGTTTTTCTCTCTTTTCGTTTCTCAAACGTGATCAACTACTTTTTCTTCTCTTTTCTATTATTATCTATACATTAATTTTAATCTTCCTAAACTAATTCTTTATTTATTTCTAACTTTTTTACTTTTTGTTCTTGGAAGTAATAATAACCATAAAATCTATGATATACCAAAGTATATGTTACACATGTGTGTAGATTATTTTATGTATTAATTAAATCAATATGTTTAGAGATTTGAATAAAATAATTTCTAATAACAATAGTAACAAATTCATATCGTAATAACAAAATGTTTAATCAACTATACATAAACAAAAGTAAATAAAAATATAAAGTACTTTATTTTTTTGTGATATACTTTTAGATATTAAGTAATTTAAAGTCCTTATTTGCTAATATTCTAAATAGTTAAATTGCTAGTAATATACACTTTTTTATTATGACAAACATATATCAATTTTTAAACTATACAGCTTGTATTGAATTTTCTAATACTGTAAATAACTAAAACAAGAATGAAATTATGAGTAAAAGATAATTACAATATTATAATAAGTATACAAATTAGTAATACAAATCATATTGCTATTTTCAAGAAATAAAGTAATTTGCACAATTTTGCTCATTTATAACCATAATTCGGTGATAAGCACGAACACTGCACGTATCAACTCAAGTAGAGCTATAATTGAATCGAACTGCGTGTGACTTGACTGAGTTCGAGTCAAGTATAAGTAGCTCAATTGGCCTAGCAAGTCGAGTTCAAGTATTTAGTAGCAAGGTTTGAGACTCGTTGAGCCTTATCAAGTTTTTTTAATTTTAATTCTTTAATATATTATTATTATGAAATTATCCTTATGCCTACAAGAGTAGTTGAATTTACAAAATGTTACTCTTCATACGAAATTTTTTGAAGGGTGGTAACGTCTTTACACTCCAAAAATTGTCATGAGCAATGAAATCCCCAAATCGAGCAATATTTTCTATCTTCATATTAGGGCTTCCAATCTCTATCTCCATCTCCGATGCACCAATCTCCATCTCCAATTAGGGTTTCCAAGAACTACAATATTCCCTATTCTCCATATCCGATTGAATCAAAATCCCCAATTCCTCTCCATTCTCAAAATCTATTAAGAATAGAAATAGAGAGAGGGACAAAGCTGATCTTAGTGTAAGAGCTTATTGCCAGAGTTGGTCTGTGAGCTTGTTGTCGTAGCTTGCAGTCAAGCAGCATGGAGAGCTTGCAGCTGGAGCTGGAGTTTTTGGTGGTTTGTCATCCATCGATGAAGTAGTGAAGAATAGAGCCATAGACTGTGAGAATAGTAGTTGAAAGTTTGAAGTCCGAGGCATACAATCTTGTCAAAATTAACTGAAAATGCTATTGATGTGGGAAAGATTTCTATTGATGTGGCTTGTATTATAGTTTGTGCAATTTAACTGAAAATGGGTATTATAATTTGTGGGATGTTATTGGTTTTTTCTGGATAATATTTGTTTGCTTCAAATATTTTTGACAAAAATTTGAAAAGCTATGAAAGAATTAGTTACAGATTGATGTAAGATGTAAATAGAATATACATAAGGTTCTAAAACTTTTCTTGCATAGGTAAAACAATGCTGTGAGAGATTTGGTATGACATTTAAAACCAATGGAATCAATTGCATATAAGTCCCCATATGTAAAAATATTAAAACTGACAAAATATTATTGATACAATACCATTTCAGGAGTTTAATAACCAAGCAACTACAGTCTAGACAAAAGCAAACTAACACCCTAGCACTTTTTAAATTATCAAATTTTTATTAAAGTGTCATCTCTATTTCGTATCAGTGAAGGTCATTACCATTTAGTTTGATTCAATAATCTAATTTGTCATAAATCTAAGATATGTACATAATAATGTAGAAGTGTATTATACAATAATAAGACTTGTGAAGAAATTGTAGAGATAAGATGAAAAGTACTAAAATTTGAAGAGGTCAAAATGAGCTTGTGTTATGGAATAGCACGTTGGTCAAATAGTGTTGGTCTTAAACTCTTAGTTATTGCTTTTGGAATTTGGATATTAGTTATTGAGAGTTTTTATATAGATGGATAATATTGTAGGAAATTGCAAGGAGGAATAGTGATAGTCAAATAAAGTAGCATTAGGCATTTGCGCTGTGGATAGAACTTGTGTTGCTGGAATCCAAATAGCTCAAGGGAGGTGTGAGTACCAATAAAAAATGATGGAAAATATCCCAACTTCTTCGATAAACATTTTGGTATTAGGTGCCACAGCTGTAAGAGGAGCTCAGCCAACTTAAACCGCTATTCTCAAGGTCTTACGACTCCATTACTAATTACATCTATTGAGAAATGCATCCTGTATTAGTTTTACTTACAACCAAGAGAAGTATTGGCCTAAGTGTTTGTGTGACAATTAAGCAAATTTCTGTTTCTTTTCCCCTTTCTTATTTCTTCTTCTTCCCTGGTGTAGAGCATTTAAAATAGTAGCAATGAAACTAAAATTGAACTACACTAAACATCTTTCTAACATATAGCTAAAATATTGTCTTTCTAATATATAGTTAAAAGTTAAAACTAGAAACCAAAGACAATCTAGACAGAAACTAGAAACTAAAACTAGTTAAAGATGGAAACCAAAGCTAGAAACTAAAACCAGTTAAAGCTAGAAACTAAATCTAGAATGAAAATGATGAGCCATATTGTTAAAACTAGAAACTGAAACTAAAAACTAAGACCTTTATGGCTGCATTCAACAGTTAAGTGGTAATTCATTGAATTTCCTTTATTGCTATCACAGCCATAGGTATCGGTATTAGTCTGCCTAAGGTGTAATTCATCCCATGTACTTGTTTGGAGGCTGCTGAATTTACCACTCCACTACAACTAGATAGCCTAATCTTTGTGAGTCTTGAGAATGGGGGAGTTGCGGGGAGCTGTGAGAGATGCTTTGGGTGATGAGGGAGCACTTGCGGGAGATAGGAGAGATAAAAATACTATAGAATCAATTGACCTAACCGAAGGAGATGATGAATCTCGCATTCCTAAAAGAACCAAGACATCTGATGCCTGGGATGACTACAAGGAATTCCACGAAAATGGTCATTACTATGCCATTTGCTTGCATTGCAACAAGAAATTATCTAGAGACTAAACTAAATAAACCACGAACATGTGGAGGCATCAGAGCTCTTCCCCAACTAGAAAAGCAAAGATTAGAAAGAAGCAACTGACAAAGTTAAATTTCAGCCTTCCGATTCTACTTTACAAGCAGTTCCACCCCTGCATTCGGGTAAAGTGGACATAGAAAAAATGCATGAAGTAGTTGCCTGCTGGATTCTAATACACGAACATCCCTTCAGCATTTTAGAGGAAAAGTGATTCAACCTAATGATGAAACGGATGATGCCTAAGTGGACTAAGATCTCACGTGTAACGGGAAAGAATGATTGTGTCCAACTTTTTGAGTTGGAGAAAAAGAAGCTGAAAAACTCTTAATGTGCACTAATAAAGTGAACCTCACAATAGATATGTGTAAGTCTAAAAACCAGAGGATCGAGTACATGGTGCTCACTAGGCACTGGATTGATCAAAGCTGAAAGCTGCAAAAGCGAGTTCTTAGCTTTGTCTACATACTTCCACCAAGAAGATGAATTCAAATCTCAGCTACAATTTTTAAATGTGTCAAAGACTGGGGATTGAGAATAAGATTTATACAGTTTCTATGGATAATGCAGCTACCAATGAGAACAAGATTTATATCAGCCTCAACACTCTACAAATCTTTCATATTGGTTCTCTCTCTTTATCATAGTCACCCGTCGAAAGAAAGGATGTGTCTTGTTACAAATTAATCATTATCTCTTCTATTCAAGATTTCTTTTTCTCGTCTTAGTTTACAGATCAAGAGTTTGTAGATGCTAATTTGAAATCTTGATGAACAATTAAAATTTTACGTTGAAGTTTTAATCAGTTTCTTAGATTGGATTCCAATAAATTATTATTATTATTATTATTATTATTATTATTATTATTATTATTATTATTGTTATTATTGTTATTGTTATTATTGTTATTGTTATTATTGTTATTGTTATTATTGTTATTGTTATTATTGTTATTGTTATTATTGTTATTGTTCTTATTGTTATTATTGTTATTGTTATTATTGTTATTATTATTATTCTTATTATTATTATTATTATTATTATTCTATAGTTTATCAAAAAAAAAAGATGACTTTCTTTTCTTTTCTATTTTCCCTTTATTTTTGGTTATTTTTTCCATTCTTCTTTTTATTATTGTTATTATTATTATTGTTATTATTATTATTATTATTATTATTATTATTATTATTATTCTATAGTTTATCAAAAAAAAAAAGATGACTTTCTTTTCTTTTCTATTTTCCCTTTATTTTTGGTTATTTTTTCCATTCTTCTTTTCCTTTATCTTCACTCTTTCCTCTAAAATCTATTTTTCCCGAAGAAGTTAAGTGTAATTTGTCACTATTTAAAATTGTAGAAATTGAGATTCATCCATTTGGCATTCTTGCTCAAATCCAACCTGATCAATCCAAATGCAACCAATAATTCTTTTCAAATAAACTCAATTTTATAAGCATTGAATCCAAATTCATCAATCCAAACGCAATCCACAACTATTTTCAATAAGACCTTTCTATAAGCGGTGAATCACCAAGCAAGTGCAATCAACGTAATCCTTTTCAATGAAACTTGAACCACCAACCACGTGCAATCTAAGTAGTTCTCTAAGGGTCTATTTGGTATCCTTTTTTCATAATTTTATTCAACAATTTTTTTTCAGCTTTCCTAAAATGACCCTCTAAAAATACTCACGAAGTTTTTGAAAAACTCCAACATAAAAAAATATACTAAAAAAATACCCACACCATTCCACTACCATCTTCCACAATACTGTCACTACCATCGCTACGTTCCCCTCTTCCTTCTTTTCTCCTCTCTCACTCCTCACTGCTATTATCCCCTCCCTCCCCTTCAAAGTTTCTTTCCCTTCATCTGCATCTTCTTCTTTCCTTCCCCTCTCCACTACTGCCTCCCACTCACTGCCCTTTCTTTTTTTCTTTTTCCCTCCCCCTTCTTGCAAATCTCGCCCACATCTCTTGTCCAATCTAGACCAGATCTAGTCTAGATTGCGATCCACAGCAAATTGTGATTTGGACCAAATCCAGTCCAGATCGGGCAGAAAAGAGGGTCGGGGGTCATAGAAAGAGTTCATGCAGAGAAAAGGGTTGGGGTCGTGGAAATGGGGAGGGAGGGAGGAGAAAGGGAAAGAGGGAGGAGGAGAAGACAGAAAGAGATAGAAGGAGAAAGAGTGATAAAAAGAAAAAATAAAGGGGAAGAGAGAGGGTGACAATTGTGGATAGTGGAAGAGCAGATTAGGGGAAAGGGGATTAGTGGGAAAAGACAGGGGAGGTGGACGGGGGTTAGGGAAAAGGAGGAGACGGGATAAAATGGAATGGAAGGAAAGGAGAGGAAAGCAAAATAGGGAAAGAGGGGGATAAAGGTGACAAGGAGGCGAAATGGAAGAGGAGGAGATGTGGGGTGGCACAGAAAGGGGGAAGACGAGGGGGGTTAGCTACTAGAGGGGGAGAGATGGTGGTAGTTGTTATTAGGGGTTGTGGGGGGAGGATAGCAGTGGGTCCTAGAGAGTGTCGCATCCAGAGTAGATGGTGTGGATTAAGTGTGATGTTGACAGGTGTCGAGTTTGTACAATAATAAATAACTATTCGAGAAAAATAAAGATTTTGTAAATAGTGGTGAGTAGGGTTATACCCACAGGGATTGGAGAAAATCTATTCCTTTCTAGACTAAAATTACGAGAGGGGAATTTTGTAAATTTAAAAGTATCTAATTAATCACTAAATCTTGAGTACTAAATAAAAAATCAACAAATTGCAGAAATAACTAAAAGTCAAATGAACAACACAATAAGCGAGAATTAAATTAACAGGAGACGCGACTCTAACGAAAGGTATAACTTCTCAACCACGGTTCATACAACTGATCACTGATGCAAAAATAATTCAAATATTTACTCATAGATTGGTTATAGTCATCAACAAACGCTGACAACCAACTCTTTCTTACTTTTTCGATAGTCAAGGTACGACCATTGATTATTCCCCTAATTAAGGAACAACCCTAGGTACGACCTTAGAATTTAATTCCTCAATCGCATTAAGAATTAAAAAAGCTCAATTCTAACCAACAAACACGCTATGAGGGTTTGTTTAATTTAGATCATACATTTCCCTAATATGGGACTAATCACGCTAATTGCCACTACTGCTAATCGATTAAACAATTACGGATTTAATCAATTAACTGGCAGTAAATTATTAAGTTAATTCGAATATCGGCCCCTTGACATTCAAACAACAAAATAATCATGAGAAATTAAAGCAGAAAATGTACAAATACCAATGAATGAAAGAAAGCAATAAAATTAATTCGATCTTACAGATGTCTGAAACCGTGACTTCAAGTCAACCCTTGACTAAAAAAAGGGATTTAGCTCCGCATCATGGAGAAAATTTCACACGACTTCATTGAATCTGATTGCATATGGTTTTCTCTAAAACTAACAAAAAGCAAGAAGAATAATGAAACAAGTGACAGCCATCTGATACTTCAAAGAGTCCCTGCCGAAATTGTTGCTGGCCAACTCCTAATCAAACGGGAATCCGGCTTTCCTCTTTCTCCCTTTGTTTCCCACTTAACATCAACTACTAATAATAAGACATGTTCCCCAAAATAGAAACAGGAAACTACTAAAGATAATATTCCAAGTTTCCTAATCCAATACTGAAACTAATAATGAAAATTAAAATCTTCAAAGTCTTCCTCTAAAAGCTGCCCTGAGTTCGATTTGGACTTGGAAACCGGCCTCGAACATGCCACCATCAAATTAACTAGAAAATTACCCCTTTTAATCATGCTTTGCTCATTTTCCTACAATTAGCACCATTAACCAAATATAAGTAGAATCCATCAATTAAATAAATATTTTGCTAAAATCAAGGGAAAAATAATCATAAATTAAATAGCGATTTTGCACCTTATCAATTCCCCTCCCCCCTACACCTAGACCATATTTGTTCTCAAGCATGAGAACAATAGTTCAACAAATAAACTCAAACAACTCAAACCATCTATTGCCAAGATACAATTAACCCCCGTCAAGCCTTAGCGGCTAAGTTCCAAGACATATTCTCCGATTAGTTCCTAAAATAAAAAAACTCTTCCAGTTCTCAACTAACTAATCTAAGATATTAGAATATCAAACTGGCATTTATCAGTAAACGGGTCAACTTTTAACCAAAATCTCAACATTAAACCCATGGATTAGCAGGTACAATTCCATTTTTTTCATGTTCTCTCTCTCTTTTTTTTCTTTTATTTTGACAGAATAGGGCTTAGTCCATAGCCAATCAAGTTTTTTGACGTGAACTCCAACATCTACAAAATGAAGGAACCCGGTTACTCAACTTTTCATCGCTTTAGGACCATATACTCATAGATATCGCCACTTTTTGACGGGAAAGTCGACATTTTTTGTGAAAACTCCCGATTATTAGGTGACGACACTAGCGGAGTATAGCCAAATAGCATTTAAATAGCACCCAAAATAAACAGTAAATAAATAAAGAAAAATTTCAGAGAACCTGTTTTGTTTTCCAAACATGGAGAACTAAAGTTAATATTTGACCAATTCACATAGTAAATACCAGAAAATATTCACACTGCCTAAAACAATTAGTCAAGAACCGCAAAAGTCACAAAATTTTTAACATTTACCAAAGAGATATGCTTAGACTTCACCATGTCAACTCAACTCATAAGAAAATTTAGCAATAGAAAAGTTTGAACCATCTAATCATTGTTGATCACAACCAACTATAAAACTGTCCAAAAATAACAAAAAAAATAAAACACCTAAAATGAACAGTACCCACTATAGTAGCATTCCCCTACACCTAATCATTACATTGTCCCCAATGTAACAAAAAAGAACAAAAAGAAAGAGAAGGGGCAACGAGACTTCTCTGAGCACCGGACAGGGAGGTTCCGGACAGCTATGGAATAGACGAGAATGGCAGTGTGAAACCCACATGGTGGAAGAATGCCGCAAAAATTGAAGATTGAAAAGCACAATCCTAATAGCAATACCAAACACTCGAGAAAACCAATTAAATAACTTCAATTTCACCAGTGACCACGACCAGCAGTGAAACACCAATTTAGCACTAGCACCAGAAATTAAGGAGATAGAAAGTAATAGCAGTCCAACTATCCACTAACACTTTTTCACCAAATAAACCCAACTAGCAAAGACAGAGTCTCATAGATTCAGGGATATGGGCATAACAATATTGAAAAGGAAGGAACAAGAGTACCAATATGAGTGGTGGTCGGGGAAAGTGAAACGAGCAGGCGGCAACTAGTGGCGATTCAGCGGTGCTGGCTAGTGAACTCCAAAAGGAGTGTGGCTGATAGTGGTGATAGCAATACGATGCGATGGCGAAGTGTGAGGTGCGAGCAGCAGACTTAAACAGAAGCGGCAGCAAGGGTTTCAGGTGTGGGCAGGGGAGAAGAAAGAAAATAGAAAGAAGGAAGAAAGAAAGAAAGAAAATAGAAAGAAGGAAGAAAGAAAGAAGAAGGAAAAGGAAAATAATATTTTTTCTTTTCAATTTATTTTACCCTTCCCTAGGACAAGACGTGGGCACGTCCTGTTAGTAGAAACCCTTCTGATGATGAAATTGATGCATTACTAGTTACTACGTACTACGTACTCTCTAGGCATGGGCGCGTCATGTTGTCAAGTATGCTCCAAAATCGAAATATGATCTCTCCAACCAAGTAAGCGTGGGCACATCATATTGGTCGAAACACTTCTAAAGGTGGAATGGAGAATTATAGTATTACCACGTGCCCTCTAGGCGTGTGCACGTCTTGTCGGGAGAAAGTCTGCTAATTATCAATAACGAAAAATTAAACCATCAAATGTGCAAAATCTAAAAGAAACATGTTGAAACACAGAAGAAAAAAAATAACAAACAACAAAAAAAATGAACTGGATTGCCTCCCAATAAGTGTCTTTTTTTAATGTTTTTGGCTAGACATTGCCAATTGCCCTTAGTGCTCATAAGTTGGGCATTCAAGTTGCATCATCACCACCTCTTCCACTAGAAACCCTTCATAGTAAGGTTTGAGATGGTGCCCATTGACAACAAATTTCTTCTCAGTCTTTAAACTCTGTATTTTTACTGCACGATAATGGAAAATGTTTGTAACTATAAAAGAATCTATCCAACGAGAGCGCAATTTACCAGGAACAAGTCAAAGTCTAGAATGATAAAGAAGAACTTTCTGCCTGACTAAGAATAATTTCCTAGATATTTGCTTGTCATGAAAGACTTTGTTTCTCTTCTTATAGATCACGGCACTCTCGTAAGCTTTATTATATATTTCTTCCAACTCTTACAACTGTAATTTTCTATGAACTCCTGCTTCATCATGATCCATATTACATTGTTTCACAGCTTAGAATGTCTTGTGCTCGAACTCTACTGGAAGATGGCACAGTTTCCCAAATACCAACCTATAGGGAGACATCCCTATAGGAGTCTTATATGCAGTTCAATAGGTCCACAGTGCATCCTCTAACCTTAAACTCCAATCTTTTCTATAAGGATGAATTATTTTTTTCAAAATGGACTTGATCTCCTTGTTCGGCACTTCAACCTGACCATTTATCTGAGAGTAATAAGACATCGAAAAAGTTGCAGCTTATACCTATGTTGTAGAATTCCAAAAATGTGGATTACCACATGCTCACTTCCTCATCATTTTAGGTCTTGCTTCTAAGCTCTACTCAACAGAATCATACGACCAAATTATATCAGCTGAGTTGCCCGACCTTGTGGAACAAAAACACTTGTTTAAAATGGTCCAAAAACACATGATACATGACCCATGTGATGACAAAAAACCTGGTAATTTTTGTATGCAAGGAACTGCTACCAAAAAATGCAAAAACAAGTACCTTAAGGAATGTGCAGAAAAAACATTGCATGGTGAAAACTCTTATCCAATTTATAGGCGAAGAAATAATGGAAGAAAATTCTTTGTACGAGGTCATGAATTGGATAATAGGTGGGTAGTACCGTACAATGCCTATCTTCTAGCAAAATTCAATTGTCCTATTAATGTGGAAATTTGCTCAACAATAAAGGTAGTGAAATACACATACAAATATATATACAAGGGCCATGATAAAATTCATTTCTTGGTGAATTCTGATACTAACTCTTCTGAAATAGATGAAATCAGGGAATACCAAGCCGCAAGGTGGGTATCTCCGATGGAGGCTATTTGGCAAATTTACAAGTTTTCCCTATTTGATATATATCCAGCAGTGATCCGTCTTCAACTTCACTTAGAAAATTATCAATCAATGACTTTTAAGGATGATGATGACCTGTGAGATCTGATGAAAAACAAACATGCCAAAACAGTATGCTGACTGAATTCTTTAGAATGAATGCTACAGATCCAACAACAAAGAAATTAAAATGTACCTACAAAGAATTTCCTGAATATTTTGTATGGTACCCTGGAAAGAAAAATGTTTAGAAACAAAGAAACTGCATAGAGAGAATTGTAACTGCAAATCCAACGGAGGGAGAACGATTTTTCTTAAGACTATTATTGCTGAATGTGAAGGGTCCTAAGTCATTTGCTAATCTAAAATCATTCAATGGTGTTACTGTCGACACATTTAGAGAAGCTGCAATCATGAGAGGTTTATTTGAATCAAACAATCCTCAAGCGTAATGTCTAGAAGAGGCAACACTATTCCACATGCCTTATAGTTTTAGAAGGTTGTTTGCTACATTATTAGTTTATTTTCCTCCTGCTGATGCTAGATCATTATGGTTAAAGTTTAAAGATTCCATGTCAGAGACTATCTATCTGCTAATCAAATAGAATATGAAGTCTTAAATGAAATCAGCAGATTTTTAGAGTCCATGGGAAAGAACATCAATACATATTCTTTAATTCCCAGAATATTGAAGTTTGATCAAGTTGAAAAAAATACAAGAGATACATTGAGCGAGATCAGCATAAAAGTTTCAGATAACGATTGATTTGCAATATCTATGTTAAATGAAGAGCAAAAAGCAGCATTTGATTTGATCATTAAAGTTGTCTTTGTCAAAGGTAAGGGCAGTTTTTTTGTTGATGGTCCTAGAGGAACAGGCAAAACATTTTTATATAGAGCACTATTAGCACAAGTGAGGTCAAAAGGATACATAGCATTAGCAACTGCTTCATGTGGAGTTGCAGCAGCTATACTTCCAGGAGGTCGAACCGCACACTCCCGTTTCAAAATTCCACTAGACATGAATCCAAATAAAATGTGCAAAGTGAGTAAACAAAGTTCCTTAGCAAAGCTACTACAACATGCCAAGTTAGTTATTTGGGATGAAGCACCAATGACACATAAAGCAGGGATTGAGGGAGTTGACAAATTATTCAGGGATCTTATGGATAGTTCTGATCTATTTGGATCGAAGGTGATTGTTTTTGGAGGAGATTTCATACCAGTATTACCAGTTGTTGTTAGAGGTTCAGATTCTGATTTTGTTGAGTCCAGTTTAATAAAGTCTTACATCTGGCCACAGTTGCAAAAGATACAATAGTGCAAAATTAGACCCCAATTTCACAGAATATCTACTGCGGATCGGCAATGGAACAGAGCCAGTAATAAAGGATAAAAATGTTGAGATACCTTCAAAAATGCTCATTAGATATTCCACTAAAGAAGAATCATTAGCTACTCTAATCAATACAGTGTATCCAGATTTTTCAATATTTGCTAGCAGCAACTATTCTGGAATCAATAGATCTATCCTGACTACAGGGAATGATTTCGTAGATGAGATCAATGATTCCCTAATTCAGAAATTTCCAGGAGATTTTTTTGACTACATAAGTCATGACACATGCCTAGATCTTTCTCAACAAGCAATTCTAGAAGATTTCATAAATAGCCTCACGCCTAATGGGTTACCTCCACACCACTTAACTCTAAAGCAAAATACACCAATTATGTTGCTTCAGAACATTGATCCACCTGAGGGGCTATGTAATGGCACTAGACTTGTGCGTAGATCATTGAAATCTAATGTAATAGATGTTATTATAAGCTCAAGTGAATTCAGTGGAAAGCAAGTATTTCTGCACAGGATTTGCTTTAGAGTTGAAGATGATCCAAATTGTCCAATCTCCTTTGAAAGGATACAATTTCTTGTACAGCTGTGTTTTGCAATGACTATCAATAAAGCTCAGGGTCAAACTTTAGACTTTGTTGGCCTATATCTTCGTGAGCCTGTATTTTCACATGGCCAACTTTATGTTGCCATTTCAAGAGCTAAAAGTAGCAATTCTATAAAGGTCCCTATAAGATCTCCTATACATAGTGTTACATTGGACATTTTGACTCCAAATATAGTCTATCAAGAAGTTTTGCACTTAGCTAATGCATAGTCTTATTATACATGTTTAAATACATCTGCTGTATGTATTTTATCTATAAATATTTTTTAACATAGTTATTTTCTCAGTTATTTGCAGCAATACTCCAAAGAAAAATGGATAATAACTTGGTTCGGTTATATGAAATCAGCCTAAAATTAAGTGATTTAACCACAATTGGCTAGGTCCTGGAGAAACAGAAACCTTAAGTTTCAAGGAAAGGCCATATCAGAAACTGATCTTTGTTGATGGTAAGGTAATATTTAATTGTCTTCAATCATTTGCTTTTATGATATTTTTCCCTGCTCAGAATTTGATATCTAGATGTTGTGCACTTGACACGTTTAACATCCCATTTTACTTTTTACCAAATTGATATTAAAGTACTGTTATTTTCTATGTCACATTTTCAATGTTTAGCAACCTTGTAACATCTTCATCTGGATTAGTACTAATGCAATTAAACGCACAAAGGTCTTTCCATGAATTTGTAATTGCTGCAAATAGCCAGCTAAATAGTTCCGCTTGTGCAGAGACTTTGAACTCACATGTTATCCTATAACATACCCATTCACAGAGGGCATCTCTTCTATTCCAGGGGAGAAAAGCACAAGCAATGATATATGGTGGTGACATACAATTTTTCGAGAGATATTTCCAGCCATTTTGTAGATACTATATCTCCAATGCCAAACTAGAGACAGTCCAGCCCAGATAAAGTACTTATACTAATGAATATTGTTGGGTTATTGACAATTCAACTGTGCAGCAAGTTCATGAATCAGAGCCTCCAATGCTACCAGATGTCTTCCACTTCAGACCTTATGACAAAATCTATGAGCACATTGATACAAATGAAGAAATAGGTAATATTTGAATCTTCTCATAGTATCCTCTATATGATCATCTGAATTGCCCGCATATTTATACGTCTCAGATCTGCTTGGAGTTGCTATTCACGTTAACCCAAGAAACATGAGAGGACCAACACCTACCAGAGAAATAATCATAGTCAACGAAAGATACACATTCTATCCAATCAATTAAGCATGATAACACACATTCATATAACACCTACTAACTTGTACTTGTAGCTCCCAACCTATTGTCTTGACACTTTGGGGTGAGCATGAATTTGATGAAGGCCAGCAAATATCTGACATGATCCATATACAACCAGTCATTGCTGCTTTAAGAATCAAAGCAACGTCCTATCATAGTAAGTATACGTATTTGAATACATTAATGCTTCAAATTATCTCTATTGTCTATTTTTGAATATATTAAACCCATATTCACTTTCAAATATTGACGAAATTAAACTATTCTCTGTGACACGCAACTTTGAACCTGTCAACAAAGTTTGCAAGTTCTATCTTGATTAATCCTCCAACTGCCCAAGCAAACGCGCTTCGTACTTGGTAATGTTAACCTTTGACATTTAACATAAACTAATAAACACCCTATTCTTAAAGACTGATCTTTACATCATACTTCCATTACCTTATACATTTTCATACATGCAGGTCAAGCAAAAATCAAGAAGCGTTCCTGAAATTCATTGCAGAAAGAACATATGCAGATCGCTTAAATCTCCTCCTAACTCCAGTTGATGACAGAGTTGTCATTATCAAAAACTTGACAACTACAAACACAGTAATCACATAATCTTTATTACCCACATTATATTTAAATTCCATCTAAACAGCTTTACAACACACCAACAGAAACGACCATACTAGATAAGAGGAATACCGAACCTACTTGACCGAAGCCAAAAAATGTGGTACAATTCATGCCCTTTCTACCTTAGAGCAAGACGAAATTTGGAATTTGACTGCACCTCATGCCACAGACGCATTCATGTAAGCCCAAGGTATATGTCCTCTACTGCAGAATTACATTGTTCAAACTTGCCCATTTAAAATCCCTCATACCTCCTTACCTAACTTTTAGTTTAATTAATATGATCCGACATAACAATGCCCTCATTTATAGACAAGATATTCATAACAATCTGAATATTGTGAGAGATAACTGAAATGAACAACCTTTTCATTTTGTTGGTCTATTAATATGCAGCGTATCCCTTGTTGGTCTATATAGACAAGAATGGAAACCAAATTAACATTTATAGAAGAGGGCCATTGCACAGATATTATTGGGTTTGGTACCACCAGGAAAGGATAGCAGCTAATCCCTAGTATTCTGTTATTATTTCTAGTGTGAGGATTTAACTTAATAGAAGAAGGGGATATTGTGGGTTATTCAGGCTTATTTGAAACATCTGGGTATTTATGGTATGCGCAATCATTCTGCAACCGTTTGATGCTTTTGGTACAACTCATATAAGCTTGTGGGTTTGTGTAATTACTGAAATGGCCTTTAGACAGCATAAGTGCGGCTTTTGACATTGACAACCATCTCATCATAACAGATGCAGATTGACAGTCCAGCTTACAGATCACACTGGTTCAGTCACACTCGATCTCAACGGCAATAATGCTGAGCAGCTGCTCCCTTTCACTATTGATGAAATCAAGAAGCAAGAAAGAGAGGTAAACAAACAAATTTAACCTTAAACATGTTTCAACCCCATATCATTAAAACCACTTTTATTCACACACATCTTGTCTAATGCAACTGATCTTTACATTGTAATAATCCATTACAGAACAATCTGGACTACAACACCATTGAGGATTTTATCAAACAAAACAACTTAGTTTGTTTGGTGAAGAAGACCCAAAATACATACAATTCAACAGCTGCAGTCAAGTACATAGCTATCATTGCTCATGTCAAGAATTCAATCCTAGAAGAGCTTGCAATCATAACAAAGTACACTACCAACTACGGAACAACATCAGCATCATGGAATACCGGAAGTGCAATAAGCGCAGCTGAAGTAGCGAAAAAACCAGACCTCAGCTCTCAAGGAACACGAATGGATGTTGCAATACAAGCAGTGGAAACAAAGAAAAGATACAGCTCAACCAATCTGGAAACCTTATCATCTACAAAGTCCAGTGAAGGAACCAGTGGTACAACGCTTGCAAAACAAAATGAAGAAACCACCAAGAAGCAACGCATCTGACTGCTGTCTATTGTAGTATCTACATGATTTTACTACTATTACTATCAGTAAATAAGTAGACATACATGATGTCCTATTGAACGACTCTGCTATCTATCTCGTAGTTTTTACCTGAAACAATTTTATAAATATTTGTCCGTACACCTTTGGGAACTTGCTGCATCTAATTATTTGTCTTTAGGAACTTCCTGATTCTAATATTGGGTGGCATTTATGTTGTTTGCCTTGTTATCACACATGCTTCTAATTATTTATTGCAACATACTATTCTTGCAATGTACTATTATTTGTCCAACAAAAAAATCTTCTTCAATCATAGGTACCAAACACTCGCACGATGCGTGGACACTCCCCCCTAGTATTACTATGGAAATCTAGATTGAGTATCTATTTGCAATGCAGCTTGGTGATACTGAAATAAGAAATAAGTAATGACTGGTATAGGATAAGGACACATTATCTTACTTTCAATCTTTCTATTTATTCATGTTATTTTTATGCTTTTGTTTCGAAGGATGGAAAATAATTTTAGAGTTGCTTCGATGAGAAAAGGTCAACACGTACAATGCACGTATATTTCTAAACAAGTACAATGCACGTACCACTTCAGTTCTTGTACTTCTAGGATAGTACCTCAGTTGCCCTTTATCTCTCTCAACTCAATAAATAGACATTTTGCCCGCCCTCCCCCCTTTATGTTTTGGCGTAATAGTATCTTTTTTTTAAAGCAAAACTCTTTCCTCAATCCCATGCCGCAAAAAAGTTGTGATTAATTTATAACTGTCAGGCTGTATAAACATATTTAGCAATCCAATTAGCCAGAAAAAGATAACTTCTAAACCCGGCAAATGGAAATGAAAATAGTGTAGAACCTTCAACCAAAAAAGGAAAAGCGACAAAGTAGCAGCTGATCACTTCTTCAAAACCCCCTGCTTCTTATCTGAATCGACTGCCTTTCTCGGCCTTTCTTTCTCTCTTCTTCAATGCAGTCATGCGGGCTTTCAGAATGGTTGCATACGAAGTTTAGAATCATTGGTGATCTTTTTGCCATCTGCAGCTCGTATAAGACATTTGTACACAATTTTCTAGGCAACTGTCTTCATCTTATTCCTTTGGAGCTTAGACTTGTCATAGGAGTATTTAAGCATCATCATCCAAACAGAACCCTTTTCTGTGCTTCACTCAAACATGTTAATAAGTTCATTAAGAAGTGCATCTGGCTATAAATGGGCCTTGGCAATATTATTTGGTTGACTAGCTCCGGATGACATCCTAAATATGTTAGTAATGACAGCGTAGTGGCAGAAGGAGTCTGATTGGCAGTCAGAGGTCGGTAGGAGTCTCAAGCAGACATGGTGTTCAGTGACTGTAGCATAATAGTATCCTATCTATATTAATTATTGTTTTATTTTTTCTCCTTTGTTGTCCTTTTTTTACTTGCCCCTTTTCTCTATATTTTTTATTTTTCTCTCTTATCACTTCGCTCATGAGATCAACTACTTTCTTCTTTCTGCTATTATTATCTATACATTAATTTTAATTTTCTTAAACTTATTATTTATTTATTTCTAGCTTTTTTACTTTTTGTTATTGGAAGTAATAACAATCATAAAATCTATTATATAACAAAATATGTGTTATCTATGCGCATAGATTATTTTTGGTATTAATTAAATCAATATGTTTAGAGCTTAGAATAAAACAACTTTTAATAGCGATAGTAACAAATTTAGATTGTAATAACATAGTAGTTAATCAACAATACATAAACAACTAAATAAAGATATTAATTACTTTATGTTTTGGGATATACTTTAAAATATTAAGTAATTTAAATTTCTAGTTTGTTAATATCCTAAATAGTCAAATTGCTATAAATACACTTTTTGATTATGACAGGCATGTATAAATTTTTTAAGTTATACAGCTTATCTTGAATTTTCTAATGTTGTAAATAAATAAAATAAGAATGAAATTATAAGTAAAAGAAGTACAATATTATGATAAGTATACAAATTAGTAATAGAAATCATATCACTATTTCAAGAAATAATGTAATTTATACAATGGCTCATTTATAACCATAATTAGGTTACAAGCGCGAACACTACACGCATCAACTCAAGTTATTGATGTATTTAGTGGAACAATAAAGGAAGCACAATATATGGGTAAAAATAAAGAAAAGCACTTACAAGTAATGCTTATATATGGAAATGCTTTACAGAACCAACTAAAAAAGAAAATGAAACACATAACCTAATAAACAAGATGGAAGAGCATCCACATAACCTAATAAACTATTTACCTTTACTATTTTTTATTTTTAATACTATTTACTAAATAGTGCTTGTACTATCACTTACTATTATTATTTCTGGTCTAACAGTATCCACTGATAGGAAGATGTAATATAATTAATAAATTATTACTAATTAAACTAATTTAAATACTAATCAAATGTAATAAATTAACACTAATTAAATGTAATAAACTACTGATGTAATAGTTATCATTTAAATAAAATATAATCAACTAATAAACTAATACTAATTAAATATAATAAACTATAACTATTTCAAATGACACATGAGATTTGTTTGCAGTACCTATTAAACCAAGTATTGTCGAAGATTCTGGCCGAGCAGCACTAACTTCAGATCTCAGAAGTCCACTGCTTTTTATGATCGACAAAAGAAACTAACGCACACCATTGAGCGAAAATGTGCACGAACTAACACGCTGAACATTAGTGGAAACACAATCTGTATATGGGTTCCTCAAGATTTTCTCTGCAATGGAAGGAAGAAATTAGGGAGACAATGAGTGGAAGGGTGCAAATGGGATTGTGTGAGTCAAATTGACAAATTCGGTGGTGTATTTATAGCCAAACACATTGAGCATTGATTGTATCAACACAATCCAACCGTTCATCTGGAATTAATCAATAGTTAAAAAAATGAAAGTGTATATACCATTGATCATAATTGATCAATGGCCCATAGAGCTTCACCACATTTGTTAATGGATATGGCTCTATCGGCGGGATCTGGATTTTTTTTTTTTAAATCTTTAGCTGAATATGGGCAGGGATTCCAAATGCTGAAATTAAGCCGCATCCACTTTTGGATGCGGCTAAACAGTCGTCGCAGTCAATTTTTTTTAAAAAAATTTTTACACTGTTGATCAACTTCTAATCAATGTTGCAAAAATTTAACTGCATCCAAAACTAGATAAGACTAAGTGGGACGATTAGTAAATTTTTTTTAAAAATTATTATTCATTTAAATTACTGTGCAACTTAAAAAAACTAAAATAAATTCAATTTGTCCAAAACACCAAATTGGTCATGATTTCTTATTTCAGCATTATTTATAGAAATTTGCCTTTAGGTCGTAATAATAAAATAGTTAATCAACTATACATAAACAAAAGAAAATAAAAATATAGATTACTTTATCTTTTGTGATATACTTTTAAATATTAAGTAATTTAATGTTCTTGTTTGCTAATATCCTAAATAGCTAAATTACGAGTAATATACAATATTTTATTAAGACAAGCATATATCAATTTTTAAACTATATAGCTTGCATTGAATTTCTAATACTATAAATAACTAAAACAAGAATAAAAGTATAGTAAAAGATAATTACAATATTATAATAAGTATACATAATAGTAATACAAATCATATCGCTATTTTCAAGAAATAAAGTAATTTACTCAATTTTACTCATTTATAACCATAATTAGGTGAAAAGCACGAATATTGCACATGTCAACTCAAGTAGAACTGTAATTGTGTCCTCGTTGCTCATCATTCCACCTCCATTTCTTTGCTCAGTAGTTGAATGCTACAAGTATTAATTGGATGGATTGTCATATAAAGCAATTGGTATGAGGTCTATGGACATGTATATTGAACTGCATCACCTTTTTTTTTTTGGTTTTCATTTATGGCTCCTCTTTTTGGCATTACTGATTTGGATCAAATATGAGGGATTTCTGTGTGTGTTTGTACATACACATATATGTATATAAAACATGAATTTGATACGTAATTTTGGTTACATTATATTGTTCATAAGAAGCAATATATAATTTGGTATTACGCTGACAAGTCTTCAATGTCTAATTAAATCATCACTTTTTAAAGTACTAAAAAATGTAATCATCTACAAATTTCAAACTTTGGATGTATTATTATGTAACCCTTTTCTTATCTATAGTAAGTTCATATAAATGAAATGCGAGTCTGGAATTTTGATTCTTTCTAGAATTTATACTCCTTTATAATCTATATAAAATGAAACCATGGGTTATCTTTTTTGTAGTTTACACCTATTATCTCAAGTTTTAGATGGAAGCAATCCGTTGACACAAATAGTTCATGGGAGAAAATTGAATCATTTAGGACCCAGAGGAAAAAAAATGAAGAATTGGTATTTGTTTGGTTTTCCCTTCCTTTTGTTTTATTTTGTGATTATGTTGCTCAATCTACCCATTTTACCTTATATTTTGCCATCTAAATTGCTAGGTTCAAGGGATAAAAAAAATCCATAAGATTTTCTCATTTGTAATTACAATTTGGTTATAAGCACGAACACTGCAAAATGTACCTTAAACATGTGAATAGAGTTAGACTTATCAAAATTAGGTAATTTTAATTATGGTATGATCATATGACTGTAGAAATACAGATATTAGGATTTAAGGGTTGTATATTACTGTGAGATTGTATATGTCATATATTTTTGCATCATTTGAAAGTAAATAGTGAAAAAATATAAATACAATATGCAAGAGACTATTTGTGCTGCTTCCCTTTTTTCTGTTTCTCTTTTTGGGTTGTATTGCTTATCCTATCCATTTTACCTTCTTCTTTGCCATCTAAAGTATTAGTTCAAGAAATAATAAAATCTGTAGAATTTTCTCATTCACATCGATAGTTATATCATGAGCACGAATGGCGCATGCTACACCTTAAAAACCTATGGATAGATTTGGATCTTAAAACTTTAAACAACTTAATCATGGTTCATATCATATAGTTGCAAGGAGAAAATTGAATTTTAAATAAAAAAATTGTTCTTCTTATATACTTATGAATTGATTCTTTTGGAGAATTATATATTTGATGCATTATTGACCTAGTGAAATATAGTATACGTATAGTCCAAATATCTATTGAAACACAATCACGACCATTTTCTCTATAGTCCAAATATCTCTTGGTTAGAGTATGTCAATCGAGATTTTGGTATGAGAACAAATGTTGGGAAATACATATGACTAATCTCAGAATGTACAGGCAAAGCAATTCGTTATTTCTATCTTTGCATGGATAAAAAACTATTCTAATCACAATATATGTAGTCCTATAATAGAAGAAGCATGGAGTCAAGGATCATGATACCATGTTTTGAATGCCGATTAATTGGTTTTTTTTTCCTTGAAAGTATAGAAGCAGTGGGAAGAAGCAATCAAACTTGATTTTTTTTCCCCAAAAGTAGAGAAATAGTTTTGGAGAAGTAATAGGGATTAAAAATAAGGGATTGTTGGTTGGAAGCTCAATTGTGATAAACTGAGCCTAGAAATCATCAGCGATAGTAGTGGTTGAGAGGCTATAGCAACAGTAATAACAGTGGTAGAAGAAAGGCAAATTTCTACCAATAATGCTGAATTAGAAAAAAAAAACATATTTTCGTGTTTTGTGGGAATCTCTTCACCACTTAAGGTCATCACATGTCTAAAATGTGACGACCATGAAATATTTTTTTTAAAATTTTTTTGTTATGTGTCATAACTTTGTGGAAAAATTTTTTATTTAAGCCCCATATTTTTTAAAATTTATACAATCGCCGCATCCAGTTTGAATGTGGCAAAGAAAATTTTTTTTTGAGGTATTGCTATCACCACATCCGAACCAGATACAGCAACTGCCAGGTGTCCAAAATGTATTGTTTCCTAACTGTTGATTGGAATTGGGTCAACGGCTAGAAAATGTTCGATATGCACAAGGACGAATTGTTATTTATTATGATTTTTTTAACATGTGATACATTTTAACCGTTGATCAACATTAATCAACAGCTAAAATGCATCATACAAATGGTGCATTAAAAGTAAAAGTGACGGTTGATCGACGGAAATAATAGCAGTTGGATCGACATAGAAATTCTTTATATATACCCACCCAAATTGTTCTATTCACTCTGCACTAGCCCATTTCTCTCCTTCCTCTCTCTTCTCATCCCCATAAACCCCATATCTCTCTCACTCTATCCTCATCCCCATTTCTATTTCTAAGTTGAGACATTTGTGGATTGGGTAGAAATCATCGATGGTAGCTTCTCGAGGAATTTGAGGATTCTATCCTTCATCATTACTATCTATCGGTGGTGGTGGCATTTGTGGATTCTATCAGAAGCAGCTCTTTGAATTGAGTGGGACCGATTGCTCTTTATCTGTCCGGTGAGTATCTTTGGTTAATTTGTGTATTTAGTTAACAATTTTGCTATTATTCGTAGTTAACTTATTTAAATTGATTAGTGATTATTTTAATCATAAAGAATTATGATAATGTTAATTATGTCAATTGTTTAGTAAACATTTACAGCATACAATTATGTTTTGAAAAATATATATTTGATTTAATTAAAAGAACGTTTATTAACTACAAATAAAAACTGTTAACTAAACACACAAATTACCCAAATAAAAAAAATTACTATCAAAAGTGACGAAAAGGATCGAGGAACAAATTTATTTTTAAAGAAAGTTATAGCCAACAAAAGGTTGGAATAAACAAAGATTTACTAAGAATTTACATGAAAAGCAACTCCAGGGAATTCGAGTAATAGATCACTGGTTCTTTATTGTTCCACATTTTTTATACTTTAGGATTTTAGTTCTTTTATTTTTGTTTGTCCTTTTTTAATAAAAGAAATGGAAAAAATTCACTTTTCGCCCCTAAACTTTGAGTTAGGGACAAATTTCGTCCATAAACTTTTAGATGCAACACATTTAGTACATAAATTAATAATTTCAAACCACATTTAGTCCAAAAATGATAAATTGTTCAATTTCGAAGGAGAAGGTTCACGGGTCTCCCACATGGCCATTGATTTTGGCTAAAAAATTATTTTTACTTAACGGTCACGTGCTAGACACGTGAGTTTTCTCCATCCAAATTGAACAACTTATCGTTTTTGGACTAAATTATGGCAAAAAATTATTAATTTATGTACTAAATATGTTGCACCTAAAAGTTTAAGAATGAAATGTGTCCCAAACATAAAATTGAGGGACGAAAAGTGGATTTTTTCCTAAAAGAAATAATTGATCTAGCTTTGGTTGTAGAATTTTGGGTCTTAGGTTTTAAGTATGGTGTAATTTTGTCAGATTGTGTATGAGGTAATTTTTTTTGCCTTGAAACTATTATCACATGGCGGTCACGTGACTTTTGGAATCAAAATGGTACAGTTGTACATGTAAGGGATAACTTTTTGTTTGACTTTGACTTTCCCTTCTCTTTGGAATCAAAATGTAGCAACTTGTGAATATCAAGGTGTTCAAGTTTTGTAGAATATAGTGCTATTTAAAGCAGGGGAAGGTGGAAGTGAGAGAAGATATGGAAGAGACCGAAAGTGCTTGTTCTTCTAAAGCCAAAGAGCAGCAGCCAGAAAAACAGTCTTGGAGGGCCTTCTAATGTTCTCGTTGCTCACCATCCCACCTCCATTTCTTTGCTCAGTAGTTGAACGCTACAATTATAAATTGGATGAATTGATATATAAAGCAATTGGTATGACGTCTATGGACATGTATGTCAAACTGGATCACCTTTTTATTTTTTTTGTTTTTGGTTTTTCATTTATGGCTCCTTTTTTTGGCATGACTGATTTGGATCATTTGTATACACACATATGTATATAAAACGTGAATTTGGTACGTAACTTTGGTTCGTTATAATGTTCATAAGAAGTAATATAATTTGGTATTACGCTGACAAGTATTCAGTGTCCGGTTAATCATTACTTTTTAAAGTACTAAAATATATAATCATCTTCAAATTTCAACCTTTGGAAGTATTATTATGTAACTCTTTTCTTATCGTTAGTAAATTCATATAAATGAAATACAGAGTCTGGAATTTTGGTTCTTTCCAGAATTAGTACTCCTTTATAATCTATATAAAATGAAACTGTGGGTTATCTTTTTTAGTTTACACCCATTATCTCAAGTTTTAGATGGAACCGATCCGTTGACACAAATAGTTCATGAGAGAAAATTGAGTTATTTGGGCCCTAGAGGAAAATAAAAATCAAGAATTGGTATTTGTTTGGTTTTCCCTTCTTTTGGTTTTATTTTGTGATTATGTTGCTCAATCTACCCATTTTACCTTCTCTTTTGCCATCTAAATCCCTAGGTTCAAGGAATAAAAAATCTATAAGATTTTCTCATTTATAATTACAATTTGGTTATAAGCACGAACACTGCACAATGTACCTTAAACATGAATAGAGTTAGACTTATCAAAATTAGGTAATTTTAACCATGATATGATCATATGACTGTAGAAATATGGATATTAGGATTTAAGAGTTGTATATTTCCATGAGATTGTGTTTGTCATATATTTTTGCAGCATATTGAAAGCAAATAGTGAAAAAATATAAATACAATTTGGAAGAGACTATTTGTGCTGCTTTCCTTTCTTTTTGTTTCTCTTTTTGGGTTATATTGCTCATCCTATCCATTTTACCTTCTTCTTTGCTATGTAAAGTACTAGTTCAAGAAATACTAAAATCTCCCGAATTTTCTCATTCATAGCCATACTTAGATCATGAGCACGAATGGCGCACGCTACACCTTAAACCTATGGATAGATTTGGATCTTAAAAGTTAAAAGCACTTAATCATGGTACATATCATACAGTTGCAAAGAGAAAACTAAGACTTTAAGTAAAAAAATTGTTCTTCTTATATGCTCATGAATTGATTCTTTTGGAGAATTATATATTTAATGCATTATTGACCTAGTGAAATATAGTATCTTATATAGTCCAACTATCTATTGAAACACAATTATGACCATTTTCTCGTATAGTCCAAATATCTTAAACATGTGAATAGAGTTAGACTTATCAAATTTATGTAATTTTAATCATGATATGATCATATTGTATTAAACAAGAAAAATGGATTCAAGTATTAAGTTTTTTTTTTGTGTGAAAAAATACTCATGAGTGGATTCTTTTGGAGAGTTATATACTTGATATATCATTCACATAGTGCAATATAGTACACATCTCAAAAATCAAATAAGTCTACAAGCATTTAGGAGAAAGAGAGGGAAACACGAAATGTAGGAAAACTAAAGGGAACAAAAACTACAACTAATGCTCATATTTGGAAATAATTTATGAGTACCAATGTTTTATAAAACAAAAGTATTAGATGAGATGCTTTATTATTGTCAAGGTTAGGGCATGCGACATAAGCACTACAAATTTATCTTTTGATACAAGGGAGCACAGCCCACATGGTTGCTTGTGTTTTCCACCATCCTACAAGTTTTTGAGAGAAACAAAAAGGAAAAAATTGCAAACTTCCACACACATTAGGATAGATTTTAGGTTAGGGTGAAAGATTTTTAGAATATGTAACATAATTACAATAACAAAATTATATAATCAACTTCCAAGCACATTAGAGAAGTTATGCAAATTGGTATAGGGGGAAATCTTGTCCAAAAGAAAAGGCAGTGTTAGTAAAAATAAGTAAAGTTATTGGAGGAGAAGCTGAGACAGTATCCAACTTAAGTAAAAGTAGAAATTTAGATTTAAAAAAATAATATTAGATGAAGTAATTAAAACACAAACATCAAAGTCAACTCTTATAAGGTGTGAACAGTTATTAATTGCTTTTCTTGACCTAATTTGGATATTTTTTACATTGGAATTATTTCCTCAATCACCTTCCTATTTTCTATTTCTTGCATAGTAATAGCTCCATCCTTATTCTTAATCCCTGATTAAATGATCCACAAGTTGCCAACATCCAACCAATATGCCTTAAAAGTTATAAAATTGTACAACATAGGCTGACAACTAAATTAATAAACTTCCAATTATGTAAAAGTTAGATAAGTATGTTCAAGTAAATGTGATGCTAGAAAAGAATTGGAATTGTTAATGCATATGATTTGAATCAAATGAATAAGTGCTTCTTCCAATCTCTTTCTCATCATGATTATTCATCAAACTTGCAATGAAATTAAAAGGGCATGCTCATAATAGACTTAAAAATCATTTATCTATAGGTCCAATTTTTATACTTTCATTTTTGGCTATTTTAATTCTTGAATTTTTTTGTCATTGTTTGGGTTGGGATTAGGGGGGGAGGGGGAATGAAAAGTGATATGGTAGATACTCACACACACTACATCAATTTGGATGGATCCATGACTTTTATATCAATTGGAACCATAAGGGAATAGGTTGACTTTCGTGGAATTGATTCCTCACTAAATCAAGGCAAAAGCTAGGTGCAAATTGAAGTTTCTCCCTCTCTTTTTCTCTCTCTTTTGGTAGGCCAAGAAGGTAAGAAAATGAAGGAAATTTTGGTGAAATGAAAGATAAAGATGGAAGAAAGGTCTTGCTCAAAGGTGACCTTGATTGCCAACACTTGGCATCCAACCATTTTCTCTTTTTTTTTCCTTCTTTTCCTCGCTTTTTTTTCTCCAAAATTTCGGCCAACACCATTAGGAAAAGAGGAAAGAAAATATAAAAGAAAAATAAGAAGTTAGGGAAAGAAAAGTCTTGTTCAAGTGGTGTCTTTCACTAGTATCAAGCGGCGCGAGTTGCTTCAAACCCATTTCTTTGTTTCTGTTGTGTTTTTAACTTATGATTCACTAATTTACTCTTAACACTTTTAGTCACATACTTCCACTTATTTAATACCCACTCTTATCTACTAAATTTAGTACACACATCTCACCAATTGATCACACTACTCCAATGCACCATAAAACCTAGCATGCACCAAACTATAAAAGTAAAAGTAAACTCTCGACTCTATCATAAAAAAAATAGTTACAAATATTAAAGCAAGCAAATTAGTATTACGAAAACTGTAAATTAACTTATTCAAAAATAAAGGGAATTATAAGAAAATACAAACAAATTGTCAAGTTCTCATACTCTCTTCCCCTTAAAAGAATTTCGATTTCGAAATTCATACCTTTACTCGTAAATAGTTCAAGATATTTCTCTTGCATGTCCGCCTCTAACTCCCAGATTGCTTCTTTTACCTCATGGTGTTTCCTCAGGGTCTTAACCAATGAAATTTGCTTATTCCTCAAGTCAATCGCCTTTCGGTCTAGTAGTCGAATAGGTCGTTTCTCATAGGTTAGAAACTCGTCAAACTCAATATCCTCTGGCGGCAGTATATGGGTCGGATTTGGGTGATATTTCTTAAACAAAGAAACGTGAAAAATATCGTAGATTCGAGATAAACTTGCTAGTAACTCCAATCGATATGCCACATTTTTTACTCGTTGGAATATGCTGAATGGACCTATGTATCTTGGTTGTAACTTTTTTCCTTTTCCTGTCTTAAACTGGAGAAATATCTTGTCTCCAGTTTTAAATTTCAAATCCTTTCTCCGATGGTCAGCATAACTTTTTTGTTAATTCTGAGCCGTTTAAAACCTCTGACGAATTACTTTTGCCTTTTCGTACGTTTTCTCAATCCATGATATTGTTGTCGGATTCATAACTTTTCTCTCTCCTATTTCATCCTAGTGAATTGGAGATCAACATTTTCATCTATAAAGCGCTTCATATGGTGCCATTTAAATAGAAGTGTGATAACTGTTGTTATAAGCAAACTCAACTAATGTCATGTATTGGGCCCAACTTCCTCTAAAACCCACAATACATGATCTTAACATATTTTCAAGAGTTTGAATTATTCTTTCTGATTGTCTATTGGTTTGAGCATAATAGGTTGTGCTATAATTCAATTTAGTTCTTAAAATCTCTTGTAACTTTTACTAAAATCGGAATACAAATCTAGAATCTTTATCGAAATCCATATAAAGTTTGGCAATTTTTTTCAAAGAATACTCATATTAACCGGTAAGAAATGTGCTGATTTAGTCAATCAATCCACTATCATCCAAACGGTATCGTGATTTTTTTGAGTTTTGGCAACTCTGACACAAAATCCATTGTGATGTACTCCCACTTCCATTCAGGTATTTCTAGAAGCTGTAACAATTCTGATGGTTTTTGATATTCGACTTTCACTTGCTGACAAGTAAGACATTTTTGGACAAATTGAGCAATTTTCGATTTCATGTTATCCCACCAGTATAGACTTTTGAGATTTTGATACATCTTACCACTACATGGATGCATACTATATTTGAAACGATGAGTTTCTTTTAAAATATCTCTTTTCAACCTTTCGTCTTTTGGTACAACAATACAATTTCGGAATCTCAAAATTCCACCAGAATCTAAATTGAAATCAGGTAACTCTCTCTTTTGCACCCTCTCCAACCCCTTTTGCACCGTTAGTTCTTTCTTTTGGTTCTCTTTAATTCGATCCAATAATGTTGACTCACCACAATATTCCCAAAAATAATTTTCTATGGCTCAATGCGAGAATTCCATTCACTAACATTCTCTAACAAGTTCCATCCTCTTATCATTAAACTTGCTAGTTGAGCTTTCCGACTTAAATCTTCCGCCACTACATTGACTTTTCTTGGACGATAATTAATGGTACAGTTACAATTTTTCAAAAATTTCATCTACCGTCGCTGCCTCAGGTTCAATTCTTTCTGGGAGAACAAATATTTAAAACTTTTATGATCCGTATACACCTCAAAAGTCACCCCATATAAATAATACCACCATTTCTTCAAAACAAATATAATAGTTGCGAATTCTAAATTATGAGTCAGATAATTTCGTTCATGAGCTTTTAACTTCCCAGAAACATAGCCAATTATGTTCCTACTTTGCATTAAAACATACCCTAAACCTTCTATTGAGACATCTATATATACCGTATAACTATCCTTCCCATTTAACAGGGCTAACACTGGTGCCACGGTCAACTGCTTCTTAAACTCTTGAAAATTAGTTTCACACTTAGTGTTCCAAATGAATTTACCCTGCTTCTTGGTCAAATCTGTTAGAGACCCTGCAATTCTGGAAAAGTATTTTATAAATCGACTGTAATACCCTGCTGGATTCAAGAAACTACGAATCTCAGTAGGATTCGGCGACTACTTCCACTTGGCAACGGCTTTAATTTTATCCGAATCCACAGTAAGTCCGTCTTTTGAAATTATGTGGCCTAAGAATGAAACTTTCTCCAACCAGAACTCGCACTTACTAAATTTGGCGAACAATTGATGTTTTCTTAAAGTTTGCAATACCATCCTCAAATGTCGCTCATGCTCCTCGTTAGTCTTTAAATACACCAAAATATCATCAATAAATATCACTATAAATTTGTTCAAGTAAGGTTTAAACACCCAATGCATTAAATTCATGAATGTTATTAGAGTATTAGTTAATCCAAAAGGTATCACCACAAACTCATAATACCCATATCGATTGTTAAAAGTAGTTTTCGGCACATCCTCCTTTTTAATTCTTAATTAATAATATCATTGTCTAAGATCTAACTTGGAGAACACAACAAACCTTTGTAATTGATCAAATAACTCGTCAGTATGGAGTAAAGGATATTTGTTCTTAACTATCACCGTATTTAACCCCCGATAGTCAATACACAACCGCAAACTCCCGTCCTTCTTCTTAACAAAAAGTACCAGGACGCCTCAAGATGACTCACTTTTATATATAAACCTCTATTTTAACAAATCTTATAATTGTAATTTCAATTCTTTAATCTCAACGAGCACCATCCAACAAGTGATTTTCGAGATAGGTGTGGTTTCAGGTGTCAGATCAATTTTAAACCCTATCTCTCGCTCGAGAGCCAATGACTCTAATTCATCGAAAAAAACATCTGAATATTCATTTATCACCAACATATTCTCTAATTTAACTTTATCTCTTGGGGTGTTGACTAGAAAGACTAAATACCCATGTGCCTTCTTACTCAGTAATTTTCTAACTCGAATTCTCCAAATAAGGGCAGGTGAGGTTAAAGTACCCATCACATCCAATTTTAAGGTTGCTTCATCCGATATGCAAAACTCAACCACTTTCGTTCTGCAATCCAGTCGAGTATCATAACGAATTAACCAATCCATTTCTATAATAATGCCATACCCTTTAATGGCCAAACTTATAAGATCTATTACTAATTTTCGCTCATCAACTCAAATTTTACAATTTCTATATACATCATTAGCAAGCAAATATTAATTACCTGAAGGTGTTCTCACTTCTAATTCATATGGTAGCCTCTCGATTTTCACATCAATGGTACACATAAAATTAGGATTTACAAAAGAATGAATAGCAGTAGAATCTATCAAAATCTTAGTCAGACGATGGAAGACAGGAATCGTACCTTCTACCACCTCAGATGGATTAGACACTTACTGTTGGTCTAAGGCATACACTCTGGTTGGTACCCTCGGTCTCTTCCCTCCTACATTTGTCTGGGTAAAGTTTGACCTGTCCGACAGTGAAGTATCATCACTATCCATGAGTGAACAGTTAATAATTTGATAATCGGTATTCCCACAAAGCAGACATTTCTGTGTCTTTCGCTAGCACTCGGCCTCAGAGTGGTTTGACTTCCCACAATAACCACAGGTTATACGTGAAACCGATGTTTGGCCTCCTTATGAAACGCTTACTTGTCGTTCTCTCCCACTTTGAGCTCCTCTCGGAGTAACTCCCCTAAGTGTCCCCAAAATTCTCACACCACCAGCTTCTCCTCCCATTTTAAGAGGTGGTATGCTGCGCTCACCTTGTCCTTGCCATTAACCTCCACTAGGTGTACCTCTTTTTCTTGCATAAAATACCTTCATCGACACCCTCACAATCTCAATTCTCTAGACTTTCTCAAGAACTTTCGTGAATGTATTAATTTATGCCGCCACTAAGATTTCTTCAATTTTCACATTTAACCCTTTGTACAAACTGTCGTACTCTCCTTTGCTCTATAGCTATCAATTTCGGACTAAATTTGGACAATTTAGTGAACCAAATCACATATTCAGACACACTTAAGGCTTCCTGACGTAACCCGATAAAATCATCATCCTTTTTCTCCTAGACTATGGGTGGAAGGTATTTTTCATTAAATTCTAGTATAAAGTTCAACTAAATCCACACTGTCCGCTCTCTCTTTCATTTATCCTTAATCACATTCCACCAAATTCGGACTGGTCTTTCGAATTGAAATACGGTAAAGTTCACCTGACTTTCCTCTGTGTAATTCAAGACAACAAAAATATTTATCATTATCTCCAACCACCTCTCAGCTATTTCTGGATCTGACCCTCCAAGAAACTTGGGAGAAGAGAATTTTTGAAAGCGCTTTAAAGTTCTATCTTCTCCTATTTCAGAGTCCCTAAATTGGTTAATAGGAGCTTGACCCTGCTGCTCCACCAACCGTGTTAAAATATCAATCATTTATTGGATTGCCGTTATTACTTGATCTCCTACTTTGACCCTGGGTTTACGTTGTTGTTCGGCTGCCGCCGCGCCTCCTTCTTCTCTTGATTCCTATACTTGTCCAACCGCACGTCCACGGCTAGCCCGACGTTCTCGATTGGCCCCACGTTCTTGATTTCGTCTATCTTCCATATCTCTTTTTAAAAATAGACTATGTAAGCATAAGCAAAATAAAGTAGCTATAGAGCTCAATAAAAGCATTTTCAAGTCATAAAGTGAGAATAATGGAACACACTTAAAATAAAACACTATATTTATATACATATTATAACAACTCAAATACCAAATCATAAAATACTGTACATATCAGCCTAATAAAATTAAGTATATATAACAAAATCAAAGGACACAAAATAAAAATAAGCGCTATATACATCAGTCCTAACACGTTGGTATCAAAAGTAAAACAAGAAAGATGACGTGTTATCCCAACTATCTTATACCATATCCTAACTACCTTGTACCACCCACAAACCTAGATCTCTCACTCAGTTCATCATCGACCCAGCCGATTCCACCTTCCTCAGGTTCAAGGTCAGGTTCATTAGGAGCCACGTTCCCTTGATCTTCCTCGGCTAAATTCACTTATACCACTTCCTCTACAAGTACCCCGCACTCAGTTAAGATGTTCTCTATTCGGTCCCTTACTTCTCTCACCACCCGAACGAGGCGATCATTAACCTCCTATACTCGCTCTCGAAAAGCATTGGTTCATTCCTATTCCTCAATAATAGAAGTTTCAACTTCTCGAATTTTATCCCCTTGCATCTTTAGCACTGCCCTCAGGCGCTCGATCTCCATCTGGTCCCGACGATTGGCACTAGCTAACCTTCTCCTTTCATCCGCTACGGAGAGGACAACCCTATCGAGATATGAGTTGGTCCGCCAACAATCACATTGTCTGACTCTACGCCCCGGAGCCCACCAAAATACAGGCCCTCCTGGACATTCCTGATAGCTAAGCACTCGACGAGGTCATTCGGAACTTCCATTCCGACCATCTCCTTCTATTTTCTACATTACAAGTAGTATCAAGAGAATAAACAATTTATACAAATAAAAAAAAGTTAGCCACCTAATTCTCTAGATATTCACCACGAGAGTGGGGAAATCTAATGCTAGTAATCGCCGATTCATCACTAGAGTGAATTTTGATTAATACTGGAAATGAATTCTAAATTAAACAAGAGTAGTAGCAAGAGAGTTGGATCCATTCACTTGAGTTCTTAGGCCATTAGCAGAATCTACTACCTACGGTTTTAGAGTTCAATAATTTTTTCTCTTTTGTCTCTCTATAAGTTACTTAGTTTATTTGATACTTAGTTGAATCACTTACTTTTTTTTATTGCTTTAATTAATATTTGTCTAACTAATAGAGCAATTAAAGGACCTAATATTTGATAAAAGTTCCTTATGCGATCGACCCTTATACATCATATATTATAATTACGACCTGTATACTTGCAGCAAAATAGGTGTATTTGGAGTTAAACTTGAGTGTATTGCAAAAACCCCTCAGCACCATCAATCATTTCTGCTTCTTGTTAATAAGGTAACTGAGCAGAAACCAAAGAAACTAGAAGAGAACTAAAGCTGCTAGTCATCTTTGGTATGCACAAAAGTTGACAACTAATCTTGACAAGAGTTGTAGTAATATCTATATACAAATATAATCAAATTACATAAATAACCCTACTTACAAACTTGTTTACATATATATACATTACAGCCCCTGCAAACTCAAGATGGTTTGTTTGAAAACATCGAGTTTGTTAAAGTAGAAAATGAAAGCAAGCAACTGAATGAAACTTTGCGAAGAAATCTGTTAGCTGTAGAGTTCTAAAAATGAAAGGGAGAGATAATGTCCCTTTGAGAAAATGATGATGTACAAAATGGCAATCAATTTTGATTTGTCTTGTCCATTCCTGAAAGACCGAGTTGTGGGCAATATGAATGGCACTTTTATTGTCACAAAACATGGGTGTTGGTGAAAATAATTCAACTCCCATATCATGTAACAGCCATCTCAACCAAACAATTTCAACAGTTGTATAAGACATAGCATAAGATATTCTGCTTTAGCACTAGAACTAGCAACAACAGTTTGCTTTTTGCTTTTCCAAGAGATAAGTGAATCTCCAAAGAAAATATGAAAGCTAGTAGTAGACCTCCTATTTTTAGGATCTCCAGCCCAATCCGCATCAGAATAGGCATGAAATTTAAAAATGGATGTAGCTGGAAGAAGTAAATAGCGAAACAATGAACCCCAAAAATAATGAAGAATGCGAAGAACGCCCAATGAACAGATCAAGAAGAAGAAACAAATTGACTGACAATATCACTACCTAAGCAATTTCAGAGCGAGTCATAGTTCAATAGACAAAAGATCCAATAATTTGATGGTAATGGGTGGGATCAGAGAAAATTACACCATCAGTGGGTTGTAGTTTGACATTTTGTTCGTTTGACATTTTGTTCCATAGAAGTATCACAAGTATGCTGATATGTGAGTTAAGCTCGATTAATAACATCAACAGCATACGTTGTTAGGGAGAAACGTTTCGAGAGAACCCACCAAAAAATCCAATTTTGACCCAAAATCTTAAACTATTAAATCTCGAACCCTTACTTATATATTAACCCCTCTTTCTCCATCTCTCGAACAATGTGGGACATAATTCTTTACTTATGAATCTAACAAATCTCTTCTTTCATGAGTAACTCCTCACATAAAATCCAAATTTATAAACTCTTTTCCGAATCCACTTAATACTTAACACAAGTCCACCTTAACACCTAACGTTACCTCTTCTCCCAATTATAGACCCACTTTTCTTCAACATCCAAACTGGATTCTAGACCCCTGGCATTCCTTGACTCTTTGGTCTAGCATCATGGACAACAAATCTTCCTCTTCATAAGTAGTCCCTCACATTAAACCCAAGTCTACAAACTTTTCTCTGAATCCACTTTAATATTTAACATAAGTCCATCTTAACACCTAAGGTCATCTCTTCTCCTAATCATGAACCCACTTTTCTTTAATATTCAAACTGGATTCTAGACCCCTACTAACCCTTGACTCTTTGGTCTAATATCATGGACCCGTTCTTTTTCAACATCTAAATTCGATTCTGGATTCCTGTCAATCCTTGACTCTTTGGTCTAACATCATGGACCTACTATTTTTCAACATCCAATAATATCATAGATCCACTCTTTTTCAATATTCAAACTAGATTCTGGACCTATGCCAACTCTTAACTCTTTAATCTAATAGCAACCGGACTCCCTGCCAAACCCATGTGCACCTATCTAACGCCAGCCAAATTTCTTGATACTTCGGTCCCCCATCAAGAAGAAAATTTTTATCGGTCTAACTCCTAGAAAAATTCACTTACTCATGAGTAACCCAGTCTCGCAATCTGAAATTCTGATATGACTTATTTGAGAGAAAACACTAAAAGAGAGCCTGCCAAAAAGTCCAATATATAAGTCAGGAATCCAATTCTAACCCAAAGGTTTAAGATTTTAGGTCCCGTGCCCTTACTTACATATTAACCACTCTTTTTCCATCTCTCGAACCAATGTGAAACATAGTTCTTTACTCATGAATCTAACATACTTTGATTAGCACAATAAATATCCTCGTGGAGAGTAGGCCACTTCAATGCAAAGAAAGTAGTGCAAATGGATCCTTCAATTCAAATCTACTATATAGAATTTGCTTGAATCTTATAATGACCAAAGTACCATTCCAAGTAATCATGTCATCGACATAAAGAAGTAAAAGAATCTGTCCACAATCAGATGATGAAGAAAACAAAACAAGAAATAGTCATGTGAACTTTGTGAGAAGCCAATTTGAAGAATAACAAAAGTAAATGTTTCAAACCAAGCACGTGGTGCTTGTTTCAACCCATATATGGCACGACGAAGTCAGCAAACTTGGTGAGTTAAGTCCAGGAGGTGGAACTATGTAAACTTCTTCATGTACGAACCTATTTAGAAACGCATTGTTAACATCCATTTGGTGTAAAGACGAGTTTCTAGTAGAAGCTACAAAGATTAACAAACTCATAGAAGTCATTTAGAAATAGGAGAAAATGTTTTTGCATAATCAATTCCATATTCTTGATAATACCCCTTTGCAACCAATCTAGCTTTATAGCACTCTAGGGATCCATCTGAGCAAGTTTTTATCTTGTATACCCAATGACAACCAATGGCCGTTTTACCCTCTAGAAGAGTAACTAGATTCTATGTTTGGTTCTTAATCAAAGCAGATAATTCTTCCTTCATGGCATTCTGCCAATAAGGATGACTTTTGGCTTGACTAAAGGACTGTGGTTCAGAAAAAGAATGAACAGAAGCAAGAAAGGAAACATAAGATGCAAAAAATGAGTTTGAAAGTCATGAAGATACGTAGGGGACTTATGGTTCCTAGTTGAGTGCCTGAGAACAATGGGTGGTTGAGTTGGAACAATCTCCACAGAAGAAGTATTAGACATAGGCACAAGAGAGGGTCCAAATCAGATAAACTACTTACAATTTTTTGTGAAATATGCATACAAGTAGTATGATTTAAATCAAATTCATTAATATCAGGAAAGAAAGAGTCACACAAAGTAGTATTAGGGAAAGGATCTGGCATAACAAGGCTTTCTTTTGAAGAAACTTGAGAAGACTTAGGTATTAAGAAAAAAGGTACTTATTCTGAAAAAGAGACATTTCTAGATAAAAGAAGCATTTTGGTTTATGGATCATAGCACCCATAACCTTTTGCACAATTCCATAACGAAGAAAGACACCCAAAACAGATGAGCAGCAAGTTTTGTACACTCATGTTTAGAGAGAAGTACAAAACAAGCTTAACTGAATACTCGTAGTGCAGAATAATCAAGTTTGACACCATAAGGTGAGCACCCAGGAATTTTAGGGGAAGGAATATGGTTGATCAAATAAGCATAAGTGAGGATTGTCTCACCCTAAAAAAGGGCTTAGAATAAAGGCAAAAATCAAATAGTGAACGAGCTGTTTCAGTAAGTAAGTCAAGAAATCTGTGTCTTTGCTCAGCGACTCCATTTTTTTTTTAGTATTAGTACAAGACAACTGAGCAACAGTACCGTGAGAAGTAAGTAAGTCAAGAAAAGGAGAGAATGTATACTCTCCAGTTGAATCAGGCATAAAAATCTTATTTTTTTTGCCAAATCGAGTTTCCATCATCATGGTAAATCGGGCATAAAGTTGCTGTGTCATCAAATACTCCCAACAGAAACGTGTAAAATCATCAACAAAACAAACATAATACATAGATCCATCTTTAGTTGGCACAGGGGATGGGCCCCAAATATTAGACTGAATCAGATCGAGTGGAGCATGAGATTTTATAGAACTATGACAAAAGGGAACACATCTAAATTTAGCAAGATGGCATCCTTTACAATCAGATATATCACTATGACTCACATTCGCTAAAAGTACGCAGATAACATATATTTTAAGTGGGAACTTGAGACATGTCCTAGCCTATGGTGCCACAAGTAACACCAGGATGGTGAATTAGTCACACCTGAAGCAAAAAAGGCAAAAGAAGGATGGTACAAATTTTCCAAAATAAAAGGTGAACCCTCTCTACGCCAGGTCCCAATTAACTTCTTGGAATGCCGATCCTGTACAATACAACCATGTCAAGAAAAAAGAACATCACAGCCATGATCTGTAAGTTTATTGACAGATATCAAACTTAGAGACAACTTGCTTTGGAACATGTGAGACATTAGAAATAGAGAGGAAAGACGAGTGAATATTTCCAACTTGATGAACTTCCATTGGAGATCCATCAGCCGTATGAATGACGTGTGAACTGTAAGGTTGAGTGCAAGGTTGTAGATTTCCTAAGCTTAATGTCATGTGGTGAGAAGCACCAGAATCAAGAATCCAAGTTGACGAAGAATTATCTGAGAAGGATGAATTTTGGGACCCAATGGTAGTAACGGACATTGCAGAAGTAGCATTTGTGAGAGGAGAACCAAGTAGCTAATTGAATTGCTGAGTTATTAATTACTGAACCATTTCAAGAGTTAAACCTCCATCTCCAGAACAGCTATTAGATGATCCTATAGCTGATGGAGCATTTTCAGTTGACAGTGCAACAACTGAAGGTGTACTTGAATGAGAAATACTTGATCCTGGTCCTGTGACTATTATTCTTTCTTCTACTCTAGCTATGCTCTTCTCTGGAAATAGTTTTTTGTGCAAATTAGTCTTTTCTACAATATTCTCACCAACTGTTTGATAATTGGTAACTCAGAATCTGCACACAATTCAGGTTATTTCAGTCAACTAAAATGGCTCCAATTACTCATATTGGGCTCATTTGATGAGAATTATCTTGTAGCTAAAGAAGTTGGGAAGTATGTTGATTCAAACAATAGTGAAACCAACTGAAGGGACTAAAAATTCTACCAAGCTAAATTCTGAGTGGGATATATTCAATGCTAGAATCATTACATGGGTAAACAATTGTGTAGAGTTGTAATGTCCCACATCCAACCTGTTAGGAGATTGACTTAATTTCTTTCAAGCATATTTCATACTCTATGTCAAAGTAACTAATTTTAAATTAGTTTTAGTTACTTGAATAGTAACCAAGGAATTTTTTATTTGTATGAATTTAGAAAATAGGAGTTATTTCCCATTCTATACCAAATTAGAAATTAGCAATTATTTTCTATTATTACTTGGGTATTGGCCAAGTAATCTAACTTATAAATAAGTAGAGGTTGGCATACTATAAATTGGCACACAAGAATGACATATAGCCTTATATATGGGGGAGAGAGGGTTCTTGAGAGATGAGATATGATATACAAGGGTTGAGTTTGGATTCAAGTTATATTCTTGTATAAATGTTTTCTCTCATAATAAAAAATGGGTTTCTCTCCATGGATGTAGGCTCAATGTTGGAAGTGCACCACGTCAAATCCTATGTGTCACTTATCTTTCATACTTATAACTTATTTATCATTAAATTGTTATGTTCTTGATGTCTTAGTAGTTGATTATTCTGCGACTAGATCCCCAACAAACTGTCTTAATAGCTATGAGTATTGATTCAAATGTGTAGTTCGGTGTCATATTATTCGCTAGTTGAAGGCAAATGGTTGCTAAAAGAAATATTTTCTAAGGTGACGATTTGTTAGGAAATTGGCTTAATTTCCTTTAAACAATTTTCTTATTTTGTGTCAAAGTAATTAGTTTTCTAACTGGTTTTACTTGTAGTAGTAACCAAAGAATTTCCTATTTGTGTGAGTTTAGGAATCAAGGATTATTTCCTATTCTATACCAGATTAGGAATTAAAAGTTATTTCCTATTATTACTTGGGTATTAGCCAAGTAATCTAGCGTATAAATAGGCAGAGGTTGGCATACTCCAAAGTGACACACAAGAACGACATGTAACTTTATACATGGGGTGAGAAATGGTTCTTGATAGATGAGAGATGGTATACAAGTATTGGACATAGATTCAGACTATATTTTTGTGTAAGATTTTCATAAAGAACAGGTTCCTATCCGTGGACGTAGATTTAATGATGGAGGCGAACCACGTTAAATTTTGTGTGTTGTTTATCTTTTATACTTGTGACTTGTTTATCATTAACTTATTGTGTTCTTAATATCTCGATAGTCATTTATTTCATGCCTAGATCTCCAACAGAATCTAATAGAAGAGACAGAATAGTATATAATGTCTGGTCCACCGAATTATTAATGACTTTGGATTAACCATTTTGAACTCGTAGTTTTAACTCAAAAAGGTATTGGGCCAGCCCGACAGGCGCGGTACCATTACAAATGGTATCAGAGCGAATCTCATATGGACTTTACACGATGTGAGTTTGGGGTCAAATGGATGGTTTGAATTCTAACAAGCTTAGAATTTGTGCACAACCAAGTGAACAATTTGAATTGTAATGAGATTTGCGAGGCTTGCAATCTTCTAAAAGTGGTGAGATTGTATGTACCACATCGAACGCAAGAGAAGAAACGGAATAGTATATAACGTCTGCTCATCGGATTATTAATAACTTTTGACGGACCATTTTGAGCCTGTAGTTTCAGCTTAAAAAGGTATTAGGCCAATCTAGCGGGCAAAGGGCATTACAGCAGCCATCAATTCGCGTGTACCTAATGATGTTCAGTTCGACAAAGGAAGTTTGGTATCATTTGGCAAGGCTGTACACTCAAATTAACTTTGCGCGAAAGTACAAGTTGGAGAATGACATTCAGAATAACTGTTCAAGGTGACCGGACAATTCAGGAGTTCTATTCTATGATGACTCGAATTTGGGATCAATTGGCTATGATGGAGCCACCAGCATTGACAAGGTTGGACTGATATATAAAATTCCAGGAAGAGCAATGTTTGGTTCAATTTCTTGTGGCTCCAAAACCTGAATTTGAGCCTTTAAGAGGACAATTTCTGCATAGGTTGAAGGTTCCCTCTTCCTAGTGTCGCTGATTCTGTGAAATGAGCTCATTACCGAAGAGACCAGACTAAGAGCTCCACTTTTGGCTACACTGCTTACTCAAATCGTTATTTGCTGCAACAACACCATGACATCAACCTATTATTTAGTCTCCAACTGTTAAAGGGCTTAGAAAGCTTGGCAAATATGAGCATGCATATTGGAGAAGAGACTAATTTGCACAAAAAAAAACTAATTCCAGAGAAAAGCATAGCTAGAGCAAAAGGAAGAATAATAGCCTTAGGAACAGGATCAAGTATTCAAAGCAAATCCTTAAAGAAAACGAAGTGGCTCTGATACCATGTTAATAAGGTAACTAACTAGAAACTAAAGATACCGGAAGGGAACTGAAGCTACTTGTCATCTTTGGAATTAGTTACCGGAAGTGGCTCTAATACCATGTAAGTATGTAATTAGTTACCTTATCAAGAGTTACTAATCACCAAAAACAAACAAAATCCACAACAATATTAAGAATCACTCCATAATGTCCAATTATGTACATTCATGAAATTGCAGATGTAACTGCTGTTGGAGAATATGAAATGAGTGGTCAAGAAACTACTTGATTTTAGTTATCAGTAGCCAGCTATAGATACATGCAAAACCATTATCAAACAAATACTATAAGTTATCAAAGTAATATTTAGTTAAAAACAGACTTTGAGCAGCTCACTATCCACGGGCAATGAGAAATTCATGGTTGGCAATTGCTACTGTCAATTTGAATATTCATTTGATCTGAGGAGACTGGCAATTCTTTGAACGAGTCTTTGTTAATCAAGTTCTACTATTAAAATTATCAAATTTTTCTCCAAGTCAATCATCAATATGAACTAACTTGACGTACAAGAGATTCAAAAAAATTTTCATACGAAATTTTAAAAATAAAAACAGCGTTTCTCTTTTCATATCAAAATTTTATCAATGAATTCCTATGCCTCTTACGCATTGGGTTAGTCATTGAAGACTAGTTTAATGGGTTATTTGGAATATGCAACCTTGAATTATCACACCAATTCACGATTTTCCATTCTTTATTGCCTTGAGGGAGCATATTGCAATCCACCAAATTTATCCATGAACGTATGAACTTTATATTAGAAAAGGAAAACTGGGCTATAATTCGGCTCCAACTTATGATGAATTTTTTTTTAAGCACCAACCTGTGACGAAATTAAGAGTAAATTGTTCCAACAATGTTACTTCAATCTAGAACAGATTTTACTTGCAATCATTCCTTTCCTTTCTCCCCAAAATCTCCCTTGTTCAGAACACCCAAATGCCAAAGGTCCACACATCTCAAAAATCTACCCACGCTGCCGTGCTGCCGTAAGATATAAATTCCAAGCACCACATTTATGTTTGCCAGGAGGTAGTTCAACTGTGTTCCTCTTATTTCAATTTCCTTACGTGACTCTCTCAAAAAATCATTCCATGGATGATCCTTTACCACCATCTTGCCCTACATATTATGTTGGATTTTGGTTTTAAAGTTCTCAATTGAATCAAATTTTGAAGCTTAAAACTTACATTTCTTGAAAATTGCTCCCCCTAGGCACCACTGTAGCTTATAAATTCAGGTTTACAAATGTTTGTGTTTGTTGAAAATATTCCCCAATGCTATTCGTGCCTCTCTTGATTCACGCCAGTATATGTGAGGTGAAGGATAAGAATTTGTCGGATTGGTACGTGGTATATTTTGCATCATCCTCAAAATGAATGGTGAAAAAGGTACAAATGCAATACGTGATAGAATATTTGTGTGGTTTTCTTTCTTTTTACTTCGCTCCTTGTGTTATGTTGCTCAAGGAATAATGGATTTTACAAAGTTTCCTCATTTATATCAATAATTGGACCAAAAGTGTGAACATAAATTGCACTTTAAAGCATGTAGGAGTTAGATTCATCACATGAGTTGGGAAATCTTAATGGGAAAATTTGAAATAAGGGTATAGAAAAAGAGTGAATATTCATAAGAAGGAAGTAAGTTTTAAAATATTTATAAATGGAGTACAGGTTACTGTTCCATAAATTGCTCATATGTTAACACATATATGCACTTATATCAGTTAGGATGTGCACATTTGCATGCACATCTATGTTGGCCAAAGTATACATTATACTTGCCAACGTGCAAGTTTCTATTTAGAGTAAATCTTATATATGTTGAAGACTAAGAAGTAGACTAAGAATCAGGAAATGGAAAAACTACCAGTAACAAATCTTATTACTAAACAAGTTCAAATCACTAATATGATAAACCAAAAAAATGTTAATAACAATAACTTTACTGACTTACAAATCACAGTTTGATCAATGTCCTAAAACAGAATTTTTGCTCCTTTCCTTTGTGCAAAAGTGCATGAGTAATCTATTCCCAAGATTCAATTGTGAATTCTCCCTCAAATATGCACAAGAATTTAGGAAGTCTATGAACTTTGTGTTCTCACTTTTCTCTCTAAATGGTTCTACGGAAATTTTGCAGAAAACTTTTATGCTAAAAAAGAATAATAATGATAATGAACTTTCTCTCCTACTAACATATATTTAGAGATCAAAACAACAAGAGGCAGTTTGAAATCGTTGGTAGACAATTTTTGGACCAAATGCCACGACTTCCCAACCAAAAATCAAGAAGAAACTGATTTGGAAAAAATAAAGAATCGCAACCTTTTAGGAAGATAGTTCCTAGACCAATGAAGGTTTTAATTCAAACAGCTTTTTCCTCATTTTCAACAATACTCCACATTTAAATTAAAACTTCAAAAATAAACATAGTAATAATACACCCTTGAGAGAAAATTAACATGTTATGCATCAGGTAAAGTGTTGTAAAAGACTTGAACTTTACTTTAGTGAGAGTATACCGGAGTTACTTGATGATGCAGTGGATATAGCTGATCTTGAACTGATCATTGTTTGTAGTAACCAAGACAACATACTACACACATAACTATGTCTAAATAGCACAGTAGTTCACAATGTTGTTGTTCAATTTTGGTCCTAAACAAATCCCAATTTCATGATAGCTTTAGAGAACTTAGACATTATCATTCTCATAAATGCGACCCCACATTTACTATCACATACGTAACTCTAACTATAGGCTCTGAAGAACTCTTATAGTTGTCATTAAATGCTTATGCACACCTTACAACAATCAACACCAACACACATTTATCATAGAAATAAGCAACTCATGTGCTTTATTTATTTGAGTATTATCTAACCAGTTTGCTTATTGAACCTAGACCATGGGATCTCCAATCTACTAGGTTAGGTTTTCACCGGGTTCTACTCATTGATTGGCTTTAGACCCACTCCCCTTAATAAGAACTTGACTTGCTATCTTGGTATGCCTTTTTTCAAAGCATCCACTAAATTCACCTTTGATTTTATGAATTGAATGGAAATAACTCCATTCGAGAGAAATTGTCTAATTGTATTGTGTCTGCATCTAATATGCCTTGATTCACCATTGTATACACTATTTTTCGCTCTAGTTTGAGTAGCCATACTATGACAATGTATACAAATGGCTATGACAGGCTTTGGCCATATTGGAACGTCCTCTAGAAAGTTTCTAAGTCATTCTACTTCTTCAGCAGCTTTATCCAATGCTACAAACTCTGATTCCATGATAGAACGTGCAATACAAGTTTGTTTTGAGGACTGCCATGATACTGCTGCTCCACCTAGTATAAATATATATCCACTAGTCAACTTGGTTTCTGTGTTATTTGAAACCCAGTTAGAATCACTGAATCCTTCTAGAATAGGAGGATACTTTGTATAATGTAGTCCATAATTTTCAGTAAATTTCAAATATCTTAGTATTCTAATTATTGTTTTCCAATGGTCATGTCCTGGACTACTTGTATATCTACTTAGCCTGTTTATTGAATAAGCAATATCAGGTCTAGTAGAGTTCATCAGATACATCAAACTCCCAATAACTTGAGATGACTCCAATTGATGAATTGAATCTCCTTTACGTTTTTGTAATTTGCAATTAGCATCAAAAGGAGTTACTGCTGGTTTACAATCTGTTTGATTAAACCGTTGAAATATTTTTCCAATATAATGAGATTGGGTAAGGACATATCCTTCATTACTTCTTTTGACTTTAATGCCCAAAATTACATCTGCTTGACCTAAATCTTTCATGTCAAATATTGAACTCAACAATTTCTTAGTTGAGTTTTTCGCACCCTTACTTGTTCCTATTATGAGCATATCATCAACATACAAGCATACTACACAAGCATATCATACAAGCATATCATCAACATACAAGCATACTAAAACACAGGAATTCTTCATTTCCATGTAGTACACACATTTGTGACATTCATTTATCTTAAATCCATGTGATAGTATTGCGTGATCATTTTTCGTGCCATTGTTTAGGTATTTGTTTAAGTCCTTAAAGAGACTTGACAAGTTTACACACTTTATTCTCTTGATTTTTGACCGCAAAACCCTCCAATTGTTCCATATAAATTTTTTCATCTAATTCACCATTCAGAAAGGCTATTTTAACATCAATTTGATGTATATCCATGTTATATATGGTAGCTATTGCTATTAAAATCCTTATAGATGTAATTCGAGAAAACGGAGAATAGGTATCGAAATAATCCAATCCTTCCATTTGTCAATAGCTTTTAGCTACTAGACGTGCTTTGTACTTGTCTATGGAACCATTAGCTCTGAATTTCCTCCTGAAAACCCATTTACAACCAATTCGTTAGGAAAATCAACCAATTCCCAAGTATTGTTTTGTGAAATAGATAGGATTTCACTATCAATAGCTTCCTTCCAATAAGGAGCTTCAGGTGACCTCATAGCTTCACTATAAGTTCTTGATTGTTCTTCAATTAGATAACTGATAAAGTCTAGACCAAAATCCTTAGACATTTTTGTTCTTTTGCTTTTTCTTGGTTCCATGACTTGATCTTTAACACTTAATTTAGGGGACTCATTTTGACTCTCGTCATAACCTCTTTTCTTTGAGCTTGTTTCCTTATCTTTGTAAGGTAAAATTCCTTCAAACAATTCAACCTCATTGGACTCAATAATCGTATTAATATGAACATTTGGATTCTCATATTTAATCACTACGAACCTGTATGCTACAGTATGATTTGGTAAACCGATAAAAACGCAATCAACAGTCTTAGGTCCCAACTTTGTCCTTTTAGGTATAGGAATTAAGACCTTAGCTAGACAACCCCACACTTTAAGCATTTTATATGTTGGTAACTGTCCTCCCTATATCTCATAAGGAGACTTATTAGTTTTCTTATATGGTATTCTATTCAAGATATGATTCGCAATAAGTAATGCCTCACCCCACAAATTATGAGGTAAACCCGATCTACTTAACATGGAATTCATCATGTCTTTAATTTTTTTATTCTTCCTTTCTACTACACCATTTTGTTGAGGTGCAAATGGTGTAGTAATTTGATGAATTATTCCATGTATAGCACAAAATTCTCAATGGCATCAGATTCATTTTTTCTACCTCTGTTAGATCGTGTTCCCTTTATCTTTCTTCCAAGTTGATTTTCAATTTCAGCTTTGCAAATTTTAAATATTTCCAAAGCTTCATCTTTACTTTTGATCAAGTATATGTAGCAATACTTACTACAATCATTAATGAATGTGATGAAGTACTTTTTGCCACCATATGTAGGAAGTGACTTAAAGTCACATATATCCGTGTGAATTAAGTCAAGTAATTCACTTGTTCTTCCTTGGACAGATTTATAAGTTTGTCTAGCAAACTTCAATTCAGTGCATACTTCACATTTGCTTTGTTCACCATTTGTGATCTTATTGTACTCACACAACAGATTTTCATCCGAGCAGATGTGCCTTGTGGCTCCGGTATCAATCCACCAGCCCTTGACATCAGAAATGAAGCTCACTTCAGTCACTACAACAGCAAGATTGTCTTCATTGGTGTCCATATGCTGAACATTTTCTTCAACCATATTTGATTCCTTGTTCTTCAAGGAGTTAGCATCATTTTGGCCCTTCTTGAAGCGACAATCTATTGCCTTGTGCCCTGGTTTTCCACACACCCAGCATGATCCTTTGATTCGCTTGAAATTCTTGCCTTTAGGTGCCATAGTATTTCTAGTCCCTCCTATTTTCTTCTTGCCTTTATTCTTTTGGAACTTCAATTTGGAACTCGATCCCTCAATCACATTGGCTTTTGCCTCCATGGATGGCACATCACTCTTATCACCCTTGCGATGATCTTCCTCTACTCGCAACCTCAAGATCAAATCCTTTATGGACATCTCTCTGCGCTTGTGTTTCGAGTAGATTTTGAAATCATTCCAAGACGGAGGCAATTTTTCAATTATTGCTCCAACCTGAAAGTGTTCATTAATTGAGCTTCCTTCCCCATGTGATTCATGCATGAGAATTTGAATCTTTTCTACTTATTTTGTCACCGGCTTCAAATCCACTATTACATATTTGAGGAATTTTCCAATCATGAACTTTTTGGCCCCAACATCCTCCGTTTTGTATTTTTTCTCGAGTGAATCCCAGACTTCCTTCATAGTAGAGTACATGGAATATATATCATATAGCATATCGAGACGATTAAGAATGTGGTTTTTGCAAAGGAAGCCAGACTGCTTCCATGTCTCTACAGCCAAGAGAGGCTCTCTTGAATCCGAATCCGCAAGCTTGGGATTGAGAATGTGTGCCAAGTTCAAGGTTGTAAGATAAAATAGCATTTTTTGCTGCCATCTTTTGAAATCTACTCCTTTAAACCTTTCTAGCCTTTCATCATTGACCTTGTTAGAGATTTGAACATCTAATTTCACACCAGAACTTGGAGCCATATCTTTCAATGACTTTCAAGCGAAACAAAGTCAATGAACTAATAAAGATAGATTCAGGAAAACCTCTAAGAAAAATTCTGTTTCAGAATGTTGATAGGCTAACAAGTAGACTAAGAATTAGGAAATGGAAAAACTACCAGTAACAAATCTTATTACTAAACAAGTTCAAATCGCTAATACGATAAACCAGAATAATGTTAATAACAATAACTTTACTAACTTACAAATCACAGAGGCTTGAGCTTTGATCAATGTCCTAAAACAGAATTTTTGCTCCTTCTTTTTGTGCAGAAGTGCGTGAGTAATCTGTTCCCAAGATTCAACTGTGAATTGTCCCTCAAATTTGCACAAGAATTTAGGAAGTCTGTGAACTTTGTGTCCTCGCTTTTCTCTCAAAATGGTTCTACGGAAATTTTGCAAAAAACTTTTATGCTAAAAAAGAATAATAATGATAATGAACTTTCTCCCCTACTAACGTATATTTATAGATCAAAACAACAAGAGGTAGTTTGAAATCGATGGTAGACAGTTTTCGGACCAAAAGCCACGACTTCCCAACCAAAAATCAAGAAGAAATTGATCTGAAATAATAAAGAATCGCAAAGTTTTAGGAAGACTGTTCCTAGAACAATGCAGGTTTTAATTCAAACACCTTTTCCCTCATTTTCAACATTATATACACTATTAATGTAAGAAAGATTAATCCTTCTATTTAATAGAGTACATTTAATTCAGTCATTTAATAATACATTTATTAGTTACTTTAATTTGAGAATAGTAACTTATACCCCACTAAAAATTTTCTTAAAACATACACCCTGCTTATAGATTTTCAATATTCCAATTACCTTTTTCCAAAATTTTTATGTTGTAAAATGGACCTAAGTATTGAAATTTTTATTTTTAAATACTCTTGAATTGATTCTTAGGATTATAGAATTTTTTATGTTTGTGTGTTTGATATTTAAGTCCAATTACAAATGATTTTGAGGATTAAAATCTAGGCCATTCAACAAATTAATTAGTCAGTGGCAATAATCTAAACCTATATATGTTAAGGAAAATTCGGTAATACTGTGATGCGAATTGGTTCGAGGAGAGACCTGCGCTGGGACTCATAAAGCTAATAGGGATATATGCAACGTTAAGCAATGCTCGTGATGAACGTTGGATTTGCATAGGGCAATCGTTCCTAGATGGTGTAGAATCTTTATAAGAGATTGTAACTTGTTACAAATTATTTATGCAACTTTTTAAAATTGATGTTAAGGTCAAATTTATTCACAATGAAAATCACATGTCAATTGTATCAGATTTGCGTGGCAATATGCACATTTAAATTTTACACTATGTTTGTCAAAAATTAAACAGCCACTAAAATTTAGGAACAATTGCAACTTCACAATGTGTCTACCCTAAATTTAGAAGGTCTTGAATGACCATGTTCTTTTACAAGTTGCTCTCTTCTCTAGCAACTTTTGTTAGTCATTAAGCAACTTATAGATTATCTTATAAGTTGTTCAACAACCAACTAAAATTTGACAACTCAATAACAAATGAGCCTAGTTGGCAATTTGAGACCAAGTCAAAATTTAATCTTAATTCATTCACTCTTTTCTTCCAGTTTCTCTGTGTCCTTTCAACTTTTCGTTGTGGCAGTGCATTATTGCAGCCCTGTCCGATTTCCCATGGCCAATTCCTCTCTTCCCCATTCACTATTTTTCACCCCCTTTCTACTTAGCAACAGCCACCCATTCCTCTCCATTTCTCCAGTGTTGTTAAAATCAGATTAAACTAGATTGGACCGTTCAACTAATCGGATCGCGAACTGATCACAATGCTTGTCCACTCCTATGAAAAATTCAAAAGTTTAAAAAATTAGTTAAAATTGATGAACCAATGCCAACCGGTTAAACCAATCAAGTCCAATATTTGAAATTTAACTTGCAACTTGGACATTTTTTTTGTGGGCTGCTCACTTTGGTGAGTTTTGGACTCTATCAAAGCCCAACAACTTTAGCTAATGGTCTATTATTAAGTTGGTTACTCAACTTGGTGGACCAATTTTTTCTCTTTTTTTTTAAAAAAAAAACTTAGTTGGTCCAACTTAAAAACCAAATGATTAATCCAATTAAAAAGTAAAGAAACCCTCAATCCTCTTCCTCCTCCAAAAATCTTTACCTTCACAAGTCATTCTCCAATTTTCACTTATCTTCTTTTCTTCCCCCCCCTCTTCTATCTTTTCTTTTACATTATTGATAGTGAATACAATGATGAAGTTGAGCTCAAAAAATAAGGAAGCACATTTGTTTTCCCTTTGCTCTTCTATCTTTTGTTTACAAATCTCATCAAATTTCTTATTGAGTTGGAAAAGTAAAACTCTTCTTTGTTTAATTTAAAATATTGGATAGATTTGTTCATAATTTTATCGATTCTTTATTATTATTATTTTTTTAGGAAATACTCTTTCTTTTATTTGGTGAATGAATTAGATAGTACTATTTCAGTAAATCTTCTCTGGAAGATATTACGAAGTTTAAGGTTTTGTGTTGATTTTACATATTTTATGCTTATTTGTTATTTTTCATTTTCAAACAATAAACTAAATAAAAACTCAACAAATCAAGATTGAATCAGTTGAATCTTGACCCAACCACTTTACGGGCTCAACCACCTATCCAAGTTTCAAAGCATCGCATTTCTCCCCATCTCTATCCTCCTTTACCATGTCACTGCAGACTCCGTCCTTGATCCCGTCCCTCATAGCCAAGACACATCTTCCTATTTAAGCCCATCTTTCCTTAGCGAGGCAAAACTCACAGCCCGGAACCAAAGGGCTTTCAGGCAACAGTAGTGGTGGTGGAGGGCTGATTTGACTCAGCCACAGCCACTTTGCAAGGGATAGACGATGATTGGGATAATAGTGGGTCCCCCCCAAACACAACAAAAAAAAATGATGAATAAGCTGGAGTTGGATTTATTAAGAGGTATTTAAAGAACAAACAAATTTTAAAAGAAAAGTTAAAGGAGAATTTAAAAAATTCAAATAATGACTTGGCATGTACTATGGTAATTGGACCTATTAATGACTTCTCAACAAATTTTAATTGGTTATTGAACAACTTATAAAGTAATCTATAAGTTGTTTAGTGACATAATAAAACTCGTTGTTCTTCTCAACACGTTTTAATACATAATTATTAATTCATTGTAGCTAGAAGTAATCAGTTCCACTTTTTCAATTTTAATCAAAATAATGACTCTATATCGCCAAGTTGAATTACAAGTTTAGTAGACTTTGATATTTTGTAGAGTAAATCTTAGATACACTGACAGTGTATACACTGTCACCGTTAGATTCATGATTTATGTTTATATCCGGTGAAAAGTATAACTTCTAGAGGGCTTAATTGCACTAAACCCATTTGTAATTAGGAATAAGTTGTAGTTTGCCCCTCCAAGTTTGTTTTATTAGCATTTCGCCCCTTATATGTGACTCCCAATCGTAGAAGTTCATATTATTTTATCTCCTCTGATGACATGATATAACGATTTTTCTACATCTGAAAATAGAAAACCTATTAATTGTTAATCTCTGTCTTTTTCCCTTTTTTTCCTCTTTTTATCATGATACGAAAAACTTTCCTTCGCCATTGAGGTCTTGGTAGCATTTTATTAGTCCAAATATTAAATCCAGCAGAACAAGAGCCACTTTTATTGAAACATTCAGGAGCAACACGTGTAACATTTAACGTTAAATTGAACGATAAAATGAAAAATATTGAAAGAAATCCTTTTACTTCAAATCACGAAATACAATTTAGTGACAATAGTCATTGACTTCTAGCATTTGTAATCACAAACACAAGAGCTTTTACCAGATCTAGTACCACAGGCACTAAATAATAGTTTATCGCCATGCTTGGGCTCCCACAGAAGTGCAGTTACTATCAGTAATAGTGTCGCAGGAACGGTCCGCATGGACGAAAGGAATGATCCTGTCAAGTGCATTACAAAATATTTTCTCATTACTGCCAATAGAAACTGTGAACAATTGAAAGCCAAATGGTTTAGCGTTTAAATGAAGTAGAAAAAAATTCTCAGAAAGCAGCAATAACAGTTTTGCATCTCCTTGGAAAATACGAAGATAAAAGTACTCATTGTGATTTTCGTGTATCATTGATGTTAGATGAATATAGTATTTTTTTAGTTTTTAAAATTTTTTGTTGTCCATACGAAAATGCTATTCCAGAATAGTTAGAATAGGATATCCTAATCCACCACAATTAGAATATATTCAGGCTAGCTAGCATTTCAGTCTAATACTATTTCGCTAAGAAGGTTTTAATCTAATAGTTAAAGTTGAAATCTCCAAAAATCAGAGATCCTGGATTTAATCTTTCCTACTCTCTCTTACTTTTTAAATTCCACTCCTCTATTGTACTAAGAAAAATTTCATCTGAATGGGAAAAGAATTTAAAAGGCACAACATATCTACATCAATCAGCTTATACCTGGTGCAAGCATAATGAGAACAGTTTTGCACAGAAACAACATGCAAAACTTTGCCATCTTTAATCACACAAATGATTGTTTCAAAGGAGACCTCTTGTGTGATGCAAGTTATCTTTCGTACTGGAAAGGAAAAAAAATGAGGCCTCTTATGTATATTGCTTGACGAAAATATCCAAATATTTTCTTTCCATAAGTGTAGATTTTTTATAAATGATTTTAGTTATATTAGTAACTTAATGATTGCTTTTTTCCCCCTTAAATCCTAGCGTTAATGATTTGTTATATAATTCCAATTATGTTGCAATAATGTAATTGTACATTTATACTAGACCAAAAGTTCCAGAGTAAGTAAATCATGAAAAGCAAACAAAAGTCACAAAAAACAGTAAGAATCGTTCCTAATGTACATTTAGTTTCATGAAATTATAGCTGGAACTCCTATTGGAGAAAAAATCTATGTTTTCAGAACCGGACCGGATATCGACTCGGTCGAGCTCAGGGGTCATGGGTCAATGGGTTCAACCGGATTCGATAGGGGTTGAACCGGATGACGTCATAAATAAAAAATATTTAAAAATTAAAATATTATATGTAAAATACTTAATAACATGTTAATATTAATAAAGGTATACTCATATATATTTGATGTTTCCAATATATTTAACAAGAAAATACAAATAAATTAGAACAATCAAGTAGCAATTTATATTATTTAATAAGCATTAACAAGTTTAGAATTAAAATTATGGACTTAATTGAAAAATAATACCAAACTTTAAGACAACATTTATAAAGTATGAAATATTTGAGATATATTAACAATTTTGAACAACTTAAGGGTCAAAACATCATATTTAAAACAGAGGTGACCTTTCAAAAAAGTAAAAAAAAAAAAAGAGAGAGAGAGAGACCGGGTTCATTTTTTCCAGTCAAACCGGGTCAAAACCCGGTCAAACCCGGTTTTTGACCTGGTTTGACCGAGTTTTGATTTTCCCGGTTTTGAAGATTAACTCGGACCGGACAACTAGCCGGTTCCCGGTTCGACCGGTCGGACCGGCCGGTCCGGTCCGAGTTTGAAAACAGAGGAAAAAATAAGATTGAAAGCTAAAGTCAGATTTTAAGTTTCCTTGTTTTTGTTATACTAGAGAAAAGTCCCACGCAAAGAGTGGAGATTGGTACTTGTGGTGTGGTTAATAACTTGGCATCACATAATTTGCATCACATAATAAACAGAGGTTGTTGGCATGGTCCCTACTTTCCTTTTCAATGTCTAATACAAATGGAAGTTAATGGTGTTATCGTGTGTATCATTTTTTCCTACATTTAATCTTTCAAACAAAGTTGGGTTGTTCAATCAGGACCCTTGTTATGTTTAGTTGTTTCAACAAAATGAATTTGTATTTTCTACGCTTTACATTTATTTTTCATTGTTTCTATCATACTTTATTTTTTCCTTTCGTTGATAACAATGCATATCTTTTTCTTAACTTTTGATTTCAAAGTTGCTTCTTAGCATTAAGTTTATCAATATTGTTTGTTTGATCCATCCTAAATTTCAACGCACAGGCCTTAACTTAAACACAAAAAATCTAGATATACTATTTGTTTGCTTAACTGCTACAACTAAAAACCATTATTTTGATCAATACATGCATCTACAAATAATTAGAGGGGAAATAAATTTTCCTCATTACAAATACTAACTTGCATCAAACAATTATCAATTCTACGAAATTCAGTACAAAAATAATAGAGCATGTAAATATAGCCACTTGTCTTTTCAAATGGCAAATTTTATCCACATATAATATATGAGTCACTTAACTATTGAACCAATAAATTGCATCAACTGCAATATAATTTTCAAAGTGAAACAATCATTCACACACTTGTTCATTCGAGCACACAATTCAATTGGATCAAGTACAATTGTAATCACATTTAATCAACAAATGACATGCATCAAATGGGAACATAGAGTTACCCTGTATCTTAGAAACAAAGTACAATCTAAGAGCAAGATCTCTCCATACTTCACCTGCCTACAATAGCAAGCACAAAAGCTTATTCACGATTTTGATTGTCGAATGGAAGTTATATAACCCATAGACCAGAAAACAAGAGCAAAATTGAGCATACCTCTACAAACCCAACTCTATTATTGTGCAACAGAGCCATTTGAATCCATAATTTTGTCTCTTAACAACTACCATTATTGTAACCTACTTCACAAATTGATGAGCAAATGTTGAAGAAATGGGGAGGTCCTGTAGTTACTCTCATAATGTTCACCCCAAATGATTCTTTACCTCTCACACTTTAATGGCCTCATCAACGTGCTATAGTTACTAATACAAATATGTGTCATTTGTTGCAAGAGCTGAGTTAATGGTTCTTGAGGTTTGAGGATGAAGAAGACGGAGCCTTCTACTGTTATAATTCAAGCATTCATCTTTAGCTTTAGTGCACTAATATTGTCTTAAATGTATTTAATTTGCATAATCAATTTAGCTGAACATACTTAAGGGGAGTTGATTTTGTTTTTCTTCCTACTTTGCTAAATCAATGGCAAAGCAGCCAAACCATTAGCCACCAAAGGGTACAGTAGGTAAAACATGCAAAATTAGGCAGCACAAACTTATGCACTTTGCTTAATCAATGTTATTACAATTTTACCATTCCTAAAACACCCCTACAAAGATCAAATAAAAATCACCCAAGAGTCATACAACAACTCTTTTTATATATATACATAGGAAACGGGTAGGAGCCCATATGCTATTCTTTTTTTTAGAAAAAAAAAAGCTTTAATTTTTGTCATAGCTATAAATATGTATAAAAACCATTATCAAGCAATTCAAAAATATTATTAGTTGTGAAATTAATAAACATTCGTATTTTCTCCATACGTGAATCGTCATGAATTGCTTCAGGTCATCCGTGAAAACAAGGTGGACGTACTTGCTCGAGAACTGGGCGGAGGTTTCAGGCTTTGTAAGTCTGGTTTTAACAAACCCAACTTGCCTCGCAAATAAAGTGGAATTTTGGACTTTGTAGTTTTCGGGTTTCGGGCTCCTGTGGTGAAACCCATACCATGCTCACATTACAATCACAATTTTGGGCTTGTTTTAGGCTTGACCCAATATCACACAATTACATAGAACAGTAAATACAAAAAAAAAATTTATAAAAAGTATGATATACACATTATATATGTACATCCACACACACACACACACACAAATTTTATGGGCCAAGCTTTAATCAGATCAAGTCAAATAAAGTCCAAACTTGGCTGACAGTGTAATCAGACCCTATATTTAGGCCCAAACACTATCCAGCCAATTAATGAACAAGGTTTGATCCCAAAATTTTCCAGCCCAACACTAACTAGCCCAGACCCATTGAGAATCCAGTCATGAAGATGGCACAATTGACCCAGTCACTTCATGAAGATGGACATTTGGTTTTTTTTTTTTTTGCGTTAGAATAAGGTCAATGTCTACAGACTAAGACTTGCACTCAACCTAAGACCTGTGGCAGCTATGAGATGGAAATTGAGCTTGGTGAAAAAGAACAAGTTGGATATACAATTTGTTTTGAAGATGTGTCTGCACCAAATAGACTAAGGAGCCATTTGCTTCAAATTCCACAATCAATATGAATATGAGTATGATAAATTGGAGAGTAGCAATAGGTTTTGACGAAAACCCGTATGAAGGGTTTGATAACTACACAACAATAGATTTAAGTAATAAAAAAATAATGGATAAGTGAGACCTTACTCTTTAGTAGTTTTAAACCATGAAATCCATTAAGTAAGGCCTTGTTCTCAATCATTTTAGATTTTACAAAATCTAATCATAGAAACTAATTACAGAGGATAATCAGAATTAACAAAAACTACTCTTTGGATCCTTATAGATCTTAGCTTTTTTGGTTATTAAAAAAATCTATAATCAGAATACGAAAGCAATCTAGAACACCACAAAAAACTTTTATTCTAATTCAGAATCTATAATCAGTTAAAATAGTCAACTAAGAACTAGTCCTTAGATCTAATTGACTTTAAACAAGCATTATGTATGAATAGGATTGAATTGAAACTCAGTCTTTGTCTTGAAATCTACTTACCAAACACCTCCGAAATTTGATTGGATGGGCTATTATTTGTCAAAAATGATTGCATAATGAGTACATCATGTAATTATCCTTTTTTTTTATTTTCCAAATCACATTTTTATTTCACGTAAATCATGTTACAAAGAGTGCTAAAAGGTTGATCCAAAAAGGAAAATACTTGAAAACGTCCATCACATTTTAGTAAATGAATTTTTTTGTCCTTCATTTTTGAAATGTTAATTTTACGTCACTAACAAATTTAAGTTAACAAAATTTGGTCCCGACCCAAGTTTTCGACTACTTTTTAGCCTAAAATCACCACATGACCTACATTTAGTTATTTTTGATGTACAAAAAACTTAGATACTACTTTTGTAGTGGAAAAATTAACTATGAATTGTCAAATCACACTTTTTTTAGAGAAAAAAAGAATATGATTCAGATTAAATTCTACTTTTTTAAAAGGCAAAAATAATTATAGATTGAATCATTTGTTTAATTATAAATGGTATTTAACTCTTTCATCCCTAAAAAGTTGACCACATGTGGTTCACAAGATGAATTCAAGATAAAAAGTGGTTGAAAACCTGAATTGGAATCAAATTTTACCGATCCAATTTTGTAAGGGATGTAAAATTATCATTTCAAAAATGAAAGACAAAAAAATTTATTTAACAAAATATAGGAGACGTTTTGAACTATTTTTCCTTCCAAAAATATGATCCAAGCAATTTCCTATTATGAAGTACATGACTGATTGGGGCTTCTTCCAAAAATGCTGAAGGACCCTGATCTGGATAAATAACGTGTTATTTTAATAGACAAAGTGCAAAAAAGATAACTAAGCAATCTATAAGAATCTCTATAAGTGATTAATATCCCAAAGGCATGTTCTGACCTATGATGGTGACCGAAGCCAAATTTACCCGAACTTTTTATTACCAAAAAAAAAAAGATAACTAAGCAGTAAGCACCAATGGCCTTTCTGAAATCCTTGAGAATGTTGCTGTGCGGGATCATGATGGTAAGCTTAATGTCACGTCGGAACTCTTAATGCCCAAACGTTAAAGTAAAATTTCTTTGGGAGTTTGTGCCAATATTCTATGTTCCTGTCACGACATTTCCTGTCCAAATTTTACTCCTTATGTTAAGTTGAATGCAGGGCTTGTGCGGTTGTTATTCCGTGCAATGTAAATCTTGATAAAAAAAAAAAACAAATGTAAACCCCAAACTAATCAATGTAAATACTAATATTGAAATCCATATCCAATATTCTTGTGAAAACAATGGTGATTAATCCTGTCAGAATTATAAGGAGATATGGGAAAAACTTTGAAGGGACGAGTTATTTTTAATCGGCTAAGTTGGGTAGGCTTTTTCTTTATTTTAAATGGAAAATAAGATTTAAAGGTAAGTGATAAGCCAGCCAACCAATCCTTTTGTCTTGAAAGTTATTATATATGTATCTAATACTTTTAAAGTATTAATTCTACTTCTAGTGATCTATAAATAAATTTAAGTTACTGTAGAGAACACAAGACCGAACAACTTCTCTTTCATTTTATTTTTTATTTCCTTTTCTTTCCTCTTTATATCTATTCCTTTAAATTTTATGAAGCTACTTCACTTTCCTTAATGTTTTCATTTTTTCCCTCTCTTTAATGCAATTTTCCTCTTTTCCCTTACAATTTCGTGGACTTCTCTAAGCCATGTATCTGTTTAACATCTTTTTTTTTATTAAATATAAATTGAAAGTCTCAAAACCTAAATCTCCCGCTTACACTTTCTCCTAATCCGAAAACCTAATTGACTCATTGGCGATGATAGTTGACTCGTACGTTTCTCTAGCTTGGACGCTCGACAACTATTTGATTTCTTTTTAATTGATGCACCGGACACCATCACGGTTTTTTATTATTGTCACCTACAGACATCAAAAACTTGCTGTTTTAAGCCCTCCTTGTTTTGTTTCTTGAATTTCGAACGTCAACAACTAAGTTAACCACATGCAAAAACACAACAACTTTAGTGAGTTTTTGAAATTTATACCCATAAATTCAATCTCAATCATCTAATTTTAAATCACTCTATCTACCAGCATGAATTGTTCTCTACGCACCAGGTGACAAGCTCATCTTTATGACTGGTGAATATGAGATTGAGGCAGCCTGTTATGCTCTTTCAGAAAGCATGGAACGACACATCTCTTCAAAAACTCGAGTCCCAAAGCTGTGAATTCTTCCAATATACTCCTAGCTTCCAGGCTTCCAGCTGCCTTGCAAGCAAAAATAGTTGAGAAAGCTGAAGAAGAGGCACGGAAATGCGTAGATGTTCCAGGTCGTAGACATAGGCTATTAGAAAATAAAGGTGTACAACCCTTGGGTTGATATGAATCCTATCCAGGTCTTTCCCCAGATATTGGACCTGGCACTTGTTGTCTATCTGCTGACAAAGAACTGCGCTTTCTACTAAGCTTTCTACTAATAAAGAGTTTGGTCTTCCACCTCAAATCAACTAGCAATACTCCCCTTCACACGTAATTTGGCAATTTTAGTCTGCCAATTATAAATTGGCCCATCATAAACAAGGTAACAAACAAATCCAACATCCAACTCTGATATCATGATAAAAAATACTTGAAATTCCATTTCAAAATCAATTGATAATGAGTGGACTGACCTGAGATTTTATATATATAGAGAGAGAGAGAGAGAGATGTGGCAAACCTTGGTAGATTAGTGTGGACAATTTTAGTCTCCTTATATCTACTATACGTAGAATGCGTACCAAAATGAAATGTTTCCAAGTCCTCTTACAGAAATTCAGAGGGCCAATGTTGGCAATATATTATTTTTTGTTGCTCAAGTCTCTTAAAATCGAGAACTTGTTGGATTTCGATTTTTTGTACCCACCTCTTGGATTTTGATTTTGTGTACCCACCTCTCCAAGACAATATTCTTAACTCCATGTACCAATTATGGGCTTTTGGTGCACTTGATAATGTTGGTAACCTTATTAACATTGGATGGAAAATGGTAAGAGTTCCCACTAGATCCTCCCCTTGCAAAGATGTTGTTGATTGGTGAACAACTTGAATGCATAAATGAGGTTTTGAGAATTGTATCCATGATTTCTCTGGCATATGTCTTCTTTAGGCCTAAAGATAGGGCGGAGGAGGCTGATGCTGCAAGGGAAAAATTTACTTGCCGGAGTCAGACCACCTTACTCTTCGTAATATTAACCAGCAGTTGAAAGCAAATCAATACCAATGGTCATTTTTTGCATGAAAAGGGGTGAAGTAAATCTAGAATGGTGAGATCCTAGTTGCTGGTTTCTCAGGACATTGAAATTTTAGAATTCCTCTAACTTCTTGTGGTATGTCCATTGTAGGAACGGAATGTCATGCCATCTGAATCCACAAAGGAGTTAATTTTGTGTTACATACCAGATCATGCAGTTTATCACGAGTTAATTTTGACCACAAAGGAGTACATGCGATGCGTGACAGCGGTGGAGCCTCGGTGGCTGGCTGAGTTAGGACCTGTGTTTTTCTGAGTCAAGAAAACTGATACATCGAATGTTGTAACGTAAAATGACCAGAGAAATCTGCGATGAAGGAAGAGATAGATAAGTTATATTAGGTCCAAAAGGAGGTAGGTAGAAAGAACAACGAGAAAGAGAGGAAAAAGAGGGCTAAGGAACAGCAGGAAGTTTAGATCGACGCCAGGACAGAAACAAGGTACTTGATCTTAGGCAAAAGAGGATATTGTTGGTAAGTGAAACTTGTGTTGGCATCCATTAAGTGGCTGCATGCTACCACTTTCTTTTTTGGGCTGAAATTTCTTCCTTAATAATAAAAATTTTTAAAAAAAAAGTGAAAAAAGATGATTGAGTTTAGTGGTGAATAATAACTCGCCAAAAGAACAACATAGCTGCATGTTTGCTCAATGAGACTCTTGAGAATCGTTACATAATCAGAAATGTTGGAAATTTATTGGCAAATAATCACTCACCAAATGAATAATATAGCTGTCTTTGCTGAATGAGAGTCTTGAGAATTTGTCGTTAAACAATCACACATTTCTTGGAAGCTGGGATAGGCAACTTTTGCTTTAACAGAGAGTCTGCAAACAATCATTGTTGCGCCCCTAATTCAACAAAAAACCAAAAAAAAAATTTTAATTTTGTGGGCATGTAGTTATGCAACTTAGTTGCTTTCAAGATCTATTTATTATTCGAAACCAACTATTCGTAGGGTAATTGGCTATCAAATAAGTGTAGGTCGGGTATAGGCCAAGAATCAAATTCTTTTGTTTATATTCTTGTATAGGATTTTCTGAAAATTTCACCAACGAATGTATAGTCACCCGTCTGGTTCAATGACAGTTTAGTTTCTTTGAGATCACCCTTTGGATCCATCTCTTCTTCTTAGTGTAGAATAGAAATTATTGCGTTCAGAAAAAAATTTATTATTCGAAAACAAAAAATCTATTTTATTATTCCAAAGGAATTTTCTTTCCCGGTTGTCAAACAAATGGGGCTTAAAATGACTAGATTTGTCTAAATTAAACCTTGGGCTGCTGTAGAATTGTCCTGATATCAAAATCTGAGCATCCAAAACTTTGAGCAGGGAACATGACTTGGACAATTTTTCCTGGAACCTTCTTTGCCTTCGTGAGGAATCTGCCGGTGAACCTTTATTCTACCAGCAAGTACTAGTGGGCATTGGCTGAACCGCTCAAGTCTTCAAAATGATGTTGTTGGAGCCCCCAAGGAGGACTGGCCAATTTGAGGGGGTCAAGAGCTCAATGATTGGCCACTACACATTGAATCCAAATGCTAATGCGACTAGACCAAGAAAAGATAGGTCTAAAGTTACAGCATATCCACAAAGCCATGGTACAATTGGTATATTCTGTTTCCCACACCAATATTATCCATACCTTTACTAGTTCCTCAATTATGCTGTTTATTTTATATGCATTTGAAAAGAGTTTTGTATTAGATACTCCTAATTTTGTTTTGCATGTCATTTTGGCCCACCTTTAACCATAAACTAACTTTCAGTAGCTACTAAAAGCTTAAACTGCTCGTTTTTCCTTCCCCACGAGCATAACATGGAGTTTAGGCACAGAGGAAGGAAAAAGAAATGATTACAACCTCAAAGATTGAGATCAACCATAGTACAACAAAAAAGAAATAATGAGCTAAGATCAATCATTAATCTTGTTGTTTAGGAAAATCATGACAGTTTAAAATTTTGGTTCATTGATGAGGGAGATATAGAGAGGACCAACTATTTGTTCTTTTTTCCTATCCACTTGAAAAGGAGATTTCTTGTCAAAATTATTTGAGTTTTCAAATTAACAAAGAAATAAATAAATAAACATTTTTCTATGAGATCAACTCATGACCATTCTTTCAAGACGGCACAATGAAAGATACTCACAAAAGGGTTTACCAAACTATAAGATTCTAATAAATTAATGAATGGAATCGTATATCCCAAGAGGAATATCTATTACTTAAGTACAAGGGATATGACCAAACCTAAGGGACAACTTGCACCTGTATTCACGGTGGGAATCTGAGGGGGCTCTCCTGAATCTTTTTCCCTTGCTAGTAATTCCAAATCATGCACAAATTTTTTACATCTAGCCAAAGTGCAATTATTTAACGCATGAAGGAAGCTACAACAATTCTTATTGATCTGATGGATGAATATCAGGTCAGTAAACATTATTGCACACATTCATCCAATGTCATCATCATTATCGCGTCCCCACTTCTGTGGAGAAGTCATCTTGAGTTGATTCTTTGAACAATATTGACTGGGATAGAACCCTTTGGTCCCCCCCTCCTCCCCCACAAAGGCTAGTGTTTTCAATCAAGAGTGAGCGGCCATCTTGAAACACATCCTCACATTTTGTGGGGATAGTGGGAAAAAAATCTGTTGTGTTTCATCATCAGCTATCTTCTGTACGCTCCTGGGACTCTAGGTGTTGGAACCACCACATCACGGCCTGCTTTTATTAAGTTGAGCCGGTCTGGAATTATTTTATCAAACAGCCTGTCATTGGGCTTTTCGGCATAGCAGACGTAGTAACAACTCACACAGGCTTGAGGCAAAGCCATCGCAATCCTCGTCTGTCATCAGATAACAAGTGCATTTTGTTAATTCACCAAATATTTCGACCAGTGGTAAGAAATTGAGCAAGTTGATCACATGAATAAAGCAGCAAATTTATTGATTAAGCAGATGGCTAACCATTAAATAGCCTATGAAGGCAGCAAGAAGTGAGACAGTCCCCGTGTAGCCTTTATGTACTGTGGCTGTCCAAGCGGCTACAACAATGACACAGATGCAGCCACTGCATACTCCGGTGAGGAAGCAAATTGCACTAGTAATGTCAGAGTCCACAATCTGATGCATCTCTTGCCTCTGGAATAATTCCCAAGTGTCCTGTGAGGCCTTCACAAAACCTTTTCCATATGCAGCAATCTGTAGAAATCATTGACTATTTGCTTCAATCACTTGTATTCAAGTTGATCAAATTCTGAGTAAATTATTAGCTGGATAGGATGTTGCAAGTCAGGCCAAAGCCATGGTTTCTTTGTTACATTTTAGAAGTTGCAAAGTCAATGCAGGCAAATGATAGACCAACTATACAAGAGTCATTTGTTTGTTTGTGGGTTTCAATAAATTGACTTGAAAGCAACAGGAAACAATAAAATTTATTGCCAAGGAAGGAAAGCAGTACAGAGCAACCATAGAGGCAACTAATATACTCAAGACACATCTAAATCAAGACATCAGGTATCAATTTACAACGCTCAGACAATAGGCATGCTCAAGGGCAACTTTCAGTTTGCAAAAACTAATCGTCAATTGCGACTGGAGAACCATTACTTATGCTGCTTGAAAAATTTTCATTCATGATTGGCTTTTGTTGTGAGCCCAGAGTTAGAAGTTTAACCGAAATACAGGTATTGAAGTTCTCAATCTTGCCGAATGATTCAAGTTTTGTCTTCAACATTTAAAATATCTCTTACAGAATTCAAAAGGCTTAAGTTTCTAAGTGCTATCAAAGTCAATAATTACCTGCACATAAGCCCAGCCGTTGCCACGTTTGAAGATAGAGTCCATGATCCTGAGACCGCAGCGAGCACAACAAAACATGAACTCGTCTTCCCCCTCAATCAAGTTCAATCCACGAGCCACAATCCTTAAAGCTTCAATCGAAGGCACAAAAACGGATCCAAGACAAGCACTACCAAGATTTTTGGACAATGCTCTTTGAAAGCAAAATTGTGTGCTTGATTGCATTCCTATAAGATAATACAGAGCAATCACCCTACTAACAGTTAAGTTAACCACATTCCTCATTACTTCAGTAATCCAGGCCAAGCTCAATACCAATGCAATGATAACTATTGGTGGATAATAGAAATTCAATGATCCAATAACCGCTAAAATCCAAAGTGACATCCACACAAAACCAGCAGCAAGCATCCAATAAGTAGGCTGGTTCAGATCATGAAACTTTGCTACAGGTTCAAGAGCTTTGACGAAAACCTTCGAGCAAAATCCAGTTCTCTGTGTCACCCAACAAGCATACAATCCATTCCCAATTGCAAAGAATACGAAAATAACTCCAAGAGCATCGGTAGCTGGCATTTGGAAACAAATTAAAAGGATTCCAGCCGATAAAGCCAGAACAAAAGAGCTCCAAATTATGAAATGCACCATGAATTTAGGCCATACTCTTACTGCCTTTTGCCAAAAAATTGCTAGAGTTATACTAAGAAAAGATGCAGCCTCCACTTGAGGCAGAAAATGCTTCAATATCTTCAGCTCTTTTCTTTTAGTCTTTCCTTCTTCTACCAAGCCTTGCACCCCCTTAAATATAAGAAAACAAACTAGCCCAAAAGCCAGAACCATGTGAACCACGAACAGAAACAGAGACAACTTGTTTGTGTATGATCTTGAATTCAATGATATCATTGATTGCTGCCCCAAAAAAAAAAAGAAATCAAAATCAAAATTGATGTCAAATCTTCACATGTATCCCACGCACACACCACACATAAACAGACACAGACATAATTACAATCCAAAATTCTTTAACAAGAATATTGATGGAAAGAAGAAAGATAAATGTGAGACCTACTTGAGGAGTAGGTGTGGAGCGAGGCTGAGAAGAAGGAGCAGGAGAGGGGCGAGGAGGAATACTCTGAGCAGGAGAGGGGCGAGGAGGAATACTCTGAGCAGGAGAAGGTGAAGGGCGAGCTGAAGGAGGACGACGATTTTGATAAGCAGGAGAAGGTGAAGCAACTCTTGGTGCATTTGCTATAAGCCTTAAAGGGTTGGTATCTGACAATCTTTGCATCATTGACATGTGAAATTCCCTTGTCCCTTGATGCTGCTGCTGCTGATTTTGAGTTGCAAATTCTTCACCGCCAGCTTCACCCTTCTCGATATCCTTCATTTCTTCCTCTTCTTTCCTTTTCTCCTCCTCCATTCCTTCTCCTTCTCCTTCTCCATTTTCCCCCTGCACAATTACCTACCAAGAAAGTGAAAACAATATCAACTACAGTTCAAGAAAATCAGCTTTAAATGGAAAAAAGAAAGAGGGAAAGAACAGAATGGTTGGTGTACTGGTGTGTGCTCTTACAGATTCTTGAACACCCATCCGCGGCGGCTGAAGTGGCGCGTGGTGGCGGTGGTGGAGGTGGGATTTTCGTAAGAGAACGTTGGATTTTGTTCCTTTGTGGTGGCTCGTGCTGTTGGCTCTTACCTAACTATTTGCAATCATCAAAGCTTTTACCTTCTGACCTCAAAGTTTCAGACACGACTGGTCCTCGCCTCCACCACTCGCAGGGAGCGGCTCGTGTAAACACGCTCCAATGGCTGCCCTACAATTTAAAGTACTAAAACATTCGTCAGTTAGAGAATGGGCTTTTAACAGTTTCGCAGATGGAGGCATTATATGGTGCGCTGTGGGGCATGGTTAGTTATTGTAGGCATGAAATACACGTGAGAATATTTGGTCAGATATTGAATGCTGGCGTTCAATTTGTAAATTTCGTACTCCCAAAAGTTTGATGATGCTGTCAACGGCTGTGATTTGTGGGTTTGTGAATGAAGTTGGGCCGTCATGTTTGTACACGAATGTAGACAGCACGCTTCCCCACGTTATCTTCTATAATTTACTAGTCGTATAAGGCACTCTAGAATCTAAAGTCTTCTTCCAACTAGTAAATGGCAAAAAAAAAAAATATAGTAAATTTCTAATTTTCCACCTCTTCCATTGGTTTGGATAACTGATTCAGCTCTACTAGTATTGTGTGAGGATAAGGAATTTGTAGCAGGTCCAATTGTGTGAGGATAAGGAATTTTTTCTTCTATTCACACGTATATGAGAATTGTATGAATTTATATTAGAATCTGTAAAAAGTACATCAATCGAACGAAGTTCAACTAATATGTTATTTTTGTAATATATGTTGAGAGCTTTATATGCTACAAATAATTTGATTGAACAAAATAGAGGGAATGATGAATTGGATGAATTGAAAAAAAATAATGTAAATAAAAAATTTTAAATTCAAATTCTCTCACTTATATTAAAAAAAAAAACAACTTAGATCGGGATTATGTTTTTAAATTTGTGTTTTGTCAATCATGAATTACGTGGATTTTGACTAACTTTGGGAACATTCAAGAATAGACACATGAAAGAATGTGATACATTACATTGACAAGACGTCTTAGTCATGAGTGATTTTGCTAGAATTATGCAGATGATCTTCCATTTTGGACGGCAAACTTTAAATGAGTTGCCTCTGCGAAATTATGTCACATCTTTGGGATTAAGTGACACCTATTCTCTAATGTTCTTGTGGATCTTCTCTTTCGCCTGAAAGTACTATGCCTTGTTTGGAGTGCCTTTTTCTTGAAAAAAAAAATTTTGAGTTTTTTTGAAAATATTCCCTCAACACTTTTTTAAATATGCATCACATTTTTCTATAAAAACTCTAAAAAATGCTAAAATAAATGCAACCCAAATGGGAACGATTGCTAAATGCAGCCTGCATGGCACTGGTAGAACCTCATTTTTCAGTAGATATAACCATTCTTTAATATGCCAAAAAATTTGAGATCCTACAAAAAAAGTTAATCGGTTTTTGAGGTAATGTTCCTCTTTATTCTAAATGGTCTTTACTTCTATCCTTTAAAAGGTGTCATAAAGTTGGCTCTTGCTAAAGCTTCAGTTTCAATATAGTAAGCATTAGAGGTGATGCTCAAAAGATCATTAACTCAATTACTGGTCTCCGGAAATTCTCAATCTGAGAAGCTTCTTGGATTCTTAGAAAATATAATAGCAGTGTAGCACAATACGCTATTTCAATTCAAGATGAAATTGTGTGGGATTTTCCACCCCTTTTGTATTATCCTCTCTTCAAGCGGATCTTTCAATCGATTGGTATATAAATAATTTCATTTTGCTTCAAAAAATATTTTTCAAAAACAAGTTTTTCAAATACAATATTACAATAATATACAAACAAAAATAACTCAAAAAAATCTCATGCAAAAGTTTTTCATGTACACTGTTACAGTAAAATTTTTCAAAAACACACTCAAAAATAATTAATCCAAATGGAGTGAATCTTTAAGCTATTAACAGACCGATTTTTGGATCTTTGCCCTTCCTCCTTGCATCAAGAAAAGATGACAAAAAGTTTGGCATTTCCATGCAATTCAAAAGCAAATGAAAAAGAGTTTGCTTTAAAAACTCTCACTACCATGCCATGGTAATTTGTATAGTTTTTTGCCGTTCTGGACAGAGTTTCCTTCTTGATTTCATCAAGAAGTTGGAAGCAAAGTTAAACTTCTTATTAAAAAATTAACCAAAAGGAAGAGGTGTGCCCTATAATTTGAACGTTAAAGTTCGAGACAGGATCTGCCAGAATAACTTGGAATTTGGTATTCAATAACTTCACGACATTAAACGTTCTGAATATTCAGATGAATACTGTACCAACCACTTGAGTTTGGTAAGGTGCATAAAGCATTATACTATACAACTTGCCATAGCTTTAAAACAAAAAGGAATTAAATAACTGCATGAATGCTCTTCCCTACGTGGCTGTGATCTATCCCTTTCTGTGTTTCATATAATTTTTACTTATTATACTTTGCTGTGAGCTATTTTGGTGGGTCACTTTTGAGGGACGATTTTAAAACAAGAAATTGACAAGCACTCCACGGAAACTTTTTCAATGTTTATTTGTGCAAGATAGGTGGCCATTCCTAAATTGGTTTGCTCGTCTTGTTTGAAAAGCCATTTTTTACCAAAAAAATTTCTACGTTTCTCGTAAATATATTTTTCAATCACCTTTTTATCTCACATATATCAAATCATTACAATGTATTTTCTAGAAAAAAATTCAAAAAATTGCAATTCAAACAGGATTCTAAGCTAGTCGATTATGTTGAGTTAGTGGATTAGGATTTTCTTCTCTTCAAGTATCTGATAAAAAACAAAATTGATACTCTTTTAAGGAATGTTACTGTTCATGACTATTTTCATTTTAGAAATAAATTGTATAGAAATCTCAAATTAATTCAACAATGTTTGGGCTTATGATTAAGCAATCGTGTTTTTTTTTTGTTTTACACAATTTACTTTGTTCTCTATCATCCGATTATTATATATTTATGTAATAGTAATATATTGTCCACTGGGTTGATATTTTAACACAATGATCTCCTCATTAAGATAAATCTTATCGATTATTATATGGTATTTAATAACTTAGATACAGTTAAATGGACAAATAAATTGACGGAACTAATTTGACAAGATCCAAAATCCATAAGATCTGAGATTTAAGTGTTTAAAATCGATTGAGTGGAACTTTATGATAAATCGAATGGGGTGGTACCTCTAAACTAATTTTCGTACAATGTTAATTTTATGAAATATAATTTCAAAGGATTTTCTCCATATTAACACTAATTTATTCTTAATGTACCACATCTAAAAAAATGTGCAAATAATAATAATAATAATAATAATAATGTGATACAGCTGAAACAAAAAAATTACATCACATTCTTTCGATTTTGTGCATGGATATAAGAGTCCTAACCTTCACCCAAATGCCTAACACATAGTTGAATAGGAGGGTTTTTTTTTTAATGTCCCTGAGGTGTCATAGATTGAGAATTATAAATTAGAAATTAGAAAGAAGAAAGGAGATTTTTTTTTCAAGGACTATGATAACTTTTCCTTCTGCTCTGAGCAGCAAAACTAATCAAATTTGAGGTTTCATATGATAAAATGGCTTGTGCCATCAATTTTGAGGAGGGTAGTTTTTATGAACTTCTAATCTTGATAAAGCTATTTCAATTGTATTTTTGTTAAATTTGATGGCTGATTTTCCAATTTGGCAAAAACTCATTAAGCAAAACCATAGTAGGGGCCGAAAAACATTTGTGACTGAAGCATGATTTTGACGTCGTAAATATCTGTCCTCCTAGTGCGTCAAGCTGGTCCCCTATCTCAAGTACCCAAATGGACAACAGAAAGAGCAAGCACCATGGAGTCAATAATATATTATGAAGAATTTTAGGAGGGGACCAAACATATTGGAAATTAACACTGGAGTATTTTTTTTCTGATAAAATAAAGTTTGGATTGATTCGACTCCAATCACCAACACGGTCAGGACATATCTCTGAAATCATAGATCGCTTACAGATCACTTACTACTCACTAACATAGTCCTTTCAAGGACCATGACCCTTTACAAAATCATAAGTCGCTTACAAAGATTCTTATAGATCGCCAACCAACACAACTCTCACATCAGCAGCAAGATTCAAACATACTTTATGAGGAAGAGACCCATCCTTACCAATTGAACTAACTTATGTTGTCACTTAGAGTTGTGATTTGGTACAATTAATCCAATTATTGTACTTCTTCTAGAGTTGTTGTACACTTACATAAATTATTCTACTTATAACATTGTACTGTATTAACAAACAAAATTCACGCATAAAACGTGGTAAAACAAGCGTACATGAAATCATTAAAAGGCACAAACACCTCACAACAAGATTACGTTTGCCCCATTCCCGGTGAGTTGAATGGAACTGTGTACAAATTTCAGTTGAAAGATAGGTCACCTTTTATTAGTTGCTAAGGGTGCACAAAAAGGTACCACAATTGCAATACACATGCTAAGGGCGAACAGAAAGGTGGCACAATTGCATACATATCTATGTACGTATGTATTTGTATTTGAAGATGGTCGGTTAAAGAAATTAAAATTTGGTGATTGATATGGTATGCCACATGTTCCAACAATAAGGCATAAAGAATACACCTTGCTGATGCTTTCTTCACAAAACATGAGATTTTTGCAAGAATTGATGCTCCAGGACTACTTTTCACCCTTCCCCACCCCCGCAGGGGCCCCCTCTTTCCTTCCCAAAACAAAAAACTACCAACACAGGAAAGAAAAAAAAAATGCTATGTGTTAGCATAACACTCAATTGTTTGTGTCACCTCTTCAATCAAATTATATTACATAAAACCATAGGAATACACAAATGCTCATGATTCTCCAATATGACACGCAAAGAATGATGGACCGTACATTTCAAACTCTGAAGCTATTGTGCCTATTGGACACCAGCTTTTAGACCATCTCATAAGTTCCCAAAGAGTATGAGGTGGCTAAAAGAAGATTTGAACTTCAAGATTTTAGACAGAATTCATAATAGAATGCGGGAAAAACAAAAGGAAAATGGTAATTCACGATCAACCCTGGGCAAGAAAAGACTATCAAGGGTTCAGAAACTTGATGGTCCTCGGTTAACAAATACACAGAGCACGTTTTTCATTAATGATAGATATGGACCACAAATTTGGACTCTTTTCTAGACTGGTCACCATACCAAGTGCCCTGGAAAGAATCCAATCCAGAGATGCAGCAAATTCCCAAATCAGTAAAGCTAATTGTTGGCCAAAGAAAAAATGCAGAGCACCTTATAGTTTGGGTAAACAGAAACATGTTAAGCAAGTGGCACCCCATTTGCGTGAAATGAAGACTTGAAAGAATTTTACATCATAAAGACAAGTAGAATAAACAGAACTTGACATAATCATGAGCCTTTTACAATGTGGTAATGGTAAACATCAGATTCAGAGAGATTAACAGATTCAACAGAAACGTGTCAAACACAAAACCTCCAATAACAAACATTTTTACTGGCCCTAAACAGTCTCAACAGGATAAGCTATGCACCATGTTTCATGATTTCTGGAATTTCTGGAATAGATAGTTTAGGTGTACACACTACAGTACACCCAGTCGTCTCATCCTGTAGAACTGAAACTTTTAGTCATTTAACCAACAAGCTTGATCTATTGTCTGGAAAGCTATTCAGAGTAACAAAATCAAGAAACTCAGGCACTTACAAAAGTAAATTGGAGATAATTAGGAGCTACACTTGGTCCCGTTGATCAGCTAACAAGAACAGATGTGGCAACATGAATACATAGAAATTTACACTTTATAGTAGCCAAAAATGCAAGAAGTTGCATGCAGAACAACAACAAAAACTCTCAATCCAGCCCTAGAATCAACTCAGGAAATAGAAAAGCTACACAATAAGAAGAAGGGAATAAACCACACCTATTCTGTTCCTACAAAATGACAATCAAAATTGTGTTAATTCAACGACTTGATCTTGACTGATGCAGCAGCCTGTTGTTTCCTACTTTGCACCACTAGATGACTCTGGTTGTGGTTTGACTATGCTTAGTTGGCCACCTTCCTTGTTGGCAACAGTAGCTGCTTTTGCCTCATTGCAATAATTTATGAACTTGGTCAGTTCCTGAAGAGCAGAACGCAAACTGTCAGAAGAACTTAAAAAGATATGCAAAAACAAGGTCAATATGTCAAATCAATGCGCAGCCTCAGTTCAGAAGAAAGCAAGTTACTGGGAGAAGCACTCTCCGTTAGTCTACAATCTGAAAATACCAGGCTGTCTGATGACAAATTTACTTTTCTTTTCCTGTAAATTCTAGAAATAGCAGACCATTTGTGTTCATGGAGACTAGTTAGCTCCATGAACAGATATAAAAAGACATTTGGTAGGAAGAGGAATGAACTCACTTCCTTTTCACCCATGCCACCAAAGCCCAATAATAGAATGAAACTCTACACCCCAACTAAATATATGTAACCAACTTTAGCCTATTCCCATTTTTTTTTTCCAGCATTCAGCACCACCTGGATATCAATCTTCACTCCCTTAAAGTTTCAAATGCCACCCTCACCATCACCATATTTAACAGGTAGAAACCAGAGCATTGGAAAGAGGATAGATTGCTGATCCAGAAAAGAGAAAAAAGTGAGGTTGGAGAGCTATGGACAAAGAAGGGACAAAAAAAATTTTCTGGTTTGGAAGAAGAGTAGAGAGGAGGAGGAGGAGGGGGTAAGGGGGGGGGGGGGGACAGGAACTCTAATTAAAGTTGAGCTTTGCTAATTAGGTAGCTGGAGATGGGTGTGGAAGTGGAGACAAAGCTCCAGAACGAAGGATCTGTGCATTGAGAGATTGATGGTTGCTGATGATGAACAAAAAGACCATCTACCAAAATTTGCTATCTATTTGGATCATCAGTGATCTGAACAACATGCTATCTCCTTGAACTTGAGAATATAGGAAATAAACAACCTATCTTGGTTATGTATTTCAAGGTGGTTCAATTGTATATACTGACAGAAGAATTGACAAAGTTTGGTAACAAAGGATAGGAAAACTGAGCTGGAGATCTAAGACTAGTGAACCAGAATGAAATGGCAAGGCTGCCTGTGGCATATAACACCCAAAGAGGAAGGCTCAAGGCTGAAGAAAATAGAGAAAAAAAACATGGTGAAAGCTGTAAAACTCTATTGGAACATCTCATTACCAAAGCGGTATTCACATCCACTTGCTGCTTGTGAAAAGAGATCACAGTCCTCCTAATAAGCATTGTCAGGAGCAGCATTACATTAAAAATACAGTGACAACAATGTGAAACTTGTTTGACAATTGCACTATGATTTTGTCCAATCATTGCTCAAATATTCATCATTTAGCAACATTTGACATTTGATGCTCTACTCTAAATCTGGGACAATCCTTAATTTAGTCTCAGATTGGATCTCTTAATCACTGCACAATTTCATCAATTTTCCCTAATGAAATTAGATTAGAAGCTATACATTCCAAGACTGCCTAACTATAAAAGCACCTTAACCTAAACTGTCTCTCAAATTCACAAGCTCCCATGTAGTATTATTTAGGGGTCAAAAGAGTTCTCTTAACAACCATATTACAGCTTCCTTCCCTTCACATGCACATGTATCCACTATTTTGTGTTACAGGCAAGCAAGCATGTAGATATCTCAATTTACGTGCTACCTCACAAAATCTTTCTGGCATAACACCTGTTTAACACTAACAAAAGAGATAATGAACATATAGCATATACTCAACGAGACACAGAAGGATCTACAGTTTTATGTCTACAAAAATCTTCCATTTTGGTTTTGAGTTGGATGCGTAGCTGAAACCTCAGTCCAAAACCATTTAGTGGCCCAAACCTGCCTATGATTTGAAAAGCTTGGACAGGTTATTGTTTTTAAAGAATCTAACTAATTGAGCTTATTCTAACCTCAAGAGGTTAAAAATAGTTCATTTGGACCATATGTAACCACTTTCCCATTCACCTCATGCAATTCTATAACATTGATGATGAAACAAGAACATTGTTACAGAACAACCAAAAAAAAAACTGATTGCAGGATAAGAAAAACTAAAAATAAATAAATACTAAAATATCCAAATAAATAAATACTAAAATATCCAAGAATAAATACAAAATGCAGGAAGGAAATGCACGAACATGGTTCCAGAACATATCTTTTCCTCCTAAATTTATAAAACAAGAACATATTCTCACAAATACAGACACACAAAAATGGAGAAAAGGAATTGAAGCCAATTTAGGTTCTACCGTGTAAACAGAAACACTATAGACTTACTATTGCCTCAACTTTTCATGGGAACAAGCTTATTGGAACACACAAAAGTAAGATGAAATCAAAGTAAAGCTTATAATCCAATCACTACACTGAGTGCTTTTAACAAGACAAATTAAAGGGATCAATCTCCTCCAACATGTGCCAGAAGCATCAAATTCTATGGTCGTTTTCAGCTGACACTTAGATTCTGAATTAAGATAATTCTAAAGCTCCAACTGGAGGCAAAACTAAGGTTCTTTTTCACGAAATAACACCAAACTGTTCTCACATTCAGAAATCTCGATTAGGTGGTTATTGAAATATTAAAGAAACCAAACAACTCCAATTATCAAGAAATTGCGTAGTTCTACCAATTTTCTTCACCAAAGAAAGTCAAAAACATTGATAAGCAGATACAAATAATTATGAACAGTTTAAAAACAAGAGTATTCCTTTCTGAAGTAAAATTAAGCAGATAAATAAACATAATAACGAGAATTAAATAAGCTTACCCGATCAGTATCCATATCCTTCGTGACCTTTGAGGGCTTCACAACTCTCTTCCCTTAATTCAAATTCAGAGTTCAATCAAAACCCACATCACAAATATACAGAACAATGATTATTTTCAACCAAAATATGAAAAATTGGAAACTAAAAATTGCACCTTTACGAGTTTGAAGGGCTTTGCCATGGCGATTGGGAGGAATTGACTTCTTCTTTTGTTGGCCTTTGAAAAGATTGCTCTTTTGGGTCATTTTTCTTTCAAAATTGTTGAATATTCTCCCAATTGCTCTGCTCTGGGTGGCTGTGATGGTTTAAATTGAAATGTTAGGGTTTTTGAAGCTCAGGGGTTTATGTGCACGAAAATAGTGTTAAAAAAAAGAGAGAGAGAGAGAGAGAGAAATACAGTTTTGGTACCCAAACTTTAGCACATGAGTAATAATAGTCTTCAAACTTTGCACAAAGCAAATCTAGTACTCAATCTTTCAACTTTTGAGCACATTTAGTACCTTTGATGTATTTTTTTCAAATTGCAATCAGAAAAAGTCGCGCAATAATCACATATTTAACAACTATTATATAAAAAAAATGCCAAAAAAGGTAAATTTTTGGATTGTAAAATTATCTCAAATAATTTACAATCCAAACACACTCAAAATTTAGTTCTCAAACTTGGTACTTAGCGTCAGAATGATATTTTACAATTTTTTTGGCATTTTTTATAGAATTGTTACCGAACATGTGACTATCACGTGACTCTTTCCCATAGTAATTTGGGAAAAAATTGTCAAACGTACTAAATGTGCTTAAATGTTAAAAGATTGGGTATCAAATTTGCTATTGTCTAAAATTTGGGAACTAAGACCACTCATGTGTTAACATTTAAGTACCAAAACTGCATTTTTCTAAAAAAAAGAAATCCAATATTTTATACTCTGAAAATTTAGTAATCCCCTGTGGTTCTGGTGATTTACGTGTAGCTCCCATATAGTTTGAAGTTCACTTTTTATCCCTGCCTGTTTTGGACTAAAAATGTAAATTGAGTGAAAAGATTTAAAAAAATAATTTGTAAAAAGGAATTAAGAAACTCAAGAGATGACTAGTTTCATCTTATCATATAAACCAAATTAGCATTATACAATATTATGGGAACTATTAATAGTAAATTAGTAATAACAAATGTGTTGATCTCTAATCTTGTAGAATTGGTTTGTATACACAACTTTAATTTGAGCTACTTAATAAGATAGCAATAATTATTCTTTTAGTTTGATATTGATTTACTTCTCCAAAAATATTACACAGAGACTAAAAGGTAGACTTTTAAACATATGGAGGTTGCAATCGAATTCTCAAACCTCGTATTATTTATTAAACCTTAACTAGCTATAGAATATTTTTCAAAAACTAGCTATAGAATATTTTTCAAACAAGGTTTATGGTAACACGAATTTGTCCATACAATTTTATGACATGTGAGGATACATGTTATCGTAATATACAGCGATTAGAAAAGAAGTAGAACTTTTTTTTTAAATGTAGGTACTAGGTAGGAGGTTTTGAAATCGAAATCTCTCACTTAAACTCCCTCCCCCTTACCATCCAACCTACCTTCTAAGTAAACCGGTTTAGAATCTTTGAAATCAAAATTAGCAAGTTTTAGAAACAATAAGATCAGAAATAGATAAAATTCTAAGATTTTCTTATATTATGGTATAAAAAGAAATTTGCTTGGCACTATTCATCTATTTTTGATTGCTTGCTTCGAGTTATTTTGGTAATTTTAGATATGTGGCTAAGCATTTTTCAGCTTTGGATACAAATTAGAAGTGCAAACGAGTCGAGTTGAGTCAACCTTTAGTTTGATCGAATCGAGTCTCAACCTAGATTTATGAAACTCGAACTCGAGTTTGAATTCGACAACTTCAAAATGTACAGTTCGAGTCAAATTCGAGTCGAGTCGAATTTGACTCGAATTTAAAAAATAAAAAATTGTTATTTTATTTTTAAAAATAAATAAAATAATAATTTTTCTTAACAAATAATAAAATATTAGGCATATATATGTAATTTTACTATTAAAATTATTATATATATATATAATCGAACTCGAGCCGATTCGCGAGTTAGCGAGTATAATATTTTTGAACTCGAGTTCAAATTCGAGTCGAGCTCGGACTCGAGCTTATCACGAGTCAATTCGTTTGCAGCGCTAATACAAGCAGTAAAAGCCAGGGCTGTTGTTGGAATTATGCTTTCGCCCTTTAGTTTTGTTTGAATGTGGCTGTTGCACGTGAGATGATATAATTGGCAGCCGCTTCGATATAGTAGTATTTTTGCAACTGTCATGAAGCGTTGAGTCTGTTTCAAATTTCAAAATTTATAGTTAAAAGATCAAAATTTTAAACTGGAATATTGAATCCCCCCCCCCCCCCCCCCCCTCAAACAAAGACTCCCCTTTTTATTTCTCAGTCAAGTGACCAAAATTTGATCTTACTAAAAAAAACTTTTACTATTATGATTTCTTAATCGTGTATTTTATCTTATCTTCTCTTGCTCTTTTAGAAAAAGTTTTAGCCAAATACTTTTGAATTTTTTTATTTTCTCTCTCAGATATTTGATTAATTGTGCAAGTCCAATCAAACCTTTTATTAATGGGCAAATATTCTTCGTCTCCTAACTATTCATGTCATTGATTTCAGGTGAAGTGCAAATTGTAACTTGCATCCTTATCCATGACCTCTTCTTGGTTAAATTCTACTATCCTCATCTAATGAATTTTATGCAGCTATTAAAAGCAAAAGGCCTTGACAATGAAGATGATATCTATACAATAATAAAGGGAGAGAAATGGCAGTTGAGGTAAACATTTTGTGTCATTTTTTGAACTTTTAATTTTACCCTTAAAAAATGAAATTTTACCGTAATCACCTAATCACATTTGCTAATATAATCCCTCATAATTCCCTTAAATATTGTAGCTACCAAATTATCTTGTAACTACCAAATATTTTTTTTTTATCAAACACGTCTGAATATGTTAAGATGTGAATCAATTAAATCTAAGTTCCGAATTGAGTTATCAAACATGACCTATAAATTCTTATGCAAAAAATGAAAATGCTCACTTGCCCAATTACAAAAACATGTTTATTGTGGTTAATTGGATAAATAGCTCTTCGATTCTAGCAGGCTGCTGAATCCATTTCTTTCAGATTGATAATCAATTTTATGATTGTATTGACTTTTCTAGATTTTCTCTGTGTACATGCCTTTGATAAGTATGTATTCAACCATTCAAGACAAGAGGTAAAGTATAAAATAAAGAATAAGGGACGACGAAGCCTTCTATATCTTTCAGTGGAATGTATTTTTACTGTCATGAAACTGCCACAAATTCTAATGTAAACGACAGATATGCTCTACTCTACCGAGTAGTAATCCGATACATGCATCAGTAGAAACCACTTGAGAAACAGAGAAAATATGATACCAAAAAGCAGTAGCTAAGAGAGGTAATAAACTTTACATCATGGCTGACAACCATATTGTGGTCAAATACATTACAAATTCAAAGCATATATTCTTTGGGCTTAATTCCAATGGTAATGGATTCAAGGTGAAATTAAGCGGTAATAATGAATATTGTGAACTAAAATGGCTATCGACAGTCAAGACCAATTGACAGGCAAAGTTTTGACAAAACCAAGCAGATTGAATTGCAGACGAAAACCAAGCAGAAAGACTTTACTTTTCTCTTCCAGAAGTAAATAAATCAAAGACATGTTATAAATGAACACACCAGAAAACCTTAAGTAGCTCAAATGATCATTGGCTGACTACTGATGATCGACCAAAAATCACACACGTTGAAGAAATTGGGAAAGAAGCAAAATCTCATGTTTGGATGAAGAAAAATAACATCGACAACCATGACCGTCAAAAGGCATGATACAAAAATACTGCAAAAAGAAGCATAGAGATGTATTTCCAGAAACGGATTTTAGCATCAGGGAACTATCTATGACAACATGATATTCCACTAAACATCTACCTAATTCAGTATTAAGCAGACAACATAATGTGCTATTGCCTTTGAACCATTCTTCTTGCTAGAGAAGTGTGAATCAATGCTCCAGCTTAATGTTTGGCATTAACTACAAGAGCTCCCCAGGGCAATGACCTACGTATCTACGCATCATAGAAATTTATGAGAGCTCAACAATTTTTGGTCGCTTATTGGATGGTTGCATCCTCCACGGATCACTAAAGGAATTTGCACCAGTAGCCTTAAACATCCTTTCTTCATCATCACTGCCATCACTACCAACTTCCTCATTATTTTTACTTTCATGGTCATCATCATCATCATCACCACTAACACTAGCAGCCAAGGAGATGGTTGGCTGGGAACCAGCCATAGCAGACTCAGCAGCAGCAAGAGCCTCAGGGGTATGAAGATCAGCAACTCCCAACATCAAATCCATTTCAATGTATTCTGATTCATTACCATGAAGCACTTCAATATCATATTTTTCAGCGCTGTTCTTTGCATCAAAATGTAACCTTTGATTTGCTTCTGATATGACTCCCAAAAAGTCCTTCACTTTTCCAAGAACATTACTTTCAGGAACAACGCATATATCGGGTTTCTTATCGGGAATTCGAATGCTTTTTGGTTTTGCAATTTGCACCTGCGCAAAGTCGTCTTTTTTGTAAAACAAAAGTTTGGACTCTATAGATGAGGCAGAGTAATTGCTGTTCTCCTCCCAGTCCAAAAAATCTTTGCTCTTCCCTTCAATTCAAATATAAACATGACACTTATTAGCCAACATTTTGATGCATATATACTCAAATTTGAATGCACAAATACATATATCTTAGCATCACCCACTAAAGAACACTCATAATTACGAGCATGCTTTATAGATATAAAAAGTAGAGTATGTGCTTGATAGTTTCTCCCCAAACCAAAGAAGATAAATAAAATTAGGAAAAACCATATAGTCAATGACATATTGATAATATCTGTCATAATCTCATGCTAAGGCATGAAATCCTAATTTATAAGTTTTAAAAGCAAAAGAAAAGAAAAGAAAAAAAAAGCAAAATCAAGTAAGATGTTGTCATAAGGATAAAAACTAAAAATTGCTCGACAAGCAACAGTAATCCTGGCATACGATGTTTAAGTTAAGAACATCACCAAATATATACATGTTTACAAGCAGTATGTATGTAACATCTACACTATACTTTAGCTATCATTTGAATCTGATTTATAACTGCACAGATTCATCGTTGAGAAAAAACCGTATCATTCAACCAAGAGCTTCAAAAGGCACCATGACCATAACAAGGTATCATTTGCAGATCCACAAAACTTACCAGTTAAAGCTTTCTTTATTTTTTTCAACACATAAGTTTGCTAGCCTTCTTGACGATAATAGCAACTACAGGGAACTTCGAGTTGTCACATCTTATTCAGTCCAGATTTGTAAAGATCTATATCAACCAAAGTGGTTAAGTGATAAGTTATCTTCCAGCTCTTCCCTATTCATCCATTATCCAGAACTTTAAAAGATGCCTATTGACTAACCACATGAAGAACAACTGCAAAATAGGATTGGGACTGTATTCAATACAAACACATGACAGGTTTAACACTTCAAACTAGTCTAATACCAACATATAATACATTAAACTTCATGTCACTTTCTATTGGGATGAATATAAATCATAGGCTGGAGTTGCTACAATGTATTTTACCATTTAAAGGAACAATAATACAACTGAAAACTTCCCTATCACTGTAAATTAAATTACTCGATTTCATAAACATTAAATCTATGAGCAAAATAACATAACAAGTTTAAGAAGACAAGAAACCAAAGACAGATAAAAACTTCATAACCAAATTAAAAACACATAGAATCACACACATTACACATTTGTCCTGATATCACTGTACATTTTACAGGTTGGAAGGGCTTTTCTATGGTGATTAGGATGGACTAATTTCTTTGTCTTGGGCATGATCTATCAATTTTTTCTTTATAGGACTTTTATTGGATATGTAAGGTTTAATCAAACTCTCAACTCCTTTTGCAACTGGAGAATCGAGACTTCCTTTTAATAATCAAAATAACTGGCTAAAATTAAAACTCTTTGCAATCCAATGAGCAAATACAACCACCAGAAGCATTGATGATTTCAGTCCTTTATCGTAAGTTATGAAAACTATGCTAAGCCAAAATCCAAGTTCTCTTCACTAATAACACCACCAATGATTAAGTTAGCCTTCATTATAGCATAAATCCAACCATTTCTAATTCAATAAGCCAACAGAGCAAAGAAAGTTAAAAACTTCAAAACTACATGCAAAAAAAAAAAAAAAAGAAATTGTACCTTTAGAAGCTTGATGGGCTTTTTCAGGACAATTCAGGTGGGATGGTTTCTTCTTTTTGGGCATGATGATTTTATCAACTCCCTTTCTTGGTTTTTATTCTTTTCCCTCCCTGTGATTTTGCGGGGTTTAGAAGCTGAGATGCTAGGGTTTATGAAGCCCTTTCTTCTGATAAGAAAATCACCAATTTAGTCCCTAACCTTTTTGCCTAATGTCAATTTGTTCCCAGACTTTTAATTCTGGCCAATATAGTCCCGAAACTCATTTTCCAAATTCCACTTCCAATTAAGGAGCTCTATGTTGGCACCACCAACAAAATCCAACCTAACCCCTAATTGATCAACAAAAGAGGGTATTTTTGGAACATCAATGATGGATCGGTAATAAAACAAGTAATTTGATAATTACACACCCGATAAAATTTGAAAAATTTAGCAGAAAAATTCGATGGTGAAATTGGGTGAAACCAGGGTTCATTCTAAGGTGCTTAAATCTGCCAAATTTTGAAACTGATGTTCAAAATCATAGCATTTAAAATGCATCCGAGGAGAAATTGGGACAAAGAAACATCAAATTCAAGCACTAATCAATGTTTGAAGAACGTCGACTCAAATTTATCAGAACTAGGGAAGTAGATATATGAAGGAAATCATGAATACTATAATGGAGACAAAATTGTGTTGCAACTGCCATAAGCAATGTCGAGTCGTAACTTCTTGGACAGAGTAAACCCTTTGAAATGGTTTTATGGTGGCAAAAATTATGGGGTAAATGTTTCAGGTAAATTTTTGAATAAATAAAATTTGAAATTTTTTATAAAACAAAACTCTGAATTGGCACTTATGAATGCAGAAACATGGCGCTTGTAAGTTTTTTTATGGTATGATCTATCCTTACTCTAGAAGACTAAGAATGTGATGATTTCACTGTTGAGGGACCTTAGAAGTGCTGAACGTGAAAATATAGCATTGAAGATTTAAATCAACAAATTGAATGCAAAAGTGAAAATGGTTTGGTTGGCATGTATTTATCACTTCATTGTAATTCTGGTTGTGCTTATTCGCAATGGAAGACGATAACAAGAGATATTAGAATTGAAAATGCTAGAATTGAAAATGATGAACTAGTGCTTGTAATAGAATTTTGTATATCAGCTATTTATGTTCAGAGAATGAAACTGTTGAGTTACGATCTAAACCAATTTGAATTTGAAATGAACTAGTTAAGGGAGTTCTTGGTTTCATATCTATATGATTGTTTGTACAAATGGCAGAAATGCATCCTAATAGCTAATGCAAGTAACAGTGATTTGGCAGTAAAAAATTTGACAAAATTTTGCTTGATATATGACATTTCTAAACTCAAACGAGTCACTTGATGTCATTACAGCATTTGCACTTGATAAAAAATAGTTAGACTACCAATTTATAATAATTCAAATGCCACCTAATGTTATAATCTAAAGCTCATTCAACTGTAGCTACACAAAAATTTTTATGGAGATCATTTCTTCAAAAGTGATCATACAACTACTTCAACAAAAAAAGATTGCATGGACACCAATTCTTTAAAAACATAGCAAAATAAGCTTGCACATTTGGTAACATGTAAGAGTTCCCAGGCCTCTACTTCTAGCTTCAGAATGGATCTTGATCGACAATAACTAGCTCATCCAGAAGCCTATGAACCTGCAAATGCAATTGTTCAACAGTCAATTTTTTCAACATCCCTTAGAATTAGTTCAAAATATGGATAAAGCCAATAGTTCCTAAATTTACTATTTCTTTTCTCCTTTTCACACCAGCTACCCTATTTCTCCAAGGTTGTGCTCTCTAATAGGGGCAAGATTGTTTGGTGTGTCCTAGACTATGACAAAAATTGTAGGCAGTCTTAGGCACTTTTTGAGAGCTTGCTTCTGAAGCAATAGCTTGCACTTTAATTTTCTCAACCGTTCCAGTAGCATGGACGTTTACATTTTTTTCAATAACTTATATAGGTAGCATATACAAGAACAACAAGTCAAGATGTGAAACAACAGAAAGAATAAGATAAAATGTAAATAAAATACATACATGAATTCAAAACTTCCATTGTCTCATTTTGTGAGAACATACCGGTGTCCCTAAACTCATTGTCAGTTGTAGTGAAAATAAGATTAGTTCTGTTATAGAGTAATCTAGGGACATTTAATGAATAACAATCATACTAGTAGTTGAATTAGCATATCCTGAGTTTCTTTGGTAGTTAATGAGCAAGTTCTGAAATTTTGACCAAGAATTTTGCATTTTTTGCAGCTATTGGTGTTGAAAGATGGTACTCTTCCCGTGCATTTTACATTTTCAGATCCAATGATCTTAAGGCATTTTCTCTTGGTATAGCCCTTTTTCTTGCAGTAGGTGCACATCATTTGCATAGTCCCCTTCCTAAATAGTCATGTACATATCTTTGACTCAGTCTGTGGCTCATCTGGCTCTCTACTTCTTGCTTTCTTAGACCTACTAGGAAGTTTGAGCTTCTTTGGTGCACAAAGGGGGGTTTTGTAAGATTTTTTCCAATTATTAGGTCCATTAATTGGATCAATAGCTAGCTCATAAGCCGTCAGATATGCAGCTCTTGTGTAACATGGATGTACAAATTTCTCTAGCTCAAAAGAATGCAACATAGAAAATGTCTTTTTAGATCTACAACAATTGCATGTCTGTTTTTTTAGATCTACAACAAAGGTGCCTCCATACATGTGTGTAAACTCAGACTTATCATCATTAGACCATCTTGCAATATTTTCCTTTGCATCATCTTTTGCTTTTTCTATTTTTTTTTATAGAATTTTTGGATAGATATCATCGTTCCTTTTTGTCATCCATTCTGTCTTTGTCCTTAACCTTTTCATAAGATATATCATAATGTTCTCGAGCATACCAAGGATAGGCTTTTCTCTTGCTTCTAATATGATAGAATTAAAACTTTCACACAAGTTATTAAGGAGAATGTTACATTTGGATAAGGTCCTAAAATGTGACCTCGACCAATGGCGTGGGGATGTATTGTCCAGTAGCCATTAGTGAGCTTTTTCATTGTACTTCCTCAATGCATCCATTTTACTCTCAAATTTATTCACATATGCAGATCGGACACAAGTTCAAAACATGCCTTTTAATGTCTTACCTGGATGAAGTTTCTTGAAGTTATTGTGGAGATATCTAACATAGTGCCTATGCTCCACACCTAGCAGAAGATCTTGAATTGCTAAATCCAATCCCTATCACACAACATAGAAAAAAATATTCAAAGACCTGTGATTAGTAATGAAGATGAAAGAAAGGCATATGAACTACCTTTTGCCTATCACTAGAGTTGCAAATGAATCGAGCGGATCGCGAGCGGCTCGAGTCCGACTTCGACTTGAACTCGGTCAACATCGAGTTCAAAAATACTAAATTCGTTAATTCACTAGTCGGTTCGAACTCGATTATATATATATATATATTTTTTTATTTTAATAGTAAAATTACATATATATCTCTAATATTTTATTAGTTGTTAAGTAAAATTATTATTTTATTTATTTTTTATAAATAAAATAAAATTTTTTTAAGCTCGAGCTTGACATTTTAAGCTCGTCAAACTGGAGCTCGAGTTTGAGTTTCGTAAAATTATATCAAAATTTGACTCGACTCGATTCGTTTGCACACCTACCTATCACTGATAGATGTCCATGTTTTTTGTGCATGGATGCTAAGATCATATTTCAAAAATTCAATGAACCACTCTAGGAGCTCTTGTTCTCAACCTCAACTATTACATATGCAATAAGATAAATGCAGTCATTTGCACTATTCCTACATCTATCAAAAGTACTCTCCGATGTGGTCCTCTTAGGTAGCAACCATCAACACAAAGTACTAGTCTACACCTAGTCTTGAAGCCTTTTTTCAAGGCTGCGAAACAAATATAAAGCTTTTGGAATCTTCCTTTTCTAATGACCTCATCAACCTCTACCTCCATATGAACTATGTGAGAACCCTCACTTGAAACCCTAATTTTTCCTAAATACATACTTTATTTTAAGATCTAGACCACTTACTATATACCCTTGCATGACATTTCCCATGTATTGCAACATTTTTCATACATTCCATTTCATTCCTTTTTACTTGAAGAAAAACATTTACTTGAGTTGATTTTCAATAATCCACCAATTATTTGTTTCCAAGTGGCTTTGATTTGGATTGAGGACTTTAAAAGATAGGTTAGGGTTGTTAATTAAGTATTGGTACACTTGGAAGAGTTGAATTAGCATTAGTCAAAAGATTAAGAGAGATTATGGACAAGAATTGAGCCATGTGGCAAAACCCTAACCAAGCTTTTGTTTGACCAAGGGTTAGCTAACTTTTTAAAACACTTTGGCCCTCTTATAAACCCTCTTATGGCCAAAATTCTGGACAAGGAAAAGAAGAGAGAGAGCTCCAAAAATTTCAGCTTTCACACACTAGCAACTTAGAGCAAAACAAATCCAAGAGAAAGATTGCATCTTAGTGGAAGTTTTCCTTCTAATCTTGGTACTAGATTCAAGCTTCAAGGATTCATTTGGTGGGTTGATTTGGTGGTTCAAACTTCCTACAAGAGAGGTAAGTGTTCTTTAAATGATGTGGTTGATGGATTATGATGGTTGTAAACTTGAAGAAATTGAAGATTTATCATCACTTTGTCATAGTTAAGTAAGCTGAAAAATTTTTCCAGCTTGATTCCAGTTTTTGTACTTACTTCAACTGGATGTTCGACCATGATACTGGCCAAACTAGCTTTTGCACAAAACATGAAAGTTGTATAGAATTGGGTGTAGAATATGCCTGCAAATTTTCAGCTCAATCGGAGCAAGATAACTTGTGAAATGACCAAAATGCCCCCGATGTCCTGTTTCTGTCCGAACTGATCTTTTGCCTCTGTAATTGGTCATTTTGACCAGGAAGACAACTGATTTAGCTTTTGATGCCTTCTTAACAATTGTAGCCTTGCATCTTAGCTTTCAAATGGCTTTGGAATCACCTGAATCGGAGCTGTGTGAGTTGAGATATGATTGAATAAATCAGTACTGCTAGTCGAAGTTCACAGTGAGCTGCGAACTGGAAACATCTGAGACTGTTTGGGTAAATTTGACTAAGTTAGGTTGAGAACTGGGTTGAGGTGTCTTCATAAGAATTGTAGAGCTCTGTCTTAGCTTCGAAATGGTATAAGGTTTGCCCTAATCCAAATATCCAATAAACATAACTCCAGTTATGACTAAAATACTATGGGATGTCAAATCTGCCGTTGGTATGCCTACCAAGTGTTTGATGAAATGTATGTCCACCAAGTGTTTGATGAAATGTTTGCCTATTGTTCATGGTTGCTTATGAAGTATTTACATGTTTTAAACCTCTTTTGAGCTAGATCTATACTTGATATGTGGTTTAAGTGCAAATCATTAGAAGATGAAGGTTAGTGACATAATGGAAATTGTGGACGGTTTTCCTTCTCCATGGCTGACCGGCTTATGATCAAAGGGTTCTACCTTGATTTTGTGGTTTATTTACACATGAATCATGCCTAAACAACTTGGCTAGAGGTTGGCTAAGCTCATGGATGAATTGGAGTGAAATTGGATCAAGAAAAGTGGTAATTTTGGTTACTAGTGGACTGGTTTAGGGTTTCATGGTGATTGGCTTATTTTTGGTACTCTTTAATCATGTTTATGTGTTAAATTTTGAACTCCAATGATACCAAATGACTTAACACCCTTTATATGAACATTAGAGGACTGATTTGGGTGAATTTGAACCAAAACGAATGAAGATAGCATGAGGAATTAGTTTGCATTTGGTAGGGTTTGAAACTGATCCAGGGTTGAAAAATCAGCCAACTTTCCTGAGCTACTGTTTCTTCTAGGAGACGAACTAGAAAGTGTACAAGGTACCGTTGGAAAGCCCTTCGAGTCTAGTTTCCAACGCCACTGACGACACCTAATTCAGACCTTCCTACAGAGAGTTATGACCGTTTTACCGGGACTGCACGGGCGAGACTGTTTACCCGCGAAGAACCTATGCAAACTTGAATAAAACTTTTCTCTTGGCCAACTTTCTTGTACCTGTTAAACTTGTTTACTCATGAACTTTTACTGCATTTTGGCCTAAATTTTGTGGTGAATTGAGTAGAGTTAATCACTCACTTGGTCACTTGATGAGCTCATTATTGCTTGGAATTAAACCTAGTCGTTAACCTTTTCACACGTTTACCCTAGGAGGGGGAAACGGCGGTGAACGTAACCGCACAACTTGACGCTTGACTACTACCTTGCTTGACAGGTGAGTGTTCCACTACCTGCTACCTGCTCATATGAAATAACTGAATACTTGAATTACTACTGTTTGAGCCAAATCATGTTTTAATAAAAGTGGAGGCGAGCGTGTACTTTATCGCACTCGACCTCCCTCATTTTCCACTGTGGCTCTGTATACTGCAATCATGAGTTATGAATTCTCTATATGTGTGACTGCACTTGAGTTGCTTGGGTGATACCCATCAACTACTGCTACTGTTTGGTACTTGAGTTGCTTGGGTGATACCCCATCAACTACTGCTACTGTTTGGGTACCCAACCTCATAGGTGAGTCGGTTGGATCGAGCCAGCAAGGGCTTGGTCGAGACGGCCGATAAACCTTGGGGACTGTTTACTGATCACTGGAAACCGGTATACTCGAGTATTACCTAACTACTGTTTATGGAGTGCGGGCCCGGTAGGGGGTTGATCGGTGGACGGAGATTGGAGAAAGTGGTGTTCTACGGACTGTATATTCTATGAATGCAAACGTTGACGGAGAGTCAACGGACCCTGGTATGATCAAGCTGAAGGGAGTTTGGCTTTTGGAAGCCACCCGTATCCTTGAATTGCACTGTGATTAAATTGATATTGTATTATTCGATGTTTACTTGATTATTTTATACTCTTATTTGGCTATGTGCTTACTTGCTTTATTTGGAACCTCACTGGGCGTTAGCTCACCCCACTCCCTTTGTTTTCCTTAACAGATCGGGGACGGACTTAGGATCAAGGGCCTTACTAGCTTCCTTTTGATTAAACTTGTAATCCTTTTGTTGTAATGACTTTATTTTCGACTTGTGTAAGTTTCAATACTTAAGTTTGACCTGTATTAAGTAATTATAGTACAAAGTGGTAAGTGTGACTTTTAGTTTGACTTCTTAAGTTTGGACAGTTGGTTGAACGATTACTTGCTATTAGGGTTTGTACTCTTTGATTTAAAGTTTTTCCATTAAGTATATTGAGTTACTAGTTCTTTGATCGACCGAATCCTGGCGAGAGCTGGGCAGGCAGTCCGCTGATACCCTAGGGTTCGCCCTAGGGAGAGGTGGGGCTGTCACAAACTATGAAACTTAGATTTGATATTAATAATTCTTCATAGTAGTTCCACAATTTTGTATCTTGTTGCTCGTAGTTGCTTTGAATCAAAATTTTGCCTTTCCCGAGTGTCTTGTATACTTGTTCCTTGGTAATATGCACATTTAGCTCCTGATGAACTTTTTTTGTTAAACAAAAACCATATAACCTTCCTATTCAATCTCAAAAACTCCATATAATATCCAACTAAGAATCTTGAGTTGGCATGCTTGTGATAGAAAGTCATACCACAAGCATGTTCTGGCCCATGGTTCTAATTCCAAAAGCTTCACAATCCGACTCCTTTGTAGCATAAGCGAACCATGCTTCACAGTTCCAAAGTTATATACATAGTTATTAAACCAGGCTCGGCCTCGCCGTCGAACTGATTAACCAGCCATTGGGCCGGATTGGGTTTTAAATTAGATCGTTTGAACAAGCAAACCGTTGACTAGTCAATGATCCGACGGTTCGACCAAATTAAACTGGAAACTTGGCCGGTTTTGTCCACGAACCGGGTTTTGTGGAAAAAATTTGTTAACTTTGCTAGAATTCAAACCTTGGACCTTTGACAAATGCTATAACATGCTTACCACCAGGCTACTTCGCCATATATTAGAAGAGTAGTTTTCTTATAATATATAAATTTTTTGTCAATTCTATCTTTTATTTATGTCTCTAAAACAAATTTATTTGGAATCTTTTAATAAAAATTTATGACCCTCCAAACTTTATAAAATGGATTTCAAAAATAACATATTACATAATTCATTTTAAAGACAAATATTAATAATTTTTTGCACTTAAAATTCGTAAATAAGCTAGATAATTACACTAAACATAGATAAAATTTTATAGTTGAAGTTTGGTGGATTACTAAATAAATTTATGTTTGATTAATTCTTATATGAATTAATTATTTTATAGCAAATTAAATTAAATGAGTATTTGCTATGGCATTATTTATTACAATTTATATCATATATTTTATTTGAAAAATTATAAATTATAATATTTAAATATATTTAGTGACCCACCGGTTCAACCACTCATCCATTGATTGAACCCGTCGATTCAGCCAATAAGTTCAATTATGAAACATAATATTTAAATATATTTAGTGATCCACCGATTCAACCACTCACCAATTGGATGAACAAGTAGCCCGTTGACTCATCTCCTTTGCCGATTCTTTTCTGGGCCGGATCTAATAACTATGGTTCGATATTTTACTAATGTTGGAGTGAAAACATGCACACACTAAACTAGTAAAACGTAAAAAATGAGTAGGCAATTCCCAAGAAAGTAAAGAAAAGTGATGTGGAGTGTGGACCATGACAAGTTGACGACTTAAAAAATTGGATATTTCCCATCAATACCACGTTCCTTAACTCCGGCATCGTCCAAATTATCTGTCCCTGTCTGGCCCCAAACGGACAAAAGCCCACTGTTCCAAATCGAAACAGACAGCCTATAAAAGTCATGGTCAATCTCGTCAGCCTTCCAGAGTTTATTCCTTATAGAAATGTTCTTCCATGGATGACGGTTTTTACATGGTCAAATTCATTTTGAAGAATGGATTATGGATACAAAAATTGGCTGGCACACTAATTTGATTTAAATTAAGAGGCAACATTATATACACTGACAGTTGTTTACGGTTGAATATATGATACAAAAACAAAATTTAGATTTTAAATTCACATTTTACATTTGTATCATATAGTATAAACAGTAAAAATGTACATGTTGGTAGTACAAATAAAATTAATCTTTCTATTTGATGAGATTCCATTGTTTTAATTAATTTTGAATAAGAACAAACAACCATTAAGTCCCAATAATACTAGTACATTTTAATAGACACGTATGTCACAAGCACTTGAATCTCTTGGCAATCTAAGTCAAAAAGAAAAAAAATCTTTTGGTAATCCACTGCATTAAATTGCATTAAATTCTTGTATTATCACATCATGTACGAACAAATATATGGTACAGATATTTTACAACCACGTTAAGCTTCATGATGTCCCGTTAAGATATCAAATAGACAATTTCACAAAATCTTTATACTTTCTTTAATGGTACGCAAAAGAGTTAATTGAAAAATGAATCATAGTATCCGATCTTTATATTGAACTCATTTAAACCTGATTTACAAACTAATATTTTAATTTTAAACTCACTCGCAATTTGGCTATGAGTGCTATAAACTTTTTGAAAATTTTGAGTGGTTAAAAGTTTGTTTTAGTCTGATTCATGAAATAAATAAATAAAACTTGAATGCACTTTCAAATTGGTTCGTCAAGTCACGTAAACTAATAACTTTAGTAACTTCAGTAGCATAAACTGGTATCTATACTATATATAAAGAGAGAAATGGGGCTTTGAGGTAAATATTTTTGTCACTTTATATACTTTTAATTTTACCGTCATTAAAATCACTTATTACTTCACTACAGAAATATAAATTGATAAAATAATTACCTATAACTATTTTTAACCATAGTTAATCTAAACAAATCTTAACAATATGACTGTCTCTAACTCTCTAAACATTGTAACTACTAAAACCATCATTTGATGGGCAAAAAGGTTAAAATACCACAGTTTGCTTTATTAATGAAAATTTTATATAAAATTAATTTGCAAAAAAAAAAGCATTTATAATTGCACACGTATCGCGTGTGTCTTTAGCACTAATATTTATAATGCAATAGTAAGTTTTAAACCAATTTACTTATAAATTCACTTTTATACTAAATTTATGTCAAAACATCCAATGTTATATGGCAATGTAAAAGCAGCTTCATCGCAATATAGAATAAACTCACAAAGAAATATGTAGAGAATTTGATGCATGTTATGAAACAAGCACAAATGGACGTGGATGTCCATTTGGCTCTCCCCAAAGAATTGATATATGTATTTTTACCCTAGATTAATAAGATACACTTATCTCTTCATTTCATGGAACAACTCAATTTTATCATCTTGATGTATGAGTATTAAAGTCACTTCATGTATTATTTATCTTACTTTATTCTAACTTCATTTCTAACTTTGAGAATTGTGAACAAACTAGTGAATGCGAGTATAACTTTCTCTCTATTTCTTGTCTATTTTTATAACTCTCTCTATATTTTATTATTCTATTAGTATAATTCAATATACAATCACTATAAACCATTACTAACCAAATATATATTAGCATTAGTTTCACAATAACGCAAATTGTATAAACATGTAAACTAAAATAACTCAGTTATACTACAAGCCACTACCAATCAAATATATATTTAGTATTAGTTTCACAATAATGCAAAAAAATCATTATCAACCAAATATAAATTAGTCTTAATTTCACAATAAAGCAAATTGTATAAACACACCAACCAAATATATATTAGCATTGGTTTTCACAATAATGCAAAAAAATCACAAGTTTTTTTTTCTGAAACGGAAATAACACACACCGAACTAATTTAGACAAACGCAGGAGCCAAAAAATCACAAGTACCAACCAAATATATATATATATATATATATATATATATTAGTATTAGTTTCACAATAATGCAAACTGTATAAACACGTAAACTAATACTACGCCGTAATCTAGAAAGTCTCCTTAGACTGTGTAATAGAAAGAAGTAAACAATAGAAGGAAATTTCCGCTCTCCCCTCCCGTTCCTATGTGTGTCCCCACCCAGAGCCAGAGGAGGCTGCTGTATTTATACTGCTAATATTCAACTGCAATTCAACTGCTCTCTCTTCTTCTTCATTGGACTGTACCCAAAAAGAAAAAAAGGCAGATCACGGAAGAGCAAGGGAGATACTGCGGAAAAAGGGGAAGAAAATGTGTGGGATTTTTGCGTACTTGAATTATAACGTCAACAGAGAACGCCGTTACATCTTGGAAGTGTTGTTTAATGGCCTGCGCCGTCTGGAGTACAGAGGCTATGATTCCTCCGGTATCTCCATTGATTCTTCTTCATTCAAAACTCCGGCAGTCTCCGGTTCGAACTCGAATTCCGATGTTGCGCCTCCTCCTCTTGTCTTCCGGAAAGAAGGGAAGATTGAATCTCTCGTCAAATCCGTTTACCAAGGTGTGATGGGTTTTCTGATAGAATGTTATCTGTTTTTTCTGAAAATATGAGAAAGTTTTATGTATTTACTTGTTTTTTAGCTGTAATATTTGGTGATCTTGTGTCTTTTATGCATTGATCTGGGAAGGTTGTACTAGTTTTATGTCAAAATTTTTTGACTTTTTAACTAAATTGATCAGTAATTTCGTAGATTTTTTTTAAACTAAGAAAATGGAAGTAAAAAAAAAAAATGAAGAGGAAATTTAGAATTGCTGATGTGTTTTACTTGTTGGGCTTAAAGTTAAGAGCAATAAGTTTTACATGGAGATCATGGGCTTTTTCTTTCCCTTCAAATTTTTGTTTATTTTTTTTGATGATTTTCTTTTATTCATTTTTACCTGCAAATTTATGTTTTCAGTATTCATTTTCTTGACCAGTACATTCCTCGGGATTTAGGCCGGATTGATTAGTATTTTATTTCCCTAAATGTAGAGAAGAATTATATATGTTAGATGAGTTTGATTTTTGTGATTGCAGAGGTTGCTGAGACAGAGTTAAATTTGGAAGAACCATTTGCTATTCATGCTGGCATTGCACACACTCGATGGGCTACGCATGGTGAGCCAGCTCCAAGAAATAGTCACCCTCAGAGCTCTGGTGCTGGAAATGATTTTCTTGTTGTCCACAATGGCATTATCACGAATTATGAGGTTTCTCATTTTCCTAAATTTCTATTCACTCATGTTCACTGCACAGTTAGTTGTTTGATTGTTTCAAATTAGTGTAGTTTCATGAAAAAGATGCCTGCTTTTGCTCTCTTGGCTGATGTTTTATCATGAGGACCTTTAATTTTTGCATTAAAGAGTCATTTCTCACACGTCCTGAAGCTGCTTTTCTTCTGCACTGTTATCATTAGTGATAATGGTAGGTTCATCCAACGAAATGGCAGTTTTAATGTGAAATCTAAATATTGGAGTTCAAAAAGTGAAACAAAGTAATATTTTTAAATGAGCATATGTATTAAGCTCATGAAATATGAAATAGGCTTTTTGGTTGAGGATTTTTCCCATTACCGCAATTTGTCATTGAGGGCCTGCAATCGTATAGTTATTTAATAGAGTTAGTAATCGTTATTGTACACTTTATGGTTGCAAGGTCAATAAGCGTCTTGATTGGTTATAAATTTCTCATCTTTAATCCTTTTAGACTGATATGAGTGTGAGTTCTTTCACTCTCATGCATTGAACGTGAATATTACATGATTGATAGCCACAGCAGACATATGATGCTTTTAGTAGCTCAGTGTAGACTGGTGGATGGTAAAAAGCGTCAAAGTAGTGAGAGGATGGAGTACACATTATAGGAATACAGAAAAGATATCAGGCCAATAAATTGTTTGAAACAAAGGCATTGGAGATTTTCAGAAGTTAGATTTCTTGAGAAATTGTAGAGTTTTTCACTAGAAGTTTCTAGATGTGTCTATGCTTGTGTTATTAGCAGCTGAACTTTTATTGCTCTATTAATGTCTAAAAGTGGCATGTCAACTTCCCACATGTAAAGGAACCATTTTGCACTCTAATAATCCCTTGATTCATTCTCTTTATGCTGGCAGTCTTTGCTTTCTATGGGCTTGCATTTTCTTTGTTCGGTTATGGTGTGATTTTATTGCTAGTGACATAGACTATACAAAATGAACTTTGTGCTGTTTCTGAAGATATGAGATTGTAGTTGTCCAAATTATTTTAACATTTTACTCCTTTGATAACTTTGTGATATGCTGCAATAAATCATTTTTGTCATCCTTGCTTTCAACTTTAAAATGTCTTTGAAGCATTCCCTTTCATATATTTATAGGAAAGGATAGACATAGAGTCTTGTCTGTACCTTTTATTTATAAGTTTAGTCTCCGATCTTCCGTTGAAGAATCTCCTTGTTTGCAGGTACTAAAAGAGACCTTAGTTCGACATGGGTTCACCTTTGAATCTGATACAGATACGGAAGTCATTCCAAAGCTTGCTAAATTTGTTTTCGACAAAGCAAATGAAGAAGGTAAGGTCTCATTGATGAATGCGAGTAATTTGCACCATGTAGTTCCTCTTCTATTCTATTGGTTATCTTTTTTGTCCTGTCTTATTTTTATTTACGATTTCGTCTTCTTGGCTATGCTAGTAAATGTCTTGACTTTTTTCGTTTTGTCCTGTTTTATTTTCCTTTGAGTCGAACTTTCAGCATCATGCTAGTAAATGTCTTGTGATGCACTCTGGCTTTGGGGTTGTTGATGTCAACTTCGGTCAAGATGCTGCATTCAATTCCATATACATCTGTCAGTCTAAGGAATATTGGTTTGGGGGAGCCATGCTTTCTTTGTTTCTCTACATTTTCTTCCCTTTTGGCTCAGTTTATGAACACAAATGTGGAATTAGTCTTTTACTCTTTTTATTGTAAGCAAATTATTTGAAGACTGATCTAGGTAGTTAAATTTGTTGTCATTGAGTTTTTTGATCATTTCTGGAAATTTATACAATTGATACATGTTGTTTGTATTATGGCTTTACTAATGGAAAATCTAATGCTTCATCAAGTTAGCTAGAGATGTTGAGAAATGTTTGGTGAACTTTCTATGACTTTTAAGTAGCTGGTTGTTTGCACCTGAAAGGATTGAGTTGGTAGATGATACGAAGTAAATTCTGAAGAGCTCTGCTGCTGAATAGTGTAGTGAAAAGAATGAGGTCATGGGGAACTTTTACTTTTTATTTTTTTGCCTATGAAAGATCACGAATTTTCATTTACTCCACTACTTAATGATTATCTTAAACCCTGTGAGAAACTGACATGCAGTCAAGTGATGTAGCTGTTAAATTATTACACCATACCATATTATTGGTTTTCTATGTTACACCTGTTATGTGATTGATTGAATATGTTCCCACAAATGTTATGTCAGTTATTTCTTGTTTGCTTGGTCTGCAGGTACTATGTTTCAGATAATGGACAAAAAGAGAGAAGCTGAATTACACCGCATGTCTTTACCACTTTGGTTGATTTTGACAGGCAACATGCAGAATCTAAATTAAATAAGATTTGACACTACATTGTTGTATCTGGCTGTTAGTACCATGAGAAAATTTTTTAAATAAGTTAGCTGAAAAGCCATTGGAAAAAGGAAAAATGTAAATGCTAAATTTTGAGCATCTGCAGCTGATCCCTTTTCGTGGTTGTTGTCCCTCTTCAAATTCTTGGTTAGGTTATTTGGTTTTATGTCAAGGGTGAATTTGCAAACTGATAATTTAGATCATGACTGAATTGTTTGATAGAGGCTACGTGACCTAACGTCATATGGTGCGTCAGTTCATTTGGTCAGATTCTTGCCCTGGCTGGTATACCTCTGTATTTGGACATCTGTTCCTTGTCGCTTTCCCTGTTGGAACTTGCCTTGAGTTTGCATTTCATTCTTTCTTCATGCATTTAAAATTGATTTTTACTATGAGAGTTTGACAGATAATATCATAAGTGTGTTGACTTACATCTTTTGCCAAACTTTTGTTGTCTTTTTTTGGTAAAGAAACTAGACACGTTGATTTTAGCTTTATTTCTCTAAAGCATATTTGTGTAAACTGTAATGTAATCATTATTTGAATGTTTTGCTTCAGGTGATCAAAGCGTGACTTTCAGTCAAGTTGTGCTCGAAGTGATGCGGCATTTGGAAGGAGCTTATGCTCTTATATTCAAAAGTCGACATTATCCAAATGAATTAATTGCTTGTAAACGTGGTAGTCCGTTGCTCCTTGGTGTAAAAGTAAGTATTTTTATTTTGGATTTTGAAGAGTAAATTTTGATCCAGCACAGTGTGCTTAGTGAACTTTTTGTTGATAAATCTTTGTTCTTTTAATATCGTCTTGGAGTTCACAATTTTACGCAACAAAAACTTATGTATACAACTTTTAGGACAATGAATATCAGTTACCTGATATGATATTATTAATTCATTTGAAATGTATTGCTTTATATCTCTAGAGATGAAGTTATCCTGTTAATCTTTTCTTACTGTTTTCTTTTTCTTCTTCTTTCTTTTCGATGTCTTGGACACAAATGAAAAGGAACTCTTCAAATAAATTCAATGGACTGCCAGTTTCGGGTCATCATTTGAATTGCCATATTAGATTGGAAGCTCGAGTAATCATTATGTGTTAGACAGCAAATAATATGTCAATAGTTATAGGAAAGCACATATTGCCTATTTTTCTAGGAAAGATGCTGTAAGAGAACTGGAAACACTTTAGAGTTCATCTTTATGTTGGTGATAAAAGGTGAGAAATTGTTATTGATTACAGTGCTCTGTTATATGTCTCCTTGATTTTCCTTGGCCCCCAATATATAGTCCCTGTATATTCCCTAACCATTTACTGCTTATTGAACTCTTGCTTTATTAATCTTCATTTTCTTCTCTAGCAGATGACAAGGTTATGATAAGCTCACATTCTGCTTTTTACTCCTAAATTTTCGGTCTTTAAATTCCTTGGCCTCTTAATATTTCTTTCCCAAATTTGTCTGATTGTTCCAACCAATATAATAACACTAGAGGACTTACCCTAGAGATAATTATTATTGTCTGGACAAAGTGAAGATTTGCCATTTCACACACTTGCTGAGATTGTCTACTCTAGCACTACTAAATGAGACATATCTATTCCCAATCATACACTTTATCCACAAAATGAATTTGTAAAAATACATAAAACAGTTTGCCTTGACATTAGGTGCTCCATGGGAGGGAAGTTGGAAAAATAAAAAGGAGATACAGATTTAAACATGATTTTGTTGCCCTATTCTTCTCCATGTTGATGACCTGTTTTTTTGTGAATGAATTTGCAAGCAGGACCTTGAAGATGAGAGCAGCATCGGAGCATCATTTAATGATGCAAAATTTCTTTCAAACAATCAGCAACCCCGGGAATTGTTTTTCGCAAGTGATGCAAATGCACTTGTTGAACACACAAAAAAGGTTTTAGTAATCGAGGATGGGGATGTTATTCATCTGAAGGTATGTTATTCTTCAGTAGCTTGAAGTGTTAAATTGATTTCCCAGTTTAGTAAATGTATATGTATATGTATATTTTGATTTTAACTTTTTGGGACAGCTAGCTAAATTTTGATGGGTGGTTTTCACATGCATAGATAATGGTGTTATGTACATATGGCATTTCTTCGTGACATGCAATATTTGTATTGTATGACCATTGTGACTTTCACTATTCAGGATGGAGGTGTGTCTATTTTCAAGTTTGACCATGCCAAGGGTAGATGTGGTGGCACTCTTGCTAGGCCTGCTTCTGTTGAGTGTGCATTATCTGTTCTTGAAATGGAGGTTGAGCAAATAAATAAGGGGAAGTATAAGCATTACATGCAGAAAGAGATTCATGAGCAACCAGAATCTTTAACGACGACAATGAGAGGGAGGCTAATACGCGGAGGGGCATGCAAATCCAAGACTGTGCTTTTAGGTGGACTGAAAGATCATCTAAAGACTATCAGGAGAAGCAGAAGGATTGTCTTTGTGGGCTGCGGCACAAGTTATAATGCAGCTTTAGCGTCAAGACCTATTGTGGAAGAACTTTCTGGTACTAATTGTTAGCTGTTGCTATACTGTATGGATGATGACATCTAGTAAACTGATTCTTACACTGATTTCTCCTGTATACAGGTGTTCCGGTTACGATGGAGGTTGCTAGTGATTTAGTGGATAGGCAGGGGCCAATATACAGGGAAGACACAGCTGTTTTTGTCAGTCAGTCTGGTGAAACTGCTGATACTTTACAGGCATTAGATTATGCTTTAGAAAATGGTGCATTATGCGTTGGAATCACAAACACTGTAGGAAGTGCGCTTGCTAGGAAAACCCACTGCGGTGTGCATATTAATGCTGGTTGTGAAATAGGTGTGGCGAGTACTAAGGCAAGTAATTGGCACTTTGTGTTTGGCGTTATTTCCTTCTGTTCTTTTTTCTTTTGGTTTTACTATTATGTGACTTGTTATGTTGTTGCCTTGATCAACAGGCATACACCAGTCAAATTGTAGTTATGGCAATGTTGGCCCTTGCTGTTGGAGGAGACATGATTTCAAATGAAGCAAGGAGAGAAGCAATAATAGATGGTCTATTAGACTTGCCGAGTATGCGTCTTGCTTGTTTCTTGCATTGCAGCTACATTCTTTAGTTTTTCTGCCCACAAATGTGTGCTTTCTAGTATTTATTTTTTGAGGTATCTAATTCTATTATATTATGCTTTTGAAAACGGTAGGCAAAGTGAAAGAGGTTCTCAAGCTGGATGAGGAAATGAAAGATCTTGCTGAACTGCTCATTAATGAACAATCACTTCTTGTATTTGGAAGAGGATATAATTATGCAACAGCCCTAGAAGGCGCCTTGAAAGTAAAGGAGGTTGCTCTTATGCATAGTGAGGGAATTCTTGCAGGTGAAATGAAACATGGACCTTTAGCTTTAGTGGATCACAACCTTCCAATTGTTGTGATTGCTACTCGTGATGCTTGTTTCAGGTTAGTTGAATGTTTTGATAAACTAGTGGTTTCGTGTTTATTATATCTGTTCCATAAACATCTCTTTTGCTGCAGCAAACAACAATCAGTCATTCAGCAACTTCACGCTAGAAAAGGTCGACTAATAGTTATGTGCACGAAAGGAGATTCTGCGTCTGTATCAGTTGGTGGATCTTGTCGAGTAATTGAAGTTCCTCATATTGAGGACTGTCTCCAGCCTGTACTTAATGTAATTCCATTGCAGGTAAATTGCCCACTTTTATTGGGAACCTTTTCTTGTGTTAACTATTCATTGAGTTGGATGAAGGATGATTTTGGCAGTATGGATCTTCTTTACTCTGGGAACCTAAATGCTGCTATTTTTAGGAACTTTTAGGTACCAAATTGTTAAACTACTTAATAATGATTTCAACTCTCAAAGCTGCTTGAATATTAAGCCCAAGAACTATGAAAAGTTTGCAAGCTCTGCAAGTCTTTGATTTTTATTTGTCTAGGTAAAGTAGACCATATGATCAACAGGAACTATGTTAATTTTATCCTTGCCCTAAGGTAACTGTCTAACAAAGGGAATTCAATCTCAAAGATTCTAACGAAGCCAATAGTTGCACTCTTCTATATTTTACTGCAAAACTTTAGGTTGAGTATTGTTTTTGATTGAGAGAGTGTATATACAATTGGTTATGTTGTGCAGTTGAACCTTTGATTTCCTCGTTTTGTTTTTGTCATCTTTGGAAAGAGCTATGACACATCTTGATAACTATTTGGCTTATAGTACAGGCTGTAAAATTTCTTTTGTTTTGCTGGTAGACCTTCTCAAGAGTTGTGTTTTTGTTTCTCATTGCAATAAAAGCTGATGCTTCCTCAGATAATAATCTTTCCCTGCTCTTTCCCTGCAGTTGTTGGCCTACCATCTAACTGTTCTACGAGGTCACAATGTTGACCAGCCCCGAAATCTTGCAAAGAGTGTGACAACCCAATAGGAAAGCAGCTTAGATAATTCCGTGGGCATCTGAATTCTTAAGCTTCATGATCAGACCGGCTGATCCAGACTTTATTCTCATCTTGGCTGACCCTGTCTCTTGCATATACCTTTTCTCCTTTCTTTATTGCTGGACAGTGCGGTCTATGGCGTCTCATTTCTTTTGCACAGATGATTTGACTTGCTGTTAGGAAAGCCCCATTTACTATCCTTGTATGAGGCAGCAAAGATAGTTTGTCTACTAGAAGTTCCTTTTCCATTCCCTTGATCCCAGGAAAGAAGAGCTTTAATTTAACTTCCTTCGGAGTCCTTGGTTTTAGTTTGTGTGGACGGTAGGTGCAAACCGGGTTGTAAAATTGCAACTTTCTATGTAAAATATCTTGAGAAGCTTAGCAAGTTTTACATGTTTTTTGGATCATTCGTGAAAGACTCGATGATCAAGGTGGAGATAATGCTCGTGTGATTGTATAGTTTCAACTCCACAAGTAACGCTGCTTGTTCATTACCCGTCTGTGCTACTATCATCTTTGAAGGGTCCTCCTGCGCAGCTCATTAGTTTGCCTCTTTCGCCGTGCACTGAAAATGGAGGCTTTTACTGATTGCATCTGCGTGTGGTTTGAATGCTACATGAAAACAACTTTCCCTTTCAGGTCATCTAAAAGTAGTGTTCACCGACAATAGCATGAGCCACCGTGTGATGTAGTCTCTCTTCCTTTTTTCAGGACGGTGTAGAATGGAACTTTATGCTTACAATGATTTATAGATGCTTGGCTATTTACTGCTTGGTTAGATCATCTTAAAGAGTCTAGAATTTTGAGTCCACTCAGGATTGGTCTTTTCCTAAGTAATTATTTAACAAAAAAAAAAAAAAAAAACTTTAGCCCACAAGTTTTTTTCATCCCGATCATATTGGTTAGCTTATTTAGAGAAGATAAATTTACAGCAAAATTTCTAAAACTCGTTTGCAATATTAGCACAATAAAAAATGATTTATCAGGCCAGACATTTACATTACATGGGATTCATAAAGGTTAACACATATATAAGGACACATCGAAATAACTTGCCAAATACATTTTTCAATCATTTTTTTATTTCATATATATCTAATCGTTACAGTAAATTTTTTTACAAAAAACTCCAGAAAATTACAATCTAAGCACAAGTTATTTCAATATCCCTTAGGCTGGTTTTCTAAAAGTGTAGTAAAAACAGCAATGATATGAACTCAATGTAAAGGACAACTCTAATTTTTTTTTGTCCTATGTATTTTTTATTTAATAAAACCAGCAAATACATCACAACTATATAATTTTCGTCTCGACAGTTGTTGCATTCATGTATATATGTCCTGCCAGTTATTGTTAAGCACTATCCGGAAACTATTAATGAATAGTTTTCAAAACATTCACACGTTATACCTTCTAGAAATTATTAGAGGCAAGCATCATGAACAGTATCTCAATAAATAAATACATTTTCTTATAATCAATATCTCCGATCAATAAATCACCGTTGCATCAATAGCTTCACCCTTTATCAATTTTGGTCACTTTATTAAAGTTGTAGAGAGTAATAGCAACAGTTAGATGATTAGCCAATTGTATGTCAACAAATAGAACAAATTGCATCCCCGTTAATAATTCACCAAGGATAATAGTTAATCTTTCTGAAATGGTTACCTAATTATTGCAGGACACCACGAAAAAGATGGATGGATAAATCAGTTGAAAGAGAGCAATAAAGGGGCCGGTAGCTTTTTCTGCTTTTCATCCTCATAAAACGCGAATGATAACCTCTGCATTTGTTAGTGAAACATATAAGGAATCTGGATTAATTCCACTTTGTCCCCCAAATTTTGGACGATTACTCACTTTAGTTTCTAAACTTCAAAATAGGACATTTAAGTCCCTAAACTTATAAAATGGGACACTTAAATCCCTAAACTTATGAAATGGGACACTTCGACCACCAACGACATTCAGGATTCTGTCAACAATTTTCTTTAATTGGGAGGTATTTATAAGTTTAGAGACTTAAGTGTCCCATTTTGAAGTTTAGGAACTAAAGTAGATAATCGTCCAAAGTTTGGGGGGACAAAGTGAAATTAACCGGAGGAATCTGGATAAAATGGGTAGATCTTAAAAAAAGAATAGTAGGTAAAAATTTAACTCATGAAACTAATTATAACTTATGCGTCCAAATCGGTAACTTAATTTGAAATCAAACGTAACGGACAAAATCATGAGTTCAAGCATACCCAAATTTTCTGCAATAGCTGACTCCACTATAGTAAGTTTACATCATACACATGGATGTTATCGTTTGGCTTTGCTGCCAAGGCCGTAGAAAGTGAGATGACAGGCAAATACAGTGACCAACTGAATCACCAAGAAAATGAAAATATGCAAAACTTCACATAACTGAAGCACGTGGTACTTTTTCGTTTCTTACATCAAACACATGAATTAAGAAGGAAGAAATGGTGGTACAAATTAACAAAATGCCGCGTTGTGTCCTCCTTGTGTAAATATTGGCACACTACTGTAATATCTTTGCGCTCTTTTCTATTGCTTCTCTTGTAATATCTTAGCTAGAAGTGTTAAAATAGGTGATTTGATAAAATTGGGTCAATTCATTTATATCAATTTAATAAATCGGTATAGGTATAACCAATTATCTATTTATGAGTCACTTATAATTTTACTTATTTTCAAAAAAAATTTTTGCGTGTTGTTTGAAAAGAAATAATGGCTTTTTTTTATTGTTATTAAATTGATAGGAAATTCAAATTTATTTACTTAATACTCACTAAAAGTTGAGTTTAAATGTATAATTATTTTTAAATGCTTATAAATGGATGAGTCGAGTCAACTCACTATTTACCAATTAAATGAGTTTAATTGAGTACTCATTTAAAACCATTCAAAATTAGCAGATGGGTTTGGACGGATTTCGAGTTAACATAATTGGATTGTAATTAACATCTTTAACATTAGCCGCTTTTATAAAAGGTTGTTATTCTTTTCTATTACTTCTCTTGTTACACTTTGGTAAATTTGTCGACTTAGAAAGTTGTGATTTTTATCAACAGTATTATTGAATTTCGCAAAATTTTGCTTAACTTTCCACCTTCGCCCTCTAATGCGTAATGTATACAAAGAAAGCTACATTGAAAATCTATTGTTGTGCCACATCAGTTAGTTAGAGTGTGCGTAAGTTTCACTTAAGTTTCATGGGTGCAACCAGAAATCAGCAATTACCTTTTAGTTGTACTTGTGGGGTTAGTTTAGGTGTAGTTTGTGAAAATTCTTACTAAAAAATCTATTGTTGTGGGCCTATCTATTTTATTTAAACAAAAAATGCATCTAATCTAGGCGCACGTATAAACAACGCATGACACATGTTTGGAAGTGCTTTTCACGGGCCATATTGTGGTGCTTTCTTTTTGCTTTGATTCATGAGTGAAAGTTGTAGGACCCATATTTCAGAAGCGTAAATGTTGAAATTACCCGAAATCAAGTTTTCTATTTTAGGTATATTACAATTAATTTGGAACAGATAATAAAAAAAAAGAAAAGTATGAAATCTTTAATGAAATGGAAGAAGTACATTTTTGTGTGTAAATTAAATGGTGAAAATTTTAGCTACATCAGCTCAGCCCAATCTAGACCATTAATGACATGGCAAAGGTGCATAAACTGAGAACCCTTTGCTCCGACCCATTCAAAGAGCAAAGGAATAAATAAATAAATAACATCAAAATGAAAGCCTTTTTTTCAGAAGAGACGTAGTTAGAATCATTTGAAATTTGGAGTTCAAAGTTCTATATGTTGTAAACTATTCTAATTTAGAAGAATCTTTAAAAATTTTATAGAATCTTTAATTTAATTTCTATCTTCACCTTGTCATGACTCAATATTTGAGAAAATATATGAGGAGGGCTTTTACTTAAACGATCGAAGGTTTAGTCAAGCACCTAATCGACTTGTTGCATTAAGATATAAGGTTTAGAACAAGTGAATCTTGTCTTCTTCCTTAGTATGGCTAATTTGTTCATAAATTCTCTGTTTCGATCATTTGGTTATCAAAACTTGCTAAAATACTTGCACAATTACGGAAAACCTACAAGATCGAATGTCACCTTTCACAAGGAAAATTCTGTCATTTTCTGTCCGTATCTGTGTATATAATACAGTGTTTAATAGATGTGTAACTTCAGGATGCAAAAAATTAAAAATCATGACTCAAAGGAGGAAAGTAAAAACAGCTGATAACTCTACGGAGGTAAAAGTAAAATAGTTTATCAATCATTTTATGACTAATCTGGGGGAGGGACTTAATAAGCAGGAGGAGGTAAGAGGATTTGAACTAATGACCTCTAATTTTTTGGATTTCGATCTTAATCATTGGATCAATATCTCCTCGACTGGCATAGCCAAACTTCTAAATACATTACGTACAATTGCGATTTTTCCTTATTTGCAACTTTAATATTTACTTGGAGCTTGGTCTCAAGAACATATGAGTAGTTTTGGAATTCAAATATGAAATAATTTCAAAACTTTCTTTGAAACAATGAAAAATCATCCTTGTTTTCAATGTTTTGAGAAGTTAAAAGCTGTTTTTAAGAAACAATCAAAACTAATAGTTTTACTTTCACAAAGATGGTTATAATTTGTTTTAAGTAGTTCAAAAGACTCTTACTAGCATCTTCTGCAAGGGAAGCTTCCCAAAAAGCCAAAATTTAGTATTTTTAAAGTTAAAAAAGCCAAGATTATGTATCCCTAAAGTTAAATCTACATCCTTTCATTTTAAATCCATACTTTATATATGGCATATTTTGTCATGTTCAAAAGGGGGGTTTCATTTAGTCCGTCTCTTCCCCGCAACTTCATCTTTCTTAGCGTAAATTACTAATACGTCTATTATGATTCAATATATTGTTAGATGAATTTCCTAAGATTTTAACATATTTATAATCTTCCTCTGTAGTTTTATATAAAGTAAAAAATGAATGAAAATGCTACCGATTAAGGCGATTGAATTGGACTTGTTTCGAAAATATGTGTGATAAAATCATAATATCTGTTTAACTCGCATATGATTTAATGAAATATATATTTTAGTCTTTCGTACTTTTGACATTTATCTACATAATTTTACAGGGGATTCTATGCAAAATCTTCAGAAGAAGCCCCGCTCGGATGTACCAAAACAAATTAACGCGTTAATGTATGACCCTTGCTTGACTTATAGGGTTTGGATCTCAGCAAAGTCAAGTCAACTTCCAATAATGTGATATTGGAAGTGCGGTTTGGCCGGGCAAGGATTGGCCGATTGGGACTGCAGAGATTATCCAATGGGTTCTTTGAGGGGCTGCTGTGTTAGAAGTCTCATTTGTATGCATAAGGCTCCGAAAAACCCAAAATTATGTATTCCGCAAGTTAAATCTACATCCTTTCATTTTAAATCCATATTTTGTACATGGCATATATTGTCAATGTTCAGAGGTGTGGTTTGATAAGTTCTTCCTCCCCCCCCCCCACGCTATCTTTGCAGGTAACTTCAATTTTCTTTGCATAAATTATTTATAACTTCATTCTGATTTTACATATTATGACATGTTTTTTCTAAGGTTTCAAAATATTCACATAACTCTCTTATAGTTTCATATAAAGTAAAAAATTAGACGAAAAAAACCATTAATTAACGCGATTGAATTAGATGTACTCTAAAAATGCATGTGATGAAATCACAATATACACTTAACACTCCTATAAGTTGTACGGATATCTTCTTTATCTCCTTGTAATATTTTATATTTATTCACATAATCATTCAAGAGTTATATACATTATCACAGAAGTTACTACTAATTTTCCCATTTCTTAAGGCTGTTTCTTCGTTTGTTCAACTAGTCAAACAAATTAACACGCTAATTTCCATTGATAATTCTATGACCCTTGCTTACCTCATAGGATTAAGATTTAAGCTCTTAGTCAAGTCAAGTCAACTTCCTATACACTTTGATTTTTTTGAGAAGAATAATTATCTAATTTGATATTTCTCTGAGTAGAATAATTATCCTTTTTTTTTTGGGTCCAAGAAGAAGGGTTTTGGTTAGAAGCTTTATCTTTTTATTTCATCTATCTTATTTTATAATTCATTGGTAAAAGGAATAGACAAATGCATTCAATTAAAGAAAATGCAAGTCTGATCAAGGACCCGTTGATGTACTTAATCACCTTTCCTGTTTAATAATCAATAGCTACTTCACATCCTTGCCTCAAAAAATTTTAAGACGTTAAGAAATATTTTTGTCCAAATTGATGAAAAAATATTTTGGAATTAGCAAAAGGAGAAACTATAACTAATAAAATGAGATGGAGAGAATATTAATTTTGCTAATTCAGATGGGACTTTCACAATGTTTCTAAATTTCTTTCTTTATAAATATATCACAAACTTTATAAATATATCCCTTTTGTATAGGTGGGAGATTTGAAACTCTCGCCTGCAATTGCACCCGTCTAGTTCAGACTTTAGAGGCGATAGTCTCTTCTGAAGTTTCAACAGACGATAACATCCACATGTATATGATGTAAACTTGTAGTTTCCCATCTTTCAGTCTTATCTCCCCTTTCAAGTTTTCAGACTTTTTGCTCGTTGCTTACCTACACAATATAATCCGGAGAAAAAAAAAAGAATAGTGAAAAATGGCACTGATAGAAGTCTTTCTTGGTGCAATCATCAAGGTGATATTTGACAAGCTTGCTTCTGTCGATTTGAAGAAATTTGCACGCTCAGAAGGCTTAGATACTCAGCTGAAACGATGGAGCCAAGTGCTATCCCTGATTCAGGCAGTGCTTGATGATGCAGAGGACAAGCAGAATATGAGGATTGCTGTGAAGCAGTGGCTAGATGATCTTCAGGATTTGGCGTATGATATGGATGATGTGATCGACGAATTCTCCACTGAAGCTTGTCGAAGAAAGTTGATGGAAGCTCAAGGCTCTACTAGCAAGGTAAGAAAGGTTAAAATCCCTTCCTGTTGTACAAATTTTTCTGTTAAAGATTATAAGTTCAACAGAAAAATGGCTCCCAAGGTGGATGAAATAACTAGAAGATTGGAGAGCATGAAAGAACAAATCAAAATCCTCCATTTGGTAGAGACTGTAGCAAAGAGGCCGAACAAAACTAGGGATAGATTGCCATCAACTTCCCTAGTGGAGTCTTATGTTTATGGTCGAGAGAATGACAAAGAAGAGCTGCTGAAATTGCTCCTTTCAAATGAATCGAGCGATGATCAAGTGGCTGTGATACCAATTGTTGGCATGGGAGGGGTTGGTAAAACAACTCTTGCTCAAATGGTGTACAATGATGACAGAGTCAACGAATTTTTCGATTCCAAGGCTTGGGCTTGTGTTTCAGATGATTTTGACATTGTTGGGGTAACAAAGACAATCCTTAAAGCAATCACAGCAGGTGGCTGTGATTATGAGGATCTGAATATGGTTCAAGTGAAACTGAGTGAGGCCTTGACCAGGAAGAGGTTTCTAATTGTTTTAGATGATGTTTGGAATGAAAAATACGAGGACTGGGACATCCTGCGCCGCCCATTTCTAGTTGGTTCATCTGGGAGCAAGATAATTGTCACCACTCGGCATCATAGGGTGGCATCAGTAATGTCTTCCACTGCTGGATATAGTCTGAAGGAGTTGACAGATGATGAAAGCTTATGCTTACTGGCAAGACATGCACTAGGAAGGACAAATTTTGACAGGCACCCCAATCTAGAAGGCATTGGTAGGAGTATTGTAAGGAAGTGTAAGAACTTGCCCTTGGCCGTGAAGACTCTTGGAGGGCTGTTGCGTGCTAGATCGACCCCAGATGAATGGACGGATATACTGAACAGTGAGATATGGGAAATAAAAGAGGATCAAAGTGATATTCTTCCAGCACTAAGATTAAGCTATTATCATCTTCCTGCCCATCTAAAACCGTGCTTTGCTTACTGCTCCATATTTCCCAAGGACTATGAGTTTGACAAATATGAGCTTGTATTGCTCTGGATGGCAGAGGGTTTTCTCGAGGAATCAAAAGCAAGTGATCTTATGGAGGACATAGGGGACAATTATTTTAAGGAGCTACTAATGAGGTCCTTCTTCCAGCAGTCAAGTTCCGCTAGTTCACGTTTTGTGATGCATGACCTTATTAACGATTTAGCCAGATATGTTGCTGGAGATTTTTGTTCCAGACTGACAGACGACTTGGAAGAGAACATCAAATGCACGATTCTTGACAAGGTTAGGTACACATCATTCACAAGTTCAATGTATGGAGCTTCACAAAAGTTTAAAACACTTCAGAAAGCAAAACATTTGCGGAGTTTCCTACCCGTTTCTGGCAAGTATGACGGCGACTTTTACATCGCTAACAAGGTCATAACAGAACTTTTGCTGGAATTGCGATACTCAAGGGTGCTATCATTCAGTGGCTATGCTATCTCTGATCTACCAAATTCCATTGGTGAATTAATACATCTAAGGTACCTGAATTTGTCTGGTACTTCGTTGAAATTGTTGCCTGAATCATTGAGTAATCTTTGCAATTTACAAACACTACGTTTGCGCGACTGCTGGGAGCTGATTAACTTACCGGTGGGTATTAGAAAATTAATTAACCTGCGCCATCTTGAAAATTCCAATACTAGTCAATTGCATGAGATGCCTTCAGGGATTGATCAGTTGACGAGCTTGCAGACACTATCCAAAGTGGTTGTGAGCAAACATGGTGGGTTCAGGCTGAATGACTTGGGGAACTTGTCCTTACTGGCAGGGTCACTCGCCATTTTGGAGTTGCAAAATGTTACGAATGTTCAAGAAGCACGGGATGCCAATTTGAAGAACAAGAGGGACCTTGATAACATAGTATTGGCATGGAATAGTGAATATGATGGTTCTCTGAGTAAAGTTCTTCAACAAGATTTGCTTGAGGCGCTACGACCACACACAAACCTAACGGGTCTTGAAATTGAGTTCTATAAGGGAGACAAATTCTGTTCCTGGGTGGGGGATTCTTCATTTACTAAATTAGAAGAAGTAAGCCTTAGAGGTTGTACACACTGCAAGTGTTTACCATCACTCGGGCAATTGCCTGCGCTCAAGGATTTGAGCATTCAAACCATGCTTGAGGTGAAGGCAGTAGGTACGGAGCTATGTGGCAAAGATTGCTCTTGGGAATTTTCCTTTCCATTGCTTGAAAGTCTAACATTTGATGACATGCCAGAATGGGAGGAATGGACTTGCTTAAGTTCAGCAGGAGAGAACGAATGCCACTTCCCTCTGCTCCAAAAGCTCTGTATAAGTAGATGCCCAAAGTTGAAAAGCATTCCTGTTTTGCAGCTTCCTTCACTCTCTGAACTAAAGTTGCAAAAGTGCTCGGTGGGAATTGCAAAATGTTTTTACAATTTGACCTCATTAAACAATTTGGATTTTCGGCAGATTATAGGGCTTGCATCCCTCGAGGATGCGTTCATGCAGTTCCCATCAGGCCTTGAAGATATCACATTACGTGAGTGCCATCAACTGAAGAATTTGTGGGGCTCAAGTAATACTGTAAACCTTGTGCAGCTAAAAGCTTTAGTTGTTTCAGAATGTTCACAGCTTTCATCCTTGGAGGAGCTTGCTGTCTTACCCATGCTTAAATATCTTGAGATAGAAAGTTGCAGTGCTCTCCAGTCTTTGCCTACATTATCTGGTCTTAACACATTGCGAATAAGCAGTTGCTCAGCCCTCAGTTGCTTGCCAATGGACAAGTTGCTCCTCCCTCAGCTTAGGAATCTTGGGATCAGACATTGCCAGAAACTGAACCTTACTCCGGAGATTGTCATAGAGGACACTAGCACATCGATTGAGAGTCTGAAATCGTTGGCTGCCCATGTCTGAATTTGAGAACAATGCTTGGTTCAGTCTACAGTTTTGCAAGTCTCCGGTTTTGGATATTAGGGATTGTGATTACGATCTGGATCAATTGCCCACTCCAAGTTTGGAACGTCTTTCCTTGTGCAGATGCAAAAATGTTAGTTACTTGCCCAGTGGTTTGGGACGACTAAGATCTCTGTTGTTGTATTCTTGTTCAAGTCCTTTGTTATTTCCACAAGGAGATTTTCCTCCCACTCTGAAGTTTCTTGACATAGAGGCAGGAGAAAACTTACAGCTGAAGCCCCTGTCAGAATGGGGACTCAACAGACTCACGTTTCTTGAAAGGTTCTACATCCGTGGTGGATATCCAGAGCTGGAATCATTTTCTGGTAGTGGTATGATGGATTGGCTTTGCTTCCTCCAACTCTTAGGTCCGTCGCCATTGGTGACTTACCAAATCTGAAATCGCTCTCCACGTTCTTGCGAGGTCTTACAGCTCTTCGATATCTGCATATCTTTAACTGCCCCGAGCTTGGATCCCTACCAAAGGAATCGCTGCGTAATCCGCTTCAAACTCTAGTAATTAATAAATGCCCACTTCTTGAGAAAAGGTGTTTGATGTATAGAGGAGACTACTTGCCCATGATTGAAGACATTCCCCGTGTGAGAATAGGCAGTGATGACATCAGGTATTCAGAGATTTAGAGTTCCTCATTTTCACTTTAATTTATTGTTCAATTTTCTTACTGATTTTCACTTAAAATTATTGTTCAATTTTTTTCCAACAAATGAAGTCATTAAAATTATTGTAGCAAAGATCATTAAAACGAAGTAAAATAAAAAGAGACAAAAATACAAGTCAAGAAAAATTAGAAGACATATAACGCCAAATTTATGTACAAAAAAAACACACACACACACACTCCAATCAAACGCAGTCACACAAAGTCCAACTGGGCTTACCCAGTTTCGTGTTTTTGAAGTTCAAAATCTTACTCTATCTACTTATTTTATTTTTCTTTTTCAGGCAAAATATTTGTTGGCACGTAGGCTCAACTCGCTTGGCAAGCCTATGCGCCTAGACTGCAGATTGTAGAGGAAACTAATCATGGGATCTCGTTCTGCCCATCTTGTTCTTGTGTTTTACTAAGTCCCTACATTTCCTGCCTTGATGATATTGTAAGTCTCTTTGTTGGGCCTTATTCAGAATTGTAGAGATTGTAGAATTATATATATATATATAATCACATGTTTCTTTCTTTCGTTTCCTCTTTTTTTATTTTTTCCTTTTCTGAAGTCAATTGAAATGTTTATGGAGAAACCAATGCTCACTTACTAGTCTGTGAAGATGCTTCACTCCAAATTTGGGTCCATGGACTAAATTTGCAACATCACATGGCGTACCCGTGAGACTGTATTCTCGTGAAAACTAGACATCTTGATTATAACTTACAAAAATTCACTAAAATTTACAACTTACAATTACTCTAAAATGACAATGTCACTAAAGTTAAAATCTACAAATGTTTCAAACTGTCATTACTAGTTGTACAACCCTAACATAAGAATGTCAAACTCTTCATTTAATACACCTATTAAACACCTTACTCTATAATTCCTAGAACGTGATCGTCAGTCTATTTACCTCTTCATTTATCTTCTGAAAATATGCAATCTTGCTTCCAACTTATAGCCAATAATATATATGACTTAATTGGTTCACATATGTTATTTCATTTACTTATTTTTATCTTAAATAATCCTATAAAACATATGAACTTTTTATAAAAAGTAACTGAAATGGTTTCTAAAAAAAAAAAAAGATTTCCCTATTCTGAAAGTTATCCATTTTGGAAAGTTTCCCCCTCTTGAAAAGACTTCTCTTTTTAAAAAGTATTTTAATTCAATTATCTATAAGAAAAAAGTTTCTATTTTGATATAAATAGGCATATATTGGTTCGAGTTGGATTTGAATTTGGGTTTGACCCTAGAGTTAAGCCTACTCTTGAAAAAAACTTCTTTTTATTTAATTTGGATTTATAAACAAACTTGGACTTTTAATATTTTTATTGAGTTTCTTTGTTAAAATTTGGGTTACTATGATAAAGTCGAGCCTTTAAATAAGTTCTTTGAAGAGCTTTTAAACAAAATTTGGGTTATTATAACAAAGTCGGGCTTTTTTTAAATAAGTTCTTGGTTCAAATTGGGTGTTTGCTATATTTTTTGGCTTCTAAACTTCTTTGAAGAGTCGGGAATTTATAAATTGGGCTTTATGATCCATAAGTTCAATTATAGAACAAACAGATGTCCACTATAAGAACATAAGCCCTATATGCATGGGCCCAAAATACAATTGTAAAAGGCCATTAGAACTTGGACCAGTCCAACAAAACCAGCCCAAGAGTTTGCTATAACCCTCAGCCCAATTAAATAATTAAATTATCCAAGTAATTGAAACTCACAAGGGCCACAACAGCATCAACAACTGAATTTGATCTTCATCAGGTCATTATCATCATTACCGGGAACGCTTACACCGGATAGATCTTGTTCTTAAAAATTCAATGGTCAAAATTGTGTTACACCATCTCATCAAGTGGCACGATATAATTTAAATCACTGAATTTTTTAAAATTGGATTTACCCAAGTTTTGATTCACCAGTAGTGGTACGGCTTCAACTCGTTTCCCAACTCACAAGCCAGATGACTAAACACAACTATTAAGTATTTGCATTTTAATTTTGTACAAACGTCTGTCTTCAAGTGAAATTGCGTGCCATGAAATTCCATTTCTCGAGACAAATAATTCTAGAAATTATAAAGTCCTAAAGGATATCATCAATTAAGTGGAAACCAATATTTAGAGATACAAAGTATACACCCATCCCATGTCTAGAAATAGGGCTTCTAAGGAAACAATTAAACCCTGAAAAGCTAATATCGTAGAAATATTCTTAACAAAAGTTCATAGTCTTACGTGGTTATAGCCGAAAGGATGTTGAATTCTTGTCACCTTTTATGCCTCGTTTGTTGATCTCCTCTCCATTCCAAACACAAGCTCCCTGTATTTGGTTTTGGTGTTTTGTAGAAAGAAATGAAAAACCAGAGCATACAACAAATTGAATGAGCTGTAGCCAATCAAAATAAAAAGCATTGCGACATTAAAAGATGAAGAAGAAAAGGGACAAAACAGAAAGAAAGAAGAAAAAAAAAAGAGAATGAAACAAAGAGTGATTTATTACTTTTGTATGTTTGGTTAGGGAAAAATAAGTTCAGAAAAATATAAAATAATATAAATATTAAATATCATATTTTTTTTTGTCTCAATTACATTTGTTCCTTCAAAATAATTGATTTTCTAAAAATTTTAAAGGAAAAAATATCTAAAAGCATCATGTTGACGTGCAAAGCACGTGTTTTATTACTAGTTTGTTAAAATGTCTAACCATGTGCACTTGGATGTGTCTTGATGAGTGTCTTAAGGACATTAATTAAAGGAACTACCGAAATATAAGTCGTTACATTTATGTTAGAGGCAAATCAGTTGAACCAATAATAGTTGTATCAGTCCAAGCTGACTGCCCCTTAATTGGTGCCAATGAATTATTAGTTGTAATGGTTTGCTTTAACTGAGTGATGGTGTACTACTTCAATGATCATACCATTATATATTACTCGCAGCCACTTAAATAGACCCCAATTTTGGGCGAGCAGGTGAGTAGCCTCTAATTGGTTCGTGAACACTTTAACAATTGAGTTAAGTTTAAATCCGCTAATGAAAACTTTCAGAAGGTGCCAAAGACATTGGGACATGCATAGCAATTGTTTTTTTTTTCTTTTAATTTTTTTTACAGGAGCTACTGGATGTTCCATAATCGATTTTTCTGGACAGAAAAACATGAAATCGAAATTGTGATAGAGAGATTTCACGAATTGCTATGGCGCTAGAAGTATCAATAAATTGCTCAGAAAAAAAAAATATGAATATAATCATAGCCAGTTTGGTCCTGTGTCATAGCTCTTTTCTTGCTCTTTGCTGAAGACTTGAAGGTCGTTGCACATATGTGGCTTGGAAATCAGAAAGCAGCGGTCAAGATCGGCTGAGCCTTTCAATCTTCGCAGACCAATAATTGCTCACTTGACAATCCTATTGACTTTTTAAAAACAAAATAAAAGAAATACATTGTATTTTTTATTTGTCAGATACAGATAAAACATTTTATCAATTAAATTGCACTTCGTTATCATATAAAAATATAAAAATACTTTTATCATGAGTTTATTTAAAAATTATTGCTGACGTTAAGGTATTTCAATATATAACTATTGCGGAGTGCAGGGCAATTCTGATTGATTTATCATGAGTTTTTTTTTTTTATTAAACGGAACTTCTTATAAAATAATTTCAATTGTCTTCTTTCATGTAGTCAGTAAAGAACATTTTCTTTTTTTCTCCTAAGCATTAGAAATAAATTTTCTAATATTCCAATCACTCATAACAAGGAAGCCAAGCAAAACTGACAACTAACAATTGATATCTATGAGAATTGTAATACTCTAGACTCAACAACTTTTTTTGACCCTTGAAGCTTTTCATGGTGTTCTTCCAGAAACAACAAGGACAAAAATTTGAAGATGATGATGTCCATCTCCATGATGACATCTACATTTATAGAATATCCAAGTTTAAAGAATGTATCAAACGTCAATAAAAAATATAGCCAATTTCGTTATTACTTTCACTATTAATCACACAATCTCTAAAATCATAAAGGTCGTATTACGAAAAAAGTTTTAAATTGAAATACCATTATTTATCATTGACACCAATTGGAAGAGCACTGTCAATCATTTACACCAACCATTAACAACCAAAAATCATTTCGACCAATCATTAACACCCAAAAACTAAAAACTGAAAAAACCCACTAAAACTGAAAAATACAATCTTAAAATCACATGAAGGTAAACCACAAATTAATCAAAGAACCAAAAATTTAATTCATATACAACATAAAAGAGAACATCACAAAAGCAAAAGGCAATGGATACACGAAGGCTCTTTACACACCGCATCTATATAAATATCAGATTTTTACCAACTTCCTGACCATACTTCCAATGGTCTTAGGTACAGAAAAAGAAAGAAAGGGAATAGAAGAAGAGCAAAAGAAGTGTTATTGATGCCAATATTACACATACCCTTTTTAAAATTGATATTTTGGTGAAGCCTCTTTATATTACCTCAAATACAATCAAGCACAAATACATAGACCGGGACTAACAAAGAGTGTAGTTTGATTTTACAGAGAGAGAGAGAGAGAGACAATATTAGGAAGGGAAAGGTGGAATCAGGCAGGTGACAGAGGAGATGGAGTGGACAGTGGAAACGGCTGGAGTCTTGGTGTTAGAGAAAGTGACAGTGGTTTGATCAGTTCACGGACATTCTGGAGTTCTGGGAACATGCCAGAGAATGAAGAGCTATCTTTATTGGCCAGGGATGAAGAAAGATGTAGGAGCTTATGCGTATGATTGTGACATTTGCAAGAGAAGTAAGGATGAGCTCTGCCATGCGTGGCAACACATTTCTATGGACTTTATTGAAGGGTTACCAAAATCCTATGGGAGTAATGTCATATATGTGGTGGTGGACAGGTTCACGAAATATGCTCATTTTATCCCCTTGACATCCCATTACACTGCCAAGATAGTTGCTGATACCTTCTTTGACCAGATATTCAAATTGCATGGCTTACCTCTCAGCATTATATCTGACAGAGACAAGGTGTTTACCAGTGCATTTTGGCAAGAGCTATTCAGGTTACTAGGGACAAAATTGCACCTTTCTTCTGCCTATCATCCACAAACTGATAGATAGACTGAAAGAGTAAGCAGGTGTGTGGAAGCATACCTCAGGAGTATGTGCATGCAACGACCAAAACGGTGGAGGAAATGGCAAGCCACTGCTGAGCGGTGGTATAATACTAATTACCACACCAGCCTTCAAATGTCTGTATGGCTATAAGCCTACACAACTCAGGTTAATTCCATACCATACTCAGGTAGCAGCAGTGGAGGATTGGGGGGCCAATAACAGAGTTAACTGGAACTTTTTGCTTCGAGAAAATTTATTGCAAGCACAAAATAGGATCAAGCAGCTGGTTGACAGGAATAGGACAGAGAGAAACTTTGAGGTGAGAGATTGGGTGTACCTTAAACTCCAGCCCTACAGACAGACATCAATAGCCCTAAGGAAGAATTTGAAATTGGCTGCAAAACATTACAGACCATATCAGATAGAGCAGAAGTTGGGACCAGTGGCCTATAAATTGAAGCTACCTGAAGGTACTGCAGTGCATCCAGTATTCCATGTTTCGTTGCTCAAAGAATCACCTAAAGGGGCAGCTGTTAGTACTGGTCTACCGGAGTTGAATGAGGATGATGAGATACGCGTAGCCCCGTTGGCAGTATTGGATATGAGAGTTATCAATAGAAATGGGGTAGCAGTAGAATAGACAGTCACAGAGCCAGGATTTTTTTTCTAGGGGAATTAAAATTTTCTTAATATGCTATGTTTAAAATAATTTCCATTCATTTAAATATATGACATCTAAAAAAAATCAAATATTAACTTTAATTATAAATAAATATATATAAAACTCTCATCATAAAAACTAAAATTGTAAAAAATTAGAAGGGGTCAACTTTGTTTTACACATATATTTACATACTGTAAATTAAAATTTTCAAAACTTAAGGAGGCCATGCCCCCATCGGCCTTCCTTAGCTCCGTCATTGAGAACAGATTTTAATCCAGTGGGAAAATATGGCGCTTGAGGACTCTACATGGGAAGATAAAGCTTTCATCCGGTCGCAATTTCCCTTGTTCGAATCCTAGGGACTAGGATTGTTTAAGGGGAGGGAATTGTCATGACCGTAGTAGTGGTAACTAGCTGGTGGTGCACTACTCGATCATTTCTCAAAGAATGATCAGAAGTGATTGATGATCAAGTCGATAATTGCAGCCATCAGGTGATGATCACAAGAACAGATACCAAGTTGGTTGTAACCACGTGGAGCTGGCAAGATTCAGTTCGTTAGTTAGTTAGACGGTTAGCTTCAATAACAAGTTACTAGTATTCATCAAATTCTCTCATCAATACACAGTACTCTCTACTCTCTCTCTACTCTGCCCCTTTCTCCCTTTTCTTTTTCCCAAAATTGCAGAATCACTACAAGTATCCACAGTTTGGTACTGACCAGATTAAAAATAGATAGAGTGGAAGCCAAGTGAATTCTTCTGGGACTGAACTGAAGGAACCTCTGTCAAACATCTTGCTGCAGGAAATTAGGGACGTATATCCTAAGAGATGATAGGACCTAATTGCATAAACCTGGTTACCCGAATTGCATAGGCAGGGGATAGGTACAATTTCATAGCTATTCTTGTAGAAAGAACAGTTGAAAAAAGAGTAGTTCTTCCAAAATGAATAGTTCACGTTGAAGCCGGGTATTTGGAAGACAGATGCAGACAAATCTAGTACAGGAAGCAGTTTATGAAGACAGCCATCTACTTTAGATACGTGCAGCTGATGATATATATAATCAATTTCCTTGATGACAAACTTCACTGAGAAAGGGAGCTTGGTTTGATTTCTTAGGGATGCTTTAACAGGAAATGGGTTCTCCAACATCGTCTCCTGATTTTGGGTGCAAGAAAGCTCAAAACCAGGCAAGCCACGGTGCTGTGGCTGACTATCTTTCAACCGGAAGGGAAATCTGATAGCTGGACCGTGGTGGCTGCACTTCTCACCATGCAATTGTCATGTTTTCCACTGACTGGATCCTAGAGCAGTCAAGGTAGCTAAGAAGATAAGCCTGACCACGTTGAGAATTACCATTTCCCGTGGAAGAAAATAAAATAGCCTCCTGCAACTCCCTCTTCAAGGTAAATTGTGGAAACCACAACTCCTTGTTTCTCCTTCAGTTGACTTGGACTTCTGAAAGATGTCCAACGTCAATTTGTTGCTCGGGAAATAACAAGAAAACCACAAATAAAAAAGCCCAAAAACGGGGGTTTGAGTTGTAAACAATGTGAACTTGTGAGGTATTAGGCCAGCTCTGTTTGGATCCCTGTTTTTAGAGTGTTTTTAAAAAACTAATTTTTCAAATACAATAAAAATTTTTAAAAAGTACTCTAAAAGATAATCTAAAAATTAGTTTAAATTTTTTTAAAATTTTAAAAAATATCTCAAAATCATATATATATATATATATATATATATATATATAATAAAGTCGTATTCTCATTCTTATCCCTTTATGTTTTCTCTTTCCTACATGGTTTAACGAGAGGGTAAGTAGTTTCTTACATGGTTTTCTCCTTTTTTGTTTGGATGTATATCAATTCTTATTTCCTATAAGAATTCTTAATATTATATGATTCTATTCCCTATCCAAAAAAGGAACTGGAAAGTAATGCGATATAAATATAAGAGACATAAATATCTCTATTAGATATATCTTCAAATTCATGCCAATAATTTGTGTACTGCATAGGGAATCGAAATAAATAAGAATTGTTACTATAAGAAGTAGAAAAGTAACTAATTTCAAAAGGAACCATTAACAATAGAAGTCAATATCTGATGTTGGAAATAGAATTCTTAATAAATTTTATTATTATGTGAGTTATCAAAACATAGTACATAGCACGAAATTTATGAAAAAGAAAAGTTAATTGAATCCAATTAACTATATGTATTTGACTCATACAGTCAAATATAAATTTCTATTTGAGCACGGGTTTGAACGACCCCCCTATAATAATAATAAAATTACAAAACATATTGTTATTTCTTTTCATTATCATTCTTAATGGACCTCACGATAAATTGTTACTCAGGTTCATACTATCTGTCATCAACAGCTGCCACACGAGTATATATGAATCTAAATATTTCTGAAGTTGCAAATTATTTGAATTGGTAAAACTATATATCTTTATTAAATGTTTGTTTAATATTTTCATATATATTGTATATAAGTAATTAAGATAAGATTGTTATTAGCATTGATAGCACTGCTCCTCAAACTATTGAGGTTTTACATTCTCCAAAAACGTGAGAAGCTATACAGCAACTAATATTCAAGAATCGAAAATTATTATCAATATATCAGATAATGTTCAAATAGAGGTACAATTAAAGTTACAAGTTACAATTATAGCACATTAGTTTTCACAATTAAAAATATTTATTATTTAAATTGACTGCTTAAATTGGTCATTTCTCTAGGAATTGGTTTACACTTCCAAAGTGACGATTCTGAAAGTTGATTTCAATAGTCAACTGTACTACAAAGCATGTCCAAAATGTCAGAGAAAAGTTACACTAGAAGGATCTAATTTTGTGTGCAATGCTTGCATCAAAATGTGGAGTATCCTAAATTGAGGTATGTCGTAGGTGTTAACCTTTTTATCATTGTAATTGCTACAATATCTACATAAACATAACTTTTAGAATATGTGTATTTATACAGGTATATGTTAAAAGTTTTGGCAAGTGATGCAACCGGTAGTGCTTGGTTTGTTATATTTAATCAAGAGGCCGAAAGAATAATAGAACACAAACTTTCTTTTGTTCTTGAAGAATTTAACAAGGTAAACTTATATCTATTTTTTTAAAATATTTTTAATAATAGTGGACAATCCGACACTTATCTCAGCCGTTGAATATTCTAACAAAAAAAATTCTATTATGCTTTTCATTTTCAGAAAGAATTTAGCAATGAAATCTGACAAGTGACTAATTTACGTAATAATTGAATGATATTTTATGTTATTTTTAGTCACTTTGGTTATATTATTGGAAGAAAATGAATCATTTTGGCTATAATTGGTGAAAAATGCTTTTAAGTGATTAAATGAGGTTTTTATCACTTTTTATTTGGATTTTGTGCATTTTTGACAGTTTTGACACATTTTCGTATTTCGGCTATAACTTGAGCTACAGTGATCGGATTGAGATGATTCTTAAACCAATTTGAAGATAAGAGATAGATCTACAACTTTGGTGAAGACCTCTGAATCCAGTTTGAAGGTTTTCCAGGTCAAAATGCCGAATTACAGTAGCAATTTCTATTGGTTGAAGCTGAAACAGGGCAGTGAGCAGTCAAGGGTATTGCGGTCATTTCTCAGCCTACACAGATCCAAATGAGGTGATTCTTGATGCATTGGAAAGCTAACGCAAAGGGCTACAGGTTTTATGTTTTGGTCAAGAGCTAGTTCAGCCTCTAACATCAGGCAAATATCAGTTGAAGTTGGACCAAAAACAGAGCAAGTACATCCGAGCCTGGATCCATTGTGATCCGAGCACTCGTCTGATCTTCTGGATAGGAGGATCCGAGGCCATAGGATCCGAGCTCGGATCCACTGTAGCAGGCCTCGGATCCCAATGAACAGTGAAAATAAAAATGATGAAAAATGTGATCCGAGGGGTAATTTGATAGATCCGACCTCGGATCTAGCCCTCGGATCGCTACTTTCGGCTCCGTGACTGGCTCTGCAATTTGTGTTTTATTCACACAAGCTTTTTGACCAATTTATCTGCAAGAAATCCGGCTGAAACTGAGCCTGCAAACATGGAGAAGTCAAGAAACATCTTTTGGTGATCCCAAGAAGCAATTACAACAACTTTAACAACTCACCATAAGATTGAATTCCTCTATAAAAGAAGCCTTGAAGAACATTTTCACAACTTTGGGGAGGCTTGAGAAACTCCACAAAAATGTAGTTCTCACTAGTTTTTCTTAGTTCAATTAGTTTAGTAGTTGAGTATAGAGTAGTATAGTTCATCCTACTTGTTTGTTAGCTAAGCAAAGATTGAAGATGGAGATGAAGAAGGCAAGGAAGAACTCATGTGACAAGGGTTACATTCCTTCCAAACTCTTTATCTTTTGTACTTGATCCCAAGTTTAGTTAATATACAAGTTCTGGATTTTGTGTTTATTATGTGTTTCTAAAGTTATGCCTTGGGTTTGGTTGAACTTTCTATAATTGTTGGTGTTTATCATTTGGCTATTTGATTGCTATGATTTGAGCAAGTTATTTAGCACTTTGACTCTTTAAATCATGATTAATCTGGTACCATTAATTGTGATTATCTAAGGTGTTATTTCTGCAATGAAAAATTGAGATTTAACATTAGTTCAAGAAGTGCTAAACATAGGGAGTACACTCACGAGAGTAGAGGTGCACCTATGTGGTTTTGGTGATTAATTTCATGTAATTTCATTGAAGAAATGAACTTGTAGCTAATTTCAATACCATGAGAATAGGTATGGATTAGTTATGAGTATAATTGATTCACTACGAAAGTAGGTTTCATATGCATGAGGAAATTACACCATAGCTAGCTTAGATGGTAGTATTCAATGATCCAAAAATAGCATTTGCATGAGTAGTTAGGAATACCATAACCTAAGGAGCTTACATTTGTTATTTTGCATAAGTTCAGTAGGTTTCATTTCTTATAATTCATTGATAGTCTAAATAATAGAGAAGATTTAGTAACACCGGTAATTGTTCACTCTTTCTCGTGGGATCGACCCGATATATACCCTAAACTACTAGTTGACCTGTATACTTGCAGTGAAACGGGTGTATTTCGGATTTATTTTAACTTGTACGTATAGAAAAATCCCGTCAAAATCGTGTCATCAATTATAATAAGATCACGTGGAAACCTTTTGTGTTCCAAATCAAGTTGAACAATTACAATATGGAACAAGGTAGTAATAGATTTACAATGACTAGATGGTTCCACTGTGATTTCGGGAGGGAAACGCATTTCGTGCTTTCACAGGTAATGTGCAATAAATTTCTCATATATTTCACATATTATATCTCACATAATATTTTTACCTTTAATTTTGATAAATCATTATCAGATTGGTGGAACCGACAACCAAAACCAACCTGAAGCATCTTCTTCCCATATCCCAATTAGTATAACAGATGATTCCAATCAACAACATTTCAATACACTTCATATGAATCATTCATCAGAGGGTTCAACAAAAACCACAGAGGAATGGAATCCGCATAAAAAGATTTGCATGAGAAGGTAGATTTAATATACTATTTTACTTTCTTAAATTATAATCTTTACGTATTGTTATACACAACCTTGAATGCGATAAATCATTTATTTTTTTATACTTAGTTATCCTACTTTGCTATCATGCAGTGATAATGGAAAATCAATAAATGCTGATTTGCACGGACAAATCGAGGAGAATGTTCAAACAGAAGAAAAACAAAAACAAGTTTCTGAAGAATAGAATATTATTTGATACTATTTACTGCACTTTTTATTTATTTTCAAGTTTTTGAATGTTATGGTATTGTTGAATGCTATTTTTTCCATTTTTGAAATATTATTCATTGAATTAGATGTTCAAATTTATATTATAAGAATACTTTATATTACAATGCGCACATAGTAATATACTTAAATTTATATTTTATATCGACATTTTTATAAAATTAACTAAATAGTTTATTATTTTTTGACGATTCCCGTTCAACGAACGGGTACAAAACTAGTATATTTTAGAAACTTTTCTACTCTTAAATATCCCAAAATATTTCTAAAAATATTCCAAAATATAGGCTAAAAACTCAGCTACAGCAAAATTTTTCAAAAACACCCTCAAAAAACAGCTAATCCAAACAGAGAGTTCATGGAAAATTGGTGCAAGAAACTGTTTATAATATTCAAAAGTGAAAGAACTAATTTTCTGTAAAGACAAAAAAGAGAAAGTTGTGTTATTCTTTTTCATCTGAATTTTCAATTAGAAGTGGAACCCCACTAATTAATGTCAAATTGACAACCGGGTAAAATTTCCATCAAGTTCAAGTAAGCATCACTCAATGTATCAAATGTCACTTTCTTTGTGGAAAAAGTATTGGTCATTGCTTCTTGTATCGCTATTGGAAGAGGAATTGATGGCGAAGAAAGTCATAAATTGGTGAGTTATGAGTTATGACTTGATCAATTACAGGGAAAATATAAAAAGAAGGTCTCTTCTGAGTTCTCAGTTCTCACAAAGTAGAAGTTCAAATTTCAGCACCGATGTCACAAGACAAGGTATCCATGGCATCTCTACTTGTTCTAGCATTAGTCTTGGCAGGGTTGGCAACCAGCTGCGAAGCCACCAACAATCACCACTGCAACCCTTCCTCTTGCGGTGATATCCGAAATATTAGCTACCCTTTTCGACTGAAAGAAGATCCCATCCATTGCGGTGACCCCAGCTACGAGCTTGCTTGTGAGAACAATCGCGCTATTGTCAACTTGTATTTACAAAAGTACTACGTGCAGGAAATTATCTATGAAAAGTACTTGATGCGGGTAGTTGATCCAGGCCTAGATAAGGCCAATTGTTCTTCTTTTCCAATTAACACTCTGGAATATGATGAGCTACGTATGGATGATAACCCACAGGATAAATATCCTTTATATGGAATCCTCAATAAAAATATTCCTGTATTATTTATTTCTTGCCCTGCTCCCGTGAGATCTCCTTTCTTTTCAGATATCATGGCATTCTGCAGAAATCATATGTCTTCCAACTTTTCATCACCAACGAATAACTATTCTTACCTTTTAGTTGGAGACCATAAAGTATCTGTACTGAATGATTCCTGTGCTGTCAACATGGCTGCTTGGGTCACAGAGGATTTTGGTGGAAGAAAAGCTTATACTTCTCTTGCAGCTCTTTATGATGCTCTCGCCTATGGATTTTTGCTTGATTGGCATGGCATCTATTGCCAACAGTGCAGCAGTGGTTATTGTGATCTTGACGTGAATGATTCTATCCGTTGCTCACCTAAATATTGGGAGTGCGAGCTCCTTCACCCAAGTACATTCAGGCCCACGTTCGAATGTACGCTTACCAGGCCTTAACTTTATTTCAGTTGGAAGTTTGGAATTATAACTTACTTTGTTTTACTTTGTAAATCACTTATAGACAACATGTTTGGGTTGAAAGCGTTTCTGAAATTTTTCGTTCATAGAATTATTAGTTTTTTTTTATTTTGTAAATCACATTTTGCTGACAAATTAAAGAGCCCTCCTGCACAGGCAAGAAGTGCAAAAGCACAAAAATATGTTGCCTCAAGATCCACTTTCTATCTTCTTTTTATCCCCTTTCTACTTCGCTTGCATAACGTTTTTGGCTGGAGAACTTTGCAGGTCTTAAGGAGAAATGGTACCAGAAAGTTGAGTTTTTAAACCAAAACACCGGTCAGTGTTCTATCCTGTTTTCCTCCATGTCCAAAATAGCTTTTTCCTTGAAGTTTTGCCATTTTACATCTAATCACTTTTCCCTCTTGTCATAACTGCTGGCAGCAATTAGCAGAGAATTAGGAATTCTCATTGGTAAGACACCAAACTTTTCCTTTTCGAGGCTGCTTATATGAGTATAAAAGTAAATATCCTTGTGATGATTGAGCACTTTTTCAGTTGTTACTGTATATTAGTCCTCTAGTCTACTCTACAATCTAACCCCTGCTTGAACCAAATGGAGTATAAATTTATCCTTCTATGCAAGTTTCTCCTTGTACAGGACAATTTTGAAGCACAAGGATCTTAATGAACCTTCTAATTTTGAAAGGTTTCTTTCTAATGCAGGAATGTGTCTGGCAGGGAGATTTTTATTGGGTGTCCCATTCCTGTTTGCATTAATAATCTACAAAATAAGAAGGTCGCACTTGTCTATGTATGAAAACATTGAAGACTTCTTACAGAGTCCAAACAATCTCATGCCAGTTAGGTACGCATACTCAGACATAAGAAAGATGACCAATAATTGCAATGACAAATTGGGTGAAGGAGGCTATGGGACTGTTTTCAAAGGAAAGCTTCGGAGTGGTCCACTGGTAGCGGTAAAAATGCTGGGCAAATCCAAGGCCAACGGGCAGGAGTTTATCAGCGAAGTCGCTACCATAGGGAGGATTCACCATGCTAATGTGGTAAGGCTGATTGGCTTCTGCTTTGAAGGCTCCAAAAGGGCTCTTGTCTATGAATTCATGCCTAACGGATCTCTTGAGAAATATATCTTCCGAAAAGAAACAGAGACAACATCCTTGAGTTGTGAAAAGCTGTTCGACATTGCACTTGGGATTGCTAAAGGAATTGATTATTTACATCGCGGCTGTGAGATGCAAATTTTGCATTTTGACATCAAGCCTCACAACATTCTTCTAGATGAGCATTTTGCTCCTAAACTTTCTGACTTTGGACTTGCAAAACTGTATCCAACAGAGAATAGTATAGTGTCCCTGACAGCTGCAAGAGGTACGTTGGGATACATGGCTCCAGAGTTGTACTACAAAAATATTGGAGGAGTCTCGTACAAAGCAGACGTATACAGCTTTGGAATGCTGCTGCTGGAAATGGCTGGGAAAAGGAAAAATCTGAACCCTTTAGTGGACCAGAGGAGCCAGATATACTTCCCTTCATGGGTTTATGATCAGCTGAGCAAAGGAAACAGTATTGAGATGGGAGATGCCTCAGAAGACGAAAGAAAGATGTTGAAGAAGATGATCCTGGTAGCATTGTGGTGCATACAGATGAAGCCAATCAATCGCCCTTCTATGAACAAAGTCATAGAAATGCTTGAAGGAGATGGTGAACTCTTGGAAATGCCTCCTAAGCCCTTCCAAAATCCAGACGAAATGCCTGCACCTGAGGCTGAGGATGGTGGAAATGATGCAGAAGAGACCACTGGTTTCCCACAGCTACAACTAGATCGTGTAGATTCAAGTGACATGAGTATGGACCAAGATTAAAGTAAATCCAAGTGTCATAGAAGTCTTTCTCTTGGACAAGACAATTATCATTTCTTCCTGAATTAGTTGTAATAGCATTCATACATACTCGTGTCGAAATTTTAATCAAAGGGCTGCTCGTGCTATTTATCCAAAAAAAAAGAAGCTGCTCGTGCAATATTAATGTAATAATTATATTGGAGTAATTGTTATTGTTATTCCTGTCTGCAATTATTGGATTAAGGATCTCTTTATGAGGATTTCTTAAAAAAGGAAGCATTGAATCAATTGCATAATGAGGTACATCGATAGCTAATACTTTCTGACATCAACACACATTATTATAAACATTCGACTTTTCAATACTTACAAAAGGACTTGCATAATGAGTCTACTTAAATAGTAATCTTGACGTTTAGGGCATTTCAGTTTATTGTTCTTCTAGGGTGATTCTGTCTGATTTGTTAAAGACTTTCTCTTATTGACTTTGTAGACAAATTGATTGCTGTACAAAATGTCCAAGATGAACGTCATTTCTTGGAGTGTTATGATTTTTAGAGATACACAATTTTGACCAGAAAAAGTGGATGAGTTTTGGTAGAAGGTTTTGAGGAAATTAGGATTGTGTTCGCAAAGTCTACAGATGCAAAAAGTATTTATCTATAAACTTTTTTCAATAATCACTGCGTTTTGCAAGAAGGCAAAATTTTGGTTTTGGCTGTCCACAATAATTGTAAAACAGTTTGGGATGTATCATTGTAATAACTAACCAATCACACTGCGTTTTGAAAGATCGAGATAGAGTTAGTCAAGATACTAACATTTGGTATAAACGATGTAATTAATTGTGTATTTCATTCATTTTTCACTTTACTTAAAATCATAAGAGGGTTAGGTGGTTATTTTGAAACCTTAGAAGGGCCATTTGACATTATGTAAAATTATTAGTGGTTAAAAGTAATTTATCCTGATTATTATGGAAATGCAATGCAATTTTTTTATTTATTGGTGAGGGGGTAATTTGGATATTATAAGTACTTTATCCTAATTATTAAGGAAATGCAATGCAATTTTTTTATTTATTGGTGAGGGGGGGGGTAATTTGGATATTACAAAATTAAGATAAACTTCTGCTTACACCCTTAATTACCAAAACTCATCTTATAGGATAATAGATAGATAGATATAGATTAATGTGAAAATTAAGATAAACTTCTGTTTACACCCTTAATTACCAAAACTCATCTTATAGGATAATAGATAGATAGATATAGATTAATGTGTCTTAACGAATGTCTTAAGGACACCAAAACAAAAGAGCTCTTTAATTAGATTTAGAATTATTACATTTATGTTAGACGCAAGTCAGTTGGACCAATAATACTTGTAGTATCCTTTAATATGGTTAGTCGATAGATGAATTAAGTTTAAAACTTTAATTATCTGTTAGTAATAGTGGTTTTTTCTAACCTACAATGATATACTTTAATGATTAGTCCATTCTAAGTTACTTGTAATCATCCAAAAAAAAAGAAAAGAAAGTTTCAGGAAGATGCAATCAGACGTAGCAAATCCGGACCGTTTACTCAAGTCAATGGCCAAATGGGCACTGCATTACTTTTTTTTTTTTCCGGGTATATAGTCTATTCCACTGGAAAAACAATTAAAAACTAAACGTTGTTGTATTCACTAATTATTATGGTACAAAAAAATGAATATCAATGAGTCATCGTCTGCTCAATTATATACTGTCCCTCATTTTCGCTAATTGGCTAAAAGACTTGCAAGTCTTGCAAGTCGTCGCCGGTCCAGAGAGGATGAGCTTTCCACAGACTAAATAATCGAGCACTCGGCTTCTACATTGACATGTCTGTTGTCGTAATAACATATAGTAGGTGTCAATCTAGTTTAGGGTCTACTTGTAGGCTGTAGTTTATATGCATATTAGATATATTTCATTATCATACCCCACTTCCGGTTATTTTCTTATATCTTCATAAATTACTATAAAAGTAAATAATATATACATTGACAACATATACACTGTCACTGTTGAATGCACGTCAAATTTACATATATATCGTGCATCCAATAATAAAAGTGTTTACACTATCAGTATATAGAATATTAATTCTTATTATAAACATATGACTTTGTAAATTATTATAAACACGTGACTTTTCGATATATTATTGTCCACAAATAGATATGTATGCCCATTCGAGCCATGTTAAGGGCTTTTTGATTTAATTCTCTTCGTGGAGCACAGCACAGTTCTATTCAATTTGTTGAAAATTTTACCACTTCAGCACTGTAAATAAATCCCACGAAATGCCCAAGAAGAATTTCGTTTCTTGGAGTGTTAATGTCTTCAAAACTATACGATTTTGATCAGGAAAGTTGTGATCTTTAAAACTATATTATTTTGATCAGGAAAAGTGAGTGAGTTTTAGTCTTTAATAGAGGTTTTGAGGAATTTAGACTGCGTTCACAAAGTCTGCCCACAACTCTGGGCTGGAGTGTTAATGCGAACATTACTTTAGCAGAGTGTAATTTGGACAAAAAATGTAAATGGACGTTTCCATCCAAAAGTAACAACGTTTGAGCCACACATGTAGCTACTAAAAATGAGAAAAAAGATATTTACATAAAGAAATCAAGTTTTCCCATTTTAGGCAATTCTAAACATTATTGTGAGATAAAGAAGAGCTCATATGAGTTGCATGATACTTTTTCAATTTACCCACAAATAAATTTTTCATAACCATAGACCAGTCTTTTGGTACTTTAAACACTTTCGCAGGCATATATCATGACTCTTCTGATTCAGACTCAGATATGCTTTTCAGTTCATTGACAGACATGCCTCCACCCATTGTGGCTCTCTTGGTTATTTTGTTTGTGGATCCAAAAGGATTTCTTGGCATGGAAGGAGGCTCTTCTGCTTCAAGCATTTGAATCGCAGCTTTCATGGAGGGCCGATCAACAGGATACCACTGAATACACCATAGCCCTACAATCATTAGTTTCTTTGCTGTAATCTTATCATCCTCGTTGTCAATTTGGATTGTTATTTCTTCTCCTTGATCCAATTTGTTGTAAATCCACTCTGGAAAATAAGCTTCAGCGCTATTATCTTGACCTCCAATCTTAATGTTTTTCCTACCGCCAACCATTTCGATCAACAACATCCCGAAGCTATAAACATCGGACTTATGTGACACCTTTCCAAAGTTCCTGGAGAAGACTTCTGGTGCAATGTATCCCATTGTTCCCCTTGCAGCAGTCATACTCACAGCACTTTGCTCCTTGGAACACAACTTTGCTTGACCAAAATCAGAGATTTTTGGATTGAAATTATGGTCTAGCAAGATGTTATGAGGTTTGATGTCAAAGTGGAGGATCCGCTGCTCGCACCCTTGGTGAAGGTACTCGATCCCTTTGGCTATGCCCAAAGCAATGTTGTGCAACTTCTCCAATCCGAGCAAATTTCTCTCGTTCTCTGAAGATGTGAACTTCTCAAGGGAGTGATTGGGCAAGAATTCATAGACAAGAACTCCTCTGTATCCGTCAGCACAATATCCAACCAATCGAACAATGTTAATGTGGTGAATTTGACCAATGGTGCCCACTTCATTGATGAAATCTTCCCCACCTCCTTTGCTGTTGTTGAGGACCTTAACAGCTACAGAAACTTCGTTAGAAAGCTGGCCCTTGTAAACTGTTCCATAACCTCCTTCGCCTAGTTTTTCACTGAAATTTCCAGTTATTTTCTTGATATCAGAATAGGAGTATCTCGATGGCTTGAGAGCCTTGTAATCCTCCAGAAATTGTCCAATCTTAAGTTGATCTTCTTTTTTGAGTTTTTTGGAGCGAAATATTCGATAGGAGGCAATTCCAATTAAGACAATGAGAGCAGGACCTACTACCAAGCCTGCATGCCAAAGTGAATTCATTACATAGACAGAGAATCCCATTCTTGTTTTCCATTTTTCTTTTTGTTTTATTTTGTAGGAAAAAGAAACCAAACAAAAAAAAAAAAAATCGACTTCAGGTAGAGTGATGACTAACCTGTAACCTTTATTTTCTTCAGCGGACCTGTGAAAAAGGAAAGATGACACTCATGCATGAATTTATCACTGGAAATTGACTCAATTGCTAATCTTCTTTGTATTATGGACACAAATATTGGAAAGCAAGTATTGATATAATAAATGCGCATATAAGCATAGGTTTTACCACTTTTTCAAAACTTGTCAAATTTTTTGTCACCACCACACAAAATTCATAATGGGAGAAACCCTGATATCAACCGTATTTTGCAATTTCTGAGAATCCCTTCAAGCACTAACCTTAAGGCACCCTGACTTCAAACTTCCCTGTCAAACGATCCTAAAAGCTGAGGAAAAAACTGATTTTATGCAGATATGGGCAGTTTTACAATAGAGTGTTCCTACTGCTTTCAGGTTTTAGAATAATCAGGTGCACATATAAACATGTCTGCTGCAATGGATTACACATTTCAAAGGAAAACTAAGAAACCAAATTTAATTGAGGACAGCAGACGCATATACAATGTGTAGACTCCATCTGTTCTGGAGAGGATGGATATTGTTTGATGGAAATAAATGTAAATAGGAACACCTAGGAGGCAAATTTAAAGGCTCTCTTTATAGCAAAACTACAAGAGATGGAAGGAGGATAGATGATCTACCTGTACTATTTTCGAAGCATTGAATACCTGCTGAACTGCTGCTCTTCCTCAATCTGCAGAACTTGCCTTCTGCCTCACAGTATCCACAATTTGGTGCGGACCAGCTTAAAACTAGAGGGATTTGAGGCAAAATGAGGGCATAGAATAGTGAAGGAATCTCAAACATCTTCGTGCAAGAAACTAGGGATGCATATCGGAGGTCAACACTAGAATGAATTGCATAAACTTGGTAACTCGAATTGCTGAGGCAGGGGATAGGTATCGTGGCAAACCATTTTTTGGAAGAACATTTAAAAAAAGAAAAGTCATCGTCGAAATCTTGTATTTGAAAGAGAGATGCAGACAAATCTAGTTTGGGAAGCAGCCCAGGAAGGCAGCCATCCAATTTGGATACATACAGCAATTGAGACTCGTAATCAATTTTATTGATGACAAACTTCACTGAGAAAGGAGGCTTGGTCTGGTTGAGGGATGCTTTAACTCGAAATGGGTTCTCCAGCACAGTCTCCTGGGTCTGGGTGCAAGAAAGCTCAAATCCAGGGAAGCCACAGTGCTGTGGTTGATAGTCTTTCAATCGGAAGGGGAATCTGATAGCCGGACCCCGATCACTGCACCTTCTCACCGTGCAATTATCATGTATTTTGCAGGACCCTAGAGTAGTTAAGGTAGCTAAGAAGATTAGCCTGATCACATTGAGGATTACCATTTTCCGAGGAAGAAAGATAAGCTCCTGCACCTCCCTCTTCAAGGCAGATTGTGGAAAGTATCCTTTTGAATTGGGTCGCACACAACGTCTTGTTTCTCCTTTTATTAACTTGGATTTCTTCAAAATAAATCGATTGTCGGGAAATAAAAGAAAATAAAAAAAATTAAACAGGGATTTTGATTGTAAATATTGCAGACTTCTTAGCTACTAGCCTAGTTCACTAAATTTCAAGGGAGTTTGGTGCAAGAAACGGTTCAAGATATTCTGTCTATACTCTATATCAAAGTACCATGAGTCTTGGTATATTTTAAAGTGTACGTGCAAGCAGTGTTGTGATATTAGTTTTTGGTATTTCAATTATGCCCTTCTTAATTTGTGGTTAAAGCTTGATATAATCTTAATTGTGGGTGGCTTAGAAGAAAATAATGGTTGATTATTAAGGTTACTAATAGGTGTAAAGAGAAAATCTAAGACAAGCGTAAGAAAAAAATGAGTACCATTTCTTTTTTCAAAGAGGAAAGGGACGTTTGGCAGGTGGAGTGATTGATTATTTGAGCTTGGTATGATCTTTGACCGGAGAAAATCTTCTACTTTATTTGTATGTTCATGAACAAACAAACGGTCCGTACAATCTCATGCCAGTTAGATATGCATACTCAGACATAAGAAAGATGACCAAGAACTTCAACCACAAATTGGGGGAAGGAGGCTATTGGACCGTTTTTAAAGGAAAGCTTCGGAGTTGCCCACTAGTAGTGGCAAAAATGCTGGGCAAATCCAAGGCCAATGGGCAGGAATTTATCGCTAGATCGTATAGATTCAAGTGAAATGAGCATGGATCGAGATTAAAGTAATTAATCCAAGTGTCATAGAATTCTCTATGTTAGACAAGACGATCTTCATTCCTCCCTCAATTAGCTGTAATAGTGTTGATACTTCGTGTCCAAATTTCAACCAAAGAGCTGCTCTTGCCATTTATCCAGAAAAAAAGAGAAAAAAAAACAAAAAAAAACTGATATTTATTATATTGCACACTGATAAATTGCACCTAAATCACCATATAAATGAGCACACTGATATTTATTATATTCTTGCATTTAGACTCCTTCTCAAATTAGTTTTAATTTTGCTTAAAAATTAATACCTAAGATAAAGAATGCTCCCGAGGCAAGCATTAGCCATACTCATGTTTTAATTGCTTATAAAAACAAATTTGGGAAAAATTTTAGTGAATTTATAAGGGTCCGCCAAACGCCCCCCCCCCCCTTCAATTAATTGAAAAGGTATATATCTTGAAGCAACTAAGACCCCAAATTAGCATTCAAATTTAATGACTTCAGATATTAATATGTTCATACGTGTTTGACAACCAAGAATTAAAACATCTTAATTAATTAAATGGTTGTGGATTGTTTAGATTAAACTTAATCCAAAAATGTAAATTTTAAGTTGTTCACTTATCACTTAATGCAGAATACATACAAATATGTTAAGATTCAGTTCTTAAATGTTAAAATTTCAGTACTTAACAATTCAATAACTTAATAAATCTCATAATTCAGATTGAAAAATTATTTCTTATTCAAGATTGTCATTGGGCCAAATATACCCGAGCTCGATCCATCAATCCTGTAATAAGTCGGGCTGAGTCTAAGGTCAGGTTCGGCTCAGGTAAAATTGCGCGGAACTTTTGCTGCCAAAATCAGCATGAACAAGCTCGGCCCAAATAAGCCACACGCATATAAGTTTGTTTAAGATTTAAAATATAATATGTAACTGACATCAAAGTATTTATATGCACAACGGGAATACTTAACAAAAACTGATATGTCAATATCAATTTATGATCTTTTTTTTTTTGGTCAAAATACACAAATTTTAATCTGCAAGTCATGTGTGATTTTTATCAAATTTAATATTGTTAATTATTAATAAAAATTTCAACCCTTTTCATTTGAATGATGTATGTTACATGTTATCGTGTGAAGATAGAGTTGAACACAACATTTTATCACTTGATATTTCTGAACATTTGTTTGGTTAACCCATAAATTTATGAAATTGAAATTGAAAATTTTAAAAGCATGAGCTGGCTTGGGTGGAACTCCACCTGAAGTTTGATTGATTTAGTTAGACGATTGTGAGCCTATAGTTTGTGGGCTTTAATGGGCCAAGCTTAGTCAAAAAAATATAAAAAAGACAACTGAGCTCTTGATTGTAAACCGCGGTTCAGAAAATCCAATTAACACACCGTAATCATGTTAGTTGCATTTTTATTTCTCTTGGTGGGATGTGGTTCCACTAACTCTTGTAATTTCCGCTTTGATGCAATTATCAATTTAATCAATAAAAATTTTCCCACTTTTTACCACAAAAAATAAATTTGACTTTTAAAATAATGTCACAATTAACTATAAACCAGCAATGCATAATGTTTGGAAAGGGGCACTTAGATGTGTTTGGATTTCCCATTATTTAAAAAAATGTTCCTCCTTTTTTTTTATAAATTTTGTGTTTTCTGATTACTTTTTTATCTTTTGAACCAACATTTTATCCCTCAAATATCACAAGAAGTATTAAAGCACTAAAAAAAATTCTCGCATAATCTTCGATCCAAATAAACTCTACTATATACCCTTTCTCTAACTTCTTTTTTTTTAATATTTCTAGTCACTTTTGTATTTCACGTACACCATATTACGAAAATAATTAATGTTACAGTTAAAAAATTCATGATGTATTTACATGATATATTTACGAAATGTTCGAATTGCCTCATAATGACTAACAGTCAAAATCAAGAGTAAAAGTTGATATTATCCTAAAAATTGATGTTTGAGTATTGTTGATCTATGTTATAATTTTTGTCCTGTTTTACTTGTTTGGTTGGCTGTTTGTAGGAAAGGGGCAAAAGATTTGAAAGGAAATAATCGCCATGTTAAGCAGAAAAACCAAGAAGCATTTAAGCGTGAAAATGGTCATGAGGCAAGGGAATGAAACCAGTTGAGGCTGAACCAATTTGTAGAACAGTTTATGGACAAAATGGTTTCTCAACTGTTGCTCAAAAACTTTGCACAGGAACCGGCCATGAAAACGGCCTTACTCGAGGCGGTTTCTGCCCTGATTTGGTCAGCCAAAATTTTTTTGCAAGTTGCACAAGTTGATTCTTTTTGGATTTTTCAAAAAAAAAAAAAAAGATTCCTTTTGGATCATACTTTCTTGCTTTTGTTTGGAGAAATGATGGGATATTTTGGTGGCTGGAAGAAGAAGATAAAAAATCCTCAAAAATAACTTTTTGTCGTTTCAATCCTTGGAAATTCCATTCAACCGCCACTAAATTAGACTTTTGAAGGCACATTTGTTTTGTATTCACATAGAAAAAATGATTATCTTTTGTCTTGTAAAGAGTAAGGAAAGGCTATAAATAGGAGAAATACTTGGAATAGAAGGGGTTAGCTAGTTAGATAGTTAGACCTACTGTTAATCTAGAAGAGAATTCTCTCTTTTGGAGAGAACTTGTAGAGAAACTAGGAGAAAAATATCTCATTGCACAAGCTTGGTGGATTAATAGAAGATCTTGGGAGTTTTGTTCAACTTTTCGCTAAACTTTTCTCAACTCTCTTCTCTTATCTTGCTAAAATATGGATTATTGCAATGAATCCTTGTGTTTTATTGCTTTAATTTACAGAGTTTATTGCCACGATAATCTTCCTCTTAAAAAATATTTCCAAACTGATGCAGTTTCAAAATTTATTACCTTGTTAATATGTTTGTTGCCATGTGGACTTTAACTATAGAACACTAATTACCCTTAAACTTACGCTCTTATCTTCTTTCATCTTGAGAGGTAAATCCCATTAAAATGTCAATAACTACTCTTAAGAGCTTAATTAAAATTCACATTAGACAAATCTTAATTATTTTTCAATAGTTCAAATTTTGCTACTTCTTCTCTATATATTATTCATTGTCTACCTTGAGGTAAATTTTTAATATATTTGGAAATTTCTTATATCATCATAGCAACTCAAAAGTTTTCTTGCCACGTGTATGATGAATTGCCATACAGATAAACTGAAAATCTTTAGAGATCTATCGTGTTAATTCATGATTTTTTATTGTTAGATTGCATAATGATAACTCTTCCAGATATCGACTATTAACTGACCTTGGTGTTAATTCTAATGCTAATTATGATTTGCTTAGATTCTCTGTGATGGGTCAAAAAATGCGAGACTTTTTGTTTCATTTCTCTTTTCATTTAAAATGGAGTTTTTATAGTTCACACTAAACTATGATCATTATCTTGGAATACTTACTAGTGTGTCATACAATCAAAGTTTTGAAATTTTCTTGAAATGTATAAAATCAAGAGTTCACTGTGGATGAAATTGCATGTAACAACAAATAAAGAAAGAAACTTGTGATCTAACATCAAGAATAATGCTAAGTAGGAATAGTGGCAACAAAAGAACAAAAGCAAGATAGAGCCGAAAGATAGGATATATATGTAATGTGGATTTGCAATCTGGTGCGGTGATACCATAAGAGTACACAATAGTGAGTCTAACATTTTCTTCTGCAAAATTGTTGCGATTCAAGGGATAGCTGATAATTTTAAAGCATTAATTAATATGGATTTATTTTCCTTTTTAGTTTACCTACCGTATGCGTGTGGAGCACCAAATAGAAAAAAAAAAGCTTGTAATATAAAGAAAAAATAATTACAAGTGATTCTTTTCTTTTAATAGGATCCTATGTGCCAATAAATGGATTCACGAGGGAATAAAAACTGAAAGAGAATTATTTTAGGATTATTTTTTGAGAAGTAGATTGTTTTAGTAAAAAACTCAGAGCCAAAATTTAAGCGTGATTAGTTTTTCATATTTAAAGTCCCCATGGCAGCAAATATATTAACAAGGGAATAAATTTTGAAATTACATTAATTTGGAAATATTTTTTAAGAGGAAGATCATAATGGCAATAAACTCTTAATTTACATGTTGAACTAAGTGCTTTACCTAAAGATAGAGGAAATTAATGGATCTATGAATATGCGTTGGATATGGTTTATCTTGCTGTATCTTGTACTTACTTGTCCATTTATTCATGTTTTAACATTTCTAATTGCTTGATGACCAATTATAAATCATCTAGTTGTTGTTAATTAATGAAATTGATAACAATAATGGAAAGGGAATAAAGGGAATCTAAGGAGTAGGCACACAAGACTAGTGATACACTTAGGAGAATTTTCTCAACACATTTCGTGAAATCTATGAACTAGCACTTAGAACTTCACCACGAGAGTAGGGAACCTAATGCTAGGAACAACTGATTCATCATGAGAATAAGTCTTGATCAAATTAGGAAATGAGTCCTTAATAAGACAAGAGTTAATATCAAGAGTTTAATCCAATCACTTGTATTCTTGGTCATTAGTAGGATCTTCACCTTAAAATTTAAGTATTTGGTAACTTTTCTTTCAAGCGTTTCATCTATAAGCTCCTTCTCATGTTTTCAATCTTAGTTGAATTAATTGCTTTTTAATTGTTTTTTATTGTGTTAATTGATATTTGTCTAAATAATAGAACAAGTAAAGAAGCAGATCGGTTTTTTGTCAAGTTTGTCTGTTATAAGTTTTTTAAAAACTTTAGTTACAGTAATCTCAAAAAACTTTTCAAAATTTTTAAACTATACACTTCAAAATATTCAAAAAAAAACACACTTCAAAAAATTTTTTAAAAACTTCTACAGTAAGTTATAGTAAAGTTTTAGACAAACACCCAAAAAATTTACTTACCAAACAGGGCCCTAGTAATTGATTCAAACTCCTTGTATCGATCCTTATACACTTATATTATAATAGTGGCCCGTATACTTGTAGAAACGATTGAACATAATAGATTAAATGAGTATAATTTGTAAAAGTATCTCATGTAATTCATAATTTTTTGTTAACAATACCTTATTCTACGTTAATTCTTAATTAAAAAAACTAAATATTTAGAAAAAATGCTTTAATTTCTTTTTTCTTTGTTTTTTCTTCTTTAATTCTTCTTGATTCTAAAATAGCATAAGAAATTGCAAAATAATTTATCGACATTTTCTTTTTACTAAAAATTGTTAGTACTATCATAAACTATCAAAATCAATTTATGTAATTTCTATTTTTTATTTCCAATCAATGCCTTGTCAATGACTTAGTAACTATACTGTAAATAGGGGAAAAAAGCGTATGATGCATCAGTTATTAATAAAAATAAAAATGGCATAAGCTATATATGAATATGAGAGAAAAAGCAATAGTAAAACAAAGTTTATTTTGAATATATTAAGAGAAAATAAAAGGCATTGGTGGCGTTAAAAGATGGCAAACCCCCTATTTGGACCACTAGCATTTAAAAAGGGAAAAGAAAAGGAATCTACACAAAATCGTTCTTTAGGATCAAATGCTAAAAGTCACGACCTTCTCAAGATGGCTATAGGCTCCCATCCCAAACTACTGTAGCCTGCACATAAATATGGAAGCATCAATTGGTGCAATGTATGATGTCACAACTGCAAATGGAGAGCTAACATAATTTATTGAACAAGCTAAATTTTCCTGTACTGAAATCAGCATCATAGATAGGACTGTCAACGGGGCTGGGTCAGACCGAGCTCGACTTGTTCGGCCCGACAAAATGTCCGATGAGCCCGACTATTTAGTGAGCCGGTCTGAGTTTGACCCTAAAAATTAGGCCCGAATTAAATATGAGTCGAGTTTGGGCCTTATTAGGCTCAAACCCGATATAGGCCGGCCCTTTAATTACCTATATATATAATATTTCTATTTTGATATTATGTATAATTATATATCCAAATATATTATTACTAAATACTATATATATATATATATATAAATTACAAAGTACAAAAATACATCTAAAGACTCTTCCATGAGGTTTCTTGAGAACCAATATTAGTAATGCATAACTAAATCTCTAACTTTTCTTATTGGTTGAGTAAATTTTTGTATTAGCATAATATTGGTTGATTTCTTTTTGGTCTACAAACACAAATCATCAAGCATATTTGGATTTAAATCACAAGACTATAAAAAAAGTTTCAACTTTTAAAGATGTCTTGGCTTATGATCGCATGTTTTATTACTATTTTTCATGCATTTTGAACGAATTAAATATAAATATTGTTAAAAAAATTTTGGTTTATAAACTTTTTAAGAACTATTATTTGTTCATGTTTAGTTTTAATATTATAGTCTTGTAAATGTTAAATTAGTTTTACAACTTAATAGTTATAGTAATTATATTAAGAAAATTAAGGAGAGTAATAAGTGAATTGGGCTAAGCCCGATTAAGGCTCACAACCCGAATATTATGTGAGCTGAGTATGAGGTTCACATTTATGAACCCGAAACTCATAACCCGAAACCCGAAAATGTTTCAAATTAAATGAGTTAAACTTGAGCTTATCAAAACCCGGCGTATTTGGCCCGATTGACAGGCCTAATCATAGAAATATTTAAGCTTACTGAGTTTGTCAATTAACATAAAAATTAAGTAGAAGTTATTGCATGAATCCAACTAACCATTATTTACTACTTTGGTAAGAATAAGGCTAATGTTTAAGAAATTCGATCTATTTCAAGGCAACCTTCATTGCTCAATAATTATCAAATCATTTATAGTTGATGCCAAATAACTATAAAGCATAAGTACAAGTTTTCAAACTAACAAATCATGAAAAAGTATAGTCATTCTCTAACTACTTCATATCCAAATTACAAAAAGTTCATTCTCACCCTAGGATATGAAAAAGTTTAGTTAGACATCATATTAAAAACATCTAAGTATGAAACAAACTTGTAACAAAGGCATGACAAATAATAGCAAGAGACAAAATTTAGGAAGAAAAATTCTTATTTAATGTCTTAAAGGTTGAATTCTTGAATTCTTTCACAAGCTAATCTCTCAAATAAGCTTGGTACAAGAGCATTCTTACTTTCCTTTCAAAACTCTTAAACGAACTTTGAACTTCGCAACATTAAACTAGAGCTAAAATTACTTCTACTTTTACTTCTACTCCACTTCTCCATACTACAAAATGCTCCAATTAATGAGATACAAGGGAGTATTTATAGATGCTTTTAGAGGAGAAAATGTGCTCATAATGTTGTCATGAAGTTGTTTTTCACTTTTCTAAAACAAATTTAGTTGGATCCAGCTGAAATTTATCAGAAAAATTAGTTTACAAAATAGTGTGAAACGAATAAAAGTTGTAGAACAACTTGGAGCAGTAATTTCGGGATCTGTGAAGGTGGATTTGTGAGGTGTACGTCGCAGACCACCTCGCAAATCTACTATTTCTTAGTTTTGTGCTTTTTGATCAAACTTCAAGTTTGCTTTATTTTTGGACTAATTTCAACTGCAATTTTCTCAATAATAAAAGCCGAATTAGCTCTTATACAAAAAATGAAAATTGTATTCGTTTGATCTACCTTTCCAATGTATCAACAATTATCTCATTTGGAGTCTGTAGCTTGATAAATAACCAAAACACCCCTGACTGTTCAATCCCCCTGTTTTAGCTTTTGACAGAAATTTTTTTGACTATATTTCAACATTTTTACCAAAAAAATCGATGAACTGGATTTCAATTTCTTCATAAGAATTGTAGAGCTGTGTCTTAACTTTAAATGGTTTAAGAATCACCTCAATACAATACTTGTAACTCAAGATATAGCCAAAATATCAAAATGTGTCAAAACTATCCAACATTCCTTTATTTGAATCAGTTCACAAAACACTAAAACTTACAAAAAACAACACAAATTTGCACATTAACCCACACTTTTGCATGTTTTGGTTAAGAAACAGTACTTGTATAAAAAGTAACTTATAAAGGTGCTCAATTCTTCCCTTTTAACTTAAAATACACCAAAAATTTACCCTAAAATCTAACTAAAACTAGGTAAAATAAATGCTAATCACTTACCATTCATCCTCTCATCCAAAGCGAAAGACATTCTTGCTACATTTCTCATAATTGTGTGATGAATTCCCAAAATATCGATAACCTAAGAAAAATGTATCTTTAAAACACAAAACAACCAAAAAATGATAGAATAAAATTATTTGATACAAAATATAGTAAACCCTCTATAATTTAATATTTGATAAATTAATAACCTCTATTAAATAATAAATTTTCTAGTCTCGACTTGGGATAATGAGTTAAATTAATAATTTGTATAAAATAATAAGATAATAATTTTTTTGAAAACCTTATACAATGCTTTGGTTCTATTTATATCATAAATTAATAATTCACTAAAATTGCATATCATATTTTTCTAAAATATAATTCTATTATTTTTGTTGTTTCTTGAAATTTAAATCTATCTGAATCTCATTCCTAACTTTTCTTATTGCATCTAAAAATTTTGGACTTGAATTAAATTATACTTGTAAATCAAGTAGATATATAGTGGTTTATATTTCTTAGACTTTTAGCCTCCTTTTATTAATATAATAATTCATGTTTTTATAAAATAAAAGAAAACTTTAGTTTATCAAATGAGTGTTTCTTTGAATGTGAGCACTAATTTATCAATTAATTAATATCTCTTTAAATTAATTGAATTTATATGGCCCTAAGGTTATTAATTTATAGAGGTACCACTGTAGATATTAATTGGTAAAGAAAACTGAAATGACAGTCCAATTTACATGAAGTGGCAATTCTGCTGATATTATAGTTACCTTCCTAAGAAGTGCATGAGTAGAAGAAAGAATGATTTAGTAGAAAATTTCACATTCATCAGGTTGTTGAATGCAAAGCTTTAAATTTAAATGAAGCATATGCATGGATCCAGGTTCAGCTGAAAGCACCCTGACCAATGGAACTATCAAGTCTTAATGTTTCAAGTTTTATCATGTTTGAATTACTTGTCAATTATATCAACTTTCAACCATGCAACGTTCAAGTTGTGACCGCAGCAGTTTATGTAATAAACTCTGATTTATTCTTTGATGGAATAGGCGCTGATTAGGCTCACATGATGACTGCCTTTGTGCCAAATGTGCTTCAATTTTATGCTATATGTTTTCTTCGGTTGAGGTTATTTACTACATTTGGGTATTGCAAATTAGTCGAAATATCCAGTAGGCTCTCAAGAAACGAGTTTAATAGGGGCTACTCAATTTATGAGGATAGTCAGTTAAAATTTGCCTCACTATTTTCCTCCAAATGTAAATGTATCTAAAACATAACGAGAGGGAGAGAATTGCGGGCTAAGTCTCCCGATGTAACTCTTAACGATCAAGTTAATTTTGGGTATAACAGATCAAGAATTTGAGAGTTTGAGTGAGATACTTAAATGAAGGTTGATGAGGTTATTTATAGAGGAAAGACAGACAAATAGTCATTGATATATCACTTGTTCCGAAATTCTGGTCGAGCACCCGGTTCAAGACGTGACTCAGTCAATCTTTTCTTCCAAATAGCAAAGGGAGGGATTAAAAAATAGTCAAGTAGCTACTCAGGGTCCTTCTTGGGCCTCGGCGCCAATGGCGGAGCTAGGACGTTAGGCCACAGGGGCAAAATTTGTGCGCTAAAATATTTCAACACGTATTGTTTGGATATTAATTTTTTAAATATTATTTCACTTGTATTGTAAATTCATTTTTAACCATCTTTTTGTACTCACAATCATCTTTTTCTAAATATTATTTTTTAAAAAATATTTTCTAGTAGAAGAGAGGTGAGATTTAAGAAGTCAAGAGAGGACAGGGAGATTAGAAATCAAGACCTCTAATTCTTAAAGTCTCAGCATTTCATCTTTTTAATTCGCACACATCACATAAAAAAAATGCTATAGCATTATTCTAAACAATTTTTTCAAATAATCTCCTATTTTGGCATTAATAATTAATATTCACAATTGTCTTTGATGAGTACTCATGTTTTGAAAGAATAAATTGTTATGCAAATTAATTCATACAAGCGTGTTACAAAAAGAAATTGAATGATCTTTCCTACACTAACAATGCATATACACTGTCAATGTTGGACGAATGACAACTATGTAATATTTGAATTTGAAATTCAATTTTTGCATATATGTCATGGATCCAACGATAATAATATATACACTGTAGTATATATAAGATTTATTCAAAAAATGCATGTAATAGTTAATTGAATATACTAAATTACCAGTGATTAAAGTACAGCTTATTCATTTTTAAATCAGCTAATAAAGTGAAAGGCCTAAAAAAGAAGAATAATATGATGTATCTTGAAAGGCTTATTTGTTGATTTGGGAAAAATACGCTATTCATCCCCAATATTTAAGGTGTTAACCAATTTCGTCCCTGAAGTTTCATTCCAAAAATATTTCATCTTCATAGTTTTATAATTTTGACCAATTTTGTCCCTAAAGTTTATGTAGAACACATTTCATCCTCATAGTTTCATAATTTCTACCAATTGAGGACAATTAAATGATTATTAACCAATTTGGACATAATATCATCACATGTCCCATTTGTGACGCCCCCACTTCACCCTAGGGCGAATCCAAGGGTATCCGCAGAACGCCTGTTTAGCTCTCGTCAGAACTCGATACAAGTCAAATTTAAACTTAACAATACACCACCAATAATAAAAGCCAAAATAAAGAAAAGTCATTTCCTTACATAAATATTCAAATCTTACATCACAAGTTATCAAATGTACATCAACTTTCTCCAAAATACAACCACTAGAAGTCGACTAATCAGTTACATCCCAAAATTCTAATCAAAAGTAATCAAGTCAGCTTCCTCAAAATTCTTTCCATTCCGAGCTCCTGTTAAGGAAAATAAACTAATAGGATGAGCTAACGCTCAATGAAGACAAGAAAATCATGCAAACACATAATTCAAGTAACAATAACACTTATACGAAAGATAAAGCTAAAAGTTCATGTAATTCACAATAAATAATAAAACACAATCAATAAGGATATGGGAGTTCACAGGAGTTAGATTCCATTTGCTTTGTCGAGACTCGATCCAATACCTCCACGTGATGACTCTCCGTCAACCGAGTAAGTATTAAGTCTGTAGAACTCCACTTAACATCAAGTTTCCGTCCACCGTTACACCCCCTAACTGGGCCCGAACGTCAATTAGAAAAGGCAATACTACTCGAGTATGCCAAACAAGATCTCTCAAATAGATCATACTTTAAAATTTATCCCATGGTTCACCAAGCTTCTCGACCAAGCCCATGTCGGCTCGAGTCACAAGATTAGCCTATGAGTTTGGGCGTCCCCCACTATTATAAGTATAAGTCGATGAGATTCACTCCAATCAACATCGATTCAACACAAATATAATTATCATTTCACACAATTCAATTATAAATTCACTTAAAAGAGAACGAGTGCGATAAAGTACACGCTCGTCTCGATAATTTCAAAATACTCAATTAATAAGGAACAATTCAGTATATAGCAACAATTCATGCACTTGACACTCACCAATTCAAAAGTAAGTGAGCAAATAAAGTCTTTAGTGGTCTGCTCCAAGGTTTCCTTCAATATCCTCTTGAGCACTTGAAGAAATAGTAACCAATCATCACTCACATATACTCACAAGTCACAACCACTTATTATTCGAGAAAGAAAGTGCATTTGTTTAGACATAGGATAATGTCTTAAAAGAGAACTTTAGTCTCTCAAAAATCGAGATTCAAAAATGAGAGTTTAAAGTCTCAAGTGAAACTTGAATCATCCATGAAATCAAGTTTAAAACAGTCTATCAATAGCAAAAGGAAATGAAAAGTTCTTAAAAACTCATTTCCTAAGAAATCAAGAATTTCAGCTTTGCGCGACAAACTTGGTAAAATCAGATCTTAAGTTTGGTATGTCCAAAAATGAAAAAATTTACACCATTAGAAACTAGATTAAAAGTACTAAAAATTTTCGGAAGACACTTTTTCAAGATTCCAAACAGAATGCATTCAAATTTCAACTCAAAGTTGCAGATTCAAGAAGACAAAATAGAACCAGTCTTGGTTTTCATCAATGTTTGGAAATTTGGCAAAATTCACAGGAAGTGAATCAGTTTCTGAAATTTATAAAACAATAAGAGTTCGAAACCAAGTTTTAAACACAACAAGCAGAACTAAATTAGGAGTTTTGAGCAACAAGATATAACAGTTTGAAGTTGGTTGATTTTCACAACCTGACTAGAGGATTTCCAGATTTGAAGAGCAATATTTGGGGCATTGTTTGGGCCTCGAAATGATATTGAAATTACACCAAATTTAGTACACTTAAACTTCCATAGGTGGACTACCTCACTATCAAAATTTAGGCAAAAACTCACACGGGAAGGCAGTAACGAAACGACCAAAGTTTGTGAAATTTCTCAAAACTAATCTGCCAACCCTATCTCTCTTTCTTTTGCAAAAGTTTTGTCCAACGAAATCAGCCCCAATTTGCTCCATTTTTGAAACCAAGATTCCAGAAACATTAAATGAGCAATTGATGGGTAATTGACACTAAAATTTTCGAAATATAACATCCCAAAATAGACTTGGCCATTCGATCAACAGGGAAGAGAAAATTTTCCAGTTTTCAGCTTTGTCGCAGTTTCGAAATCAAACCATATCTAACTCTATACAAATCCAAATTGAGAATGGTTTATGGTGTTAGAAACTAGGTTCAAAATGCTACAATTCATCAGAAGGCATCATTTTGAAAATCTTTTCACAAGTGGGACAAAATTAAGCCACAAAGTGCAGCTTCCCAATTTCATTCGAATAGATAGTCAAAACAGAATAGCCGACTTTGCCGATTTGCTACGGATCACTCAAAACGAACTAGCAGGGGATTTTTATACTGTTGGAAAACTGTGAATGTCTAGTTTTGAATGCCACTAACGACACTCAATTTTGACTTTTGCACAAAAAGTTACGAGTCGCTATTCCTTATTAGACGAGTCACAGAAAAATTAAATTTACTAATGGGACGTTTTAAAAATATAAGTGAGACCTTGTTCCATGTAAATAGATTAAAAATAGTTGAAATAAATTATTCGGAGAAAACGGGTAAATAAATAATTAAATAAACCAGTAAAATAGAATTAAAAGTAAGCAAAATTCGGGTCCTCACACCATTAGTAATTGTATTATTAATACTTAATTCGGTTATTGATTAAATTACAGAAATAACAAGTGTTTTTGGATATGAAACTATCTCTTTGTTTTTTAAAATTATGATATAATGTATTTGAGATAAAACAAATAGATTGAAAGATAAATAGATTATTCAAAAACGTGTACATGATGCAACTATTGGTGCAAAATACACGGCAACAAAATAAAATTTTGCAAATAAAGGACAATCCAAACCATTCTTTCTTTCACATTAATATTTTTCTCCAATTAGTTGTAATGGAGTTGTTCGACATTTTTTTCTAATTGGTTACAGTGGGGTTGTTTGTCTTCCACGACTTCATTTTGTTTGTTTGTTTGTTCGATTATGATTAAGAAGAGAGTAATGGTGGCTAAAAAATTTTTAGGTTTTTTTTGGTACTAAAATGAGAAAGTAAATTAAGAAAACATTTTTAACCTTTTTGTTGATCTAATTTTTTTTTTATATATACTAATGGGCATGCTGTGGTCAAGTGACAATATTCTATTTAAAATCATTGACAATCCATCAATTGTCCTCAATTAGCCAAAATCTATTGAACTATGAGGATGAAATGTGTTCATGCGAAATTTTAAGGATGAAATTAGTTAAAATTATAAAATTACAAGGATAAAATATGTTTTGCATGAAATTTTAGAGACGAAATTGGTTAACACCTTAAACATTAAGGATGAAAAGTGCATTTTTCCCTTGTTGATTTTCTCGGAGAAGTCTTTAGTTTGGATTTAACTTCTTGTTACTCAATCCATCTTTGCTAGTTGGAATTCGAATTAGAAGTTATACTTTAGAAGACATTACTTTTTGTTCTCTTAATTATTCATTGATTTTCTCCTAGATACAAGTTACATGATCACATTAATTAATGATTTCGGATTAGCTTCGTAGTAGTATATTGAAGGTACCAAACCAAATTGCGAAATGTCTATGCGACTACGGTGGTAGCTCAATGCTTTTTCTCATCTTTTCTCTCCTTTTCCTTTGTAACACATCACCAATGCAATCACAATGGAGTGGAAGAGTCAGGAAATGGTAGTCGGGAAAAGAATTAGGAAAGGCCTAAAATTCAGGAGGTTAGAAGAATGGCGGAAGATGGAGGGGACATGAAGTCGCGTTTGATTAGTTAGTAAGAGAATTGAGAGGGAGGAAGAAAGCGTTAAAAGGAAGGGGTCATTTGGTAATTCAGTACTCTTTCGCATTGAAGTCGCGCTACAAGACTTGCACAGAAAAGTATAATTCAAGAAAAAAAAAGAAAAAGAAAAATTATCTATAGCTTTTGAATCTGAACATCATTTCCTTACATGTATATATATATATATCTTCTCAAATAAAAGCTTTAAATTACAGTTCTTTATTAAAAATAATATCAATAATTAATATGCAAGATGTACGATAGATACAAAAGCAGTAAAGGAAAATATGTGTAAAAAGCGCATTAACCGAGATAGGGGCGGATTTAAGGTGGGGGCACTGGGGGCATGGACACCCATTGTCCCCCTTAAATTCCTATAATTCTTATACAATTTTAATATGATTTTAAGTGTGCCTCTAGAGTTTTCATAGAAAGGATATAAAAGAATTACGTGATTTTTTAAGTTAGTTTATAAACTAAAATTTTAGAAAGATACATGGGGCACAAATTTCATTTGAAATAAGCTAAAAAACGCCTTTTTATTTCAACTAGCAAGTACCAATCATATCATTCCCTTTCTTTGGGCCTTACTCCCTAATTTCCCTTCCCTACTTTGGTCCCCCATTTTCCCCCCCACAACCGAGAGCCACTGCCTTCCACAACCAAGCAGCTAGCTACTCTTTCTCTTGATCAACTCATCCAATCATATCATTCACTTCCTTTGTCCTCACTTCTCAATTTCCTTTCCCTCCATTCTCCCTCCACAACCGAGAGCCATTCTTACTTCCATAACCAAATTAGTTATCAAAATATGAAAACTCGCAGTGAGCAATTGTAAATAGTTTAGTTTGTTTTTAAAATAAAATTATTATTATATTAATAATTTTAAATTTGTCTTTTTATGTTTTTCATGAAATATATGTATCATTTGTACTTGTTGGTATTTTTTTTTTTTGCTTAAAAAACTAGAACAAGAGTAGGTAATAAATTTTAGTGTTATTTTTGCCCCCGTTAAGAATTTTTTCTGGCTCCAACCCTGAACCGAGATAAGAATACAAGTATAATGGTAAAAAACTAATATGTGAGCTTCGTAATACACTTTGGAGTATTTGTATATTCGTTATTAAATAACTAAATTACACTTAATTTATTATAGGAATACGCACATCACAATTACTGCACCTCCTAGGAATACGCACATCACAATTATTGCACCTCCCGCATTTTGATGTTTTTTTCAACTTAACTAGAATTTTGCCTTTACTTTAGCACGGTCTTTTTTTATTTATTGTGAATTTATACAAATATAAATAATTTAAATATAAAAATTAACAATATTTCTACATGTTCATTCATATTAATTTTAAAAATTAATGTATCTTAAATGTTCAATTATTTACTAATTTTTAAAAACTTTTTATTTATTATGAATTTATACAAATGCCAGTATATATTTACTTTCATATATATATATATAACACTTGAAATCCCTAACATTTGAAATCCCTCTTAAGTCTTAATTAGTACCCTTTGGGCATTTGTTAGCCAAACTGTTCGATCAATTCAGCAAGAACTATGTCTTTTTTATTTTTATTCAAGATTAGGTGCATGCTCAAGCTAGAGATTCCCTAAACGAAAAGAAGTACAAAAGAACAAAAATTAAACACAATGGACAATTTTGAATTGAGAATTAAATATATCTTCCAGTCAATAAAGCAAGAACAGCTTAATTGGTGTAACTCTTTGGTCTCAGTTTAAAACTACCATTTACCTTTTGTAGGACATTTTTTCCCTTATTCAAGTTTCTATAGAAAAACAACTTAAATAGTTTCCTACTTGGGAGCTGTATGATTCAAGATAAACATGAAAGTTATTTCGAATCGATATTGAAACCCACTCCCCCACCCCCAAAAAAAAGGAGTGCAAATGTAAGAGATTTAAAAAAACAGTCTGTCTAATGGGTTAATATGTATTTCAAGTGTTAGAATTTTAGAAACATAAGATTAATTAAGAAAAGCATATAAATACAAGGGAATTAATTTGAAAAATTGTATAAATGCAAGAGAAAATAGTAATTGTTAGTGTGTGTGTATATACATGGTAGGTTGAGTGGAATGTAGGTGTGTTAACGAGTAGAAAAATCCTTAAAATAAAAAATGAAAGTTAGTGGTATTAGAATAGAGTTCACCTACAAGGGATGAAAAAAAATGTGAAACTTAGTGGTACTAGAATAGGGTTCACCTATAAAAAGTGACTAAAATATATTTAAGTGATAGATACAAAAATGGAAGTCTCTAAAATTAAGGAGATGGAGCATTATTATTTAGTTTGTATTTCACAGGATTTTCCAATAGAATATTAGGAAAAATAACTGAAAAGGAAAAGGTAGGCGTATTCACTACTTATGCTACCATTCATTTGTTTATTGGTCTTAAATTTCAAAATAAAAATGGTGAAAATTCTCTTTTTGAATGTGGATATTCCAAAAGCATGTTTTTGGAAATGTGTAACATGTATTCCAATTACCTTATATGTCACAGATAAATCTATCAAAAAAAAAAAGTGAAACAATAAAAATTTTTCTAAAAACACCCAAAATATTACCATCCAAGTGGTATACTCTCACAGAGACATTGTTATATCACTTATAATTGAACCAACCGAAATGCTTTAAAAAAAGAAAGAAAGAAAGAAAGAAGAGAATAATACACAGTAGCTAGAGCAGACTCAGTTCTTCAAGAAGCAATTTATATTACCCCTCATCAATGTCAAAATAGCAAATCCATGCCTCATTCCATTTAAACAAGATCTTGTACGCTAGGATCTTGAAAAGTCTGGTTTAGAAGACAATTGATCAGAATTTATCCTTCCTTTTGCAACCTTTAGCTTGAAAAGAACAATAAAAACCATGCCCTCTATGAACTGTGTAGAAGTTTTTGTCAAGGCATGAAGCAACTTGCCTGTTGTTTTTCACGTCCAATATTAAGGCCGGACGGCCACTGCCTCTTAAAAAATTTTGGTCAATACACATAGTTACATGGGTGCTACTATTTTTTTTCCGAAACGGAATTAACCCACACACACAAACAAAAAAGTAGTAGTGGGTGCTACTACTTCCTGGAAGAGAGCCAACACCCAGAGAGAAGATTCCAGCTAGCATTGCCGTGTGCCAATAAACTACTATTCTATTCGAATGTTACAGCTGGTTGGTAACATATTTTTCGAGGAAATTGGGTACGTTTGACTCAAATAATGTTGTAGAATTACCATTTTATTTGTATTGATTTTTTAGATGTGTTGTATCTATTAATTTCAAATTTATATTCTTGTGTGTCATGTTTGTATGATTTATTTTTTGTTAATAAAATAATCTTCTCTATCACAAAAAAGTCTTAAAACTTGGTATGAAACATGTACATCCCTAATGTTGTATAAATTTATTTTTGATTGATTATACAACAAATTGCTACAAAAAAACACTTATAAAGTAACATTATAATTTTAATTATCATTTTTATACTAGAAATTGCTAGTAATTCAGTCCATTTTCCGTAGCACTTATGCATGTACTTCACGTTATTAACAAATGAATTCTTAAAAGTTTTTTTCTTTGTTTACTAACATGCAGTTGAATGTAATTCAAGACTTATATAATAAGCTCACAAAATAGAGAAAATGGCATAAAGAGTCTTTGCACTATTAATTTTTCGTCTAAAGGGAGACTCCAAACCTTATAAGGAGAAGAAAGAAAGAAAAAAAAATTTCTCTGATTTAGTTACCAAACATTTACACTTTTTGGTCATAAGGAGTATGTTTTGATCATTTGAATGACAATTTTGGCTAAATTAAAAAGTTGGGTGGCTAAAACAAAGAACAACAAATACTAGTTTAGTAATATTTTACATCATTTGCTCCACAAACAAAATTTCTTCGGTTTGAACTGTAGGGGCTATATTAAAACAATTTAAAGAGAAAAGGGGCAATTGAGCAATTTTTCTAATTTCTTCAAGACGATAATGCGGGAAATTCCAGGAAGTCAACGATCTCAGCTCTTTTTCCCTGAACCCAAATCAGAATATCATTTCTGCTTTGCAATCATTGAGACTGAAAATACCAATCATCCATCTTGCAGCCATAATTTGATTCTGGGGGCCGATTTTGAGTTCCATTTTCGGCTTTCATTGAATTCTTCTTTTGATCAAACTTTTCCCTTTGGATTTCCTTATTTTCCACCATCAACAAGGAGGAAAAATGCCTGTAGCGGAGCTTTTTCTGTCACCACTTTTGCAGGTACTGTTTGACAAGCTGGGCTATCCCCTGTTGCAGAGCTTTGCCAGGCAACAGGGAATCCGGGCTCAGCTCAAGAAATGGAGCAAAACACTGGAGCTGATTCAAAATGTGATCCTTGATGCTGAGGATAAGCAGATAACTGATCGACGAATAAAGGTCTGGCTGGAATCTTTACGGGATTTGGCTTATGACTTGGATGACATCGTTGATGAGATTACTACTGAAGCTTTTCGCCAGAAGTTGATGGAACCAGATCACTCGAGAAGAAGTAAGATCTTGAAACTTATTCCTACTTGTCAGAACTTCACTCCTCATTCTATCAAGTTCAATACAAGAATTGCATCTAGAATAAAAACCATATCTGCTCAGTTAGATGAACTTGCGAAGCAAAAGAATGACTTGAACTTAGTTCAGCATGCTGACAATGGAGGGATATCGGGTAGATCTGCGGTAAGACATCCAACTACTTCTTTGAATGAATCCCATGTTTATGGTAGGGAAAGAGAAAGAGAAGAAATCTTAAATATGTTGCTAATGACCAATGAGACGTGTAAAGATGATGTTTGTGTGATTCCAATTGTTGGTATGGGTGGCATTGGCAAGACAACTCTTTCTCAGCTTGTTTATAATGATGAGAGAGTCAACGATTTCTTTGATCTTAAGGCTTGGGTGTGTGTTTCTGAAGAGTTTGATGTGCTTGCTATAACTCAGACTATTTTTGAGTCTGTGACAAAAGTGGGCAGCGAATCGAAGAACTTGAATATGCTTCAGGTGAGTTTGCATGACAAACTTTCTAAGGAAAAATTCCTTATTGTTTTGGATGATGTTTGGAATGAGGATTATGCAAGTTGGGATCTTTTGAGTCGCCCTTTTCAAGTTGGACTTCCTGGTAGTAGAGTCATTGTCACAACGCGCAATAATAATGTCGCATCGATGGTGGGATCTGTTCAAGGTTACGATGTGGGGCGGTTGACTAATGATGATTGTGTTTCTCTGCTAGCTCAACATGCACGGAGAGATTTTGAAGAACGCCCAGAGCTGAAAGGATTAGGTGAGGATTTGGCGAGAAAGTGTGGAGGCTTGCCTTTGGCAGCAAAGGCACTTGGAGGTATCTTGCGCACTAAAATGAGTCCTGAAGAGTGGAAAGAGGTATTGGATAGCAAGATATGGGATTTACCTAATGAAGGCAACATTCTTCCGGTGCTCAGATTAAGTTACTATCATCTCCCTTCCCATCTGAAGCAATTGTTTGCATATTGTTCTGTATTTCCAAAAGACTATGAGTTTGACAAGCTCGAACTGGTTTTGCTGTGGATGGGGGAAGGTTTTCTGCAGCAACCAAAGGGGAAGAAAAGAATGGAAGAGCAGGGGTTTGACTGTTTCAATGAGCTAGTGTCTAGATCATTCTTCCAACGGTTAAGCGGCTCTCAATCAAGTTTTGTCATGCATGATCTCATCAATGATTTGGCACAGTTTGTTGCTGGAGGAACTTGCCATAGGCTAGATGATAAAGTTGAGATATATGAGCGGCACAAAGTTTCTGAACATACTCGCCATGCTTCATTTCTTCGTCACGAATATGAAGTCTTCAACAAATTCCAGGCTTTGTCCGACGTTAAAGGCTTAAGAACGTTCATACCAATGCCAGTTCAAAATGTGCATGTCTGGCCACCTTTCTATCTATCACATAGAATTTTACTCGGCTTATTGCCTGAGTTACACAGCTTAAGAGTTTTATCTTTGAGCGGCTATTCAATAAGTGAGCTACCAAGCCCCATATGCAGCTTGATACATCTGAGATATCTTAATCTTTCTGGTACTTCAGTTACATCATTGCCTGAGTCTCTGAGCAACCTTTACAATTTACAGACGTTATCCTTGCGAAACTGCCGCTTTATCTCTAAGCTGCCTGAAACTCTGGGAGATTTGATAAACCTTCGGCATCTGGACAATGCTAATACTGAGCAACTGAAAGAAATGCCCATGGGAATTGGTAAATTGACAAGCCTGCAGACTTTACCTAAGATTGTTTTGGGCAAAGCTTGTGGATTGGGACTAAGTGAGCTGAAGAATCTTTTGCTTTTGCGAGGGACACTCAGCATTGAAGGACTGCAAAATGTAGTGGATATTCAAGAAGCACAGGAGGCTTGTTTAAAGAACAAGCCAGACCTAGAGGAGTTGCAGCTGATCTGGAGCAACAAAACTGATAATTCTTGTGATGCAGATGTGCTCGATATGCTACAACCTCACAGACACTTGAAAAAGCTTAAGATTGATTTCTATGGAGGCAGGAAATTTCCAACTTGGATTGGTGATCCATTATTTGATAAATTGGAGAGCATCAGCCTCAGCAATTGTGTTAATTGCACATCTCTACCACATCTCGGACAGCTGCGCGAGCTCAAACACCTGCGCATAGGAGGCATGCTTGGTATTAAACGCATTGGCATTGAGTTTTTCATGGGCAATTATCCTCTTGAACATGCATTTCCATCTCTGGAGACTCTGAGGTTTGAGAGTATGCCTGACTGGGAGGAATGGTCTTGGAATGATGGTGAAATGCAATTCCCTCACCTTCATCAGCTTGCCATGTTTAAGTGTCCCAAACTAACCAAATTATCACCTTTGCAGCTTCCCCTTCTTCACGAGTTAGATCTTGAAGAGTGCACCAGAGAGGTACTAGACAGTTTCATGGATCTGAATTCGCTAACATACCTGAAGCTTGAGTCAATTACAGGGTTATCATGTCTTCCGAGAGAACTTACACCGTGCTCATCTAAACTTGAAGTCCTTGAGATATGTAACTGCAATGATTTCCTCAAATTGTGGGAAAGTGGAATTGGACTACAAATTCTGACATGCATAAGACGCCTTGTCATTGCAGACTGTGAAAGTCTCGTCTGCTTGGTGGACAATGATCAACAGTTGCCAAGCAATCTCGAAGTCTTGGAACTATTCCGTTGTGCAACTCTATGTTTCCTGCCTCCTGATCTGAGTAGCCTTATGTCTTTGAGGGAGTTGATCATCAAAAATTGCCCAAAACTTATGACCTTTCCAGAGCTTGGTCTGCCGCCTATGCTTAGACGCCTTGAGATACAGGCTTGTAATGCACTGAATGCCCTTCCCAATGGCATCTCTGGTCTTGAAAGGTTGGAGCTCAAGGATTGCTCATCTCTGAGGGCCTGGCCAGCAGGTAACTTCCCAACTAGCTTTAAGAAATTTGTCATAAAAAACTGCGAGCATCTACAACCAGTTTCACAAGAAATGTTTCACCAGAACAGCAGCATATCTCTGGAGGACCTCAGTATCTGGAACTGGCAAAATATTGGGACTTTAATTCAGTACATGCACAATTTTTCACGTCTTGTTGAACTCTACATATCTAATTGTGATACTTTGGAGTCATTTCCTGATCAAGGCTTGCCCACACCAAATCTGAGGATCCTTTCCGTTGAATATTGTTCAAACCTGAACTCCATACCAGCAGAGATTAACAGAATCTCATCCCTCGTATCATTGGAAGTACGTAGTTGCCCAAAGCTTGAGACTTTTCCCAAAGGGGAGTTGCCATCGAGCTTAACTTCACTTCGGGTCTGGGATTCTAGGAAACTCAGACCCCTGGCAGAATGGCACCTTGACAGACTCGCCTCTCTTCAAGAATTCTCCATCTGTGGTGGATTTCCAAAGCTGGTTTCATTTGGGGATGCTGAACATCTCTTTCCTTCATCATTAACTAAATTTTCTATCGCAAGATTTCCAAGTCTGAAATCTGTCTTTAAGGGCCTTAATAGCTTGACCTCCCTGCAACATCTATCTCTTATGAACTGCCCCAAACTTCAGGTCTTGCCTTGTCATGAACTACTTGACAGACTTTGGCATCTTGAAATTAGTGGCTGTCCACAGCTGAGAGATCGGTGTTTGAGGGAAAAAGGTGAGTATTGGCAAAGGATTGCTGACATTCCCTGTGTGGAGATAGATGGCTCTTACGTCTACAACCAGAACCCTGAATGATCAAATTCTTGGCATCATAAATTTCCATTGCTAGTAATAGGCTTCTCTGGTCTATTTTATAGCCTTTTCCATTGCAGCTCTATTTTCTGCTACACATGTAAAATAGTAGTTAGATTTGATGGGTAAAAGAATTGTGCTTGGCAATCATCAGTAGAGAGCACATAGTGCACCTTCTTTGTATCCTACTGTAACTAAAATATTTAATCATTGGCCATGGCCATGAAATGCATCTAGCTATTTTGGGCGTCAATAGCATCACCTGTTTTTTTTTTCTCTCTTTATTTCTGCACTGTGGCACCAATGGCACCAATTTACAGTCACCTTTATTCATTCTAATGTACTTCCAAAGAAAGATACAGTATAATGCCAATTTCAGACAATGGAGTTGGTTTCTAGTAATTGGAGACAAGTCTCATTCTACAATGGTGTCTAGCTAGACATTTATGGATAGTATATGTTCTGTGTTTTGATTGTCAAAAATCCGCTTCTTGAGAGTAAGATTTTGTTAGCTGCACCTTCTAAGACTCTCTCTCTCTCTCTCTGAGTATTCCAGATTTGCTAAACTGCAATAGCACAGGATTATACATAATTATTGTGCCAATCATCTGATGAAGTTTTTTTTTTTTTTTTTTCTAACTATTCACAATTTGGCAACCAATATCTTCAGCCACTTTGTTTCTTTATGATTTTTCTTCAACTTATTTTCTCTTACTTCTGCATCTACAAATGAGATTTCCAGGTGAAGCTCCACATTGTCATCCAGATTGGCTTTTCTCATTGTTAATGATTGTGGATTCTTGGAATGGAGACTTATTCTCCTTTTCCACGGGGAGGTGATATCAGTTGCTAGCTAGTGTGTTAATAACTAGCTATAGAACCGGACAAAGATAACATGGATATTAGCTCCTTAGAAATGTAGTAAGGCTAGGTATTTGCTCCTTTTTTGTCTTATTTTGCTTCATCTGTCAAGTATTTCTGATGCTTCACAATTAAGGGTCTGTTTAGCTTTGTAAGGAAGCATCTGTTTATGCTAATAAAAGCCAGTTAACAATTGCATCACTAGGTTTGGTACCTGGGCTTTGTTTGGATTGCATTTTTCTGGATTTTTTGTAGAAAAATTACGGTAGCAATTTGATATATGTGAGGTAAAAAGGTGATTTGAAAATATATTCACAGAAAACGTTCCAAACAATTTTTTGAGCTTAGGTAAAACATCACGGACCTCTTAGACATACTAGATACCAAAAGAGAACAAAGCAAGTGGTTCAGATGTATCAGATCAAAGATCTTCACTAAGAAAATTTTTTTAAAAAAGAAGTGAAGCATTAGAATGTTTTATTGTGTATAACTTTGTGTGACAGCTTATAAAGATTTGAGATGCTAACGCAATTTCATTTGATGAACCTAGAAAAGAAATTACAAAGCAAAAAAAAAAAAATTAAGTAAAAAAAAGTAGTTATCTTACACTGCATCCAGAGATGAAGTCTACAAATTACAACAACGAAGTTAACCTTTATTACTTTTACCTGTTTATTCAGTGAAGATGCTACTAGTCGCATACTGTGTTTTAGTATGCATCTTAGTAGGTTTCTGCAATTAGTTTTGAAATTTCAGGGCGGAGCATAAGATATTATCCATATGAAAAACGGTATTCTACCATTTCAAGAGGAGGGCTTTCTTTTTCTTTTTCATGTGAACATCTTTGTCATGGGGAGGATGGGGCAACGTTGTGAATTTTTAGCCTGAGATTGGCTTTAGAATGCCATGAGAACTTTAATCTACAAGCCCCCAAAAGTTAGTAAAATGTAGCAAATCTTTTCTTTCTATTAGGAAGCAGTAAAATGGCACTGAAGACAGGTTTGGCTGAGCTCTCCCAAACACTCATTTGCCTGCTTCTCTTTTTTGAGCACAAACAGAAATGAAGTAATATCATGGGCTCCTACACGAAAGGTTGTCAATACAATGCCACTTGTGGTTGCTTGCTATATGTAGTCTCCCTTCCCAGGAGAAAGAGTGTTGCAGAGGGATGCTTTGTACTAAACAACATGACGGCCTCTTCATTTACATGTCGCAAATGAAAGCACCCCTTTGCTCATTGCCAAGTACAATCCATATGTCTATGACACAGGAAGGAAGAATCACAGACTTCTAGCCTACTTTCTTCTCTTTGCAACCATTTGTATAAACGGGCTACTGTAGTTGCTGATAACAAGCAAAGGTAATTCGCAACCGTTTCAAACATTCCTTACCATATGGACTTCTTAAGGATGCCAGGAAGAAACATGCAGTAGCAATTTCTTAACTTATTACATCTCTTAAAATTAATCGATTTGGCTAACAGGCGCTCATTGAAAAAATGCATACTCATTAATAGAGGTGTTAGGTTTTTTTTTTTTTTTTTGTAAGTATTTTTAAAAAAATGTCTAAAGGCAGGGAGTGTAATTATTGCAATAGTCTATTCACATTATAAGTTAAGTGCAATTTATGTGTACTAACGAGTGCCTATTAGAAACACGTTAGACAAATCCAAAGCTAATACCTAAAATGACAATGTCTTGAGAGACCATGAAACGTTAAAGCACATTTCATTCTTAGATTCCTTTCCAGAACGCATTGGCTTATCTGTCCATCAAGTGTGAAAATGCATCAATCTAGAGTATGGTTATCTGGAGAATAATAACTGATGAAAGATGATTTCTGGAGCAACAATGATGAGCTTTTTCAACGAGGAATGGACTCATAAAACAGAAAAGAAATAGATAGTAATACAACTTTTTCGGAAGCTATACAACAAACGGATGGACATTCCATTCAAACCAAAAGAAACACCATAATGTCTACAAGATTTGGCTTGGAAAGGGGTGCTGCATCAAGTAGCAGCATTCTTGCTAGCATCTTCAGATGGGAAGAATCATAAAACCCATCTCCACAAGAAATTGCCTTGAATAACAAGGTCATGAAACTGTTCTTTTCTGCCTTTAAAGTTTAGCATAAGCAATTTGGTCACTACCACTATATCCCTCTCCAGTAGGCAAATAGAAAGAGATATCCATTCTATATAATTTAAATTGATCAAGAGATTCATGCTCTGGAAATTCAAGAGCAAAGAGGGCAAAAGGTCTGTTGTCCTAATGAACCATATCTCAACAAAGAATCGACTCATCAAAAGGAAAAGAAAACTATTTTTGATAAAATTTGAGGGGAATGAGGGAATTGTTACAACAAATTAATAAACATACCATTCAATTGAATAATTCATGTACAATGGCAACGGAGTGGAACTGAAACACCAGAAGGTTTTCTCCTCTCTCGCACTATGGCTTCTTTAATAAGGGGCAGTTTTTGCAGAACCTTTTTCCATATGTGATTTACCGCCCCATTGGGAGGCAAAGGACCAATACCACCAGGATGACCATTATCATAATCAAATACAGGCTGAACCTGGGCCATATTTCTACGGAACCTGTTCTTCTGTTCATCAGAGTAGCTTCTGAGATGGCTGACAAGCCAATTTGGTCTTAATGCATCACTAACAGCAACAAATACTGACAATTTTGCATAATCCACAATTCCTTCAAATGGTAGCTCAATGTCGTCACTGACTATTACAGGTATGCAGAGACTTTGAATGGCATCAAAAAGTCTACAAGAGGTTGGTGTGTCCCCAGCTGGATGCAAACAGAACTCTGATGTCCTCATACCCCGTACTGACTGCTCCTTGCCAGTGGCATTAGGAAAGCCTTCTTCCATTACAACTCCAGGTTCATTTACTAGCAAATCCCACAATTTTTCCCGAACTAGACCACCCTGTGAATTAGAATTTTAGGAATCCGTAATAAAAACAAGTGTTATTAGTTTTTATATTTTATACAATGGAAATGCAGATTTCAAATATTATCTGACTTAGAGTCATCATGGCGCAGAGAAGCTAAGTTTTTTATTAAAAAAGAAAAACACAAAATAAAGGTAATATTGGTTTGCTTTCAGGCTAAAGAGTTTGCAAATTATTGTGAGAGTTCAATATCCAGCAGCACTGAATACAGCACTTAATCCCTGATTGAAATAGAAATTTGAGAGACAAATTTGAAAACCTTTCTCACAATCAGGGGATTTAAAAAAGAATACTGGGTATTGAACTGAGCAGTTGCTGTAAACTTACAAACAGATACTCATGATTTAACCAGTGCATATTAATTGTTGCAGAAACATTTGCTTCGAGTATCCAATTTAATTATTGCCAAACCGATAATGTAAAGTTACAGAAATTCCAATTTCAAAAGGAGGTAATGGCAGAAAATTATTTGGATTAAGAAAATCTACTGGAGAGACCGACAAGATGAAAAAGAAATTCATTTCCATACCTGAAGAAAATTTTCAAAAAGAGATAAATGAACTTCATAAAAGATACTGTTCATGGTTTAAAAATATGTAAGTGGCAACTAGGAAAAGACAATTTTGTGAATGAGCATGAAACTAATGTAACACCACTACCCTGATTTACTCTAATAAGAAGACTCAGTATAAATGTTTAAGCTACTTTTTGGTAATGATAGATACACCTTGGGCATTGGTCACAAACCAATATTTAAGAAGCCAAATATTCTACATAGTGAATACTAACCCGGTGCCGGTGCCTAGCTCCTTTGAAATAAAGAAGAGTATGTCGTTTCTTGTCTTCTGATATTTGCAACCTTGGTAGAAGATGGGTATAGGGCACAATTACATCTTTCAGTAAAGAAACCTGAGTATGATGAATCATATCTGATGAGTTATCATTTGAACCTTTTGAGTCAACTTTGTACCACCCACCAAAATCCACCACAAGTAGAACTGCAGGGGCTACCTCCTCTCTTACATGCCACATTGCAACAGGGTCTGCCAAAGAATGCTTCAAGTTTTAACACAACCTGACAATACAAAGACTAAATTATAAGCTGCAACAGCATGCCATACAGTTTCCTCTCTTGCCAAATATCCATATGGTACAAGATAAAAGAAAAAACCGCCCTAGAATTTTATTGTGGACTAGCAAATGCACGAAACACATTAGAAAGTTCAAGTCATAATTTCCTGCTCCAAAGCTAACTGAAGCCTGTTTATGCTAAGCTTTTCATTGGTACATTATCAAAGCAATCTACTCCCCATTCAAAAAAATGATATGCACAGTCCAATAAAACCAGACATGAATCAAACTCCAACCAAGACTAGACTAAACACGAGAACATTGTAGTGATTCCAATAGCGAATACACAAACAACAGCCCGACCATCTAGCACCACTTGCCTAGTGGCATAACAGACATAATGTCGTTAATTCAAGTACAGATCTTTTACCTTCTCAGTTTGTTTATGGGCACATTGCGAGTCATAAGTTTTGCTGCTGCCAATAGATCAAATAAATGTAGCATACATATAACCAAAGCAACGAGCATTGCAACTCACACAAGTATATTTATACTAGGTAGAAATCAGCCATCACAAGTAATCATCACCAAAATTCAAATCAATTACAAAGAAAACACATAAATATTGTCCTAAATTCGCAAATTACCGGTAAGAACAAAGACATGATCACGACCACCGGACCGCAGCCAAGCCTCAGACTTTTTCACAAGATCCACCACCATCTTTTGCCTCTGATAATCCTCATTCTCCACGACCTTCTTCCTGAACACCCCTTTATTCACTCCCAGCTGCATTTCAGCACTAAGGGTAGCAAAAAAAGGCACAAAAACCACATCAGCCTCCCTAAAATCAAAAACCCTTTTGGCTAAAGATTCTTTCTTGAGCTCTTCAGGCGTCAACAAATCCCCCATTATCCAGTACTCCGCACTGTACTGCTTAATTAATGGATTCTCAGGGTACGGAGGGAACTTCTTAGAAGTTTTGGACAGAAGGGTCTTTCGGATTTCATTATCTACTTCACTTCCAAGCCTTGAATCTGAGGTTAAAGCCCAGTATGTTTGCAACAGGCCGTAGTTGAGTGATCTGGGAAGCTCTGAGATGTAGACTTTGATGGAATTTTCGGAGATTTGAAGCTTGTTTAGGAGATTCTGAGGAGGGGTCGATCTGGGATTGGAAAGGAAGAAGAAAAAAGAGAGTGGGAGGATGCAGAGAAGGGAGAAGGTGATGAATACGGACGAAATCGAGTATGTTCTGCCGGTGCCGGAGATTGTTTTCGGCGGCATTGTGAGGTCGGAGTGGAAAACCACAGTCTAACCGAATGAGATCATGGGTTTGGATCCGGAAGAGATTTTAAATGGGCTACTTTTCAATTTCTATTTAATCTTATTAATTGATGTGGTAGAATAATTAATAATTGTTAATTCATGATTTCGTTAGTGAACTCAAAAACCAAAAGCAGAAAATTCATTTTACTTCGTTTCGCAGACTGTAAATTATAAATGTTAAGGAACATGAAAATCAAAATTTAGTTAATTTTTCTGTATTACTTTTCACCATAGGTAGCCAAAACAGTTCATTACTAGTGGACCTTTTTTATTTTGTTTCCCTGAATATATCCCTATGAAACACAGTTTGCATTTTTTGTTTCGAATACTCGATCTTGCATGTTGCGTCTTTTGTAGTTTTCTGTAACATTACTTTCTTATGAGCATTTGATAGTTTCTCGTCCCTATCTCCCTTTGCTTTTCAACTAAGGATAAATGGTGATAAACTCCCTCAATGTTTGGTGCCAGAACCTTTTTTTTATCTTGGTAGGAGGGTGGAAATCCGTTACATCTAGACAAAATATTGGCATTACTAACTACACCATCAAAAGTCAGTAACTCCTAATTGAGACTGGCGATCCAACATAGTGCCGTTCCTCTTCTCGCCTCAATTTCATGCTAGTCTTGGCTTAGATGATCTGCAGAGGCGTTGCCTTCTCTCCATTGATGCTGCAGCTTGCACTCCCTTGTGTTGTTCAGAGCCTTGTTGATCTATGAGATCGGATTATAATGCAGGCTTTCTTTCGGGCATCTTTGTATCAATTCCAAACTCGTTAGCAAATTTGGAAAGTGACAGAGTCCAGGATTTTTTTTTTATCAAAATTTTTCCTAACAAAATTATGTTAATATGTTATGTTCAAAATAATTTTCATATATTTAAATATATGACATCTAAAAACATCAAATATCAATTTTAATTATAAATATACGTCTATTTCATAAATATGCAACATAATCATAACAAAAATTAAGACAAGAAATAACATTTGATTAAATATCTTATACTATTACAAATCATCCAGGTTGCACATTATGAGAAGACACTTCAATATGTCACCGGTGCAAATATATATATAATTATTTTCAATTAAAAAAAGATAAAATTTATGTTAACATATTTTAAAATTTTAAAAAAAGTAAATTGAGCCTTTTGTTCTTTCATAGAACTAAATTCATCTATAATTGAAGCAGTGCTAAATTTTCCAATGACTTACCTTTCTATGTATACAGTTATGCAATCATTTAACAAATTATATTCCATCTGGTTTCGGGACTTTGTCTTGATTATCTTCATAATTGAAAATGTCCATTTTGTAGTTGCAATTGATACAGAAAGAGGGCAAACAAATTTAATCAAATGGGTTAAGTTGTATATTTGTAAATGGACAAATAAAATAATTATTTTTGTTTTACCCCATTAATAATTATGAATTGAGTTTTTTATTATAATATATCAAATTGGGTCAATTTAGTATGCATCATCAAATTATATGTTTACTTTTTTGAAAGTTAAATACTTAGCACAATAAAAAATAAAAAATAATTTTATTTTACATATCTATATATATATATATATATATATATATATATATATGTATACACTATAAATTAAAATTTTCAAAACTTAGGACCCCTTGGCTCCATCATTGTCTGTTTCTTGTCCCATGCAAGTGTCTTCTATATTTTTCTGCATTGGTTAGTAGCTTCTTGTGCCTAATAAGCCACAGTAAGTAGAACTATGAGCACTTTTGGAAGTTTAGTAGGAATTTTTTTGACGGTCAATATGTTTTTATTGACCAAAGAGGACTAAGTGCTCAAAAATTAACACTCAGCAAAATAACTTTGAGACCAAACTTTAGGGGGTTTGCTGCCATTTACCCTTGAATTTATTAAGAATCCCTATCAAGAATCCTTCTTGTGTTTACAGAGTATTAGCGAATCACGCTTTGTAGTTTTTGGTTTGCAAATCGAGCCACTATTTTAAATAATAATATGTCTTTTGAAGCAATTCGTCCATTCTCATATTCCAGCTTTCTTTCTGTGCATTATCTATGCACTAGGCGGTTCACCTCATGCGGTGCTTGAGGATCGAGGCCCTGGCATAATTATCAAGACATCAAGTAAAGTTTGATTCCTATTAGAGAGTTCATTGCAGGTTTGACTCATCAACCAACTCGATTAATACTGCTCTGATCACAAGCCCTGCAAAGACCTGATAGGGTTTGATTAAACAACTGTTGAAAGCAAAGTAGCAGCACTTTCTGCTGCTAGAGAAAACTGAACTGATTCAAGGATGCTGTTGGGAATAGGATTCCTGAACACCACTTTTGTTCAATTCCACTGTTGCTTCTTTTTTATAGTATTAGTCTTCGATGCAGGATACTATTCAAGGCAACGCGCAACACCGATTTCATTCAGCATTTCACTCTTCAAGAGAAGTAGCATTGTCATAGCTGGATCACAGGCCTCACAAGTTCCATTTTAGTCCAATTAAGGGCAAAATGGTCATTTTATTTACACCACAATCCTACCCGACGGGAAACTTGGCCTTTCAAATATTTAGGGGTGCCATTATTTAATGGTTGTAGTAAAATGGTCATAGTAAAATTGTCTATTTTGGATGATTCGATTTATTTGTGCTAAAAACCTTATTCTTATTTACCTATTTATAGAGCCTTTTTTTTTCAATTTTTAATGTTGATTTTGTGATTCGAATCGACTGTTTCATGCACCGGCGCTCATTGACATTTCTGACAAGGAAAAAAAGCACCGGTGGTTCTATGAAATGATACATCTATTTCTTATATATTGAAGTCTTGTTGAGTGGAATTATACTTTTAAAGATGATATACCTAACGTTTTCTCAAGCAAAGTCCCGGTGCTTCTATTGACTGATACACATGTTTTTTATACACGGACTAATTCCATTTTACATCCTTGAACTTGTACTTTATTTTTTCTTTGGATCTTAAATTTTAATTTTCAGGCATTTTGAATCCTAACTCCTCAAATCTGCCCCACTTAAGTCCAGCTGATACATAATTAATAGAATAGAAGACCATGCATATAATGAATCTATTTTGCATGCTTGATAGGAATTGTTAAATGATAGAGTCACCAAAACCTAAATATCTAACACATTTTTATATCAAGTATACATATTATAGGCATACGTACTTTAAGTGGTCTAGTCCCACTGTTATTGTGTTTTCTTGGTACTCTAATGATGAAAAATTACATTCCTTTCCTCAAATTGATACTAGATAGGATGCCAACCTATCAAATACCAATCATTAAACTGTGGTTCTAACAGGAATGGCCCTAAGGGGCACTGCCTTGTGTAATGTTAGTGCGGACTTTGCGCTCATGTCAAGTTGCTCTGGTTTGATTTCTTCTTCAAGCTTCCAATCAAATTTATGAAGCAAAGAAGCCACCATGACGTGCACCATCCTATGAGCCAGTGGCAGTCCAGGACAAATTCTCCTTCCCGTGCCAAAGGGAAGGAGCTCAAAATGATTGCCTTTCACATCAATGTCTCTGTCCATGAATCGTTCAGGTAGGAACAAATTTGGATTTGGCCACAAGCTTGGATCCCTGCCCATAGCCCACAAGTTAACCACCACTTCAGCATTTTGTGGCACCATGTAGCCATGGATTTCTGTATCACTCTCAGCTTTGCGAGCCAGTAGCGGGCCAGCGGGGTGAAGCCGAAAGGTCTCTTTAACTAATGATTGCAAGTAAGGGAGATTTGAGATATCTGATTCTTGAACGAGCTCACTTTTTCCAACAATTTCCCTGATCTCATCTCTAGCTTTTGATTTTATTTCAGGACTTCGTAGTAACTCTGCCATCGCCCATTCCACGGTGGTTGAACTTGTTTCTGACCCTGCAGTGAATAAATCCTGAAATAGAGAAGTGATTTGATCAGCCAACCATTTTTTGTTTCAGTTGATATTCTGATTCAGCTAATGAGTATTTACACACGAGGTATTATTTCAGGCCTCTTGACATACATGGCAATATCAAATCATTTAACTATTGATTAACCACTGATTCAGACTTAAGCAAGTTGATTGAGTTCAATTGAAGATTATCGGTTTCAAAAATAATGGCCAGAACAAATTGGAATTGCTTCTAAATTCTTAGCAATGCTAAGCAATAGCTATTTGCATCATATTGTGGTCATCAGGTCAGAAACACTACCTTGATTTTGCATAATTCACGAGTTATTAGTACCCAGTTAAAGTTTGTGTTGGTAATTCAGGAGCATTTACTCACCAGAAGGAAATGTTTCAAGCTACGGAAGCTTAATACAGCTTCACTTTGCTGATTAAGATCAAGAAGGGTATCCAAGAAGTCATTTTTCCTTATATAAGTGAGAGATGTGTCTCTTTCTTGGACTCTTCGGCGTATGATATCATCAATAATATCAAACAGCTTTCCCATATAAAACTTGGCTCGACCCTTTAGACGCTGGGGATCTATCGCTTTGAGGATGGGAAAGAAGTCCGCAAGATTAGGACTGCTAAAAGTTTTCTGCATACACCATACAATTTCTTTAATTTCTTCGGATGAGATAGAATCTGATTGTCCAAAATCAACCGAGAAGAAGGTGTTCCACATCAAGCTGAGAGACGTTGAGAAGGCAGCTTCACCAATATTTACAGCTTGCCCGTTGACACAACATTCTTGTACATAGTTGCACAGATGTTGCACCTTTTCTTGGTGGAGCCCTTGACCAGCTTTGAGTCTTTCTGATGAAAATACATGTTCTTTGCATACTTTGCGAAGAATGCGCCACGGGCTTTGTGGTGGTGACCAGAAAATAGACACCTTATGGTGGTCAAATACTGTGGCGGCATCAACAAGTATTCTGCCAGAGAACTCAAGATCATGCTCATGAAGAAATTTCTTGGCAATTTTTGGTGATGAAACAACTATCATTGTTCTGCTTCCTAGCTTAAGTGACAATAGAGGTCCATAAATTTGAGAGACTTTCGCAAGTGATGCGTGGAAAGGTTCACTGGTTCGGAACACACCGATGGTTTGAAATTGGGAAGGTCCTGGAGTGGAGGGAGTTTCTTGGCCCTGTGCTTGCTGAAATTCGTTATGACAACGTGAATACAATAGCCAATAAGAGAAAACAGTACTACTAGCAGCCAAAAAGGGATTGTTGGAGGATTCATAGTTTCACTGCCTATGCCACTTCTTCTAAGGTTACATGCGTGCTCAATGTACCTATTGATTTCTTATAATGTGCTGGAGGAGAATGCATATATATAGGCGTCGCCACAGGGAAATTACGATATGAAGAATTGGCAAAATGCGGTACAATGTTTCACAGCGATGTTTGCTGGCTGAATCACGCAAATTCTGCCCTGAATCCCGTGTGATTTTACTGCTAATATACAGCCACCAGAATTAATTGCATAGGTAAGAGAGGGATTTCTCCTGTTTCAGAACATTCGGCGCTTGAAAAGAAACTCTAGCTATTGCTTCACTTTTGTGAGCTACATAAAGAAGAGAATAGAGGCTGCTAACTGTACTTTGCTAATGTACTAGAAGATTTTCTAAAGCTAACTCCAAAGAATTTCATATTACTGAAACAAAACGAGCAGGTTTGCCACCTGCCCAACTAGTCTGTTTTTTTTTTTTTCGTAAGGACATGATAGGATTTAAGAAACGAGGAAGGGATAGTGGAATTTATATCCAGAATCTCTTATTCCTGGCAACTTATACATTTTATGCTATGAAATGAACTCAATCCAAATTATCTACCACTATTTGCAGGAAAATCTTACTACTATGATTTTATGAATGAGTGTTATTTTTTACCTTAGAATCATATTTGAAGTAGATATCAAAAAAAAATTTTTTTTTTTGCTAGCAAAGGAGGAATATGAAATTTAGGAAGCGGAAAAGAGGAATGAGGATTTGAATCCAAAACCTATAAATTTGGAGTTTCAACCTTGATCATTAGACTTAGGCCTCCTCAGTGTGATAGAGATCATTCATCATTAAAAGTTTGCATTTTTTTTCCCAAGCATACTACTTAATTTTATGAGAACTTTAATGTGCTAGCTTTGGGGCCACGATAAGCCCTAATTTAGAGGTAGGTGGGCTGCTAACCGACTTTGATTTTTAATTAAAAATTGTAACCTCCTAAGTGATTGAGTCTTAAATGTTAGCAGCAGGCTGTACTACAATTTGTTGCGCAGGTACGACTTTTTAATTATAGAATCATCGAAAATCGATTGAGAGTACTACAGAAATTGAAACAAAAGCTAGTCCGAGGTGCAATTGATGCTTGAAGAACATAATTTTGAGACAAAGGATTTTTGCCCAGGTAAAAATGTTTAGGTTAAATGACAAGAACAGCCCCAGAATTGGTCTTGGATTTCTTTGTGCCGAAAGCTATCTTGATGTTTGTCTTGGTAATGTTATCAGATGATGCTATGCGTTTCAATAAGCAAGAGCAAGATGAAAGTATTGTGTCATAAGATCAAAGTTAATCTCAATTACATATTGCCTCCTTTGTAATTAGGTGTCAGTAGCAAATAGTCCCATGAGTTCATGAAACCTAAAAATTCCCCCTGATGGCACTAGTCTGATGTATTTGGGTAGCAAAAAGATAATTATGCTCTCATTGTTAGAATATTGTCAAATGACCATTTTTCCGTTTCTCTTTGTTCTTGTTGTTTTTCTTATTATTGTTTAAATTTCGTATTCCTCCTCCTTAATTCCTACCATGAAATATAAATTTTGATAGTAATGTGCTAAGAATTTCATATGAAAAAAAATTAATTACCATAAAAAATTATAAAATACATATTTATTCTAAGTAATTTCTATTTTAACTCTCCCCCAGCGAGTGGAAAAAAGTTATACCTCCAATTGTAACAGGAAGGCCATTTGCCTCTGATGGTAGGCCAGGTTACAGAAGAAGCAGTTTAAGTTCAAAATGCAAGGCTACGTTTGGATTAGCATTTTTTCATAAAATTGTTTTTGTGTTTGAATAACAGTAAGTGTTGTGAGCCACCAACAATTATAGCAACAGTTACAGAAGGAGGAAACTACGTCGTTTGGGCAAAAGACCCCTCCAATCTGTTTTTCGGCTAATGTTTGCAAACGACCACTTTCCAAAGCCACTTTCCCAAAATCACACCCGACAGAGAACACCGACACATTCCACCTTCTAGCCGACGGATTCTGCCCACCGCAAAATGCTCCTCTTTTGCTAAATTTCCTACTGAATCTGTCAGTTCAAGCTCGACGAAGAAGCTTAGTGAAAACGCATCCTAGCTCGTTCCTCCTTGCGTGACTTCAGCTTGGCAGGCTTTGCGCTCTCCTCTTCAGCTCTTCAGCTCTTCAGCTCGTAAGCCCGGTATGTTTTCTTTTTTTTGGAGCAAAAAGCTTGTTAGCCTTGTGTTGTAAAGACTAGCTAATGGAGGGGAATGTTAATTAGCTGCGTTTGGAAGGTTATAGTTTCGGGTTTAATGGAGTTTAATCGCAGCTCCGTCGATACTCCAGATTTGCGATGTGGAGTATGAACAGTGTTAGGGTTCATCCAACTCAGATTGCTTTTCATTTGCGGATGAATTGATAATCTGTTTGTTGATCTCCAGATGTTTCAGAAACAATTGGCACATGCTATTTTAGCTGAAAATTTGTTAAAAACTTGAGATTCAGTAATCATCCTTTTCATCGCTACTGTTAACCATCCAAATTCATCGTTCGCCGGCTTGAGAAACATATTCTGCTAGAGGGCACTTCCAGGTTTATGTATGTTTGAGATAAAGATTTTGGATTCCTCGTTTTCCAACCGTTGTGTCAAAGACTCTGCATACACGGTTGTTCTCTGTCGCTGCTGGCTTCAAGCAACTCCAGTTTTCCCCTTAGTAATTTCCTTGCATGTTCATCAATTTGAGAACTACAATTAACCAAGCCTTTCCCCCACATGCAGGTATTCTGATAAATATACACAAACTATTAAGTCCTCACGTCTTTCCCATTGACACAATTTTTCTGGACTGAGAAAAAATTAGTCAATGGCTTGTCTAGCACCCATTTTTGCAGTACACTTTGGTGTCAAGTAGACAACGTACATCTCTTTCAATCTTTCTAAATAAGCCAGCCGTGAATGGACTTAACTGGAGTATGAACAGTTTCATACTCTAAGGAGTCATAAAATGCAAACATTTTTTAACCGCATTAATGTGATAAAAGAGAAATTAATGTGATACCATTTTAATTGTTTGCCGGAATGGGAAGACAAGTTGACTGAATATACTCAATTTTTGGTTGTTTTAAATGCACTTAAGATTGCAATTCCAGATAAATTGCTGGTTGGTTCTGTCTCTCTCCCCCGCTCTCTCTCTCTGGTAATTTTACTGTCTCTTTACTAAAATTTTGAAGCAGGTGTGATTGTCATCCAGAAACTGAAATATGTCGGCAGGAGCGATTAACATGTTTATGTGCAATGTGTGTTTAGTCATAGAGAGGAAAATCTGATGTAAACAAATGATTTTCATATCTGTATTCCTTTTATTGGTATCCGGATCTGATTGCAACATGCTTGAATTGAATTTCTAACCTTATTCAGCCTAATGTGAGTCCTGTGTTCCTTGTAATCTGACAAATGCCATCTTAAGTAATAATTTCTGGTTGGAGTGTCTCTGTGTTAGCTGTCACTGACACGTGCTTGTCATTAGCAATCTTCGGGGATTACATGGTGAAGATTCACCATGTTTCAAACATTTATCATACATATAATGGCTGCTACTGTTTAGAAAGAGCATTTACATTGCTTAAGTCCTTGGTGAATTAACGTGTAAACCTCTGCTGCCCTCTCGCAAAATAATTGAGGTAGTTTGATGCCTGACCTGTAACGAAACAAAGGATATTTGATTCATCGTTCTTGCCTTGAATAGGCTTATTAAGCTCTCATTCTGATCCTATTTTTGCCGGCTTTAGATACTAATGACTTTAGTTAACTATTTTCATGAATATCTTAAAAGAATGATTGGGTTTATTTGCCAAGTCCTCAAGCTCCCCCCTCCCCAAAAAAAAACTGCCATTATCTTTTTTTTAATGTCATTCCATCTAGTTTGCAGTTTTTTCTTACTTTATGGCCTAATTGTGTGTATTTTCCATGAATGAACTGTTGTACGCTATTTTAGGCTGCTACATTTTTTTATTTCACCTCGAAAACAGAATATGTCTTTGTCTAACTTCTTATGTGCTGTTAGCTATTCAAAAAAGGGTAGTTTGCTGGTCTGGTTGCCGTTTTCTAAGGCTATATGCCCCCTATTACCCGCCGAGCTTCCAAAGGTATATCTGCTTCGTTCTCCTTTTTTTTGGCCTTGTTCAATTTTGGTTTGTAACTTTTATCTCTTCAACACAGCATTGAAGCAGAAAAACTTCCAGACTTCTAGTTCATCCAACTCAGTGTGGGGGGAAAACGATTTAAGGAAGTGCATTTCTAACTATTACAAGGTAATTCTTGCTCCTCCTCTTGTTTGGTTATTGTTATTTAGTCTCTTGGATAATCAATAATCATGGCTGTAACTTTCCAACTTTGTTTTGATAACTGGATTTGTTTATGGGTTAATAAGATGAGAAAACAAAGGCGCAATCCGACTGGGGAGCGTGTGTATTTCAGTAGGCAGCAGGAAATTGATTTTGCCAACCACCTTGTGAGCATGCATAGAACTAGTGAAATTAGGGACAACAACATTACTAGTTATGTAGTTCCCGAAATCTAACGCCGGTTGAACGGCCAACACGGCACCTCCCTCACCTCTGATACTATAAGGCACAAGTACTATGCATTGCGCGAGTTGACTAAACTCTACATTGCCTTCAAGAGGCGGGGAACGGGAATGGGTTGGGATAGCCAGAAGTTTATCTGGCTAATGGACGATAGCCAGTAGGCCGAGATGGAGCAGGTCTTACATAGATTTTGGCCTTGTTTATATCTTTTAAAATCTGTTTTTAACAGTTATATGTGCTGCTAACTTTAACTCCCTCTTGGCTGGTTTTTTTTTTCCAGGTTAACCCAAAGTTTGCAAATTTTCAAAATGACTGCACCGTCTATCATTTGCTTGAGGAGGTCTTTGTCAACCAAGGTGCAACGGGAGACTTCAGTTCTGGGTTCGAGAACAAGCCCCGTATTTCAGCAGAGGAGCAGGACATGGAGACTGCTGCACGACTTGCACGGGGAAAGGGAAGGTCGGACTTTGCGGCCGCAGAGGCTGAAGTTGAGGTAGGAGGGGCCACCTCAGTGAAAGGGAAGAAAGGGAAAGGAAAGCGGAAGTCGGGTGATTGCTCAGGCGGTAGTCCCATGTCCACCGCCTCCGGATCGGTGACTGACAGATACCTCAGGGCTCTTGAGGGAATTGAAACGCTGGTTAGTCAAAAGAAGAGCTCTAGCATGAGTGTTTCAGTTAGTTCTCCGGACAAGCACCGTTCCAGCCGCGATGCCTCGAAGAAAACCGACTATGACGTTGCAATGGATGAACTTCAAGGATTAGAGAACGTGCCCTACGTAGCCAAATTCAAAGCGGCTGAAATACTTAAGGATAAGCAAGAGTTGGCTGTTTGGAATTTAGCTGCATCTGACGCGGATCGCATCACTTGGATGAAGTTAAAAGACTGTTTCCTGCCAGACCCTCAGGAGCCCCCTCCCCTACCCCCATTTTAGTTGGTTGCCTTGTGAATCGGGAGCACTTATTTGGAGCTTGAGTTGTTGCCTTTGTTTGTTTATACTTGAGACAATTAGTTGTAGCATTTGCTACCGGAACTTGGACTAAAGAATTTTTTTTAAGTGTTGTCATTTGTTTATTAAATTTCGGATGCTATGTGGCCATGACTTTGTTGAGGATTTGACAATTCTAAATGTTGAGTTTGTTTTTTCAACATATCTTTGTGGTTAAGGTGATTGTTGGATAGTATTTAAATTCAGGGCTAACTTTTTTAGCAATGAATGTGTTGGATACTGAGGGAATTCATTCTGATATGCAGGGACATGAATAATGGTCCGTAGTTGCCTCATTTGAGGATGACTCTTTTTCGAAATGATAATTGTTGGGTAGTATTTAAATTGATGATGACTTTGAGGCCTTGACTGTGCAGTTTACTTGGAAATTTAAATTCCAGATGCTTGGGGTGCCACCTTGCCTAGTTTGCACTAGAATTCTGCTTTTAAGGATTTTGTTTGGAACCATTGTTGATCTTGCTCTAATATTGCTTAATTTTAGCTGGCCAATTAATTATAGCATCTAAGGTATTACATAGTGAATGATTGGATACTATTTGCCTTCTTAATATTAGCCTTTCCACATTGTCTTTAACAGAAAGTAAACGTACATCTTTGTAAATCACATATATTTTCCTGCGATCTGATTATTGCACTTAAGATGGGTAATTTTAAGTCATTTCTTGTTACTTCATACATATAATTGTTAACAGTATTGATCATTACTATTGTCTCATTTTTTCCTCAAATTCACCTTTGACGAAACTGCACCAAGAACACCTCATATGGAGTTTGAAAATTATGTGCATGGTGGGGATTCCTCCGACGATTCGGACGAGGAGGAGCTCATTTTGACCTTTGCCATGTTTGTACTTGTTGGATTGGCTTTATTCGACCTGTACTTAAACCCTTTGCAGCGGCGACGAATCCGAGATAGTGCACAGTCTGGTGCTCAATGGGTTGTAGAGCTTATCAACGGCCATCGAGACAGAATATTCGATAACCTTCGCATGGAAGCTCCCCTTTTCCTCCAGTTATGTGACTTGTTGCATGAGAGGGGCTATTGGGTTGCCCACTCGACAGGTAGGGTGGGAATTCACGAGTCTGTCGCCATTTGCCTTATGTGCTTGAGTCATAATGAGCGACATAGGGTACTAGCCGAGAGATTTCAACACTCACCCGAGACAGTTGACCGCCGTCTACGACGCTGCTTTCGAGCTCTTGTTCGATTGGGGCGCGACTTGGTCAGACCGATAGATTATCACATAACTCATCCAAAAATACAGAACAGTCAATTGTTCTGGCCCTGGTTTAAGGTTAGGAGTTAATTTGTGAAATTAGTATTTAATTTAACCTGTTGGATACATAACACTGGCCTATTTTGATTAGGATTGCGTTGGAGCGATTGATGGAACACACGTTTCAGCTTGGTGTAGAGCCGAAGACAGGGATCGTTACCGGAATAGGCATGGCGGCTTATCACAAAACATTCTAACCGTGTGTGATCATAACATGAGATTCACTTATGTCAGGGTAGGGTGGGAGGGTAGCGCACACGATTCCAAGATCTTACGAGATGTTTTACTTGATCCTAATTGTGCCTTTCCATGGCCACCAGCAGGTGAGTAAAAATTAAATCAAATACCGCCTTGCCTAATTGAGTTTTTGCCTTGTTTAAATATATATATTTATAATGGACTTAACTATAATTACATGATATGCAGGAAAGTACTACGCGGTGGACGCGGCATACACAAATATGTCAGGATTTATGGCTCCCTTTAGAGGTGCACGGGGAATCCATCAAGAGCGGGCAGCGCGAGCGCTTTTCAACAGACGCCACGCATCGCTAAGAAACATTATAGAACGCACGTTTGGTGTTTTGAAGAAGCGATTCCCGATACTTAAGGGTCCTATGCAGAACTATTTGATGGCAACACAAAATAATATTGTCCTGACTTGTTGTGCCGTGCACAACTTCATGCGCGAACATGTTCCCAATGACGCATATTTCGTTCAAGAAGAAGCAGATGGAGCATTGGCAGATAATATAAATCCCTTCAACCAAATGGCCGGAGGTCAACCACTGGATATGTCGACTCAAGGAATTGCTGGTTGGAATGAAAATAGGAGAGCAATAGCCAATCACATGTACTATTAGCAACATCAGTAGAACATGGTGATCGTTATCTATTCGGTGCCTATTTCCCAATAAGGCAGATTGTCAAACTCAAAATGTTAATTAATGTTTCCACGGACATATTATATCTGGCATGTACACTTAATTAATCTCTATGTATTAAGTACTCAATTAATTGTACCACTACAATTAGCACAAGTTATGTATTTTATGTCTCTGTGATTGTTATCTATTCCGTGCTTATTTTAAATTAAGGCGCATTGTCAAACTCAAAATAATAATTAATGTTTCCACCGACATATTATATAAGCGGCATGTACACTTATGAAATCTCTATGTATTAAGTACTCAATTAATTATACCAGTGCAAACGGCATTAACTATGTTACAAAGTATATTTAAATAGCATTGAAAAAAAATTTAAATGTTGTTTTTCAAAAACAGTGAATCCAAACACGTTTGTTTTTCAAAAACAACTTGTTTGTGAACGACAGCTAATCCAAACAACATTTACTGTTTTTCAAAAAATGAATAGTACTGTTTTTGAAAAACACCTTGAAAAATAGCTAATTCAAATGGAGTCCAAGTTCTTTAAAAGTCAGCTTCAGTCCCGTGTCTTTCAAAAGTAAGTGAGTTATCTCAAAATCTCATAACAACAATGGCTCCGTTTGGATTAGCTATTTTTAAAGGTGTTTTTCAAAAACAGTACTATTTATTTTTTGAAAAACAGTAAATGTTGTTTGGATTAGCTGTCATTCACAAACAAGTTGTTTTTAAAAACAAACGTGTTTGGATTCACTGTTTTTTAAAAACAACATTTAAATTTTTTTTCAATACTATTTAAATATACTTTGTAACATAGTTAATGCCGTTTGCACTGGTATAATTAATTGAGTACTTAATACATAGAGATTTCATAAGTGTACATGCCGCTTATATAATATGTCGGTGGAAACATTAATTATTATTTTGAGTTTGACAATGCGCCTTAATTTAAAATAAGTATGGAATAGATAACAATCACAAAGACATAAAATACATAATTTTTGCTAATCGTAGTGGTACAATTAATTGAGTACTTAATACATAGAGGTTAATTAAGTGTACATGCCAGATATAATATGTCCGTGAAAATATTAATTAATATTTTGAGTTTGACAATCCACCTTATTGAAAAATAGGCACCGAATAGATAACGATCACCATGTTCTACTGATGTTAGTGATAGTACATGTGATCGGCTATTGCTCTCCTATTTTCATTCCAACCAGCAATTCCTTGAGCCGACATATCCAGTGGTTGACCTCCGGCCATTTGGTTGAAGGGATTTATATTATCTGTCAATGCTCCATCTGCTTCTTCTTGAACGAAATATGCGTCATTGGGAACATATTCGCGAATGAAGTTGTGCACGGCACAACAAGTCAGGACAATATTATTTTGTGTTGCCATCAAATAGTTCTGCATGGGACTCTTAAGTATCGGGAATCGCTTCTTCAAGACACCAAACGTGCGTTCTATAATGTTTCTTAGCGATGCGTGGCGTCTGTTGAAAAGTGCTCGCGCTGCCCGCTCTTGATGGATTCCCCGTGCACCTCTAAAGGGAGCCATAAATCCTGACATATTTGTATATGCCGCTTCCACCGCGTAGTACTTCCCTGCATATCATGTAATTATAGTTAAGTCCATTATAAATATATATATTTAAACAAGGCAAAAACTCAATTAGGTAAGGCGATATTTGATTTAATTTTTACTCACCTGCTGGTGGCCATGGAAAGGCACAATTAGGATCAAATAAAACATCTCGTAAGATCCTGGAATCGTGTGCGCTACCCTCCCACCCTACCCTGACATAAGTGAATCTCATGTTATGATCACACACGGCTAGAATGTTTTGTGATAAGCCGCCATGCCTATTCCGGTAACGATCCCTGTCTTCGGCTCTACACCAAGCTGAAACGTGTGTTCCATCAATCGCTCCAACGCAATCCTAATCAAAATAGGCCAGTGTTATGTATCCAACAGGTTAAATTAAATACTAATTTCACAAATTAACTCCTAACCTTAAACCAGGGCCAGAACAATTGACTGTTCTGTATTCTTAGATGAGTTATGTGATAATCTATCGGTCTGACCAAGTCGCGCCCCAATCGAACAAGAGCTCGAAAGCAGCGTCGTAGATGGCGGTCAACTGTCTCAGGTGAGTGTTGAAATCTCTCGGCTAGTATCCTATGTCGCTCATTATAATTCAAGCACATAAGGCAAATGGCGACAGAATCGTGAATTCCCACCCTACCTGTCGGGTGGGCAACCCAATAGCCCCTCTCATGCAACAAGTCACATAACTGGAGGAAAACGGGAGTTTCCATGCGAAGGTTATCGAATATTCTATCTCGATGGCCGTTGATCAGCTCTACAACCCATTGAGCACCAGACTGTGCACCATCTCGGATTCGTCGCCGCTGCAAAGGGTTTAAGTACGGGTCGAATAAAGCCAATCCAACAAGTACAAACATGGCAAAGGTCAAAATGAGCTCCTCCTCGTCCAAATCGTCGGAAGAATCCCCACCATGCACATAATTTTCAAACTCCATATGAGGTGTTCTTGGTGCAGTTTCGTCAAAGGTGAATCTGAGAAAAAAATGAGACAATAGTAATGATCAATACTGTTAACAATTATATGTATAAAGTAACAAGAAATGACTTAAAATTACCCATCTTAAGTGCAATAATTAGATCGCAGGAAAATATATGCGATTTACAAAGATGTACGTTTACTTTCTGTTAAAGACAATGTGGAAAGGCTAATATTAAGAAGGCAAATAGTATCCAATCATTCACTATGTAATACCTTAGATGCTATAATTAATTGGCCAACTAAAATTAAGCAATACTAGAGCAAGATCGACAATGGTTCCAAACAAAATCCTTAAAAGCAGAATTCTAGTGCAAACTAGGCAAGGTGGCACCCCAAGCATCTGGAATTTAAATTTCCAAGTAAACTGCACAGTCAAGGCCTCAAAGTCATCATCAATTTAAATACTACCCAACAATTATCATTTCGAAAAGGGTCATCCTCAAATGAGGCAACTACGGACCATATACTCATGTCCCTGCATATTAGAATGAATTCCCTCAGTATCCAACACATTCATTGCTAAAAAAGTTAGCCCTGAATTTAAATACTATCCAACAATCACCTTAACTACAAAGATATGCTGAAAAAACAAACTCAACATTTAGAATTGTCAAATCCTCAACAAAGTCATGGCCACATAGCATCCGAAATTTAAATAAACAAATGACAACACTTAAAAAAAATTCTTTAGTCCAAGTTCCGGTAGCAAATGCTACAACTAATTGTCTCAAGTATAAACAAACAAAGGCAACAACTCAAGCTCCAAATAAGTGCTCCCGATGCACAAGGCAACCAACTAAAATGGGGGTAGGGGAGGGGGCTCCTGAGGGTCTGGCAGGAAACAGTCTTTTAACTTCATCCAAGTGATGCGATCCGCGTCAGATGCAGCTAAATTCCAAACAGCCAACTCTTGCTTATCCTTAAGTATTTCAGCCGCTTTGAATTTGGCTACGTAGGGCACGTTCTCTAATCCTCGAAGTTCATCCATTGCTACGTCATAGTCGGTTTTCTTCGAGGCATCGCGGCTGGAACGGTGCTTGTCCGGAGAACTAACTGAAACACTCATGCTAGAGCTCTTCTTTTGACTAACCAGCGTTTCAATTCCCTCAAGAGCCCTGAGGTATCTGTCAGTCACCGATCCGGAGGCGGTGGACATGGGACTACCGCCTGAGCAATCACCCGACTTCCGCTTTCCTTTCCCTTTCTTCCCTTTCACTGAGGTGGCCCCTCCTACCTCAACTTCAGCCTCTGCGGCCGCAAAGTCCGACCTTCCCTTTCCCCGTGCAAGTCGTGCAGCAGTCTCCATGTCCTGCTCCTCTGCTGAAATACGGGGCTCGTTCTCGAACCCAGAACTGAAGTCTCCCGTCACACCTTGGTTGACAAAGACCTCCTCAAGCAAATGATAGACGGTGCAGTCATTTTGAAAATTTGCAAACTTTGGGTTAACCTGGAAAAAAAAAACCAGCCAAGAGGGAGTTAAAGTTAGCAGCATATATAACTGTTAAAAACAGATTTTAAAAGATATAAACAAGGCCAAAATCTATGTAATACATGCTCCATCTCGGCCCACTGGCTATCCCAACCCATTCCTGTTCCCCGCCTCTTGAAGGCAATGTAGAGTTTAGTCAACTTGTGCAATGCATAGTACTTGTGCCTTATAGTATCAGAGGTGAGGGAGGTGTCGTGTTGGCCGTTCAACCGGCGTTGGATTTCGGGAACTACATAGCTAGTAATGTTGTTGTCCCTAATTTCACTAGCTCTATGCATGCTCACAAGGTAGTTGGCAAAATCAATTTCCTGCTGCCTACTGAAATACACACGCTCCCCAGTCGGATTGCGCCTTTGTTTTCTCATCTTATTAACCCATAAACAAATCTAGTTATCAAAACAAAGTTGGAAAGTTACAGCCATGATTATTGATTATCCAAGAGACTAAATAACAATAACCAAACAAGAGGAGGAGCAAGAATTACCTTGTAATAGTTAGAAATGCACTTCCTTAAATCGTTTTCCCCCCACACTGAGTTGGATGAACTAGAAGTCTGGAAGTTTTTCTGCTTCAATGCTGTGTTGAAGAGATAAAAGTTACAAACCAAAATTGAACAAGGCCAAAAAAAAGGAGAACGAAGCAGATATACCTTTGGAAGCTCGGCGGGTAATAGGGGGCATATAGCCTTAGAAAACGGCAACCAGACCAGCAAACTACCCTTTTTTGAATAGCTAACAGCACATAAGAAGTTAGACAAAGACATATTCTGTTTTCGAGATGAAATAAAAAAATGTAGCAGCCTAAAATAGCGTACAACAGTTCATTCATGGAAAATACACACAATTAGGCCATAAAGTAAGAAAAAACTGCAAACTAGATGGAATGACATTAAAAAAAAGATAATGGCAGTTTTTTTTTGGGGAGGGGGGAGCTTGAGGACTTGGCAAATAAACCCAATCATTCTTTTAAGATATTCATGAAAATAGTTAACTAAAGTCATTAGTATCTAAAGCCGGCAAAAATAGGATCAGAATGAGAGCTTAATAAGCCTATTCAAGGCAAGAACGATGAATCAAATATCCTTTGTTTCGTTACAGGTCAGGCATCAAACTACCTCAATTATTTTGCGAGAGGGCAGCAGAGGTTTATACGTTAATTCACCAAGGACTTAAGCAATGTAAATGCTCTTTCTAAACAGTAGCAGCCATTATATGTATGATAAATGTTTGAAACATGGTGAATCTTCACCATGTAATCCCCGAAGATTGCTAATGACAAGCACGTGTCAGTGACAGCTAACACAGAGACACTCCAACCAGAAATTATTACTTAAGATGGCATTTGTCAGATTACAAGGAACACAGGACTCACATTAGGCTGAATAAGGTTAGAAATTCAATTCAAGCATGTTGCAATCAGATCCGGATACCAATAAAAGGAATACAGATATGAAAATCATTTGTTTACATCAGATTTTCCTCTCTATGACTAAACACACATTGCACATAAACATGTTAATCGCTCCTGCCGACATATTTTAGTTTCTGGATGATAATCACACATGCTCCAAAATCTTAGTAAAGAGACAGTAAAATTACCAGAGAGAGAGTGGGGGAGAGAGACAGAACCAGCCAGCAATTTATCCGGAAATGCAATCTTAAGTGCATTTAAAACAGCCAAAAATTGAGTATATTCAGTCAACTTGTCTTCCCATTCCGGCAAACAATTAAAATGGTATCACATTAATTTCTCTTTTATCACATTAATGCGGTTAAAAAATGTTTGCATTTTATGACTCCTCAGAGTATGAAACTGTTCATACTCCAGTTAAGTCCATTCACGGCTGACTTATTTAGAAAGATTGAAAGAGATGTACGTTGTCTACTTGACACCAAAGTGTACTGCAAAAATGGGTGCTAGACAAGCCATTGACTAATTTTTTCTCCGTCCAGAAAAATTGTGTCAATGGGAAAGACGTGAGGACTTAATAGTTTGTGTATATTTATCAGAATACCTGCATGTAGGAGAAAGGCTTGGTTAATTGTAGTTCTCAAATTGATGAACATGCAATGAAATTACTAAGGGGAAAAGTGGAGTTGCTTGAAGCCAGCAGCGACAGAGAACAACCGTGTACGCAGAGTCTTTGACACAACGGTTGGAAAACGAGGAATCCAAAATCTTTATCTCAAACATACATAAACCTGGAAGTGCCCTCTAGCAGAATATGTTTCTCAAGCCGGCGAACGATGAATTTGGATGGTTAACAGCAGCGATGAAAAGGATGATTACTGAATCTCAAGTTTTTAACAAATTCTCAGCTAAAATAGCATTTGCCAATTGTTTCTGAAACATCTGGAGATCAACAAACAGATCATCAATTCATCCGCAAATGAAAAGCAATCTGAGTTGGATGAACCCTAACACTGTTCATACTCCACATCGTAAATCTGGAGTATCGACGGAGCTGCGATTAAACTCCATTAAACCCGAAACTATAACCTTCCAAACGCAGCTAATTAACATTCCCCTCCATTAGCTAGTCTTTACAACACAAGGCTAACAAGCTTTTTGCTCCAAAAAAAAGAAAACATACCGGGCTTACGAGCTGAAGAGTTGAAGAGGAGAGCGCAAAGCCTGCCAAGCTGAAGTCACGCAAGGAGGAACGAGCTAGGATGCGTTCTCACTAAGCTTCTTCGTCGAGCTTGAGCGGACAGATTTAGTAGGAAATTTAGCAAAAGAGGAGCATTTTGCGGTGGGCAGAATCCGTCGGCTAGAAGGTGGAATGTGTCGGTGTTCTCTGTCGGGTGTGATTTTGGGAAAGTGGCTTTGGAAAGTGGTCGTTTGCAAACATTAGCCGAAAAACAGATTGGAGGGGTCTTTTGCCCAAACGACGTAGTTTCCTCCTTCTGTAACTGTTGCTATAATTGTTGGCGGCTCACAACACTTACTGTTATTCAAACACAAAAACAATTTTATGAAAAAATGCTAATCCAAACGCAGCCAATCTCTTTTAAAGGATGGATCTTAACAAATTCTTGTTATACATTAATTGTTACTAGAAATAAAAATTAAATATTTAATATAAATATTTTATTTATATTTTCTCTCTTTCTTCATTTTCTTTTCTTCTTTATGCTTATTAACAATTTATGTGATACTTCAACTATAGTTATTCTTCTGTAGAATATTTAACTATTTTAAATTATTATAAGAAACTAAAAAGTGTAAATCTATTAATATTATTTTATGTAGTTTCTAATTTTTTAATGAATAGTGCATCATAAACATCTTATTAACAATTAATGCATACTAGGGCATTATTATCATTTTATCAGCAATTAATGCACGACAAGAAATTGTTAAACAACAATAGAAACAACTTAAATTATTTTTACAAAATGCATGATTTCTTATTTTCTATAATAATTTACGATATTTAAATACTTTACATAACTAAATAATGATAAATATATTTATGTATCAAAAAAATTTATTTAAAAAAATAGTATATGTTAAACCACGAAAAAAATTTCTTTAGTACAGTATTCTCAAAATTTGTACATCACAGTTGATATAGAGGAGTGAAAAGAGAACTATACGTAATAGAAAAAAAGATAAAAAAGAAAGAGAAGGGAAAAGAGATTTAACAAGAGTAAATAGTGAATTTGGTCACTATACTATTTAAAATGGTACATTTTGGTTACCGAACTTTTTTTTGGCAAGAAGGTCACTCAATTCCTTAAAACAAATCTTTTGGATCATATGTCCAATTTAGTTGGTAAACCAACTAGAAAGAAGCAAACTTGACTTCCTATTGTAAGTTTTCAGTGGCAAAAATGTCTTAAATTGTAGGTCATTTCCAATTGATTTAGCGGAGAGTAACCCAAATGGTCCATTTAAAGGAGTTGTGTGACTTTTTTAGTGAAAAAAATTCGGTAACCAAACCATGCCATTTTAGTTAGTTCAATGGACATTCTTGCCATTTACTCATCTTACAATGGCTAATAATAAAGGCATCATTGTCTTTTTGCTAGACACATACATTTGATTAGTACTTAGTAGGGGGCAATTTGTAGGTTTTTTTTTAATACATGGGCTAATTTACTGCTTGATGCTAATTACAAGGGGCAATACATGACTAAGCCTTAAAAGTTACCATAGTGGTGGGATTAATAAGAACTGAATTTATATTTAGTGAGATTTGAACCCAAAAACTCTAATTTTTGAACCAATCTCATAGGGAAAAATAATTATTTTGGTCTCTTATTTTTCAAGTTTTGACCAATTTGGTTCTTTATGTATTACTATCTACCAATACTTTACAAAATGAAAGCAATGTAATAGAAAATTGAAAAAACGTTAAGGGATTTGGTAGTGTGCACGTCATGTGCACCATTGAAAATGACCATTATGGTCCCTTACCAAATTAAACCGCCTACTAATTTGGTCGATTACACATCACCATCTAACAAATTAAACCATTATTTCCTTAAAGCAAAACCAATAAAAGAATTTCAATGAAAAATTAGGCAACCCTAATGGTGGTGTTGCTATGCACAGTACATATACCATTGAAACAAAATGGAGCATGTTATAAAGAAAATTATCTACAAACCCCAGTCACAATTCCATCAATTTCTATCCCAAGGAATTTATTTTTTTTTTGTGTATTCTGCTCCTTTTTGTTTTAACTCATTAGTGTTCACCAATTTTCTATTAAAGGTCCTACATTGACTTTATTTTGTAAATATAAGGGTTTAAATTGGTACATAGTGAAACATAAAAAACTAAATTGGATGCGACCACAAAGATAAAGGGAACAATTTTTTTTTTTAATTTTGATACGATTTTCTAATTTTCCGTTACAAATCCTATATTGGATTTGTTTCATACAGATAACGGACTAAATAATAATACATAAAGGATCAAATTTGCCTAGATCCTAGAGATAAGAAACTAAATCTTACTTAATCCGATACTTGTGAAAGTCAGTGTTTTGTCAGGTTATTGGAAGTGTTATACATACAAGCAAGTTCCGTGTATGCATCGATAACAAACTCGTACCAAAAAAAAAAAAACTAACAAACGTTGTTTCTTTTTTTTTTTTTTTTGTCGATACGATAGACTTACAAACGCTGTTTCAGACAAGGCCATTTTGATGGGACTATAAGGCTATACAGCAGCTAGTCTAGCTAACTATATCAATTCCTTGTCCTTAGTCTTAGCGTTCCATATGCCCTAAATAGCAGCCTATAACTATAAGACAGGGCAAAAAACTGGTTAGAATCCTCTCGATTAAATTTCTCTATATTTATTTATATATGAAATACTATAATTTTGTAAAATCATTTGGTTATGTTATTATTTTAATGAATAGAGCAACATAATAAAAAAAATGACATTTATTTGAGAGTATCGTGACTTTCAATTTACATTTTAATAGTAAAAAAATTGGTAAAAATTAGAGAAAAAATTGGAATGATTAATCAAATGATAAAAAATTGGTGTATAGTTAACATAAGGGATGAACTATTTTATGAACAATATTGATATCCAAAACATATATAATTTTCCACTTAACTATATTGTGGTATGATGGAGAGAAATTCAATAAAGAAGCCTAGCCTGGCAAGAAGTTACCTTTATGGCTATGAGTAATCAGAGTAGTTAGGTTCCATAGAGTGGTATTTATTGCATGATTAATATTTTGGTGCCATCTCAAACCCTATGTCTTCATGTGCCCCATGGACTAAAAGTTGCCATTAATATTTCTTACCTCTCTTTGTTTATCAAGTGGATTAGTCAAGATTTCCCCTCAAACCAAGAGTTGCCATCAACAATTCTCACCTCTCTTGTTTACCAAGGCCATTAGTCAAAATTTCCCCTCAAACCAATTTAGTTCAAATTTTTTTGTTTATTTTCACCTCATCCAGACACAGTCATATATAGAATTTTTATAATGGATGTCCATACAAACTTGATAGTACTCAGTATATCTAAATTACATCTAATTTATTATATAAATATATATATATACCCACACATATTGCCCTTGCATGTAGATATTTTTCCAAATTAACTCACTTTCACAAATAATTAAAACGTGAGGTCTCTCTCAATTGAGCGCTAGTTAACCAAGTGTGTGTGTAACTTTTAAGCTATAAGCTACTTTTCTTTAACAAAATTGACACTAAAAGCGTGCCAACTGATACAAAACCAGCCGCTACGATGGCTCTAATAGGACGGGCCTTTAGGGGCACTGCCTGAAACTCCAAAACTAATGGAGTAAATTAAAGTCCTATAAATTATAATTGCTACAAGGACAAATGGAAAGGAGTACATAATAATAATAATAAGTTTTAAGCCTATTTAGTGATGTACTTTAAAAGGAGAAAAGATAGCAAAGACTTGCTAATTGAGATTCTTTCACAGGGCCTAGATTTCTAGCCAACTTATATAAATTTTCTGCTGATTGGACTAACTTGCTAGTATATTCTTTCTGATCTTTGAACACATTATAATGCTGCCTCTGACGTGCCTGCAACAATTTCTCTTGTAAAGTTCAATGTAGTTCCATCACAAACAGAAACAGGTCTTGGAAAGCTCATATTTTCTGGCTTTTGCCAACAACTAATATTAATTTTCTGAGGATTTTCTCCACTTTTTAGTTTCATTCATTGAGAATTTTCTCCAATTCTTTTTTGCTTTTATCAAGTGTAAACCATACAAAACAATTTACCAACACCCAGTAAGATATACTAATATGGTATCTACTGAAGAAGGTTCCATTTTAGAAGAGAACCAAATAAACTTCGTCTTTCATACTGTATTATTATTAATTTGAGACCTCATCATAGTATTAAGAATCATAAAAACTGAAAGCAAGAACTCATCATACTACTAAGAATCGTAAAATCTGAAAGCTGGTGAAGAAAGCTGATTAATCTTCAAATTAATCGAGCATGTACGTAAAAGGTACATTAGGAAATCTAATTTTGTATACACAACAGATTATGCACAGAGCTAAACAGTTGTTAACCGAGGCAATTAAGGTCATTTCCAAATGGTAGCTTAGAATTTGAGAGAAAATGTAGAATCCAAAAAAAAAAAAAAAAGAGTCAAAGTATATGAAGTTAATCCAGGACTTCTCCATATATATCATACCTCAAAATTTTATCATGTCTGCCGCATACTAACAATTCAAAGCTATCTTCTTGAATAGGTGATGCTGATGCAGCATATTCCTTCTCATGATATTATTTATCTTTAGCAAAATAAGTGAGAGATTGAATGAATTGATAGAATGCTGGAATTCAACCAAAAAAAAAAAAAAACAGCATCATTGCATGCCCCAATCACCATATAGAATAAGATTTTAAGGCTAGCTCTTGCTCCAGATTTTGCTGTTTGCTTTATCACTTTAGTTCTCAGACTGTTTTTTACTTTTTTTGGTTTTTAAATGCTTTGTTTATTGTCACCATTCTATATTTTTATTTTAAAATGTCATGAAAGCTAATTAATGCAAATATAAATTTTCCTCAAATCAACCTATCTTTCTTTAATTTCAAAGTCCTACTACATGAGTTATACTATACTTTCAAATGTACATGCAGTTATATTCATAGTGTGTATTTAAAATTTTAACGCTGTTTATATTCATTGGAAACTATTTTGTCCAGTCCTCTTTTTATGACAAAAATAACAGAGAAGGAAGAGTTCACGCTCTTATGATTTAGTTAAATCGATTGTTGAGAAATCTACTATATAATATGAAGAGCTGCATGAAATTACCGTGAAGTATTTGATTCAATCAATTCTAATGGCTTAGCATTTACAGTAAATGCAAAAAAAAAAATCACAGCAGAAAGAGGATAATTTTACTCATTTAATCACGATCTTTACATAAAAGGATACCATAATTGACATTGATAAGAATAGTAAGTACATTATATATTCCATGATTCTAAAAATAAAATATTCAGAAAAGCGTATTTTTGTCCGTCATGTATATAGATACTCGTGATTCTGAAAAAGTTGAAGAATCCTTTCAACAATCTTTCCTATGCTGCACCAACAAAGATAAGAATAAAATCACAAGGTATTCTTGGGTATTAGGAAGGATTTACCAATAAGTCGGAGCAAGACATCACTACTCTGTCACACCAGTTGATCTAGGAGATTACCCATATAATTCAGAGTTTCTAACGCAACCAAAGCTTCCAATTCTAAATAAAAATCCAAGTTCAATGAGACCCGAATTCAAGATGGGAATTGACAAGTCAAATCTTGAAAAGAGCATATTTCAGCAATAAAGCATCAGTCCTTTAAGAAAAATTCTTTGAATAAACAAAGCATTAGAGTATGATGGTACATTCATGTATCAAAACAAATCAACTATATGGATGATAAAAGGAATAAATCGCTCCCCTAATAAATATACAAAAAATACACCCTGTACTCGTGCAATAATAACGTAGCTGAGGACAATGCCCTTTTGATGTATATGTGTTGCTGGTTTTGTAGATTGGTCCCGTGTTAGTGTTCTAGTTTAGTGCCAATTTAGGACGAATAAGAAGGTAGTCGCCTATATGATAAACCTACTCTTACTCTATACTATGGGGCGAGGGTGACCCAACAGGGTCTAAGAGGAAATTCGAGAGGACTGAACCACTACCGATTTAGATAGGTGCCTACGAATCTACTAGCGAAACATTTCAAAAAGTCCTGGATTTTTAGAATGCAAGTCAAAGGATTCAATCCCTTGATTTACACCCAAGTAGAGCCTTAAAACTCTCTTGGTGGCCAACTACTCTAAAAGTAGTAGGTTAGACCGAATTAGAATGTGACTTCACTTATATTGTGTTCAATTAGGAGTTTAGGTATATTATCCATTACAAAAGAAAAAAGGAACAAACATGATTATATTATACATTAATAGATGAATAGTTAATAGAAAGATATCATCGATGCTTGGTCACTAGACTCTATTCGCGACTCCGCATTCTGCTGCCTCAATTGATAGCCGTTCCTTACCCTACCACAATAACCTCCTCCTGAAATTTCTCCCTTCTTCTCAATTAAACCAATGATGAAGAAATAATTGGTATGCATGTCTCTGCAGCTGAATGAAAACAGTACAGAACACAGTACAATTTTATCTGTTTTATCTGCTTTATTGAATGAAATAATAGGAAATGCCATGAATAGCAGAATGAATTAATAACTGAAAGCTATTCTTTCCGGTAAAAGAGAAACATACAAAAAAAATAGGAGAAAATGAACCTATACAGAAATATTTAGTACGTGAAAATGGTACACCATGCTTATCTATTTTATTATCATCTTGATCTCTGGACGCCAACCCAACGAGCATAATCGACCCACCTGTCAAGAAAGAGATGAATACTTGAAAAGATAAGGAAATTATATCTATTGAATTGAGATGACACAAGGATCCTCACATCAAAGAGCCTAAAAAGGTGTTGCCAGTTCGCACAACAAAGCATGTTGCACTAAGAGCAAGCTTGCGGTTGTGTAGCAAAGGTTCCAATATTCGTTGCTCGATAATCCCAGCAAGTATTTGGTACCTATCATATTAACAAATTATCATAAGCAACAAAGCAGATGAGCTACAACATCCTACAAAGTTGTTCAGGAATTGAATGCTTTATCAGATTAGGAGAGTCATCTCCTGGACTTTCAGAGGATGTATCACATTGCCTTCACCCACAAATGGCCTTATTTTTCGTTATTCTTTTAATAAGCTTCCTTTTGCAGTTATGTAGTGGAGAATATAAAGTGAGAGAAGGCGAAAATGGATGGGCCTATTTTAAAGCTAGTGATATGACAATTACCAAGATTGCATGCAGTCTTTGCAGAAGTTATGAGATTGCATCAACTCTTAAGGGTCATACCAGATTGAGTAGATTCTGAAGTACCACAGCGTTAGAATGATTAAATGGCACTTTGAAGGTGTTCACTGTGTATATCTTGTAATCGTACATTCTAAAACTACCTAGTAGCCTATTCATGTGGGGATTTTCGAGCCTAAAGCAGCTTGCGGCATCTTAACAGTCGACTCTTGTAATGAAATGATAAGTAGTCTGGGTAATTACTATATCTAACTCCATCTGTTCCCGGGTTGGGTTAGGGAACCAAGAGGAGCATCAATACCAAGCTCCAGCACTGCATATTTAGATGCATGTCTGACCGCTGAATGTACTTGATGACATTTGTAGAGAGAAGCACCTTAGAATATACCTAGTGACTAAACTTGTTGGAAATCATGAGTGAAAATCACACAACAGGGAGGGCTTAACACAACCTCAAAGTATTGAAGATAAGTGAAAAGCAGAGGATCCCCAGTCATGACAGGGTAAATTCAGTTTTAATGGCTAAAAGGCAAGTTTAGAACCATGTATTAGATGGAAGCAGTAAACTGATGTACCTAAGGTTGCTAGAAACAGCCATATAGACGCCATACGCAGTGCAGGTTGACAAAATTGGCAGGTCCTCGGCTTCAGCAGCAAAGTTTTTATCAACAGCCTTTCGTGCATTTATTAGTAAGTTTGTGATGCCTGTACCAATCTGAGAACAAGATGAAATCAACAAACACGGTATTGACAATTTGCTACAAGAAACCTTCATAAGCCTAAAGAAACACGGGACCAACATGGTATGCTACAAGAATACATACACATGCATGTAAAACTGAGCACAAACACTAATAACTAAGCAGTTGCCAGTGATTCTGAACAGAAACATTAAGAGACACTTCATCAAAGAACTCCAGTAAAATTAGTTTCTCTTTTAAAGTCTCAATAACATGGAAGTATTGCAATTAAAAGCAGGAGCTGCAGAGCAAAATGGATTTTATCCTATACGATGGATGATGGCAGTATAATGCAGCAGGTATAGGAAAAAGAATTCTTTAATTTTACCTTGTTGATCATACCTAATTGAGTAAGCCTAAAAGATATATGAACAGCAAAATTAATCAACCCTCTCAAAAATGTCACAGAACAAAGACTTGGGCCATATTTCATCTCTATTATACTCTTGAGTAATTGAAGTAGGGATATCTTGTCCAGATGAACATAATTTTGCTATTATTCCCATTCTTTCACTGCAGGCATATTCCTAAGTACAAACCGCAACTTTTCCAAATCCTCTTGCTATACCAGAATGAGTAAACTGACATTCAGCAAGCTAGCACCTCAAATGCCCTTTATGTTGCTCATTTGAGCCCTCACCAGATACTTTGCATTACACAGTGGCACCAAGCAGAAGTATGCTTGTCCATACTGATTGACACCAATATTCAAGTGTGCGTAACATGCCTATGTAGGAGGTGCACTAAACCCATGATCAGTAGTTGAAGTTGCAATTTTAGTATACCACAGTAGCATCTTGGATACTGTAGAATTCCAAATTATACATGAGCAGATGTGTTGCTGAGACATTCAATGTTGTCTCCCAATATGTATATTGTACATATTCCCCAACTTGAGAAGTAACAATCAAATCAACCCGAGGACGCCAACAAATTTTCAATATTGGGCTTTTCTTCTAGTCCAGCAAATGGAACATCAGAAGAAACATCTAACTCCAACTATGGTACATGTCAACTTAACTTACCAGAGATGCACTGGTCCCAACACCGAAAAGCTCGGCTCCATTTCTCTGCAGGGTAGTCATGAGTAATGTTACTTTGATTTGAATTATTTTCTTAGAAGCCAGGCCTAGAGAGTCATGCATTATGCATTAGAAAATATACCACTATGGCACCAAATCTTTGTAATAATGTATAGGATGTGCCAGCCAAGGCAACCTGCAGACAGAAGACATATGTAACAATAGTAACTATAACAATGACATTGCATCAACATTAATAAGACTAATAATAATAATATTTGTAACATTAATTACAAGGGGAGAAAACAAACATGATAATTGAAGTTAAAATGCATAATTTGAAAGCTTAGCAGCAAAAGTGTCATTTATTGAACTCATCACCTGAAAAGCATTATCGGGACAGCCGTAGAAGAACTTTTTGATACGTCCAGCACTAACTGCAAGAGGTGGTCGCAGAGAAACAGTAGGAGCAGGAAGCCAGACTAGCATGAAATCTGCAACAAGGGCCATTACCTAAATAATCATCATAACAAAGTCAGGAATTTCAAGAAGAGAATGTTCTTATTTCTGCCAGACAACAGAGAGCAAGGCAGGGAAGTAACAAAAGGGTTTCAGACAAAGGAATATTGCTACATTTAAATTACCAGGGCCACAATCTAAACCTTTCACATAAACATGAAATTCCATCTAAATCAATAAGCAAACAACATTCATGAACATCACCATTTTGACCCTCTATATGTTTGTTGGTTGTCAAACCTTCAAATAAGACAATCTGGGTTAATCCAGCTTTCTCAACATTTCAATTCAGAAACTTCACCACGTGCTGAACCTATTCAATTGCTCACCATTGCCAACAACGTCAAACTCATAGGGAAGATTGGGATAAGCCCAGCAACTCAATAATATGTGTCCTAACAGTAGGACAGTGAAGATTATTTTGCAAAATGACTACAATGAAATGTTTATTCCAATTAGGCTTCTAGTGAAGCATCAGTGAAGAATAAAAGACAGGTCTTAACTATTTGCTTATGCATCCAATAGATTACTTTCTAGAACTGAGAACAATTTAAAGATATGTACATTTACCTCTCATATTTTGCTCTCATCTGATTGAAAATCTCTTCACACAAATATTTCAAGCTTAATTTTCCAGTTCTTGGAAAGTTATGATCCTCGACAAAGGTTAATTTAAAAGAACAACTTGAAGAAGTTAACAGACAAAATTTCACTTACAATGGAGTGAGCAACAAAAGTTTTCTTTCAATAGTAAAAGCAAGCTAAAAAGTTTTTTAGAAACCATCTTTACTATGATAAAAGTCCTAATAGAAAAGAAGCAGAGAAAGCTTTAGATAGGTTCCTAGCAATCCTTATGCAGTTATTGATCCCTAGTCCACTTTGAAGTTCATTAGCCATGTAATATGCATGTTTTGTTCCTCTTTTCAGACATATTCTGCAGTTCTCAGAAAGTGAAGTTTCAAGCATTTGTATGCTGAAAGTTATGTTAAGTAAGAAACCAAAAGCTTTTATAGTTCAAGTCTAATAAAATCTTCCATATACTTATGTATACAGTTCAATATGGATGTCAGTCAACTCAAAGTGTATCTACAGAATTATAGCAGTTCTTAACATACCCATGCCTTTCTTTTCATAATTCTCGATATTCTATTTTTTCTTAATCATATGATGCCAAACCATTTTGCTTTTCTCATATCGTTTTCAAAATCCTTCTCATTGGAATAGCATCAAATTACTCTAAAATGAATAAGCAAAGAATGAATTTCCGCACTTGGTGCAGTCAATTTTCATAGAGTATTTTTTTTCAAATTGTACCATGGTAAAGCTCCACTACAACACTGATTTTCAACTGTAAGCCAATTATCAGATTACAACACAGGAACTACAAGGCATCAATTGTCTATTCTCAAATCACATCGTTGCTAAAGGAAATAAGAGAGGAATAATTCATCATAAGATGCCAATTCAATTTATAGAGTATCTTTTTCCATTTCTAATGTTACTTTACCACTTCAAAATTGAACCAAGTGGTAGAATTCATATCCAGGAGGAATATCAATAAGGTTATGCCCTAAACTAATTATGCCGAGCTGGTGAACATATAGGTTAGAGATGAGAATCTAGAAGAGATAAACATACCACGTCAGCAAAGACAAAATCTAGCTCCTTGCTAAACTTCTCTCTGCGTTTTTTCAACTCTGCAGCAGTCTAGAAGTGCAAACTATAGAAATCAATCTCTACATATGCATAATAACTGCTTTTCGAAGCATCAATGAAAAAAGAAGGGGAAAAAAGGCAGAAAAAGATACATAATTCAGATTTCACGTAGTGACAAGCCACGTAATAAAGATAGAATGAGTGATTTATCCAAAATGAGAATTAACTGGCCATTTGAGTTACAAAGCACATTCTTATTTATCAAAACTGATGAAAGGAGATCAAAATGACAAAGACTAAACGTGGATGGGGGCCAAAAGCATAATTCTTTTGACATGGTTGACATGCATAAGAGCCTTCATTGCTGAAGAAAACTCCACCTAATTTCAAAAGTACCCGAATGCCACCAATAACAATCTTGGGCTGCTCTACGGGTTACTTATTGCATTTTAGTTAGATGTCTCAGGCTATTTCAAAAAATTACGATGGAACTTCAACGCATTATCTTCCAAACCAGTTAATCCATTTAGATGACATAAAATCTCGTAAACATACCAGAAATTAACCTCTAAGTTTATGTAAACAATCACCAAACTGAACTTAATCAAATATAAATTCTGGTAAAAGCATTTCTAAATCAACATCTCCCTCTCCTCCAAAAACAGGTAATAAACAAGCACTTGCTCTGTCCTCAGCGGTTCAATATAACCATTCTACTACAACAAAAGGTACCACAAACTATTACCTTGGCTCAACAGTAAAGATGGCATTCAGGAAATGAAAAATTAATGAAAAGCGCGCTTGAATAGGTGATTCACATAGAGGGAACAATTATTAGACTATCGATCAGAGAGGGCATTGTACTGATTTTTGTTGATTAACATACTACTAAATTTGTTCCTTATGAACTAAACATCCAATCGAGCCCTTTTCACAAATAAGTTTACCTCTCAAATTTTGTTGACAACAATTGTAAAGATAGCAAGAAAAAGAAGTAAAACACAAGATTGAATCAGAAATAAGCTAAACCTTGGTGAATATCCCAACACCACATTCAATGCCAACTTTTGTCAAGAAAAGATCATCAGCTAGTAACCTTTCCTTGAACCCTCCAAAGTTAAGCAACCACCGGAGCACCGGCGACTCCTCCAACTCAAAATACGTCGAAACAATAGAGCCCGGAATCCTCCCAGCTTCTATAGCAGCAGCCAAGTCCCTAGGAATGCTATCCAATGATCTCCCCACCTCAGCCAACGCCATCAAGGCTTCGACCTTGTTCTTTGCTCCTGCATCTCCACTGTCTTCCCCTCCTCCTCCTCCACTACCTCCACTACCTCCACCACCACCACCTCCACCTGCACCTGCGCCACCAATGTCACCGGCGTCACCACTGCTGTTGCCGGTGTCTGTGCTCTGGTAATCTTTAAGGGTGCAGAAGAAGAGGGAAGGACGGGATTTTAGTGGGGTGCAGAAGGAAGTTAGTTTAATTGAGGAAAATGGTGCGGAGGAGGTTGTGGTGGTTTTATGAGTTAGTGAGGTGACAGTGAGGTGAGTATTTCGGTGGTTATGGTGGCTGTGGAATGAGGAGAGGGAGAGGAGAGAGCTGTAGGTGAGGTTGGAGAAGCTGGTGGTGGCGGTTACCATGGTGGTTATCTGGTTGTCGCCTTGCTCTTTCTTCCTCTCTTTGACGAGAGGGACGGAGAGACTGAAATGAGTGTGTGAGTGTGTGTTGACGTGTCGGGTGGGGGTTTTGGTTGTTTGGTCGTGGGGAAGAGAGGACTGCATGTCAACTGTAAGCTCTGTGGACTGTGATAATACAGTTGATGTTTGACTTTGACAATTTTATTTTACTTTATGCTTTCTTTTTTTTTTTTGGCTTTTTATCTTTGGGATGCCATTTTGGCAAACGGATTTACAAATTGGTTCTTAGGAACAAATAGCGGACCGAGTGAACCTGTGGCTCTTTTCCAGTGGTTCGGGATTGGATGCCTACCTCTGCCAAGATTGCATATTTTGTTTGTCTTTTTTTTATTTCGAAACTATATAAGTTTTTAGTTAATATTCAAAACCGTACAATATTTGAACAATCACTTAATCAGCTTTACATAAGTGTATCCCGACACTTAAGAAGTGATAAAAATTCTCTCCTCATCACTAGTTGCATATTTTAGTTGTTACAACCGTAAATTTTGTCACAACCACATAAGTAGCATACAGTGTTTTATTGCAACTTGATAAGTAGCAGGCAAGTGTAGTAGGATTGCAAATTTTATCACAACTTGATAAATAGCAAGCAGGTGTAGTACAGGAGCAGTAGGAGGCATCCCTTTGCAGCAGAATAGGATTTCCCCTTTAACAAAACCTCTCCTTGTAATAGAGTAAGATTTAAAAAAAATGGTTTTTTAAATTTAGGATAAATCAATTCACAATTTCACATACCAAATGAATCAAATGAATGGATCTCGAAAAATTAAAGAAAAAAGAAAGATAATTCACCATATTCTCTTGTTCCTTCCCCAAATGTTCTCTTGGGTCATTCTCTTTCACCAATGTTCTCTCACGATGCATTTTTAGATGATTATATAATATTTTTAATAGTTGTAGGAGATTTATGTATTAATTTACTTTTTGTAATTGTGGTGAACTTCATTTACATTTGCTCAAGTGATTTTGATTTGATTTCTTTAGTGATTTTGTTCAACTTTAAGACTTGGATCATGGATTGAAAAGAAGATTGGAAAAAGGAGAATTCAAGAGTTGGTTTTGTATAGATTGATTTGGCTTGATGCTAGTTTATTTCTCTGTAAGTATGTTTTTCTAATGCTTGGGAAAGGAGAGATTGCAACATCGTGGTTGTGATAGTGGCACTTGAAATAATAGTGGTTTAGTAGTAAAAAAATGGCATATGTCTAGCTTTGTTTCTTTTTTTTTTCAAAAAAAGAAAAGCCAAAAGAGAAAGGGGATAGTTTAGGATCTGCATTTAAAACTTATGCTAATTTTAACATTTTAGTGGACAAATAATGAAAGCAAAGGATTTAAAATGATATTTTTCAAATTTAGAAGATACTAAGTGACATTATTATAAACCTCAGGAAAGGTTCTAAAATTATGCTTGAAACTTAACAATGAAATGGATCTCAGATTCTTAAAGAAAGCAATGGAGTTTGAAGTCTAAAGTAATCATTCAAGAAATCCATTTTAAAGAGTACAAATTGGCATGATTAGAAAATGAAAAGATTAATCCACAGTCTTTTTGGAATTGGTTTGCATTCAAGAGTTATTATGAGGTAGAACACTCTATCTATCAAATGATTCCTTTGTATAGTAAGAAACTTCTTAATCTTTGAGAAAAGAAATACGAATTTTTTATTAAAGTAACTTTTTCATTTAAATTGTAGATTTGTGTTGTCTAGTAAATGAAGGTTATACCATTAGCAATGCGCTCTTCCCTTTATGTCATGGAGTTCCATCTCATCTTGAAGAATATGATATTTGAACAACCCTCTCACAATGAGAATAGATTTCAATCTTTCTCACCGCACTTTTCTAGCTACATATGGTGTTTTCAGAATATACTTTTGTGTGGTGGATAATGATATATTCTGAGGTTGTAAACTCTCTAAAGAGATATGGTGCCAGCGAGGTGCATCTTGCACTATTACGTCGTCGTGGGAGGAATAAATCCAAATATATGTTACATACAATATATCTTTCAAGAGCTACAATCTTGAACTCCAAGTCATGTCTTTTAAACAACAATTCCAAACGCATCAATAACAACAAGAAGTGAGAGGAGATTAAAAAATAGAGCTCGTTAATGAAACATGGATACAATTGTGCATGTAATATATGTAGATTACAACAAAGACGAAAACATAGATGATCTTTTTTATCCTTGTTGTTTTATTGTTTTGATTAATATAAAAATTTCAAATGTGCAACACTTCCTCTTAACTATAATTGCCTGCAAGAAATGTGATGCTCACATCAACTTGGATAGCCTACTCTCTCTCTCTCTCTCTCTCTCTCTCTCTCTCTCTTGCAAGAAATGTGTGCAATATAGATGATAACTGTTGTATAACATATTCTATTCTATACTGAGGTAAGGGAGAGAACCAGACGGATACACTACGCATCCGTCTAAATTTTTTAAGCAAAGCCACTTAATATGGTCATTGGTGGAAGGTAAGGTTTGAACTCTTAATCTTCCACCTCACCAAACTTTAATACTTTGGTGGTGATAGCCTACTTTCTCATCAGCTAGGATTGTGTCTATCAACATCAAGTGCAAACTCATACCCTAGGCAAGACTCTTTGCTCTATCAAAATGTAAATGAAGCATTTTATATACCAGATTCAAAGCTATTGTATTTTGGGCTTAAACTTCACTTGTAGTCCATTTTTCACCTAAAACTTAACGTGACTAGCTAGCATTTTTGGTACAAAAATAGAGTACAAAAGGGGGACGGAAAGAGGTTCTGCATGGTTGAGAGAGAGTAAATAAAGCTCTATTATATATGGTTCTCTTTTTACCTTAAAATGTATGTCATGTAATGCATTTATCGCTTCTCAAGCAAAATACATATATATATCTAAAATGGATTCTGGAACCAAACGAAAACAATTTAAATATGTGAAGGACTAAAGTATTTCATTTCAAGGCGAGAAACTAACGAAATACTAAGTGCAAAAGGTTAGAGAGGAGGCCAGCCATTTGCTTGAATGGAGTTTACCTCGATGGAGGTTGAGGTCACTCTTTTTTTTTTTTCAGCAACGATATATTGTATAACCTACTTTATCCTAATCTTGGGAAGGGGAAGCCTAAGGAGGCTTGTGTGTTAGAGGCTAGTGGGTATACAGACCCAATTAAACCAAGAAAGTACTATAGCACTACCCTTAGATTTTTTTGGTTGGAGGTAAGGTTTCAGCCCAAGGAGGGACTTGGTGGCCACTGAGCTTAGGTTGAGGTCACTCGTACAAATGGAAAATAATGAGTTTGCCCCCAGAAAGGCAATGTCATCTTGTTATTGTTTCTAACCTCTGACCTAGTGTAAGGTGAGCCTGTCTCTCAAACCATTAGCCCAAATTCCCAAAAACAATGGGGATATTAATTGCCCTTTTCTAGTTAAGAGCCTTCTAGCTAGCTATATTAAAGGCAAGCCCCCCATTAGGGTGTTAGCCAAACTCAAGTCTAAGAAAATAACTCTAGTGTTAAGTGAGCTAGGCTTTCTCTTGGTTGTCGACTCCTCCTCCACCTTATATGGACATTTGCACAAGGTTATTCCTTGAGCTACTAATCAAGAATTAAATTAAAAACATTTTAGACCATTCCCATGAGAGGTGAGGCAATCTCCTTGTTGGAGCACAAGCGAACCTAAGGGAGAGTGAGATTGCCTCTTGGATTTGCAAACCATGACTTTTTAATTGGAGGGATTTTCCATTCACGAGGATGAGCTTGATCTCTTAAAAGAACCAAGAAGAGGAAGGGAATATCCTGCACTAAAAAGAACAACAACACGAGAGGAAACATTAGTCAAATAAAGTCCTGACTAGGAGGGTAAGTGAATTCATAGAAAATGCAAGATTATAGATATGGACAATAAAACTGACGTATAAGTTTAGCCTGCGCCCATGAGGACTGTGGCAGCTTTGTAGGTGCTAACACCTTTCTAGGGAGGACGAGACCGCTCCTTCGTCTACTAACCTTGCTTCAAACAAAATATTTGACCATGCATTTAAGGGGATGACTTCGTATGTCTACCTTTCCATCTTTTTAGGGTTTTGCAGATTGAGCCACCCTTTCAAGCTTTTTGTCACTATTTCCATGACAAAGTTTGAAAATCATTCCTAAATTTAATATCGAATTTAACTTCACTATAAAAGCTGCTTATTAAATTGATCGGCAAATGGTTGCTCAAGGCCTAAGAGTTCGCTCAAGCTTTGCCTATAGCATAATCAGATTTGAGCACAATTAAAAGCCTTCTTTAGTAATCAATATATTTCAATTACAACTTGTCGGACTCAAGTATTGGGGACAAGCAGTTTTTTCAAAATCAGATCAGGCTGGCCGGTCGAATTGGTCAAAATAGATAAAAACTAGCCTTTGAATTGATTTTTTACTAACTATGTATTTTTATTTTTTATATATTAGTTTTATCTAAGTAATTTACTATCAAAATAATTATAAAATTTATAAAAATGTTGAATGGGGATTGAATCGGTCGAACCAATTAAACTGCAAAACTCGAACCTCATTTGATTCACTTATCAGTCCAACAAGTAAAGAGGTGCCATGTGTCTTAGAGCACAACATAATCACATTCTTAATTGCTCATAGTAAATGGTACTTAATAAAGCATTAAGTGTAAAGATGAAAGCAAAGGCTTCAATAAAAGATTAGGAAAATTTTGCAGCCACAGATTAAGGCAATTATGGTTTATAAAGAGAGATTCATAAAATATTTTGTGTGATAGCCAATATACACTAATACAAGGGAATTTTAATTTATTTAAATAATAAGAAAACTAAACAGGAAAAGGGAAATAAAAGTTAGGAAAACAGAATTTGACAAGGGAAATTACTAGAGAATTTGTCCAAGTCAATATTTACATGTACATGGTTTTGGTAGATGTAAGTTGAAAATAGAATGAATTCTGATGTTAAACATAAAATTAGTGGAGAAATTTAAAAAAAAACAAATGACCAAATGGACAACCAAAATAAACTAGTATGAAAAATATGCTAAAAAATAATAATACAATGATAGAAAGATGAAAGCTATCAAACTTTTAGAAGTATTAATAGATAATCAAGCGGAACAGTAGATAATGAGATGAATTATGCAAGAAACCTACACATTTTAGCTTTCTTGTTTCTTTTTTTTTTTTTTGACAAATCTTATCAAGAAACTTTTCAAAATACTTTGTGGGGTTTTGCATTGTCCAAGATGATGATGAATTGATGATAAATGAAACATAATTATATATGCAAAATTTTCTATGCAGTATCAGTGAAAGTATGTGCATAATTACTTAAATTTCTACCTTCATTGGTAATTCCAGATGTGCATATTTTTCATGTTCAACTTTGATTACCTCCAATGAAAAGGACTTTTACTCCAAGGTTTTTTTTTTCTTTTTTTGGGTAAGTATTTGTATTTTAAGGACATAAGACAATTGAAAGGATCGATCTACTATAAAATTCTAACATCATCATCCAACCCCTGAATAATGTATTTTTCATGAAAGGTCAGAATACTGATGCATACGCTGAGTAGATTTCCTTTAGATCGAAACATGCTGGTAGGGATGAGGATTACCATGTAAGCCAAGGAGCATTATAAGGTCAATTTATGTTGCTTCTTCAATGTTGGTCCTGTATCCAACAGGCTAGAACATGCTAAATGTAAGAACAGTCGATCGAAGCCAAGATTTAAATAGAATTAAATCTTGAAATCTTTTTTTGGTTTAAGTATTGACCCTTTGAATTTGTTCCTACTTATACCTATTTTCGAAAAGAAACAACAAGGGTCAAGGATAGCTGAGAGTCCAAACCCTTTTTTTTATATATATATATAATAACGGAATTTTATGCTTAATTCATATAATCAGAATTCCAAACCAAAAAGAAATGTTCATCCTTCTAAATATATGTGTGAATTTAGAATTTAGATGTTTAGAGGATATCCTTTAAAATTCTGTTAGGAAATGGATTGATCTGTTATATGATAATCAGATTTTGAAATTTAACATTGTTTGAGAGAAATTGATCCCAAGTTCCCAGATGCACTCTTTTTTTTTCTGCACTTGTCGAGCTCTCAATTGTCAGTAAAAAAGAGAAAGAAAAGATAATAAAATAGGATCCAGAAATTTCTGTGGACATCAAAGAAAGCACCCTATTGCACGTTATTGGCCTTGAAGTTCTACCAGAGAACCAGCAGCTTAGGGACCGACCAGTTGATCGCTTTCCAAATTCTTCATTGGATAGTCAATTGATGTTTCCCGGGGTTCTAAGGAGAAATTTCGCTTTGCCCTTTGTATATTAGAACAAAAAGAGAGGGTAAATTATTGCATATCATGTTGGCACATCAACTATTTTAAATGAATTGACTTTATATTTCCTATTTCTTGATTAGTTTATATTTTAGAGGGATTGCTCTTCGATCGAACTGTTGAAAACTTGTTACTATGCCTTTTAAGTATTTCTAATTGTTTCTTAGTGCGAGTTAGCTCTATTATTGACTGTATTTTGCTTGTTTATACAAAGCTGAATTGCTAATTTGATTAAAAAAAAAAAAAAACTAAGCCATCCATATGCGTCACTTCCTCTATTAGATTTGGGACTAAAAAACGCTATAGGTGATTTGCATGCATGAATGGACAGTTAGTGTTACACTTACCTCAAATATTTTAACAGCCTATACTTACTCCAAGAAATTTAGACTTTTCTTATCTTGTCAAATTAATGCAAGTCACGAAAAATTTACTTTTTATGACATGAAATTGATGAATGTAGTAATAAGCTGATTTCAAGTTATAAAATACATGATTTTAAGTCACAAATAATATAAATGACATTTATTTACATGTCACAATTGATCTTGCGACTTATAAATGAATGAATGTTTACATAGTTATAATTAATTTTTCAAGTCACAAGATCAATTGTGATTGTGTAAAAGGTGACTCTCATTTACAAGTTACAATTAATTTTGTGACTTGTAAATGAATACCATGTCTATTATTTGTAACTTGAAAACCATACTTTTTGTGACCATTCCCAATTTCATGTAATAAGGAATAAGGTATATGTGACTTGCAACTATTTGACAAGTCATAAAAAGCATAAATTTCTTATGGTGACTCTTTTTTTTTTAATAGGAACAACGCCTACGAAGTAGTTGTGTGAGTCACGCATGAATCTTTTTTTATTTAAAAATATATGTTTGGATGGGAGGTTATTCGGGATAATTTTTTTAAAAATAATATAATATTTTTTTATGTGATATATATAAGATAAAAAGGTAATTGAAAATATATTTACGATGCAAACAGATAAATTTATGTAAATAATTTGCTATTCAACCACATGTTAATCACTCTGCAAATTATTCACAAAATTGTCAAATCAAGCCTATGGTCCACTATGATTTAAACTTCTAGTTTTTTTTTCCAAACCTCTAGTTTTATTTATTTGGTTTTTTTTTCTTGGTAAGGATTTAATGTAGGTTATAGACTTGCAAATAGCACCATACAGAGAGTGTCACTTCATGAAGATATTGGATATCCTAATAATTCTTTCCACGCGTCGCAATTACCTCAAATAAATATCTCCTATCATGAGTACTTGAATTTCTTGACTAATAAATTTCCGTGGTTCCTAGCCCTTTAGTTTGTAGCCATACAAATTTGGCAAGAGACTTTTCTCCTCCATGCAAATTCCTATCAGTCGAGGCCAATGTGGAAAAAACCGATTGCGATATCCTGATGCTACAATTGCCAATTCCTATCTAGCAGCGGTATTGAAATTTTTTGACCCCCAAAACCATGCTTTTAACACTAATCTAAATGCTAAATAGTTTGAATTTAATGTGACTTAAATTAGATTGAACCTTATATTGCCTTTGCACTAACCAAAAAAGAGTTCTAATAGGGAATAAGAGCTGGCAAAAACATTTTCACCACAATAATACTTAAAACCGGCAAAAATAGGAGATTAATTAAGAGGGAATTAGAGCTTTAATCTTACATTTTCCACATACAATATTGATGTATCTAGGGCTTATAGAGGCTGCATATTCAAGTCTGCATGTAAAGATTTGTATTGCTTCTGTGGGAATTGGGATGACTTCATGCCCACAACTTTTGATCAAAATTTAAGTCTTGCTTTTTTTTTTTTGAATTAAAATTTCTGTCTTATTTAAATTTTTCTTTTTTTAGTTTATCTTATTACCCTTTGAAATAGTCATTCTTGATTAAAGTCCACATAATTTTGTCACGAATGTGTACTACCAATTCTTCTCAAAAATCGATTCATCACTGCCAAGAAAACCAAATTTCTCTTCAATATGTAAGTAGCAAAAAATTAGCAAAATGCTAATGTACGAGTATATGAACTTGTTATATCATTATAAGCAAAATGCTAAAAGAAAAAATGAATACATGTCTGAGCAACAACTTTGGTTTTCAATTTTTCATTTTAGTGCATTACATTTGTTTCAAAATTTTCAAAAAAAACCAAAAAATAAGAATGACAAATTTGCAGATAATCTTCCCATTTAAGAGTAATACTTAACAGCTTGAGGGAGTTTTCTGATTAAGTCATATTTCTCCCTAAAAGATATACAGCTAAAACCAAGTGAAACTTGGAAGGGGCAAATCGTCCCCATAAATTGGACATCGACCAATTTCATCCCTCATTTTTAAAAGAAAATGCTACTCTAAACGACATGTAACTTATACAACACACATAAATTAAAAGATGATCCATCTCCTCGATTTTTAGAAGTTGTCATACTTGTGTTTATTATTAGACATATCATTTTTTTGAAGTCACTTTTTTTTTAAGTCAAACTACATAACCTCTTATATTCTTTAGTCTGAGCGATTTGGCAAAATATAAGTTTTGGAGATGAACCAAATTCATCCTCCTATTATTATGGAAACTAATTTAGCCCTAATGCTCATAAGTTCAATCGCTTAATTGAAACTCTATTTCAAATATGATGCCATTCTCTTCGCTTGCTCAACGAGTCAGTCGGGAGCTTTTCCAAAATACATGTACTTAAGCAAAATATATGCATAAAGGACTACAATCATTACCTGTTTTATGGGCTTCTCATCTGAAATTGACAACATATGGGTTATGTTTTAGTTTTTCAAAAACTTGATGGACCAAATTGGATCGCACAAGCAATGATAGAGGACGAAAATGAAAACGACCCCTTCTTGAAACCCAGAAATTATATGTCAATAATTGATGGGAAAAAAATAAATAAAGTAAAACAAAACACTTATCATCAGTTGGATAGACATAAATAAGCCCCACAAAATATGCTCCCATTCTCTTAACCAGAAAAATCCATCCATTCTCGAAACCAAGAAAAGCCTCAGAAGAGTAGCTATGGCCTCCACTGCTACTCCCTCTCCTCTCACTTTATCCTCAGTTTTATCCCAGCAAGAACTCAACCCCATCATCAATTCTTCTTCTTCTTCATTAATTTCCTTCAAGCCTCAGCCACTTTTCTTTATTCCCACAAAAGCTCTTTCCCTCTTCCCTCTTGTTCTTCAGTGCAGAGAAAGAAAATCATCAGCAACATCATCTTCATTAGGCCACTGGGGGGTTTCCTCCGATGGGTCATTTTCAAAATCAGCTTTTGTGGCGGCTGCTGTGGCTGAAGTGGCTGAGGCTGTGGAAGAGCAGGTGGGAGAAGGTGAAGCTGGTAGTGGTGGTGGAGTAGCTGTTGCTGCCCCTCCTACAAAGCCGAAGAAAGGAAAAGCTGCACTGCCTCTTAAGAGGGATAGAGTATGTGTGTTGTGGTTTTGTCAGTTTTTCCCTTTTTGAAATGAATTTTTCCGGTTTATTTTTGTGATATCGGATATGCCTCTATTGTTTGCAATTTTGTGACAAAGGTCACTTTTTTAGGCGTATTTTGAGGTTACTTTTTGATACTATTTCTTGGGTTTACTTATTTGTTGGCATTTTTGTTCAGTGAAGTGAGTATTGGATATATAGTTAGCTTACTTTCATGGATTGGATTTAATGGATTGGATTTAACTGAGTTTTCCATGAGTTCGTGTCTCACGATAAATAGTTGGCTTAGTTTCATGGATTGGATTTAACTGAGTTTTCCATGAATTCGTGTCTCACTAGGCACTTGAATGCTTAAATCGTTTTACCTTTTTTTTAATCATATTTTCCTTTTTTGAAATGACTTTCGGGGCATACATTTGCTACATGGGATGTGGTTTTTGCTTGAATCTTTTATCTGTTGCCTCTGTTGTGTAGGATTTAGCGACAAAGATCATGCTTTTAGGTGTATTTGTGATTATCTTGATGATTTTTTCTTGCTTTAAATCCCTTATTTGGATTCTTGTTCCAGAAATATACTATCGTATTATTAATTGGTTAATTTTTATTAGAGTTTGAATTGAGTGTGAACTTGAATGTTTAAACCATAGTTATCTATTAGTATGTGAAGAAAGCAGCGGTCTTTAAGTGGATTGCTGTTGGCTTTTGTTTGGTTCCTTGTTAGGTATTAAATTCTGGCCACTGAAGGGAAGGGCAGTTGGTCTTACTTTCTGCTCGTTTTGAAAGAAATTACTGCATATCAGGAAACTCTATTGTGTTACCACTGGAAGAAGTACGCTTCATGTAATCTCATTTGTGTGGTCCTTTAAGACATAGATAGGCCGAACAAATATGTATCCCTTGATTGTAGATCTTGCTGAGAGAAGGACCTCTGGCAAACGGCTTGATACTGCTACTTTCTTTTAAAGCTTTGGAAGGCTTATTTGAGCAATGTTGTTTTAGAAGTCCCATTGAGCAGAACCATAGCAAGGTTATTAATAGGGGGAATATACAGCATTCTTTTTCCTTTTTTTTTTCTTTTTTGGTATGAGCCTTTGATTGGGACCTTAGCATTTTAGTTCTAATGTCATATCAAAACATCTCGATTTAGGATACCTTCATCTCTTTTGCATTTAAAGTGTTTTTCAAATCATATTACAAGTTCAATTTATGGGAATTAGTCTGAGGATTTGTCTGTCCTTTGATATGTAGGCATTTTGGTCTCTGACTTTCACTTTTTGGTTTTTTTTTTAATAAAAAATATACATTTATATTTCTGTTTCTGGCCACCACCTTCTTTCACTTGTATTCTCAAATCAATTTTAATTCTTTTTGTATTCAGATGAGATCGAAGAGATTCTTGGAAATACAGCAGTTGAGAGAAAACAAGAAAGAGTGTGATTTGAAAACAGCGATATCATTACTCAAGCAAACATCCCAGACAAAGTTTGTAGAAACTGCTGAAGCTCATTTCCGTCTTAATATTGACCCAAAGTATAATGATCAACAGCTGAGAGCAACTGTATGTTTTATTCTTTCTAATACCCCCTTAAATAAAAGGTGGTGCTAACTCATTGGCTCAAGATTTTAAGTAACTTGTCGAACTAATTCATCTCTGTATTTTAGGTGAATTTGCCCAAGGGGACAGGGCAGACGATTAAAGTTGCAGTTCTTACCCAAGGTACTTTCTATTTAATTACCAATTATTTGGGCTGAAAAGATAACGAGCCATTTTTTGTCAAGTTTTAAGTTTTAAAAGATACAACATCCAGGTTTTAAGGAAGAAGGTGGGTGAAGACTGTCAAATTACATTGTCTGGGTTTTGGAAAAGTAATATTTGCTTTGTGGCTGGGATGTGGAACTTCTCTATAATGAACCACAACAAATTATCATTGTTACAGGCTTGGTTGACAGCTTAAAATGGTCAAATCCCCTTGTTTAGGTTTCTGTACGTTTATAGTCAGCAAGAAAAGTAAAGATTGTTTGTGGCTCTTTAGATATACTATTTCCTTGTGGTCAATGATTAAGCCTTTGCTGATTTACCAGTTCCTTGACCACATTTTTCCATGTTGGTTTGGTCGATCATGATGTCCAGTTGGCATGTTAGAAAGCTATTGCAGTTTTTTTTTTTTTTTTTTTTTGTACTTCTGTAAGTAGAATAATTGGCTTCCGTAGACTCATTTTTTGGCTGCTGAATTTCTACAGGGGAAAAGTTCGATGAAGCAAAAAATGCAGGAGCTGACCTGGTTGGTGGAGAGGACCTGATAGAACAAATAAAAGGAGGATTCATGGATTTTGACAAATTAATTGCGACGCCAGATATGATGCCTAAGGTGTTGCTCTGTCTCTCTTATTATATATTCGATTAGATAGACTTATTCATGCTAATTAATTTTGGTTATCAATGTTATCTGTTCTCTTCAAAATTCTTAGAACATAAAAAGCTCAAGTGGCAGAGTTCCTTTAGTAGAAATATTTATCAATTCATATCCGTCTCCATTGTTTCCTACTTAACAGAGTCTATTAAGCATTAATATTTCTTTGTTACTCCATAAAATAACCTATTTGATTGTAGTATTCACGAACATAATATTTCTTTCTTATAGTATTCAAGAACGTAATTTTCCTTTTGCCATTAAAAGATGGATAGTTATTGTTCTGAGGCATATGGCATTATTCTGTGACCCTCATTGAGTGCCTCTATCTCTGTACTTATGTTTTGGGTTTTGCTTTCCATCTACTCATCATTAATTTAATGCTTAGTTCAATATATGTACTATTTCATGTTAGTGTACGCACCTTTATTATACAGTAGTATAAACGTTCACCATCTATGATTTTTGCTTTTTCTTTCCTCATCTTTCTTATCTAACCGTCATTACTCTTGTAGTTGAACTGAATAATTAATTCTTCATTTAGTTTTGGGTTGAGCTTCATGCATTATGTACCTTAGCATTTTTGCAAATTCCTGACTTTAAAATTACAGAGGCTATCTCTTCTCATTCTTGATTTAGTTTTAGGTTCAGTTTTTTATTTTTGTCAATGCATGTTGCTTGAGGATAAACTGCAAATTCCTGAGTTTCAAATTATAGAGGCTTTCTCCCTCTCTCCCTCTCCTTATTGCTGTATAGATCCTCAACCGTGTTTTGTTAGGTATATGATTTCTTGGTTTTGACTAGTGCATCTGTGAAGAGCTTTATGATGTACCCTGCTGGAATCTGCCAGATATAGGTTCTTTGCTGATTCATCTCCTGTGCTCCAGGTTGCCAGTGTGGGAAGAATCCTAGGGCCAAGGGGGCTAATGCCAAATCCAAAAGCTGGTACTGTAACTACAAACATACCTCAGGTAAGGTGTTGAGTTAGTTACGGTGCGATCTGGATGTTTGATTAAGAAATTGCATTGTTACTACCGTTTAAGTTTCAGAATCTACAATGACACCTATTTTGGACAAATCAGAGGTGAGGAAGAGGAATTAAGTCTGAATGCAGAAACCAAAATTCATGCACAATTTGTTTTGAAGGAGAGAGCTGCAGGACTTCTTTGATTATCTGTTGGTGATAATGCTCTAATTTTACTGGCGCCTTGATGAAAATCTCAGCTGAACAGTGTCTGTTATCCTATTGTAGGCAATTGAGGAATTCAAGAAGGGAAAAGTCGAATATCGAGCAGACAAAACTGGGATCGTTCACTTACCTTTTGGAAAAGTTGATTTTTCAGAGGAAGATCTTACTGAGAACTTCCTTGCTGCAGCGGTATTTTGTTCTTCTCTCTGTGATTACTTTTGTGCTGTGTCGTGGCTTCCTTATGCGAAATCTTACTTCGATGTCCCTTAAATAACACACATAAAAATGACAGAAATCGGTAGAAGCAAACAAGCCATCTGGTGCGAAGGGAGTATACTGGAAAAGTGCGCATATATGTTCATCAATGGGGCCTTCTATTCGGTTAAATATCAGGGAGATTCTGGATTACAAGCTTCCGTCGAAGGTATAAAGAACACACTACACCTGTAAATTGAACCTTCTAACATTCCATCGGCCCTTGGTTGCCTGCTAAGCTTCAGATTCTCTTAAATTCAGATAGGATAGAAGGTAGTGCGAAAAAAGCAAAGAAGATTCTGAGAGCCTTGTTGTTTTGCTAAAATTCTTGAAGGAGCTCTGCGCTTGTGTTGCGCCAGCAAATCTTGTTCTGCTTCCATGTTTAATAGGATCCACACAACCTGCCTTAATGTTGTACATTGACTTGAGATAACATTAGTCTTGCAGTTTTGGATGATTTAGAATTTAATTCATGAACTGCATGATACTTCAATCTCCTCTTTGATTCCCTGAAACTAACTCTTAATGATGGGGTAGAATACAAGAAAGGCCATAGTGGTTAAATTAATCTCCAGGAAAGCCCGTATCGTTAAAAAAACTTACATTTCGACCCCTTGTGGTTTGAACTTTTGTGAAAGTTGACAGAAACATATAATTTAACGGTGTGGACAAATGGTGAGCACGAAAAAACCTTCAAGAATTTCACAGAAAAGATCAGATAAAGAAAAAGTCGAAATTTTATCTGTTTTAAATGTTCTTTTTTTTTTTTGAGCACAACTGCAATCACAAAGTCCTCCGATGACCAGCAAACGTGAATGTTATAATTGTCCACTTAATCGACGCTATAATTAAAACCCTCGGTTTCTTTATTTTAACGATCACGGTCTGGAAAAGTGGTTTTGAACTGGTGAATGAACTGTGAAGTTTAATTGTGTTTCTTTAAGACGTGCCAACGCTGAAGGTGGCTGCTTTGAGATTCACATAGATGGCTAGAGCAAGAATTGAGATCGGATTCGGGGCCTCATAATTTGTGTTTCGTACAATTACGCACAAGTTAACCTCTGGTATAAATCAATAAGATTTTTTGTATAAATTGGATCCAATTTGATGTAAATTAGGTGCAGTTCAGCATATGTTGATCAAATCCCAAACTGAATTAGGGTTATCCTTCTTTCCTCCTCCTTTCTTCTTTCAATCTAGAAAAACTTTCCAACTAAAACTCCCTTTAACTCTTCCATGGAAGGGAGATCGGATTTTCCTGATCTTTCCTCGTGGGAGGAGCACTCTCTATAGTTTATTTTCATTTGTATGAATAAAATCTCTTTTAAAATTTTCTAGTAAGAGTTTTCTTCTCTACTAAATTTTTTAGTGAGAGTTTTATTCTCTCCTAGGGATTCCTAGCGAGAGTATTTGATAATTTTTCATTTTTCTTTTATTAAATCTGAGTTTTTTCAAATTTTGATTATTAGATCTGGAATTTTTTAGATCTATTCGGTAGATCTCACCATAATATCTAGACTTGAAACAGTTAATCAACAGATTTAGCGATTAGAAGCATGCATAGATGTCCGTGGACCTACAATTATTTTCTCCCATTTTTTAAATTTGGGGCTTTATAATGTAATTTTTATTGTTCTTTAGATCTGTAGTATCCTTTTTTTCAAATTTGTTCTTTGATATTTATGTATGTTTGATGATGTAATTTCTGCTATTAGTGTAGATTTTAATAAAATTATGATATTTTATCAAACAAAAAAAGTATATGTTGATCAAATCAGCTGCAGTTCAGTACATGTTGATTTGTTAATATTTAGTGTACATCAGGTACAATTTAGTATAAGTTGATTATTATCATTTAGTGTAAACTGAGAGCAATTTGGTGTAAATTGAGAATAAATTGTTAATTTGCACCAACTTGTACGAAATTGAACTTGTGAGACCCATCTCCAAATCTAAAGGGAATTTCTTAATCAGTTCACTGTGAAACATTTCGGCCCCCATTGGCCATATAGCCATACCAAACATCTTGAATTTCTTATTCAAATTTGTCATAATTTTTTTTTGGAACCGGGGAAGGTGGGATTTAAGATGCAAAAGGGGAATGAAGATTTGAATTCAAGACCTCTAAATCTTAAGAAATTTGTATTACTTGTCTGTTGGAAAAATCACATTTAAGTTTTTTTTTTTTTTACTTTATTGGTGAATCAAAAATTCAGGACATGTTTCAATTAAAAAAAATGAAGAAGATAAAGTTCATTGTAATATTGTGCCTCTTGAAGAAGATGGCCCGACAGCTTGGAAGATGGATAGATGTTGTAGGTTGTTGATGTAGGAGGCAGTGAGATTAGAATGGTGGATTATCTGATGATGAAGATGGAAGTTGGGTAGAGGGAGTGGAGTTTAATTTGGGAATTAAGGGTACAATGGGCATATCAGGTCATCTTTTCATATCACAAATTATTTGTTCAGCAGTAATACTTGCAATTCTTGCGCGTCAACCGCGAGGTCCTTCAAACAAAAACCAAAAAAAAAAGAAAAAAACGCAAGATGTTGGGACGTAGATTTTTAATTATGGGTGAAGCATTTTTTGTAGATCAGTTTAACCACAGAGGTATTATTGTAGTTATGCCTACCGCTACCAACTTTTCCATTGGAACAACAAACTCGCTTTTACTGGTGATAAAAGCCCTCAAAATTGCACAAGTATGTGCTAGGTTTCTGTTGTGATTCCTAATCGAATTGTACACTCTTGGAAAGAGGAAGCATCACATAGAGCATAAGTCCTCTTCTTTCCTTCCCGAGTGTAAAATCGAATTGGTACTCACAAATTTAAATAAAAAATAGATGCAATCTTCGATGTGTATATTGTCCATTAAGGGATTTTAATCTTCTTTTACCATAATTTCATATACTCAACACTCCTAGCAAATCCAAAACTACCATTGTTTGCGTCGCAGGAAGACCTCTTACAATATTGATGCTCTTTGATCTTGATTAAAGTTAAGCGACGTGAAAAGATATCGAATGATTTTTGAACAAAATACAAGTATGCTCTCACAACGCTTCAAATCATGAAAAATTTCACATTATTGAGTTATATAACTTGATAGTAAATGAGTATTAAAGCTACAAATCCACGCACCTGTTAAGTTCTCACTATAATTCTAGCACGAGTAAGGAACACGAACACAAATAATAAAGGAACAATTTTAGAAACCTCCTTTAATTTTTTTAATAATTACGCTTAGCATTCCTTAACTTTGAAAAATATTACTTGCACCCCTCACTTTTAACTTTTTGTAACATTGTCAACCATTTAGAAATATAGTATTTAAAAACTTATTTTTAGATAGAAAAAATGTTTTCATTTAAAAAAATACCCTTTATTGTCGTACTTTTAAAAGGATGTAATGAAAATTTAAAAATAAAGACAAATTGTGTCAATGTGTAATTTTGATGAATACAATATAAAAGTGGTAATTTTAACTTAAAAAATGGTTTTAAGCATATATGCAAAGTGTTTTTAAAACAAAAGAGATTATTCCTCTATTTTAAAGTATCTTGGTCAATTTGAGGAGTTTTTCCAATTGTTAAATTTCTTGGGCTATAAAACAAGAAATACCGAAAGACAAAAGGCTTTTTTTTTAATTCAAAAAGCGTTTGCAGATGGATTCAAGGATTTATGAACAGTAACATGTTTTTTATTTTTATTTTTTTTCCAAATCAATGGTTTGAAAACTTCAAAAAGATAAAATTCTTAACTATATATATTTAAAAACTTATTTTAGATGTTTTCAAGGTTCAAATATTATTTTCTTCATTGTAAAATTATCAAGTAACTTTAATGAGTTTTTCAAGTTATTTAGAATTTCAAATTTTAATTATAATTCTTGTGTAGACTAATGATACAAAAATGATTAATAGGTCTTCCAACTTTGTTAACACCTTGTAATTCATCATTAAAAATTTATGTTGGCCAAAATTTCAAGAGTTGAAGGGTTAACTAGATTTGTTATGAAGAAAAAATACTTCACAAGAAAAGGCAATATTGGAGTGAACGCATTCTTTCTCTATAAATGAGTTCTGTAATAATATAGTTTGAAATGGTTGACAATGTTACAAAAAGTTAAAAATAGGGGAAGCAAGTGATATTTTTCGAAGTTTAGGAATACTAAGTGAAATTAATAAAAGGCTAGAGAACCAACAAAGCTTTACGAAACCACGGAATAAAACAGAAGCAGCTTTGTCAATGCAGTATGCTCCTTGATCAAAAAAATGAAATTAAGTCGTATGTTACATCATCTCATCAGTGTTCAATATACAAAAATAATGCCATATCAACCACAGTGAACTGAAGCTTCTCAGCACTGACTTCCCCCAAGCAGGCCCACGATAGATCCCCAGTTTTCCCCACAGCTCCATACTAAACAGTCAAAAGAAAAGGGTAATAATTAGTAGATCAATAACTTCAATAGATAGTATACTACTGACTTTCTCAAAAGGTGGTAGTCGAACCTTTTGATGGCTGCTCAATCCAAGGGCCATTCATTATAGCCAGTACGGTGCATACCTCACTGTATTGAAGACCTTCCAGCAACTTTGGAGTAAGTAAGAAGCACCTGTAGGAAGTTGAGAGCAGCACACACTGATGACACAAGCGATGCAGTCTTCATTTTGGCATGAGAGAGGTACAAGTCCAAGATCTTTTCAAGCAGGTTCTAGTAGTTGATAAGTTTTGTTGATAAGACCAACACCAAATTAATGGTCTTCAACATATCCTTGATAAGTTAATAATAGTTGTGTTACATCCTTCAGGTTCTAGTAGATTGATTAACTACTGCCTACCTGCATCTACAGCTAGTTAAATATCTTTACTTCCCAAGCGTGCTCCAAGCCAGACATTCTGTATTTATGTAGTCTCAAGGTTTGACATCATTTTTGCTCATTCTTATATTGTGCACAAGCTATAGACACTTCTCAGAATCTCAAATATGGACAGCATATTAAGCCTAAACATAGCTCCCTAACGTTGTGTGGAATACATAGTCTAGATGTCTGACACAAATTATTTGCACAAGTACCCATTTATCAGCAACATCAATGACGCAAGATGAGCAGCCTCAAAAAAAAAAAAAAAAAAAAAAAAATAGTGTCTTTCTCATTATGAAAAAAAGCAGTTGTCCCATCAATATATCTGAAGCTTCAACAGGGAAAAAAAATGCAACATGATCGTGTTTGTATCAGCCTACAACCACCATGGATTTATACGAGAAGAAAAAGTTCAAATCTTGACAACTGAACTTAAAACCACGACAAAATATGTCAAAAGGCAAATTTCTGCTGTTAACTTTACAAACATGGTAGAAGAAACGAACATACTGTGGAGTATTTGGTTGACTAGCAGCTTTGACCAACTGCTGAAACATCTTTCTCTCATTGACAGGGTCCATACCTTACAGAGTAAAATAAAAAATTATGTTTGCTGCCCATGAAGATATTGAAAACAAAAAAACCTTTGAGGTGTTCGCCAACCTTGATTTATCTCATCAACAACCCTAAACGGACAATTTGTTAAGTCTTGCAGAGAAACAAGGTAGAGAATAGTTGAAACCGAGCGCTCCTTAAAAAAAAAAAAGAAAAAGAAAAAAAGAAGATACAACAAGAGTGAGCGCTGATAAAAAAAGGATACAAAAACAAATCAGCAGCAACAGAAACAACATCATGCATTTAAGATAGTTAATCTTCATACCCCGCCAGACTGATGATGGGCACTGAGAACCTGCAATTGTCCGGCTTGCCTGTGAATCAGATCCCATGACCAGATTAATAAGAAACAAACAAACAACAATTATTGGGAAAAATAGTTGCATAAAATTCATATTATCAGTATTCAAAAGAAAGACAGATTCCTCCTCTTTCCTTAACATGTTCTCTTAATAGTTGTGATACAGGTTCAAGGTGTAAGAGTTGCAGCCTTGCGATGATTAATACCACTTGCTTTATTCCATGTTCAGTATTATCTGTTGTATCGTCCAACTTATTTATCTAAACCCCTGGTTTTAGAGAAGATAATTTCCAAGTAGCCGCCTGATAGAAAATGGCAGTTTAAAATTTTGATCATCTTTCCAAAAGCCAAATCTTTAGGGAAAAGCTAGTTCTGTTGACTTTCCCAATTGAAGGGCCCAAGCCAGAATTTCTATATTTTTTCCTTTGTGGGCCAAACTTTTATCAATCAACACAAAGATTCACCTGTTTATCCAATATCATTAGAAATGCACCAAGCTACAAGGCAACCAAGGTAGGATTATATCTAGAACAACGAGAAAGATTTTCCAATATCTTCAGTCATGGAAACAGCATATCACATTGAGCTTGTAATGTTTATCTAAACCACCAATCCATGCAGGTAATGTGGTTGTGGAAGCATAAAAAGCAAAGGGGTTAACATGAATATCCTCCAAAGGAGAAACGTTACATGAACAACTGGACATGAATCTACAGTTCCTAAAACCGTAAGAAAACTCGCACAATTTGTAAAACCAACCAAAGATATATATTTTAATTGGAGAAAAGTCTTTTTTAACAAAAATCCTAAGTATGCCTATTTATAGGCTACAATAGGTTAAACTAAAATAGGAAACAGAAACACACTAAAACCCTAAGATGAAATAAAACATGCATCGGGCCGCGACGAAAGCCGGCACCGGACGTAGGGCTGGTCTAACACCCCATCTTTGCCAACACTATTACAACCAATAATAAAAATAACAAATATAACAAACAAATAAAAATACTAATAAAAGCTATGAAAACCATCCTAATTAAGAACCCTAAAATGGCTTCTTGGGCAGCTTTATGGTTACGAATGAGGGGTTCCTGAACCCAGGGGTCCCCTCATTCTGTATCAGTGGGTATCACACTCACATATACTCATTCATTTATTTTTTGCATTTACATATTTTGGTATAAAGTACAAGAAGATAGTAATTTAGTTTTAGACCAACGGTCAGATTTTATATTTAGTAGGCAGAATGACATGGTCAAATTTCTGGTTCATTCCTTAGTCATACTGATTCTTTTAGATTTGAGAAGTCTTTTACCTAAATAAACCGACAACAATTAATCATTCTAATTTTGGTCATTGAAAAGTTCATTCACTCAGAAATCAGTTATGGTTATTGACTGGATTGTATTAAACCATAGACACATTAACATGACGTATGTTTTTCAAAATCAATACAAATATGCAAAATTATTAATCGATATCGATCAAGGAGAACCCAATGCTAGTTACATCCGTATTGGCACCCTAATCTCAAACAAATTGCAGTGGGTGAAACGTCAGAACCATAGTTTGATTCCTTAAAGTTTCTTTAATCATGACAAAGTTACAATAGGCAAGCTGAGGCCAGCAGGGAAATAATCCCACTACCTTCACCATTCCCCATCCACTTTTGAGCAACTTTTGTAGCATTCCTATAGTCCATTACTTAACTAGGGACGGTACTTCACCTTTGGTATGGTGGTTCTTGGCCATCTTTAGAAGTTTTTTAGAACAGAGATGGATTTTATATACCAAAAGGAGCATATACATATACGTGTGACAGCAGAGTCATGTGGCCAGGAATTTTCTCAAGTGACCTGTGGCTGGTTTGAACCGTAGCAGCACTTGTTTAAGGGTCAAGAGCAAGGGAGAAAAAAGGGGAAGGAAGCAGAAAATTTTGTGTGAAAGAAAGAAAGAAAGAATAGTAGACAATAAAGAATTATTTCATATGCATTCCTATTTCAACTAAACACTACGGTTTGTGGCAAAACCCATTACCATTAACTAAGTTAATCACACTCATAACGATTGTGATTGAGGAAATTTAACCAAACAACTCCTCAGTCACATTAAGCCTCCTAAAAAGCACTGCTACCATCTAGTTCTGTGAGAATTATTGGTATTCCAAAAATATAAAACTTTAGCAAATCATTTTCATCAGGAATCTTACCCTAATTAATGTTTAGGAAACATTACTCCAAGGGGGAAGAGGGAAATAGTAAAAAAAACAGCACTCAATGTGCTCAAAGTAGCTCAACGTTCTACTAGTTCTTATTTCACAAAATAGGACCGATCAAACTAAAGACAATCCTCGTACAGCCAACAAGTAATCCATGTACAATTTGCAGTAAGTTGTCACACAATTTTCTGTCTTGGAGGCTTTCCCACATCTGGATGCTTGGCCTTATGTTGAAGCACATCATAAATTGACTTGTTTACTATGTTTTTCAATGACAAAATGAGAAGGAAACAGAAAAAAAGGATAAAAAAGAAAGAAAGAAAGATGTGCAACTACCACACCAGGTCATGAGATGTTTTTCATGAGCTGTCCACCTGCACCTCTTTCTTAAGTAAAGGTCCAATTGTCCTTTTATACACCAATTGGCTTCTAAAGCAATCCTTTTCTTCTAGACTTTCTTTGGTAAATCATACATCTCAAAGAGGTGCTAGTAACCCAGTATTGTCCTGTGTTCATTACCCATTTCCAGCATCTAGAACTTTCAATGGAAAATATTTCTTCTACCTGAACACATTTAAATGGAAAATTGTATCCTCTGTGTTCATTACCCATTTCCAGCATCTAGAATTTTCAATGGAAAATATTTCTTCTACCTGAACACATTTAAATGGAGAATTGTATCCTCCTATCTACTTGGAAAACTAGTTGCGGAAAGAACAAATGCTACTCAAAGTATGTATATCTGCTATGCAACTAATCAAACATTCACATACTCAAAAAAATGGAAAAAAAAAAAAGCTTTTTAAGACAGACAATGATTATAATCAAGAAACAAAATTACCTGAACTTCACTTTTATTAATATTCCGTACTGATCAAAGTCCATGCCGTGCTCATCTAAAGAAAAACACACATTAACAAAGGGAATAGCAGAAAAATCTAGGAAACTAATATTCAATAACTTCAAACCTCACCCAGTAAAACTTCACCAGCAACAGCCATTTCTTGAAAGTTATGACTGAAAGTCTGGTTTATTTGAAACACAAGGTTCCTCAATGTCGGAAGCCAACTTCCCTGCAGATACCACACAAAATTCAAACTTGACCAAGCAGCTTAACATGTTGCAAATAAAGAAATATGCAGTATAGAGCCTATGCATGACACCACATATTGAGTATGTTAAAAAGATTATATAAGAAACAAAAGGAAGACCATTGAACACAACCTTCAAAGAATTGATTTCATCAAGCAGCTTATTTAATTTGTTCTCATCTTCATCTAGTTTCCTTGTAAGATCATCTATCTGCAGAACTTGAACAAAATTAGACCATGCACATAAAGACGATAAAAACAAGTAATGAACAAGAACACATACTTTTGCTTGACGACTTTCATATTGTTCAAGAACATTTGGATTATGGAAAAGAATAGAGTTGGCTTGAGAAATGGTATCATGAATAGCAGCCTCCAAGTCCTCAACAGTGGCAGGCAACTGCAAGTTGTGTCAGCCAGTGAATACCATTAGTCCACTCCAAAGAAGAAAAAGTACAGACTCGAACAAGTTTAAGATTTTACAAAGGCTGAAATCCTTGTTAAAAATGTTTTAAGCATGTAAACTAGAAAATATAGAATAGGATACCTACCTAACTGTTTGATTAAGGTTGATGTATAAATTTCAGAGCAAACCAAACACTTAAATCTACTATGGTTTCCGCACTGATGGAAACACAACTCATCTCTGCTGAGATTTGATCTTCTTTTTCTTTTTTTTTTTTTCAATATTCCAGATCAAACATCTTATTCCCTTTCAAAGTCCTCTGCTTATATCCCCCAGATCCTATATCAGCAATTCTCTTCTTTTTCTAATTTGATTCCGCTTTTTCCACTCAGGTGCAATAAAAACAGGACATATAATGGTCCTTTTTTATCTGCTAACTCATGGTACAACTTGGAACTCAAAAAAACTCCAAGCAGTTTTTTTCTTTTGGTTTTTTTTGGGGGGGGGGGGGGGGGGGTGGTGGTGGTGGTGGTGGTGTGATCATGCTTCTCTTGAACATTTCCCCATCTTCAAACAAATTCAATCCCTTAACCCAATTACAAGCATTACGTATACGTACTTAAGAAATTAAAAAAGGCACGAAGACAGTGGCGGAGCCAGGAGCATATTGAAGGGGGGCACGTTGTGAGTGTTGAATATAAATACTTTGTAAATCTTAAAAGGAGTAGTTTTTTTTCTGTAAGAGAAATTTTAAAATTTTTCTTTTTTTTGGGGGGGGGGGGGGGTGGGTGTTTCCTGTAAAAATACCCATCCAACAGAAAAGATGTCAAATTCATGTGCAAACCTTGACAAACTCTTGCTCAAGCTCAGGAGTGATTTTGGCAATAGACTCTGCATGCTTCTTGGCAGCTGAAAGTTCTTGTCGACAATCGTCCACTTTCTTCTTACCTGTTTAACAAAAATAGAACAATTGTCTATCAGCAGCAAAATAAATGCATCTACATACACATATATGAACAGAAAGTAAACTGAGCTAGATAACACCTTTGTTGAATCTACATACAGACATAAAAAGTTCCATCTTGTAACTACCGATATAGAAGATGGCAAATAATATTTTATTTTTTGATTCCACAAATAAACAGCTTTGCTTATGGAAAGCATCTCTTGTTTCCTTAGTGATTCTATAGATGCACAGCCTCTGCTCAGAAGTAACCACAAACCAAAATGTAGAAGTGCACCAAAAAACTTATACTACAATAAAATTTCGAGAGTTCATAGTTGTTGCAGGATGTTGTGCAGAAAGATGAGGAAAAACAACAAAGTTACAGCCATTCAAAGGCCAGGAAATATTCAGGAAAATTAACAAGGTAATCACTGGCAGTATGTTATTCCTCTAGTGACAAAAATAATTAGCAAGCCATGCATGAAGATTTTCTCTTTTATTCATACAAAGATCACAAGGACATCAATAGTGTAAACAGAAAAGGAGAGAAAAAGGGAATAAGAAAAAGCCAAATACCAGGTCAGGAATGTGCACATGCAATAAACAACTCACTCTAAACTAAAATGACTTTTGAGAATCAAGTTTCCCAGGTAATTCTTGGAACTGTAATCCTTCTCCATGACTTCCAAGTCTGACACTACAAATAACCAAATGCCTTTATTTGGTGAATCAGATTCTGCTATTATACTCATCTAATTGCTTTGTTTGCTTTAATTTGCACAGATATTTCTGGTCTTCCCCCTTCTAAGAATTCTTGCCATTCTACCATTAGAACATATTCAGAAACTTCACACCAAGAGGAAGAAAAGAAACAGCAAATAGACAAGAACATCCTAGGTACATGCATAAACACAAAGTAAACAATTCCAAACTGTGAATGCGATCAAAGTTTGTCACCTTTGCTAGAGGGAAAAAGATATGAGGATAAGAACAACAAAAGGCACTAACTCACAATTCTGACAATGGACCGATGCTTCAAGTGATAGCTTCTCTTGTTGTTTCATGTTGGCTTCCATTTCTTTCATCTAACATGGCCACACAACCCCAAAACAAATGACAGGTGAGAACAGGGTCAATTAATGTTTTAATAAAACAAAATGTAGGTAAAATGTGATTCAGTTGATTAGAGGAGGACGAGAAAACTGTGGATAGGATGGTTTAACAAACACAACCAATAATATCATCAAGTGATGAAAAACTGAAACATAGACAGTTCTGCTGATAGGCAACTAATCTACCAAGATACCATGCCATGACCTTGAAGATGTCCCCTAAACTGGGTTCAAACTCACAAGGCCAGTCCTTCCACTTTACATTGCTTCCAGAAAAAGCTTTTCATTGTTAAACTAAGGTTCCAAAAAGACCTGTGTATAAATGTTCTTCAGTCTTAACCATTAGCATACACTGGTGACCCAGAGTCAGGAGGAATTTCATGCTGATTGACAACACCCCTTTTCACTGTTCTACATACATTGGGAGTTGTGGAAATGTGCTTGCAACTGAAGAAAGAAAAAATAGTCTTTTGCATTTCCACCAGAAACAATGGCACACTCAATGCATGCCGACATCCACTCATGTCCAGCACAAGGTTTCACTTGCCGGAAGCAGTATAAGTGAGAAAAATTTTCAACTTTAGTTGAGCTCACTTCTTTCAACTTTTCATTCTACCTGTGTTTGAGTTAATAAATACTAAGTTCTGCAAGCTTGTCTGGACTTTGAATAATCAACTTCTACGGCCTTTTGAACTTTTTATGCTTCCAAAAATATTTACTCAACATAAATTAGCTTAAAGAAGATTGTCACATATGAGGTTTTGACCAAATGATACATAATTAAGAACAAGAAACAAGAAATTTCATTGTTAAGATTTAATTCCCAAAGTTTCAAACCCATCCCACTTCTCTTCATCTTTGCTGTGCCAGCCTGGCAACATAACATCAAGTCTTTCTTGGTCTCAACAGTAAGCTCATTTGTACTTGTTTCCCCACATCTTCTAATTATTTCTTCTTGTACATTGCCGTGTTTCACTGATTTAGTTCCGGTGTCTAGATCATGATATTTAACTATTGGAAATGTAGATGGAAATGAAAATGGAGTTATTTTCCTAGTGACTATCGTTAAGCACTGTCAATGACCAGACTATTTGCCGGTGCTTCATCATCGGGTAAGAATATTTTCACATCCACACACTTGATTTCATTCAGAAAATATAAGGCTCCCTGGAGACGAAAGTATCTCAAGGCAAGCTCAGCAGCATGCAAACAAAACCTAATAGTTTTACTAATCAGAATCAATTTCATGCAGGACTTTAAATATTACATCAAGTGCAATGTGTTTCAGTACAGGTGTCTTCAGTTAGGATAGATAGGGTGCTTAAATAATTTTAACAGCATATAGTGGAGTTGCAAACGACTAATACACTAATTTTCTTGAGGTATGAAATAGTAGCACCTTATCTTCAAGCTCTATAGAGACCAGGTTTTTTCAGCAAAATCTCTTCGGTAAGCAACAGCATCAATGATTAAATCCTGTCAAAAACAAGAGGACACCATAATTAGTAAAGTCAACAGGTATCAAAAAACAAAAGAGTTTTCCAACATCACAAATGGAAAAGCAATTATTCTACCACCAGAATCCTGATGCACCAAAAATTTTACCTTAAGTTGGATTGCAAGTTGCAAACGCTTAACCTTCAATTCTTCAATTTTTTCAAGGAGTTTTGACAAAGAGATATCTGGGTTCTCCTTCTCCTCCATGGATTTCAGCCTCAACCTCCTTTGGTCTATACTTATTAGCATTTGTTCGTTAATTGTTGAAAAAAATATATATATCTCAAAGAAAAGGGCATCCTAAAGATACTCACTTATGCGGCCTTCCACTTCACGCCGTTTCCTCACCTGATTCTGATAATTGCTGTTAATTTCCTCCTGAAAAATACTGATTTTAAACATTGGACTATATATTGAGAATAACTACCAAAAGTATAGTTAAAAAGATGTTCTTTAGAGTACAACTAAAATATATATATATATATATATATGCATATATGGTTTATCCAAGCAAGGAAGTTAAATCTATTAAAAAATACAAAAACTACATAGGAAGAGGTGGTTACGGTTGCCAACAGAACAACCTCTCTCTTAAGGTTAAACCCTTGCCTTTCACTTCCTCAAGTTCCTCCTTGAATTATTTCTGCATAAGCATATTGGTGAATCTAACTTTTCTTCCCTAACAATATCTAAAGGTGCACTTATGATTCCGTAATATAAACATGTATAACTCAGAAATCAAATATACAGTTAACATCAAATACACAAATTTTACATTATTAACTAGCAATTTAGTACTTCAAATGCCATTTTTTATGTTTTAAAACTCTCCTTAGATGCTGTTTGTGCTATTTCAGGACTAAAGTTATCCCTAATAAAAAAATCATTAATTCTACAAGATCGATATTGTACTCATGCACACTCATCATTGTACCTGCACTCTTGTTTTGAAGAAAGAAACACAATAGGTAACAACAATGTACATAAAACTGTCATGAATTTCAGGTTCAGTAGCATATTGTACACACTTATAGTGCAGACAACAAGCTCTCTATCCATTACGAAGATTCATACGTGAATAAACATATAAAATACATACTGAAACAGTTAGTGGCCTAGCGTTTTTGAATTCCCGTTTGACTAGTAAATTACATATTAAGTTCTCATGACCAGCACTTCTCATTCTATGGGTCAAAACGCATTCTAGACTATGTTACAATGTCTTTTGAAAGGTGATTTTTTAAATTCAAAAGGACTTTCTGACTTACTTCGAAATATAATTTTTTTCCCCTTCTTTACATTGATGAGTTTGATGTTCATAACAGATAAAGGTGCTTTTGAGATTGAGATAGATAGAACATGCTGTTAGTGTTCCTTATTAGCAATAAAAGAGGCATTGCAATAGCAACCTTATTAGCAAAATAGACATCCATAGAGGCCTATAAACATAAGTTTCACTTACACGTTCCCTGTGCAAATTAGCTCCTTTGTCCTCCACATGCCTCAGCTCACTTTGAAATGCTTGAATATCTCGCCCTAAAGTGGAGATCTTGTCATCAAGCTCCGCCCTTTTGGATTTGAGTCTCTCAATTTCCCTGACATCAACATCTGTGCAGGAAAATTGATAATTAAAAAGGATAGAGAACCTGTGAAACTTATATGCAATTATCATACATAATTTCAAGAAATATACTGCATAAAAGAAGATGAGAGTGCTGCACTGCATCCACGGAGGCAGAAATATGACCACCATATCGTGACTGATTCCATCTATAGTGGCTTTCTGGAGTCCAGAGATCCATTATGTCCAACCTCAGTACCTCATCAGCCCTTTGGTCAGTTTCTTTGGACCCAATGTACTGAGGAAAACAAGAGGATCCCAGAATAGTATAGTTATCAATTCAAAGCAAACTCCTCTAAATATCTTACCTCATATAATTCATTAGAGTACGATCAAAAAAAGAAAAAGGACGATCAAAAAAAGAAAAAGGGACAAAGAAAAAATTCATGTTAACATACAGAATGTTCCAGCCCAAACTGGCTAATTAAAACTTCTCTGACAGCATAAGGAGCCTCAAATATTTGGTCAAGCCTAGAATAAATGCCGAGCATTCGCATCTGATTAACACAATGAAGAGAAACATTAACAAAAGTAAATTAATTCTCAATACAGAATTTGAGTTCATGTCATAGTGGTACCTCCTCAGTAACTTGAAAAGGCCTCCTATGACAAACTTCATCTCCAACGTGATTTATTACTGGAACATCAAAGGACCGGAGGTTTGTAAACAAGAAGTCACGGTCAGCTGGATCCTGGGTAATAAAGGCCTATGGAATAGCCAAGAGATTGAAAAAAGAACGGCACGTCAACCATGTAGACATCCACTCCAAAAAAATTCCAAAATTAGTATCATATCGCTGGAACAGGTTGAAATCAATCTCATCAGGTAACAGGACTGACATTTTAACACAAGTGGATTGAAAGTGCAAACTATTTAAACAAACCAAAATTTTTCTAATTGACATGCCAAAAACAGTTTACCATGCAAGTGAGCATTCATTGCAAGGCCACCAAAAACAGTTATTAAGATCCAATAAAAGATTTGTAACAAGAACATATGAGTATGAAGCAACAAGCACAATCATTCATCAGAGTTGGCCATTGCCTAGACATTAGTCGCAACAGAAAACTTCACTTGTTGAAAACAAAATTCAGAACTAGGGCAAGTCACTTAAAACATTTCCATAATCATCAACCAATATTACTGAGAAACTCGCATTGCGAACTGACCACCTTTCAATGCCCATATCTATGCTATATATACAGCAGAGGGCTGTCATGCCATTAACTTTTCCTGTCATTATATGGAATCTCATTTTTACCACTCATAATTACCATAGACACAAATTACCTGCAAAACTAACCATCTCATCGAAGGCTAAAAGAGCCCAAAGCTAAAAAAATAGTTTAACTTGGAAGTTTTCCTTTAGTAAAACAAATAATTTCCTAAATTCAAGCAAACTTAGAATAGTGTGCCTCAAGCACTACTTTGTAGAAATCCTAAGCTCTTTAGGGAGTATGTTTGCAAACCCTACATTAACAGTATGTTTGCGATACAGATGCTGCAGTGAAATCCACAGCTCTTTAGGGAATTTTCTTTATTTGTAGCCCATAAGAAAGTGAATGATAACAATGCTAGCAGAACATAATAACAGCACCAATACTCAGCCGAATTAAATTGGAATAACACTGGTTTAATTCTCAAAAAATTCTAGTTGTATCTCCTCTTTGATAATGCATGTTATTTTGCATTCATGAAGATGACTATGTTGCACTAAGCAGACATCCATGCAATCTTTGGAACAAATTTTTAATTTAAGAACTTCCCATTTCCACTACGAGTTTGAAGTGCCATGACATGATCATTTTTTATGACTTCAAAGTGATTAACTCAAACAACTAACTCCTTTCATATATCATTTTTTAAGCCCACCCTGCCTGGGGAAAGGAAGACATGCATTTAAAACAGCTAGCAATAGACTTTGATGAATATGCATAAACCAAAGGTACCAGAATTTCATCACTATTAGCAATCTTAACTGTTATTTAACAATCAGACAAGTAGTTATTATTTTTGGTTCAGAAATACATAACCTGACATCTTGGTCCGAAAATGTTATTAAAATTTGTCTGGACCATCCTTGATGATAACTCCATATTCATTTATGAACAAACTAGCTATTTTCATTGTATCAAAGCTGTCAAGCTTGTGTGGATTGTGCGGTTATAGATATGTCTATGGCAGTATTAGTATGGGCAATTGTGCATATAGATCACAACGTTCAAGACATCTTCATGGGACAATAAACTTGAAGAAGTTGTATATATACTTGTTCAAGACATCTTAACATGACGGCCACCAACTTTTGACAAACTTTCTCATCAGATCAGTGTGCAAATTGAACATGTGACTCTTTATCCTTCATTTCCCATAATCTCTCCCTTCAGGATTTGCTTCCCTTAGCAATCTTTTCATTCCTCTTGTCCTTTCTCTACAATTACTGTTATCTATTTGCTTATATTTCCAATTCCATACTTTTTATTTTACTTCCTAAAATTTAAGGTGCTCATATATGGACTTCCCATTTAAGAAAAGGAATTTCATTTCCTCAATAGATTGCTAGTTATACATTAATTATGTCTGAAGTGCTATCAGAAGATGAACTGAAAAGAAAAGTTTTTTATCACATCTTTACAATTTCTAAGTACATTTAAGTCAATTTTAAAGGTATCATCAAGAAGAAAAACAAGCTTTTCCACATTTCTTGCTTTGGTCATATAACATCATTTGCATACAGCAATTCAATTATCTGGTCTCCAAAATTACCTTTCTCATGCAAAAATAATGTATGGAACATCTTTGAAATCATAGGAATCCCAAAAATTAATTATCTAATTCCTTACAGCCATTGCATTTCTTAATCACTACAATGATCATATCTTTAATTAAGCCACTTGTAGATTCATTCAACTTGGTCTTATTATATAGCTTGATCAGTAGGACCTTTTACAAAGCTAAACAAGTTTCCCTCTTCAGTAATATAACAGTGCAGAAAAATATTAATAAAGTTAAAAATATTGAAAACATGAAGCAATATTTTGTCACCTTATTTTCTTGAAACTCAAGTTTGTGAATTGATGTATAACACTGTTTAATTCACTATTGCCTAAGTACTCTCTCCTTGTATGGGAAACTTGTTATTTCTCTGTTTAAATTGTTATCAAGAATCTTCTATTTCTTGTTAGCCTTGTTTACCTCATTTATTTATTTATCTATTTGATAGAATAACAAATTTTATTGATAAGACCTGTAGAACAAAGAGGATGAGTCCTCAAAAACATGCTAAAATTGACGTGAGACTCAGCCAAGTGTTAGCATACCCAAGATGGAGAGATGGAGAGTTGGGCAATATATACATTTAACTTTAGAATGAGGTTAAAAGATGTTCACAAGAAGTGAAAGAGTAAACAGAATGATGGTATTAATGCCAGTCCCAATATATATATATATATATATATATATTGCTTTTAGGCCAGTCAAAAATTTGGACAGAGGGAGCAGTATAAATCACTGAGCAAAGCATTTATTAAATCAATTAGTTTTACTTATCAAATATCTGGCTCTTCCTTTCATCCACAAACAATTAAAAGTTCTTTCGCCATCCTCATGAAACTCTTGGCATTCAACAACAAATCATAATGGAATACAAAAAATCACTTGGGCTTACAACCTTTGTTGGTACTTGAATGCATTTTCTCCACTATAAGCTTGTCAAAAAGTAAATTGACTAACTCTACTTTATGAAATAGGACACAAGAACTTCAGTCAAGGGTTATTTCACATGTCTGGTCCTATAAAACCATTTGTGCTTTTATATGAAGTATGATGAAATAATGGCAACATATAGCTCATTTCTGTATGGGAAAATCATCACCCAAGAACCAGAACACCAAAACCAGGACAGAAAACCTGGCATCATGGTGAGGGTTGTCTTCACTTACACTAATAGTGAAAACCAAAATCCATATAAAATCAAAGGGTGCACTTTATCAGAAAATACCTTCCATATGTAATGGGCAACATGACCCTCTAAATAGTCAGCATGGACCCTATTTGATACGTTGACCTACATTAGGAATTTCAATCATTAAAGTTAATGTCACTAATTACAAGATACCACATGACATGGATGTCTTATTTATGTACCTCAAGAAGTACTGGACCATAAACCGCTTTTCTGAATTCATGACGATGCTCCTGTACCCACTTGTAAGCCTCAAATATCTTCTCAGCACCAGAATTTCGTAACGCTTGTAACCTCTTATGGTTAGTGCTTTCCATGTCTTCCAATCTGCACAGGATTTAAGAACAGAAAATGGCTGAGTAACCATAGACAATAAAGTGCAAATTTGGTAATGAAAGGATGTTAACCTTTGCACACACTGCCTCTGGTTTTGCCTACATTGATTTAGTTCCCCCTCTTTCTGAGACTTCGCAGACCTAATTTCTCTGGCAGCATCATCCAGCTCACAAATTTGAGCAAACAATTCCTCCTAAAGATCATTTGATTTAGTAATGTGCAAAGGAATCAACAAAATATGTAGGTCATCAAAACACAGAGATAAATGTTTGTGTAATATACCTACTAAAAATTAGTTTCCTTTTGTTTAACAAGCAGCACCAAGGGATCACAAGTTTCTTTAGCCTTGATAATATGTAAAATAACTTCTGCAAAATTTTTTGTACAATATGAGTCCTACCAGACATAACTTTCAGCACAAGAAATGTTAAACCTACAATTTTATCCTTGGGATGTTCAAAAACAGGAAGATTGGCAAGTTCCAATTCAGCAGCTTGAAGCTCTTCTTTAGCTTTATAGACTCTTCGCTGACGCGATTCTTCTTGCAACTTTAACTCTTCTATTTCATTATATGTTCCTTGTACTTGCACTCCCTGGAGATCCGTACATTAAAACAGGATCAATTATGCTAAATACAAGTAATTACCTGATTAGAACACAAGAGTCAAATAACACCAAGAAGTACCAGAGAATTGTCATCCTTCTCAATTTGCAACCTTTTCTTCGTGTTGCTATCTAAAAGTCCAAATAACTTTTTACAGTTAGCATCATGTGCGGTTTTTTCTTGCTTTTGTTTCCTGAAAGCGAGTAATATTTTGTCATCAAGCATCAAAGCTAAAAACCGAGATACAACTGAATTCAAGCGATCAAAAAATCTTGAGTTGAATATCTAAAGTTAATCACACCAAGTTCTTTAGAGTTTTAACTTATGCTTTGGTTGTGCTCTTTCGAAACTATACATAGTTAGCGCATGGCATCAAGGAAGCACTTGCACTCAACTCCTTGAGAAAGCAAGTAGATATGAAAGCACTAACATTACCAATAAAACCTCTCATCAAACAGCAATATCAACAATTATATAAGTTCTTGACTGGGATTAGATTTGTGGAAATTGAAAAGACCCAACATTTGGCAAATTTAGTAAAGGTCAAATTTTTTTTCATTACTTCCACAAGATCACTTAAATAAGGGTTAAAGGAGTAAAAAAGTAGTCAGAGCATGTTCATTTACTCGAGAGGTATTTTATGTTGATTTAAAGCATTGGCAGCTTCATTGAGTTTCTTCTTTGCTTCTTTCTCCCACTCTTGAGCTTCTAAATACCCAGCCTTCTTAATGTCATATTGCAGCCAGGGCAATTTCTTTTCTCATTGACTCAACCTACAAGCAAAGTGTATGGTCAATCAAGTTGTTTTACTCCAACAAAGAAATTAGACGCAAAAACAAATACCAGACCTGCAACAGGAGTTCTTCTCTTTGCCGTACACGTTCAACATCCCTTTCTAGTTGTGCATTAAGTCCCTTGAGCTGAATAAGAGATCCTCGGTTGCTCTCAACTGTCTAAAATAGATAGTAAGAACTATCATGTCCCCTTCTCTCCAAAAATATCACATTCCATAATCTCAAAAGCAAACATTTCCACTTCAGGATTCTCAATTCACCCAATAGACAAAAGAACACCATGGAGGAAAATGACAGTTTGCAACTCACTCGTTCAAGCTTCTTTAGTTCTTGACTCTTAGTAATAAGTGAGCGATGCTGGATGGGTAGTCGAGGATCACCAACAGCTTTCTCAGTCTCTTCAAGCAGTTGTACCGGAGTTAATTTGGCAAACTCACAAACTCTATCTTGTGGAAGAAACTAAAGCCAATGACAACAAAAACAAGGGGAAAAGCAACATAAGAGAGAAATCAACTTAAGAGACCAGAAAGAACAAGCAATAAGAAACATAACAAACTGAGTATATTGATTTGTGATTGGTATGAAGTCATGGGATGGTTTGAGAAACTTTGATTCAAAACATAAAAGAGGATAAATGGGCACAGCCCAAGATTGTTTTGTTGTTTATTCAAGCCAAGCACACCCATAGCTTCAGTCTGTACACCCTCAGGAAGATATCCAAGGAGGGATTAAATGTATACTTCTCCGACCTGCCGAGCCCAACCAGGTCCATCTGAACAGCTAGACCTATATCTTCTATACAGTTTTCTTCGCACTTAATTCAAAATGGCTCTGTACTAATAACACTCAGTCCTACTTGTTTGACAGCATGAGGATTTTTGTTTCACCTGGCACTTTAATAACAAATATGACCATTGAGAGAAACTAGGGAATCTTCAGTAATCATACTCTTATCAACTAAAATCTCCATAATATGAACTCATCGGAACTTCCACTCCAGATGTCAATAGTTTGCTGAATAATAGTTGTAGCCTCGAGGTCAATATCAGTTGATTGTTATGGAGATTTATATTAGCCAAAGCTAGAACTTTAGATTCTCCATCAATTTCTTCAATAAAATTATGCCTTGATAATGGTAATTTGTTAACCATGATTTAGACTCAAACTTCAATGTCGCTTAACCAAAGCTCAAAAAAGGTTATGCATAATAAGTTGCAAATATTTTAACTTATTATATGCTTACAACTTTATTCTACAGATACATAAAAGAACTGCATATACACAGACAAGCCCTCAAAGAAATTGGCAATTCGCTCTTCTTTCTGAAAATTTTTCCTTATATTACTACACATGAGAAAATACAAAAGATCCCAACTTAATGCTACAATCCAGACAATTGAATTTCAGTTCTAAGCATTCCAAAGAAGCTTTTCTCCTAATTCAAAGCATTCCGGAGTGGGAAGCATACTTCATTTCTGTGTTCTAGAATGACCAAGGATCCAGGTAACCTTGAGGCGAACAGCACATGATAGAACCATTACACCAAACAAGCAATAAAGCTGAAGTATGCACAAGAAAGAATAGCACTATCACTTTTCTTTTCTTTTCTATTGTTTTAGCTGTTAATGTTCCTAATCAATAACTTCTTATCATCTTCATAGACAGGCCTTCTTCTATAATTCAGATTGCATGCATTCACTGCCTTTAATAAAAGTTTTACACTATAAACCAAAATGTCAAAGAAATAAAATGCACCATTGATTATATTAAAAAGAAAAACAAGGCATCACGGAAGATGAACCACAGGCTGATGTCAGCAACTAAAATGTACAAGAATGAGATAACTGCATATAAGGTAAACTTGCTCAATAATATTTTTCAGCACTAAAATCTCCATCTTCAAACCCAACATCAGTAATCATTTCCAACTGTTTTGCCAAAGTAAACCTTTATAGTTGCAAAAGCTAGATAGTTTTTGAGTCATGGGAAAACCCATCCCTTTAAAAATCATAATCTTCAGAGTAATTATCCTGTAGTTGCATGCAAAAAAAGGGATATTATAAGAGGGGCAATTTATCAGCCTGTCCTTACTCTTTCCTGGATGATGTATTATTGCCTACATCAGTTAAGAGTGGTCACTTGATCTGCCATCTAAGAACTGAGCAAGACTTTTACAAAACACTGGAAATGAACGATTATATGTGTAACACGTAGAAAGCATAGAACACATGAAATGTCCACATTTAAGATCCGAAGGATTAATTTAAAGCTTACTTGAGTCAAATTGTTGATCTGGATGTTGAACCTTTGGATTACCTCAAGTATATCCTTCTTTGGCACCACCTTTCCTGAAGCAAAAGCTTCACACATTAATAGTCACCTTTTGACAAATATAACCAGTGATATTGCATTACTTCTTAAGTTAGTATTCATATATGCATATAAACTAAAAGGAACTTTGACTACAGTCATGGACATCTTTTTGTTAGCAGGACCACTAAAATACACTCTTGATGAGCTTTTGCCTAGTATTCAGGAAAATCTCCAACTCCGTCAATTCCTGTGCTGTGGATGCGTCATAAGAGTTAAATCATTCTCAAAGTCCAAAAATGCTATTAAGCTTATATAAAATAAAGCAACTGCCAGTATTGACATGCCAAATTTAATTAACTGAATATGCATTTATCAGAGGTTACAATCAAATGCCACTAATCAATACAAATAAAAGTGCTTCAAAAACAGAGATGAGAACAACATTTTCAAATGATCCTTTTCTAAAGGCAAATCTCAATAAGCAAACCAGGACAGGCAGGTACCAAAAAGGTACCCTACATGTTTTTAAATTACATAATGGCAGTGGTGCTGAGGATTGGCAACTGCCACACAACCCAAAATTTTATTGATACGTAAGCAAACTTCTGCAATTCTCCGGAAGATCACTCACAGTGCACTACCTCAATTATGCAAAGTCTTCAAACGACGTTGAGAAAGAAACAGCAAATTAAGAAGACACCTTCCAAAATTTACCTTAGCTTTTCATCAGATAATGACCTCAAGAAAATGGACAATTCTATGTCTACTATAATACAGGCCTGGACAGTTATATGCCTACTATAATACTGGCCAGTCAGTGCATCCATACTGCAACAATACATCATTAATAACAGAAACTGTATAATTTTATTGATACATAAGCAAACTTCTGCAATTCTTCAGAAGATCATTCACATTGCACTACCTCAATTATGCAAAGTCGACATTGAGAAAGAAACAGCAAATTAGGAAGAAACCTTCCAAAATTTACCTTAGCTTTGCATCAGATAATGACCTCAAGAAAATGGACAGTTCTATCTCTACTATAATACTGGCCAGTCAGCGCATACATACTGCAACAATACGTCATTAATAACAGAAACTGTATACACGCAAAGTTAACAAGTCAATATATAAAGCTATGAGATGCATACACATATCTGCACATAATAGGGAGGATTTATGATGAATATTTCAAGAAGGTACTAAATTAAATAGCATCTCGGCATCAAAACTTCATCTACACAGTTCTAGATATTTCTTGATGACTGGAAAGCACTTGTAGTTACTTCTCTGGCTACCGTTTCTCAAACTCCTTTACTGAAATTTTATATAAAGCTTGGCTTATAATTGGTACTTTGCCAAACTAATTATGAAGAATTTCAAAGCACTAAGATGTCATCTGGGCAGTTTATTTTTAGTTCATATCCTTTTCCTAATATTTTGTTCCCTGTATCCCTCGCTATTAAAAAATTCAAGTACAGAGATCAAGATTTTTAACCCCAAATTTACAAATTGAAGGAGAATCCTGCCATAAATTACAGCCCTACAAATAGTGGGTAATTATGTGAAAAAAGAGAATCCAAGAAGACAACCTGAAAATTTTTGCATTAACAAGCCCTTCAGAATGGAGATCAATTAAAGGACATTGTCTGCATGTAATATGAGGCATTTACCATTTAAAATCCACTCAGACTTGTTGTGTACATCTATTTTGCGAGTAATTGTGATTTTCTCCCCTTTGTTTTCTCCTCTCAAAGTTATTTTGATGTACCCAGACTCCTCCCCACGTTTCACATATGCACCAATGCTTGTTGCCCTCCCCAAAACCTGCATATATGCAACTCGTCATAAAAATATGACAAAAAGGCAACAGAATTCACAGTAGTACAGGTATATTTTGCAACCTGTGGGTCAGCGCCAAGGCCGAGGGCAATGGCACAAACAAGAGAGCTCTTACCGGACCCATTAGGTCCAATAACAAGGTTTAGTCGTGAGCCTGGTTTTTCAAACAATGTAGTGAATGTCATGAAGTTGCAAATCTCAATCTCAAGGATGTTTCCAGGCATGTAATCATCTGTATCCCTGCAGGCCAAAGGAAGGAAAACCAAAGTGAGATAAGAATTACAGGGACATCTAATCTTGTTTTGCTAAAATGAGATAGGTGATGGAACATATCACAACACAAAAATTAGATTGCAAAGTTTCCTGTGACAGGTAGAAAGTATTGTCACCCAGCACAATCTCAATTAGTGAAGAGGAGAAAAAAAGGCATTGAAAAGTATCAAACTTACTTGCACACGAGCCTAACTTTTGAAGCATCAACAAGCCAATAAAGACAGAGAAGAGAAGCACACAACTATTAAACTAAATGGCAATTGAAATTAATTGGAAAGAATGGCCAACAAAGGCACAACTTTTATCATTTTGGCTTAGAGACAATCTGATCCAATAAGGAAATTAGTGATAAAGGAATCAGAAATTCTGACAAAAGCATAGCAAACAACCAAAAGCCAGAAATTGTCTGAGCCATTGCAATCGGTGTGGTCAGAGTATTCAAGATATACCCCTAAGTAGGCAGTTCCAATTTCAGATTTTTTAACATTTATACTTTAATCCCATGAGAACCAGGTGATCTAATGTAACCCTTCAATTACATTACAGCTCAAACCTCAGAAAGGCAGAACATTACACTCAAAAAGCTACAATCTTTACAGTAAAACTGGCTCCCCAAAGTTAGGTCAGGGTTAAAATCATCAGATGTTTACTCCACAAGTCAAAAGATCCTCCAAAATTTGCAATTTCAACCATTTAAAGAGCAAAATTCAAAAAAAAAAACGAAAAGAAAATTGTTATATCTTGATTATGAGTGTATATTCACGTGTAAAGGCCAGAATTCAGCTGTAGTACTCCGTGCTTCAAAGGTCATAACTTGAGTGTTCAAAAAGTCCTTTTTGAACACAAATTCTAAAACCCTAAACTTGAACATGCAAAAAACTTCAACAAAAAAATCCCTTAAAATGCAGAAAATTTTCAAAAAAGAAAAAAAACTTACGCACCTGGTAACTTTGGCCCTTTTGGCCTGGGGCTCGTCCATCATCGGAGACTAGCGATAGAATGAGGAGGACGGCCGACCGACGTAGAAGGTAAAGCTAGGGTTTCTCGGTGGGCTGGGGATTGGGCTGGGCGAGGCGGAGGAAGACGAAGATTTAATTGAAGGTGGTGTGACGTGATGGGACTACAACAGAGAGGAGGGGTCGGAAGGGCAGTTGCTCCTGCTTTTGCTCTGCTCCGGGAAGTGAGAATTGGCGCCAAAATCATCAAAGCCTTGCAGTAGCCCGGGTTTCATAAGCCTCGGCAAAAAGGTTTTATTAAACCCGACCCGATATGGAATCCAACGGAGGGATCGAAACAGTGGATCACTTGGATCCCCGATTGAACCGGTGGATACTAATTTAATATTTATAAATATAAAATAGTAATTTTGATATAAGTAAAATATCTAATGAATTGCTTTTAGATATTAATTATTATATTTAGAAAGATATATAATAAACATATAAATACTAATAGAAGATTTAATTTTATTTTATAATACATTTACGTGAATAAATAATATAGTCAAATATGAAATAAAAATTTTGACACTTGTTTTCAAAGATGTAGCATCATTTGTTTAATGTTTTATTTTTCTTTAAAAATAAAATAATTTTTTAACTACTCAAATACTGTAAAATGATTAATTGTATGATAAGCAAGTGGTAAAATACTAAAATCTCATGTATGTTTAAATGAAAATCCAACGTACAAATCTTGTCAAAAGTATATATACATTTTGTTTCAAATAAAAAAAAAGTCAATTGACAAATTGGATGGTTCCTGATTAAATCAGTGGGTCAAATGAGTTTGATCAAGTCAACTCTTTATTGGATCAAATTAGAGATGTGGTCCAACCTAACGCTCGAGTCACTAAGCTAATCTATTCAATTGCCAAGTGGACTGAATCTAATAACTATGGGTTCAAGTACTGTGTATACAATATAAAGGGAGATGAAATGGGTTTCGCGTAAATATTATTTGTCATTTTATAAACTTTCATTTTTACCCTTATAGTAACTATTTTTATTTTAACTACCTAAACATGTGATTATGGTTAATTGTCTTGAAAACATGTTTTACTTCAACTATTTACACTTCAACATAATTAACCCTAAGCATTATGACTACCAATATATTAATTATTATGTGAAATAAATATAAGTGATTAGAGTTTGCCTTATCAATTAGAGTCCATTTACCATAAATATTATGCATTTTTCTATTGCACACATATTGAGTGTGCAAAAGGAACTAGTTCCTTTAAAAAGAGTTGAGGCAAAATTATCAAAGGAGTAAACTAATAAATATGCTGGAAATTTTAGGAAATTTGTATATAAGATAGGATTAATCTTTCATATACATTGTCATGAATCCAACGGTGATAGTGTATACACTGTCAGTGTATATAAGATTTACTCTATAAGATATGCTAAGACTATCAATGGAGTCGACTCAACTCGAGCCAATTGAACCTAATTTTTAATTAAGCCAAGTAGAGTTTGGGCTTGAATCACATGTAAGCTGAGTTTGGACTGTATTAGGCTTAATCCTGATTAAGGCCCGACCTTTGTATGTGAGTGCGTGTATGTATACACATAGTATAACATAAAATATTAATAATTTATATATAAATTTATTATAATGCATAATTTAAATATATATTATATATAATTATGTATTTAATTATCAGCTTGGGTTGAGCTCCAGTTGAGCCCTAATTTCATATAAAAGTGTAAATTAAGTTGAAGCCTTCTAATTTGGGTCCGAATCTGATAGCCCAAAGCTTGAAAATCTTATTTAATTTGTGAGTACAGTTTGGACTTGTCAAAACCCAATTCAAAAAGCTAGATTGACATCCCTAGGTATGGTTTACCATTCATAAATTATAAAATATCGTAAGCAAAATTATGAATTTACCCTAATGTGCACATACTAATGCTTGTATTATGTGCACATACGTCATATTCACCATACATATTTCTATACGTTAAAGTGCATTTTTCTATTCAATATAATGTATACTATTACAAGAGTAATTTAGTCATTTAGTAATAATTTTATTACTCATTTTAATTTGTCAAGAATAACCTATACTACATTTACAAATTCTCAAAAATTACACCATACTTATACATTTAATCTTCCTATTCCCTTTATTTCAAATTTTCCCAGCAATTAGTATTGCACCTGCCTAAAAGAATAGTTGAAAAACCAATTTTGTAGAAAAAATTACTAGTGGAATCACTTTAAAAACAATGTGTATAATACTGTAATTTTGTAACAAGGATATGATATTCAAGTTAAACATTTAAATGCATATCTTTGGCTATTATTGCTATCATTGGCTTCTCACATAGTTAGAAGACTTTTCATGATTTTGTATTCGGCTTATAGTATCTCTCCATGACAAGTTGAATTTAAGTAATCACACGATAACCAAGAAAGGTTTATTTGATTGATTAAAAAATATATAATTCATGACGCGGGGGATTTTGATGTTTACTTTTGAGAATTGAAGATTTTGAGTTAACTTCATTGAGAGAATACATATTTTATGATGAATTCAATTAATAGCATTAAATTCTCAAGGAAGAATGTGATAAATTATTTTCATAGTATATATGCACTTAAAAAGTAATTTTAGTGGGGGAAAAGTTTTTATGAAACTCTGTTTGGATTAGCTGTTTTTGGGGGTGTTTTTGAAAAACTTTGTTGTACCAGAGTTTTTAGATTATATTTTGGGATATTTTCAAAAATTATTTTGAGATATTTAAGAGTAGAAGAGTTTCTAGAATATATTTTGAGATATTTTTTAAAATTTTAAAAAAATTTAAACTAATTTTTAGATTACCTTTTAGAGTACTTTTTAAAAAATTTTATTGTATTTGAAAAAACTAGTTTTTGAAAAACAGTCCCATCCAAACAAAGCGCATGGAGTATAATGGCCGATTGCTTTTTAGTAGTGGTGTTAGTTAAGTCGTTAGACTCGACAAAGTGATTGCATTTATAATCCACTTGATTGACCTTAAACTAAGAGGGCTAAGAATGATACTCAAGCCTTTTTTATTGGGGTTTTGAGGGGAAACAATGAAAATTTGTGTGGAAATTTGAAGACTAAGATATTCAAAAACGGTTGTGCAAGTAAATTGTTGGAGGAAAAAGAATTAGTGGTTGAGTTTGCTATTGTAACCTCACCAATTCTTTTATGAGTTAAAAACAAAAAAATCCCCCTATGATATACCTACTACACAGGTGATAGGTTGCAATTTGTCGTTAAATTTATGACTAATTTCCCCTTTATTCTTGCCAAATATTGTTTTAATTGTCAGATTCTACTTATATTTGGTATTTGGTACTAATTATAGGAGGTGGAGTAAAAAGTGACGAAAAGGGCGATCTTTCGAGAATTGCTATCAAGCTTGGGGATGCTGGATTTGCACATAAGAGTTTCCTCATTCAAGATGGAGTCCGAGCACGGCATTGGCTGAACATTAAGAAACTGCCACTTTTCTTTTAGATATTTGATTCAATTACGGGACAATTAGTATTATCTTAGGACGTTTCCTTTTTCCACTAGAAGTTTGGTTTCTTTTGGTTAGCTAGATAAGGAAGCCGAACTATTAGTATTGAAAAGACGGTACTTGAAGGGGAGGTTTTTTTTGGGTGACTAAACTTGCATGAAGACGGCTTGCGTTTTTCATCGTTTTTCTTTCTCTTTATCTTTTGCTGTTACCTGATGTTTAGATAATTCACTTCAATGAAATTGCGTTGTTTGACCCCGACAGTATGTAACTAAATTCTTTTTTTCTAGCCAAGGAATAACAAGGATTTTGGTGATCAATAACTGTGAGATCTAATTGTTTTCTTAATTTCTTTTATTCGTTAGTATTCGTATGTCTTTTGTTTTAATTTCTTTTGATTGTTTAGTTGTTTGAATATCAAAGGCGCCTAATATTTAATTCAATTTAGCAAACTAAAGTCAGTTAGGACAATTAAATTCGTAATTGTTTAATTGTCTTAAATTAGTGGCAACCAGTGTGATTGATTTCATGTTAAGGAGATATATAATCTAATTTAAATAAACTCTGGTAGTGTATTTATTTATTAGAATAGGGTTTTTCTAGTTTCTAATGCAATTAAGAAATAAAATTCTAGGGGCATACTTAGGGTTATTTCTTGATTAGTAAAGTAGTTAACGGATGTATCTTAACTATCGAGACACTAAGGAGAGCTAATTGTCATAATGTATTTGGCAACTATAACCTGTTTATTAAAAAATAGATGAAATAATTTTTGCATCAATGAACAGTTGTACGAACCACTTCCAAAGTTATATCCTGCTAGAGCTTCGTTATTCCTGATTTAAATTTAATTTACTTCTGTTCCAGTATTTTTATTTTCATTGAGTAGTTGTTTTTAATCGTAATTTTAATTCTCCAAACTCCCCCAATCAAATTTTACTTGGAAAGAAGCAAACTTTCCTCTCAATCTCTGTGGAGATGATCTTACTTGCCATTGTAATCATTTATATTTGGTCATGAGTAAATTTTCATTATTGCACAGGGTCGATACCTGTCAATAGGAAAACCTCCATCGTTTCAAAACATACAAACTGATATCTCATGTTTTGAACTAAATTGTAAAATTGACGAAATCCGGTAAACTTAATGGAAATTGCGTATTGGAATCGAAAAACAAATTCTTTATACTTAATTTTTAGTAAATACAACAGTTCTACCCTTTAGCTCTCAATAAAACTCCCAGTGATATCAAAATCCGACAAGTTTGAGTAGAGAAACCCAATTTGCTTCTTGATTGAGAGAAATTGAACTAGACTTTGGGAGAAATCAAATTACCACCCAATCGAAGAGGAAGGTAAAGCTTCTTGAGGGATGAAGTGAACCACCAAGCAAATTGTTGCTGCACAATCTTGGCTAAGGTAAAAAGTTTTGATTTTGGATTTTTGCTAACAAACTGTTGTTATTAGGTTTAAAGTAAGAATGTCGGTAATAAAATTGGGATTTATGTACTGATCAAGGGAAACGACTAGAAAAAGACTTGAACCTGTGGTTATTTCTAGCTCACAGGTGAAGATTGCTCATGCCTTCGTCAAGCTCTCGAGAGGTAGCAGAGCTAGGGATCTACAATACCAATATAAAATTTGTGATTGTCAAAGAAAGGCAAAGGTGAAAATTGTCAAGTCCGAAAAGCCATCGAAAAGGATGTTGTACTTCGTGTGTGAAAGGGATGAATGTAGATTTTGGTCATGGTGTAATCCTATCTATAGAGATGAACCCACGAGAGATAACTCTTTTGGGAGGCCAATGGTTGAAGAACATTTCCCGAACCTGAAATTGAATGATGAAGTGAAGAACTTGAAAGCACTAGTTAGCTGTTGTCTAATGGCATCTTTTTGTTCACTTTTGCTTCTGTTGATGATGATGTCTATAAAATAAGACAATGATTTTCTTATGAATGAAATTTCTGAAATTTGGTTGTTTGTTTTGTTCATAAAAATCATGAAAATATGCACTGTATTCTTCTGATTTTCTGGAAAATGTCCTGCCAAAAACAATGAAATAAAACAAGCAACTATGAAATACACTTCCAGCCCTTAATCAGATTTGTCCATTAAAATACTCGATAAGTACACAAAAGTTTCCAAGAACTATAACTTTTCTAGCAATTGAGAAATTCACTTCCAGCCCTTAATCAGAGTTCTCCATTAAAACATTCAATAAGTACATTAAAATTTCCATCAATTGACAAGAATTCCAAGTGAAGCAGACAAAAGCATTCCACCAAACATAAATTGCCTCAAAAACATGTCCAAATGTTTGCCACCAACCCCAATAATAAGCACAAACTGTCTAAAAAACTACACAATAGTTTTTCAACGAACATAAAGTTCATCCTAAAATCAACTTTCAAGTTGCTATGTTAAGTGAGCTACAGCTATCTAGAACTTGCTTTCTTAGCCCTTAGGTTGTATAGAACATCAACAACAGTAGGATGATGGGCTCTTTTTGCTGGTGAAGTTGTGCCAGCAGCCTTGTTAGATCCTTTCTTGCTACTATCCATAGGCTGCAATTAAAGATGGAAACAAAAAAGCTGGTTATGAAATCGAATGAAAGATGCTTCATTAATTTGGAAATACAGTGCACATAAGCCAACCTAAGAACATGATTGTTTGGCAAGCACACTTTTTGCCACACTCATAATTGTTGGCTATGTATACTACTTCCCAGGCCTGCAGCTTGTTTTTTGAACAGGTGCAATAGTACTATATCCTTGTTCTTGATGGACTACTGGTTGAAAGGGCACCATTGGTGAGGGAATTGTTAAATCAACTGCTGAACTTGATTCAGCTGCATTTGCTTTAGATGCCTACAAAAAACAAGTTCATATTAGTGCTAAATTAAAGCTTTTTAAGTAAGCATAGTGTAAATTCTGGTTCATGTTATCCTGTAAAATTTAGAGTTGAGATGAATGGCATTCTTGCAAGTCCTTGAATTATGTCTAGGTTGAAAACATCTCTTGCAATATATCACAAGACCCTTCCTAGTTAAGACTTGACCCTTTTGGTCTCATCAGCTGCCCTTTGCTGGACCTTTTTGGGTCTGCCAGGCAATCTTCGAACTACAGGAGGATTTGGGGGTTGTTCTTCACATTTTACCCAGTAGTTATCACTTGGGACAAGTGTGATAGTGTGCTCATAAGTTCTCAAGTAATTTTCTCTACTAGACTTCACATCTCAAGCAATCTTCCTTGCTGGACTTCACAATCAGATCCGCACTTGTCTAGCAGCTCTTCGTCAGAAACTATTGGTTCCTGCCAATCCTCTTCTGGTATATGTGGTGCTCCTTCTGCTTTTGATTTTCCCTCATTATTTTCACTATTCAGTTCTTCAACTTGCGATGAAATCTGAGATGGGTGTTGGTATGAAGCTTGAAATGGAGTTTGAAATGAAATTTAAGAAGAGATGTGAGGTGGAATTTCTCCAATGGCATCGGGCCCTCCAGGCTACTTCTTACTTTTGCTGGACTTCTTTTTCTTATCAGTTTCACTTTTGGCAGGGCTCTTCACAGCTACCTTTGCACGAAAAGAAAACACATGATAAGGTTGAAAATAGGTGGAATGTAATATGGATCCGTCTTCTAGTTTGTTGCATTTATCTACATCTTTCTTAGCTGCAAAGATATCCTCATCCTCTATTGTCTCCAACCTCTCCTTCAGCCATTCAGGATCCTCATCATCAGCATAATTTGTCTTCTTTGGAGTGGTGTTACTAACCCCATTTTCTTTCTTTTTTGAAGTCTTTTTAAATGTTTTGGTGTTATGTACCCCACCATCATTGATGTCTGCACATTTATTTTTTAATGTTGAGGCAGCCTTTGTCAAATTTGGCTCCACCAAATTGTCCCCACCATGTTCAAGTGATTTTTCAAAAGGATCATCCCTACTGCAGGCATAAATTATCCTTGTCGGCATATCCCAATGTGCTTTATTCAACAATTTAACCTCACCATTGTCCCTAATTGGATGTAGGCCACCATCTAAGTCAACATTTGGGGTACAAAACCAAAAAGTCACTCTAGTTGCTTGCTCATCCACTTTTTTAAAACATTCTGCAAAGACCAACTATGGAGATCTCATCTTCAACTCTATCTTTAAAGACAGCCATATGGGTTCTTGTATAGTGGAAGGTTGGATATTTTCTAAATCTCCCATCAAGATACATATGTATGTCTATTTTTCCCTCTGAGTTGTCTTTTTCTGCTGAATATTTAAAGGTATATAACAAACATGTTTTAGTCCCCCACCTAATATGTCTCGGTCATTGATGTACATAAAGCCAAATAAACAGAAAAACATAAACACATTCAATTTTAATAGCCAATCTTTTCTACACCACTAAAACCACAATCTCATATGACAATGACAGGTATAGAAATTTACACGTGATGCATACAACTCTTTGTTATATATCTAGTTGTGACAATTATTTGAGTTATACTTAAATACAAATAGAACCAATGACAAATGGAACTTTCACAAATTATTTGCATGATTCCTAGTCAATATAAATAATCACCCATTAGTAGAGTCATACGCAAACACAAAGAAATCTTCCGAAAACTGGAATAAAATTAAGACAATCTTTAAATATTGAAAATCAAATTAGCAAAAATCTCGACTTTAAATCCAAAGTAGCAATCCCAAAACTCATAAAATTAGGACTTTTCTATGGTCAACACCCAAACATTGCATCTTATTTAAGTAAATAACATCATCAGTCCAAAGAATTTAAAATCAAATTAGCAAAAATCTGAGATGGGTAACCCTAAACCCTAACTAACATGAACAATTTATAGCATACATACCCATTTGCCTTCAATTTTATGGAAGAAATCTTAGTCTCGTTGCCTTTTTCTTCGCTCTTCTTGCTTGATTCAGATCAAAAACTGCACAAAGCCAATTGATTTGGCTTCTCTCTCGCTCTCTCTCTCTCTATAGATGCTCCTCTCTCTCTCTCTCTCTCTCTCTCTCTCTCTTCGTAGCGCAATTTTGTGATTTCATCAATTTTCATTAAGTTTACCTGATTTCGTCGGTTTTACAATTTAATTCAAAACATGAGGTGTCATTTTGTACATTTTGAAACCATTGGGGGCTTTCCTATGTATTAGATATATCACAATGGGTTTTTTTTTTGTTTTTTGCCCTTCTTTTATTCATCTTCTATATTTCTTCTTTATCCTTAATTTTCCTCAAGGTGAGGGTTCAAAAATCCCAACCCAAATGTTAGAGAGGAAGATAAGAAGTTTTCATTCAAACTCTAATCAAGGTAATTCTTAGTTGCTTAACTTGATTTGTAGTTTATTCATTTTAAAGGAGTGAGTTGATGATTTGGGTTTAAGTGTGATTAGATTCTTGGTTGGATTTGTAGTGTCTTATGATTTTGAATTAATTTTGATTGTTAAGTAAGTTTAGGTTAAGTAGATGATGTGAGTTAAGGTTGTATGTTGGGCGCAAATGGTTGTGGTGATAGTTTTAGGTTTAAACATTATGCTTTGGTTAAATTATTGACTTGGGTTTTGATGAAATTAAAGTCTTGGTTGGATATCTTATATTTTAGAATTTTGGAGTTGTTTTTAGTCAATAATTTAACCAAAGCATAATGTTTAAACCTAAAACTATCACCACAACCATTTGCGCCCAACATACAACCTTAACTCACATCATCTACTTAACCTAAACTTACTTAACAATCAAAATTAATTCAAAATCATAAGACACTACAAATCCAACCAAGAATCTAATCACGCTTAAACCCAAATCATCAACTCACTCCTTTAAAATGAATAAACTACAAATCAAGTTAAGCAACTAAGAATTACCTTGATTAGAGTTTGAATGAAAACTTCTTATCTTCCTCTCTAACATTTGGGTTGGGATTTTTGAACCACCTTGAGGAAAATTAAGGATAAAGAAGAAATATAGAAGATGAATAAAAGAAGGGCAAAAAACAAAAAAAAAAAACCCCCTTGTGATATATCTAATACATAGGAAAGCCCCCAATAGTTTCAAAATGTACAAAATGACACCTCATGTTTTGGTTAAATTATTGACTTGGGTTTTGATGAAATTAAAGTCTTGGTTGGATATCTTATATTTTAGAATTTTGGAGTTGTTTTTAGTTGGTATTCATGTTGACTTTCTAAAATTTCATGTTTTGATGTTTTGCTATGAATTGGGGGTCAATTGTTGTTGATGTGGTTGAAACTTGGCTTAAAGTTTTTAACGAACCAAACTGTTTGCGAACAAGTTTGTTTTCGGCTTGTTTGAGTTAAAAAATTATTCGATTGTATAATAAATGAATCGAACTCGAATACAAATTAGATTCGTTTAATAATCAAGTCGAACATGAAATTGTTAATAAACTATTCAAATAGGTTTGTGAATATATATATATATATATATATAATTATAAGTAAAAACAAGTATAAATACATATAATATTACTAAATATATTTATATATACACCACGAATTTTCCTTTAAAAAGTAATTATACAAAAAATTAGTATTATTTATTTTCTAAAACAAAGAATATAATTAATTCATTCTAATTTATTTACTATTATTATAAAATATAATTAATCATTTTAGAGCTCAAATTCGACTCATAAACAAGCCTAATTTGAATTTGAGCAATATTTATAGCTCATTTAATATTCATTAAGTTCGAACCTTGTTCATATATTATATAAATAGATATTGAACATCAGGTATTCGACTTGATTCACTTCATTAAAAACTCGAGCTTGGGATAAGGTTGAGAATGAGCTAAATTGTGTTGGGAACAAAAAAGAAAATTTTTCGTCATATTCATGAGAGAATTTAATCACTATTTCAAAGAATAGCTTTTTATTTTTTAATTTTTCTAGTAAGGGATGGATGGGATTTAAGAAATGGAGGACAAGAGAATTTGAATCCAAAACTTCTAATTCTTTTTATTTCTTTTTTTATACATTATAATAGTCAATGAGTATTATCACATTATAATAAATTCACGTGCAAGAGTTTTTAAAGGCTAATATTTTTTTGATAGACACCCTAAGAACTATTAGTCTTTAGAGACTAACATGATAATTAAATATTTGGAATACAATAATAATTTTTTGATGTAAGTATGAATGATATGTCATTATTGATGTATTATTTATGGTTTGCATTGATTCATAACTAATAACAATAAAAATATTTCATGCTAATGTACATGCTAAATACTAGTTTCGTGGTAAAAGTGAATTTAGTTGTTTTTATCTTGGTTACCTGTTTCTTTAATTCAAATTTCTAAATTCCTATTTTGTAGGGAAAATATGACTTATTTAAACAAACTTATCCAAAAAAAACCAATATAGATTAATTCACTATGTCCAGCACAAACTATCTATCAACAATTAGATTTTCTACTCAATATGGTTTAAAAACTAGTGTAGAACTTAGTAGATTTGTAGTGTACTTGTTTGCTTTATGTGTGCATGATGAATAACAAAAATTGTCATTTGCAAAATATTTTTGTACAAAAAACTAATGGCCAAAAATACATACCCTTATAAGATGGCTATATTTTTTTTACCTTAACCATGTCATTAAGATTTTCTTTAATTGTCTTCATTTTCTTGATGTCTTCATCTTTGTATAGTATTCATGCAAGAGAAATTTAAGCTAAACTTGTTTTGGAAAATAGACGGTTTGTTTGGATATTAATTTTTTTCAAATAATATTTCGTTTGTATCATAAAAACATTTTTCAACGCATATTTTTATATTTTCAACTATCTTTTTATCTCACATACATCACATCACAAAAAATTTTACAATAATTATTTTAAATAATATTTCAAATAACACTCTGTCCAAACAAACACAGAGTTTGTTTCTTAGTGTCGAACAAGTGTTAAATTCTAGTAGCACAATAATGGTGTTTTTCAATTAATTAGTTCATATGTTTGGCTAAATTGATTTCAAGAAGTTATAATTTTTAAATTATGATACTACAAAGAGTTTTATCAAAGGCATAGTACTCTTAAAATTATCAAATAATTATCTCAATTAAAATTTAAAAACATACTTACTTTTGAATATAACAAGTAATTATCTCACTTTGAACATAAACACACCTAATTCATATTTTCTTCTATTAACCAAAATATAACTTCCTGTATTTTATTTGACTAGTATGCAACTCACTATTTATTAAAAAAATATCCTAAAGAAATGGCGCTTCTAAATTTAACTTAATTTTGTCATCAAAAAGAGTTTCACCAAAAAATACAATGATTTTAAGTTAAACAATAATCAATTATCACTATTTGCATTTAGCATGAAGCATATCTTGGTATTTATGAATTCTACATTTTTGGAAAAAAGTGTAGCACAACATTACTAACTACAAGAATAATGCAAAACTCATTATTTTACGTTTAAATTTTCAACTTCACAAAATTCAGTAGAATCTTTATACCCTTCACAAGTGCAAAAAATGTCTGCCCCTTTTAAGGAAAAAAAATGACCTTTTTGGTCTCATAACTTTAGGGTGTTGGCCGATGTGGTATCTTATGTACTAGTCTTACCAATTTAGTCCTCATCTTTTTAAAATAAAACCAATATATGAACTTTAATGGGCAATTGAAAACCTAAACGGAATTGATCACATATATAATGATGAGGTGAATTCTGGTCAAATGAGCCTAGTCGAAAACGCATAAGCCTACCAAAAATTAAGTAGCCGGGGTATTGTCCCCTGATTTCACTCCAATACTAAAGTTAGTTATGGTTCAAGAGTTTACAATACAAGTTAGACTGCGTACTTCATTTGGGAGTATTAGATGAGTATTTATAGAACTTGTACCTAGAGAAGGAATGATAAGGTCTACCTCTTACCTGATATCAGAAAGTAGCCTAAGGTGGCGGTGTCAGATGTAGGTCTGATCAGTAGGGTGGTTGACAGTCAAATCACTCCATCAGTCATGAGTCAATCAAATAGCGAGGTGTTGGTAGTCCTGAGTAAGGGGAAAACGAGGTGGGACGCCTCTTCAGTGTAACCTCGTTGATCACTTCATCTGAGGATGTCCAAGATGAGGTATCTGTTTTCGATAGGAGTGAACGAACTAATGGAGGGCCCAAGTAAACCGAAGTATCCACATAAATTCTCCAACCTCGGGTGGAGTAGGCATATCGAACACTCATTCCGAGGCTTCATCCAGGAATTCTGGAGGGACACGTGTGATAATGAGATGAAACGAAGCATGAGGGTGATTAATGTGTCCAGCTGAGCGGATGGCAGTTACTCCATCGGATATTTAATGCAAAGAGAAAGAGAGGAAAAGATGTGAGCGTTTCAAAATTTAAATAGTCCGCCTTTTTGCCTTCTTCTCCTTCTATAAATAAGGGAGGATTTATAGTTCATTTTCAACTTGAATTAAAAACCTTTAGTCTATTCAAGGTAGTAATTCGAAGCACTTGTGCCGAGCTACTATCTGCTATGCCTTATTTTGTGAAGAAATAGTAAGTTCCTTTCTTTTTAGCTTTAGATTATGGCTAGGGTAGTCTGAACTCGTAAGGAGACAGTAAAACCAAATTACAAGGAAGCAGAGAGGCTCGACCGGTCCGATAAAAAGACAACCAACTCAGAGGAGGCGACCAGCTCGGGAGAATCCGAGGAGACGGGTTCATCAGACTTCTCGAAGGAATCAGATGTGGTTTATAATGATGAATTCGAAAACCAAATGCCTCGAGATGAAGGCATGGTTATTCCCCAAACCTTACCAGATCTCTCAGCCATTGATTTCTGCGATCCCTTATTCAAGAGTACCATTGGGAAGGAAAAGGCTAAAGAGTTGTCAAGGACCTGTCCCTAGAGCCGAGGTTACAATATTTATTACCCCAAGGCAAATGAATCAGCCGCGCTTTCCCTTAAAGGTCAAGTGGCCATGTACGCCGACCAATTAAAAGCCGAGTTGAGGATGTCGACCACAAAATTTCTCCGAGATAATCTTTAATACTAGGGAATTCGGATCACCCAACTCATCCCTAATGCTATTTGAATTCTTGTGGGATTAAAAATTTTGTGCTGAGAACAAGAGGTGATTCCTACTATTAACCTTTTTTGAAGATTCTACACGATGAAGAACAGTGTGAACGAGAAAGGGTGATTTTATTTTCAAACTCATTTTTCGAATATTAAAAGCTAGTGGTGGACGCCTCCACCTCTATCAAGAGGTGAAAGAATCATTTCGTCTTCATACCAATCGAAAACTTCTTGCAGGGATTCTGGTGGAGGCCACACAATGCTCCAGCTAACCCGTCACCTAAACTTATAGAAGAGCCAAATTTCCTGAAAATCAAGGGGTCGAGTCTCAAAATAAATGGTTGGTTCTATCCCGAGAGGCAGTCCTAATGAATGGGAGTATCAGTCGAACACCTCTCAATCCCAACGAACCCCCTTACTTCTCTTCTAGGTTCAAGAGAATTTGTAAATTTCATTTCATTGCTTTGTGTTCCTCTTTTTTTATTAAATAGTAATTCATTTCTTTTTTTCAATGGTGAAGATATTGGACCTAATTATCTCGGGAACGGGGGCAGTAGTCAAAAGATAAAAGTGCAAGGCTCTAGCCAAGCCATCTGGAGATGGGAGAAAGAGGAGCAGCATCTCGATTATGCGACAGGCTCCTGTGATAATAGTGGAGGAAAGAACCTTGGCTTTGTAATCCCTCAAGGGGTGACTATCCGGGGTGTGACTGTGGTCTCAATTGGCCATGGAAGAGGTGAAACCCTTCCTCTGTACCCTCTAATCATTGTGGGTGTGTCTCTCTAGAATATGTACCCCATATATCCACGTTCTATTAGCTCCGAGACGAGACATTCCGATGAGTACTATTGTCCGAAATGGGACATCAACACTAACGACCAATGTTAACAGCCACGTCCATCTCAGGAACTATTAGTGCATTCATCTCTTCCTCGAGATGTTGATTACATGAAGTAACTGGCTAGTGGATCACCTTGCCATTACTTGGGCTTCCTCGTTAGCCTTTACTACTGAGCTAACCAGGCGCTATTGCCTTATGCTTGAAGCACATCAGTCGACAACTGAGTTTCAAAAGAGAATGGTTTCTCTAGAGAAGGAACTGGTCGTATCTAATAACGAGAGTGATCACGTTATCGTCAAGTCCAACTCTTATATGAGTTGGACTCTTTTGCTCTTTAAGAGAAGCAACTCTCTAGAGAAGCAACTCACGTTATCGTCGAGTCCAACTCTCTAGAGAAGCACATCACGTTATCGACGATAACGTGGTCTTGATAATATACCTCTTTTGCTCTTTAACATACCTAATGCATTTGTCGTTTTGCTTCATACATGGAGTCATTTTATTCATCACTCCACATGGACCATGTATCATGTAAGTAACAACAACAGAATGGAGATAAGGAGAAAAAACTGAGTCTGGGAGTTCAGCAGAAGCAACTCTGTCATAAGCTTTAGGGTATTCGAGTTTCGATTCATTTGCTAATATAATGAGAAAATATGCTTGAGGAAGTCTTTTTTTTTTTTTTTGAAATTCTATAACATATGTGTAAGCTGCAACCTTGCCAAAGAGGTTTTTTTCACGATATCATCTTTCAGCATTTCCAACTTTGCACAAAATACCCTTGCTGTTAGATCGGGTCTGTTATGTGCTTCTTCATGATCCCATAGATGCTGTGTGATTCTAGGCCAAGCTAGATTCCAAGTGATTGTCAAGAAAATGTCTGGTTTTCCATATTATTGAACCAAGGTCATAGCATTCATGTATCTACGCTTCATGTCTCTAGGCCCTCTAATAAACGAAACTGGTAAAAATATCCGACGACCAACATTAGATATTGAGATTTCTCCATTTGCAATGCTGTCTAAGATGTCTTGGTATATGTTGATTCCAATCTATCGCTGCCTATTTCGATGAAAATCTAGCTGAGCATATTCTAGCTTCACATATGTATCAGGCAAAATTGTTGAAACAAATGACCACAGTGAAGCAGGAGAGATTTGTCAATCTGACGCATTTAAAATTTGTATCAATAGTACTCTCGACAAGAAACTGTGGTTCTTTTCTTTTTACCTGTATGCAAAACTCACATAAAAAGGAAAATGCTTCAAAATCTTGGAATTGCTATAAGAGAAATCTCAATAGTGAATATGCTTGACAACGGAGTATAAATTTTATATTTTACCTGCACTCTTAGTCGCTATAACATCTTCTACGGTAGAACAATGATCTATAACAATGTTTTCACCAGCACAAGTTGTTGGTTGCTGTGAGGACAGAGTTTGTTTTGCGATTCTTTGAATCCTTTCATGGCAACCTGTTTCACCCCTTGCAAAGATGAGTGGATACTGTAGTGTATCATAACAACCGAAATAATGCTTAATAATCTGTGGTCTTCCATTTTTACCAAAGGCTTGTATATGCTGCGATATATCACCAATATTGAGGTCATTTTCAGCCCAAATAGCAGCCACTTGAGAAACTGTTGGTGTGTTGTAGGCTTGCTGATCTAGATTTGCATGTGACTTCAAAAAAGATCCTATGACTATAAAGATTGTCAAAATCTCTCAAGCTTTTAAAAATGCAGCATATGGATTATTGTTAAGGATCTGTTGTAACTGGTGAACAATTGATTCACGGAATTTTTCAGACATAGCCATTAGATTGTTAATTTCATGTTCCGTGTCAAAATAATACAACTGAACATTTGATGGTTTTTGTCCATCTAAAAGTACCGATTGGTTCAAAAAGTGATACATCTGGCCTTGGATATGAAATACGTAAATGCCTCTATCTCTTTTGCTTAATTCTTTATCATAGTGTACTCTTAAGGATGTGAACGCAAACATGTTATTATAGTTTTTTACACACTGTCTAAATTCCATTGCTTCTGGTGAGTCTGTACTATAAAGCTTTATCAACTAATGAAGCATTTTTGTCTCTGCAAAGTGGATTTGATCAGATGCACCACAGAAACCAGGTGGCTCGAGATAGAAATGTTTAGCATTATAGAAAGGACAATATTGAATAGCAGGCAGAATAGATGGCTATGTAGGTATCTTGTCAATCAAATGACTACTCTTTTTTTTTTTGCCTTTGTTGATGTCCTAATGATTTAATTATATATGTTTTATATAAATACATAGAGGATTTATCTATAGTGCGAAATAGAGTTAGAGTGATGTACCACGATTTTCTTTTGACCTATTGCTATTTGTTTGAGAGCTCAAAAACACTGTTTGTTCTTCAACTAAAGGAAAAGAAGAAGTTGTGTCAAAGAATTTATTGATATAATCATGAAGGATTTGATTTCTTTTTAGCAAAATATGTGACTCATAGATAAACCATTACCTCTAAACATAACTAAATCAGTGTCTTCTTGAGAGGAATGAACTTGGTTCTGAGTAGAGGATGAACATGTGTGATCTGCGTGGAAAGATTTTGTAATAGAGTCTTGATTTCTTGTGATGAATTCAATGGTCCAAGATTTAAAGTAAATGAGTGCTAAAAGAATCAATTCCTATGTATTATTTCTTACTTAGTGAAGGTGAACTCAATACAGTCCCAATGTTTTCAGCAGCAATATGTGGTAAGACTATGCCATTTTGAGCTACCTTGACGTGACTATGCATGGATTGAGACAATCATTATTTTGGGAGTCAGTGTTATCGAAATTTTGTGTCACAAATGATGTTCCAGCCTTAACCATTCTTGCTTCTCTACAACGACGATTTTTTTCTAAGGACATTTCTTCATAAGAACCATACTTCCTTTTGAGTGGCATAGATATTAACTCCAACCTTAACCATTCTTGCTTCTCTACGACGACGATTTTTTTCTAAAGACATTTTTTCATAAGAACCATACTTCCTTTTGCGTGGCATAGATATTAAATCTCTAAAAAAACAGAGAATAACAGAAAAGATAAAGAAGAAATAAGAAAGAATGCAAAAGATCATGTATCATGTTGTACAAATTTGAATGAAACATAGGGGAAAAAAAGATTTACACTAAGGAAAATATGCTAGCATGTAATCAGAGAAATTTTGTTAACATGATATCTGTCAGAGATAAATATACCAGTTATCCTTAGAAAGGCAGAGACACTGTCATGGTTGTTATAAAGTATAATAAGAATTTCCTGAAAAATAGAAAGCAATGCTCATCAGAACAAATAGCCAAAGAATGAAACATTTCATAAGTATCTCCGAACAAAGGTTTGTTAATTAAATAGTTAAATGTTTAGAAGAACTAAATCATTAGCGAATATAACACTTAAAACAATAATAAATATATTTCTTTAATCATTGGTGAATCACATAGAACAAAGAACATAATAAAAATTATTAAAAAATTGATAAGACATTTAAGAAGAAACAGTCATGCACATGTGAACGTTGAAAGAAACAGAGTTCATTGAGTAAGTCGATGACTGAGGAGAACTTGACTGATATTTATATACATTGACTATTAGAAAGACTAAATGATTAAAATGATTTAAGCATCAATGAATAAGATCGGACTTGAGACATGCAGAAGCAAGAACAAAATAAAGAGAATAAAATAGAACCTGAAACATGCGTAGAGAAGCAAAAAATGAATACATTGAGCAAAAGGTCAAAAAAATACAAGAATGTGAAAAGTAGAAAACATTGCTATTGAACAATCAATCTAAATAAACTAACCTTTTTTAGAATATATTAGGTGCAGTAGAACAAAAGATGAACAGCAATAACCAAGAACTCAGGAACTCTGAAGAATAATGGAGAAAAAGTAAGAAAGCAAATTCATTCACAGACGAAAGACATGGAATAAAAACAAAAAGCAGAACATATGGAGCCAAAATTGAGACCAAATAATGATAATATTAGCTAGGCAAAAGCTCTCGTCAAATGAAGAAGCAAAAGCTATACCGCAGCCAAAAGTCAGCAAAAACCAAACGAATGGGTTCAAAATAGCAGGAGAGCAGACAACTAATATAAGCAATTAATGAGCCAAGTAGAAGATTATGCCAAGTGTAATATTGAGAGCCTTTGGAAGAAACAGACCACACGCCTAAGCAAGGCATAGCAAACACAAACCCATGAATAAACTATACATATGAAATTGCAATGGGCAGTACAGGCCAATAGCCAATAGAATGCGGATAAAGAGAAGTAGAGATGCAAATAGAGCCTCTAATAATGTACAATGAATGCTAATAATTTTTGTCTGCCATTAACACCTAAAAACCTATTCGACCAACCAAAACTCTGAAAATTCAAAAATGCCTACCAATGTCCACGAAATTACCTCCAAGTAAACCAGCCCATGGATTCACTATAGCAAAACTCCCTTCCCGTTTTTATATAGTTAAGGATAGTACTATATGTAATATAATTGATATTATCAATTATACTAATAATTATACATGTTTACTAATAAAAATTATTAATTAGTTATAATAAATTTACTAATATATTTATACTAAATTCCTAATTACACTTGACACAGTAACACTTTTTCTCAAAAAAAAAATTTAGTGATTGTATTTGTATTAAAAATAAAAACTTCACTACTTTAATCATATTTATTTTGTCATGTTGGATTGCATTCAAATAACTTTTGTTTGATTATTTTTATGAGTTTTAATTGTGAAATTACAATGGATAATAACTTTGTGATATGTTGATATTTGAGTATTTGATTATTTATTAAAATTTGACTATAATAAAATTATATAACAAATTTTTATTAATCTCGCAGGTGCCCTCGCAGAGGAAGCGGGATGGGACAAGGGACAGGTCTCCCACCCCAACCCTGCCCCATTGCCATTTCTATCCAGAACCATTTTTGAACAGTCTCTTGGAGGAAGACTAGGAAGTATCGACAAATGATTGAATCGAGCATAAAGTATAGTCAAAAGATCAAGATGAAGGCATAAATATGATCGTGAGAATCACCTTACCCATCATAAAACTGTAGAACGGGGAGTTTGAAATTGGATGGAACCAGGTCATCATTTATGTTATCTATGAAGGGCAGTGCCTTCATGTAATCAATAGCGAACCTGACAGGATGTCTGGGTGCATCATTTGTTCGCCTCCCGAGCAGGCCTTGAGAAAAAGCTCTAGATAGAAAGGCCAATTTAGAAGTAGACTTGGAGGGGATTCACTTGGAGCAACTCCTTCTCGGATGGCGGTCATCAGATTCTTCTTCGAAAGAAATTTCTGGGGAGGTAACTAGCCATCATTTTGATGATTCGGCTTTTTCTTTCCCCTTCCTTTTAAAGAATCTTCCTAACTCTTCAAATATGCCGAGATTCTCTCCTACAAATTTAGCCATTTTAGTGAAGGTCTTTTCATTTGTAGGCTGAGGATCTGGTCTGGGCTCCTCAATGAGTTGAGAAGTCTCATGTTAATTATCATCCCGATGAGCTCTTCGATTTTTTGATCACGTAGGTATTATATTAACGAAACTATAGTTCCCACAAACGGTGCCAATTAAAGAGGTAAATTCTGATTAAACAAGCCCAGTCAAGAACACACGAGCTCACCTACCAAAAATCAAGTAGTCGGGGTCTTGTCCCTCAATCTCACTCCGATGATTAAGTTAGTTATGGTTCGAGAGTTTAATATACAAGTTCGACTGCGTACCTCAATTGGGAGTATTAGATGAGTATTTATAGTACTTGTACCTAGGAAAGGAATGATGAGACCTACCTCCTACCTGACATCAAAAAGCAGTTTATAATGGTGGTGTCAGGTATAGGCCTGACCAGTAGGGTGGCTGGCAGTTAAATCACTCTATCAGTCATGAGTTAATCAAATAGCTAAGGTGTTGGCAGTCTTGAGCAAGAGGGAAAACGAGGTGGGATGCCTCTTCAGTGAAACCTCATTGATCACTTCGCTTGTGGATGTCCGAGACGATATGTCTGTTATCGACAAAGAGCGAATGGGCTGATGGAAGGCTCGAGTAGACCGAGGTATCCACATACAACATGTGCACTTTTAAAACAACCATTTTAGTATCGTTATTATTTAGAATTATGTCTATTTTTTTAAAACAACCATTTTAGAAAGGTTTTTTCAAAGAGTTTGGAGAATGAGAAAGTAATTACGAATGTTGCTATAAAAACAACCAAGACAATATTTGACACCTAAACAAGAGGCAGAATATACTATTTGCGTTAAGGTATGTTCTGCTTTCAAAGCCTGAAACAAGAAAATTTCCAGCAATTTTCAATCTACATTTTATTGCTTCATGGACATTAAAGTCCTGTGCACCTGGCAAAGGAGAAAGAAAGAACATTAGCTCAAATCATATGAATTTTGTAGAAAACTATTTAACAAGCACATAGAGATGACATATAAAACTTGTTTCTTTGTTAAAGTTCAGCATTCGCTCTTTTAATTTAAGTGTTCAATCAGAAAGTATGTAAATATTTGTTAAATAATATGGAGATTTCTAAACATTTTTAGGAGGAGGCAAGAGTTGAAGCTGTGAGAAAGAGAATTGAAGAAACTAGTGAGAATGAAGTTACTCTAGCTCAATGGGCCAAGGTTGTAGGGATGAGTAGAAATTCATTAGATAAAGTTTTGTGTGATGGCAGAGAAGCTCAGGAAAGAATCACAAGATGCTACAGAAACTTGTAATTTCTGTTGCATCTTCTTATCAAGGCAAAACGCTGAGCTTGCAAGATCTAATCTAGGTTCCTTTATATTTATTTCACTTCTTTAGGCAGTAGTCATCTTCAATTATTTTTGAAAAAAAGCTTTGTCTCTATGTACTATAGGAAGGAAATCTTGGGCTTCTTCATGGTGCAAAAAATAAGCTATCAACATATGTTTACTGGTGGATTAGGCAAGCTATCACTAGACCAATAGCAAAGAAGTCTAAAATTACTTGACTGCGAGTAAGAAAATATGTATTGTTAAATTTTTTGTTCTTCTACAGGTCTACCTGACCAATTAAATTTGTTCAGCTACTACCCTTCTATTCAACGTCACTCATTAATCGCTCTTAAAGTTTGTTCTAGTATGTTTGAAACAATCACAGTCTTCGGTTTGATGTACACAGTTTCTAACTTTTGCTGAATCTTTAGTTTGTCTTTTCTCTTTTCAGGTTCCTTTTTTTTGTTTATTTACTATAAAACAGAGGTCAACACTCGTGATAACATGGCAAGCCAGTTGAGTAACATTACAGATTCATGTAAAGCATTCTTTGCCTGGTTTTTCCGTGCATTGATATAGTCTATTTCCACAATCATCTTTAATGCAGAATCAGCAGCATACACAAGCACATTCCCTAAATTTATCATGGTGCATGTTGTTGTTGACCATAAATATCCAAGATCATTTTGTTCTTGCCTGAATTGAGTGCAATAATTTGTAGTGTATATGACTTTGAAAGGAAAGTTTGTAATTGGTGAATGCAATTAGCCTATCTTGTATAGGGAAGCGTAAGTGAACTGGTCCCAAGAATATGCGAGGCAAATGCTGTCTTAAGCAGTAGGCTACGGAAGCTGCCAACATGCCAAGAAATTGCAGAAGCAGTTAAAAGGGACATTTTGATCGTGGGGCTTGCTCTTGAAAGAAACAGAGAGCCAATTTCCCTAGATCAACCAATAGTAGCTGGAGCTTCCATGTCATTGCAGGTTCTAATAAATTTCAGTTTCGTTCTCTTTCTTTTCTTATCGAAACCATGTCCTATGTTAAATTCAGTGTGTTATAGGAGACCAAGATATTAGGGAGAAACGTCTTGAGAGAATTCACCAAAGAACATAATATGTAAGTCAGAAACTCAACTTTGATCCAAAAACTTAAACTATTAAATTTCGGACCCTTACTTATATATTAACAGTTATTTCTCTATTTCTCGAACTAATATGGAACATAATCCTTTGCTTATGAATGTAATCAATCTTTCCCTTCATAAGTAACCCCTCACATTAAACACAAATTTACAAACCCTTATTTGAACCTTCTTTTTTAACCTTATCACTTAAGGTCACCTCTTCTGCCAAACATGGACTCACTCTTCTTCAATATCCAAACTGCATTCTGGACCCCTATCAACCTTTGACTTATTGGTCTAATATCAGCTAGACCCCCTGCCAAACCCCTGGCGCACTTAGTCCAACATTAGCAAAACTCCTTAGCATTTCGGTCTACTATGAAGAAGAGAATTTTCACCGGTCCAACTCCTAAAAGAATTCATTTGCCCATGAATAGTTTAGTTTTGTAACCTGAAAGTCTGATATCACTTGTTAGGATCTAAACTCGAAACACACAACTATTGACACATTAAGTGCACAACAATTTAATGACAAACAACCTACAAGTATAAAAGATAAGCGACACACAATATTTAACATGATTCGCCTCCACCATTGAATTTACGTCCACAGAGAGAGGAAAATCCTATACAAAAATACAACTTAAATCCAAATTCAACTCTTGTATACTATCTCTCATCTTCTAAGAACCCTTTCTCATACCTCATATATAAGGTTACATATCGCTCTTGTGTGTGTCTTGTGTAGTATGCCAATCTATCTATTTATGAATAACATTATTTGATCAAAAAATCAAATAACAATAGGAAATCAACGTTAATTCCTAAATTGGTTCAGAATAAGAAATAACTCATATTTCTAAACTCATACAAATAGAAAATTTCTTGACTATTATTTTAAGTAACTAAAATCAATTAGGAAATTAGTTATTTTCATACAAAATAAGAAATCTGTTTAAAAAAATTAAACCAATTTCCTAACAAATCTCCACCTTGGCAAAAATTTCTTTTAATAACCATTTGTTTTCAACTACCAAACAATATGGTACCTAACTACACACCCAAATCAATACAGTTCTGATACCAAATTATTTCAATTGACAAATGAGCATGTGTAGTTATCTTGAATCTAATCTCTTGTTGACTCGTGAGAAAATGTCACAATTCATCATCTCTCTTTGCAGGATTTTTTTCTCAACACCACTTATAATCCGGAATCCCCTTCTGTGAGTTCTAATCCTAATCATTGAGGCAATCAAGTGAAAAAATCATCATACTTCTTCTCATTCTCAAGATTGTCTTGCCACGTATGGTTTACAAAACTCCACATAAAATGAAAAATTCGTAACGTCAGAGTCTTCTGACATATTAAAATTAAATCTCTTTGTTTTATTAGGATACATATCTCACCATCTAAAGAACATAATTCAAATCTAATAACCATTGGAGATGAAGTATCAACTGATGGAGTTATAAGAAAGTCTCAATCGATTTACGTCCAAAATCAACATTGAATTTCACATTTTTCTTAACCCTTGAATCACTTGCCTAAATTTACCGTCAAGTATTTCCATACTTTTTGATTTTTCATCCTTCACTTTCAATGCTTCTTACCAAACTCTTGAAACAAAGATACCACCCATTAAATTGTTTAATTAGTAACAACCACCAACATACTTGATCTCAATAGTTAATTAGGATCTAACCATTTGTTGGGGAAAAACATCTCGGGAGAACCCATCAAAGAGCCAAATATGTAAGTCAGAAACCCAATTCTGACTAAAAAATTTAAATTATTAGATCTTGATCCCTTACTTATATATTAACTGCTCTTTTTCTATCTCTCGGACCAATGTAAGATATAATTCTTTACTCGTGAACCTAACATAAAAAGGTGCAGTTTTCTCTTTCAAAGTCATAATGGTTAGGCAACTGCCTTGCAAGGAATGTTTTAAAATGTTTTTTGAAATTAAGATCAGAATGAATCATCAAAACTGACTCAAAGTTCAAGACCAAATCACATTTAAAAAGAACCAGACTCATATGAATGGAACATAGCCCGTAACATTGGGTACCAGACTAGTCTAAAAGAATGAGGCAACCTGATATGACAAATTGATTCTCGAAATAAAAACCATTTAACCACATAGTCAAATGATTGAAGACATCTTACCTATTCCTGAAGCAGCCTACAATACAATTCACTCCTTTCTCTGAAAAGGAGTACCGTTCTTTACAAGACTGCAGAACTTAAAGTTGCAATAGCAAATGGATTCGTTCCTTGTCATAGATGAAGGATTAGATCCTTATTGTCCTGATTCTCTCATTTCCTTCTTATTTCATCTACTGAAGAAATGCTAGAGAAAAGGTCGCCAATAAATGCTTAAAAGGAAATTAAAGACCTTCCAGATCTGAAAGTAACAGTGAGAGCTATAACTTGCAACTGGCAAATTTTTTCTACATCAGCAGAGATCAGAAAACTAGATAACATTATACTATCATTGGATTCCTTTCAAAAGAAAAGATTGACGAGACAGCCATAGCCTTTGAAGAAAATGCTTAAGGGTTTAGAATCCCATTAAGTAGGAGCCATCAACGTTCATCCACATATTCCTGGTGTCCTTTACAAGAGTATGAAAATTGTCGTTTCAGTGTTGATTCTTACTGCTCCATTTCTCCCTTACCCTCTTGTCATTTCCCTTGTATAAAACCAACCAAAAAAAAAAAAAGGAATGCTTAAAGTGAAAGGTGACACCAATTTTAAGTATATTTTGGTTCAAATTATCAGAGTGCAACTATGAGTGGTATCTGTTTATAAGCTTTTGAATTTCAATGGTTGTGCAGGAGATTGTAGCAGGGCCAGATGAAACAACTCCAAAGCAATGGTGAAGAAACAGTTCATGAAGAGGGACATAGAGAAACTGCTCAAGGGACTATGTGGTAGAGAAGTAAATATCTTAAGACTGTACTATGGCCTAAATGGGAGTACTCAATCATTCGAGGAGATAGGAAGACACCTAAACTTTCAAGAGAGCGAGTACGGCAGATCAGTTACACTGCCTTGACAAAATTACGTGAGAGTGACACTAGTATGGTAAATGATTTGAAAGCATAGATATTGCCTAGCTGAATCAGCAGATTACATATGACATAATAAATAACTAAATTGGCAGAAATTGTGGTTCTGCAGTTATTCCTTGAAGAGAACTCAACAGCATTATTTGAAACAAACCAAAAACCAAGTGGACCAAAGTGGATTTCTTTTCTCAAAATGGTGGTTTCCACTTTTATCTATTGTACCTCTCCAGTTGAAGCGTGATAAATTAGTAGAGTTAGTGAGTGCAACTAGAACAAGGAAAACATGATCTTTTCCCATAGCTGTTTCATTTATGAGATAGTAGCTGGTAAATAATCAGAACAACCTAAAGTCTAAGTGAAGGTTTCCTAATCAACAAGCGGACTGCATTTACTGCAACGAGCAGGAATGCGTGTATTAAGCAAGCTGTGATAATCAAATCATTTGTCTTCCACTTTGTGTTGTTGGTTACATCTTTACTAAATGCACGACAAAGAAGAAGATTTACCTGATATAAATATTCCATCTTGAGCTATTCATACAAGTAAAGGGGGTAGCTGGAGGATTTTGCCTTTTCAGATCAAACAGGGAAAAGAAAATGCATGTACTTTCTCAGAAATAGTTTCATGTATAAATTATAACTGTCTAATTTCATCTCTAAACAAATTTATGTCAGAAATTTTATTCTAGCATCTTGTACGTGGAAGAGATCTCCCATGTGTCAATACTTAAACACTCTTGTATTGTGTTTGAAGCTGCAGAAAGCTTGTGAACAATGGTTTCAAATTAGTCAAAAAGTAACTCCTCTTTCGTCATTCTTTTTCCCCAGCACAGACATCCAAATGATAAACCAGAGGAGTTATCCAAATTACTCTTCCCCTTCTTCACTCTCCCGACGGACTGCATCAAATTGATTTATTAAAAGGTCTACAACCAAGGGTACCAAATCATCACATGGAACTCCCTTCTTATAAACTTCTCCTAAATGTGAATCACTGCCAATTCTCCCTCCCAAGAAGACATCCACACCTTCGACTGGCTTTCCATTTTTATCTCTTGTCATGCATCCCATGAATCCAATATCTGCAACTTGAACCTGTCCACAGGAATTTGGGCAGCCAGTCCAGTGCATTCTTACAGGCCGAGTGACGGAAACTTGGCGCTGAACCTCCTCTGTGATCTTCAGTGCACGAGCTTTAGTCTCTATTATTGCCTGCCCACAGAATTGATTGCCAGTACAAGCTACCAAACCTCTCATGAGAATAGGTGGTTCTGGAGAAAACCTGTTCTTTAAAAGAGGCTCTTTGAGCAATGCCTCAAGCTTTGCATTCTCAATGTTGGGAATTATGATATTCTGTTCCACAGTTAGTCGGAGTTCACCTGAGCCATACTCATCAGCTATACGAGCAAGCTCATCCATGTCATCTGCTTGGACACGACCTACTGGTATATGAAGACCGACAAAGCTATAGCCTTCCTGTTTCTGTGGATGGATACCAAGATAATCTCTCCTCTCCCATTGCTTTTGAACCAGGTCTTCAGATGATGCTCTCTCTAGCTCTTGTTGGGGCATCCTCTTAACAACCTCAGACCTGAAACCTTCTATTCCCTGCAAGATTGACATGGACAAACTCGAATAAGCTAAAAATAATTTCATGTGCTCTGATCTGTTCAGCAAAATTTGCATTTAACTGCTGTAACTTATTAATGATGTTCTGAATGAAAAGAGAATGAAATGCTCACAATTTCATCAATCAACCACATCATTCTTGTTTTCTGCCTGTTCCCTCTTGTACCAAGATCTCTGAAAGTTTCCAGTATTGCTTTACAAACCGGTATTATATCATCTCCTGGAACCCATCCATCAAGAGGGACTGCGTCTGCACAACGTTTGGGGCTAAAGAATCCACCCACCAGTAAATTGAATCCAAATCTACCATTTTTAGTGGCAGGCATATAGGCAAGATCATTTATGTGAGGGTGCTCATATAGATCATGAGAGCCAATTACGCATACATTCCACTTCCTTGGCCTGCACAAATAGCATCAGTTACTAAGTTAAAACTTATTGATGAAATTCAGTGGAACTTTTGTTGATAAATAACGTTATGCAGTAAATTTTTACAACTTTCTATTACGATATCATCTCCTTCATAATGTTGGTAAATTCAGCTGAGGCATTAAAAATTATAAAGAATGTCTAAAAATTGGGAGGAAAAAAAAAAAGAAAAACCACTGTGCCGAGACGATATATTTATTGGAACCAAGCAACGAGATCTTCACTGAGACATTTATTACCTTTCTGCAACAAAGGGAGCTAGTTAGCACAGAAAAACTTACAAATTACTGATGGTTGGATTTCCACGGGAATTTGCAGTTATAAACTGAGAGAGCAAGTTAGTAAAAGGTCTTGTGTCAACAATTTCTTCAGGATCAATCCCTGCAAGAGGGTTCCCAACTGGATTCCTTACATTGTCCATTCCACTCTGTAGGCTTGTCATGCCAACTTCTTCCAGTCCTTTCAAAATCTCTGGTACATCCGGGAGAACAACACCTCGAATTTGCCAATTCTGCCTTGTTGTAACATCAGCACACCCCTCCTTCCCATATTTCCTTATCACACTTGCCAGATATCGAGTTTGAGCACTGGTTGTTACACCATTTGGCAGCTTCAATCTCATCATGAACCGGCCATCTAGTGATCACAAGTCACAAACAGCAAATTAGGATTAAGTGTATAATGCAATTAACATTCGAAATATGAAGAAAGGTATATGTAGTGGACAAATCTTTCTTACAAATATATAACGTGGTTTCAACTCCAAGACTCTCATAGATCCCATTTTTCAGGCCCTATGAACATCCATTCGACTGTAAAAGAAATATGGCATTCCTCTGTTTTTGGGTGTGCTAATATGGTTGAGGCAAGCCAAAGGCAGCAATCCTAATCGGGTATGACCTTATCCAACAGCATGGCATTCTAGTCATAGTGCATTTTCACATAAAAAGACCAGCTGTAGCTGAATATTCATCACCCTATTCAACGTATTACATGATTTAATTAAATATGCATTATTAGGTGTCTGTTTGCAAGTTTGCAACTTCAATCTAGACAACTTAGTCTAGTTTTGTATACATGGATAATCTAGTCAAACGAAAGAGATCACTCCAGGGACAATTCTACCAAAATCATATGAACATCTTCTTCCAGCATAATGAGCTAGAACTAGACTAATGTAGTGAAAGATGACATATAGCTCCCTAACTAATCACACAACAAATGTTGCCAAATATTTACATATAAAAAATGCAAGGAGAACTAATTTTCTGACTACAATCCAATCAAAGGCAGACAAATGTGAATAGAAAATCACTTAACCAATTCATGATATCTATTAACCATCCACTCATCACAAAACGCATGTCATTAATTATTTAGAACATAAATCGACTGATCTATGACAAAAGTATGTATTTCTTTAGCACATCCTAAAAAAAAAATTTCAGACTTACAATGGTGCTTCCTCCTATGGAACAGACCAAGCCACTTGAGTCTCACATCAATATCATCCTTAGTAAGCTTTGATTTATCAATTTCTTCAAGTGGGATGTCAGCAAGCTCTTCAATTCCATTCTCCATGAACAACTTCATAGGCTCCTTCTCAATCTTGACTTTCTCCGGAGGATTTATACCTTGTCTGTATTTCTCCTTTAGCACCCAATATCCTTCTCTTTCTTCTACTCTAGGCTCCAGCCTCAGAGCATCAACATCTGCTGCCCCCCCTGATGATGATGCTGGTGGTGCAACAGTCTGAGATGCTGGTGGAGTTGCATGAAGCCTAAAATTCTTAGAGTTTGGCAATGGATTTGGTGCCAAGAATTTAACTGAAAGTGACGCCATTCTTCCAAAACTGCAAGAAATTCTTCACGGCTGGTGGGATCGATGGTGGAAACGGTGAAGAGTTGGAGGAAGGAGAGAATGAGGTGAGACCATTTTGTAGGGGATGAATATGTGACAATGGTTTCCAGTGGACTCTTGGTAGCTGCTAAGGGTCGTTTTTTTTTTTTTTGTTGAAAAAAAAAAAAAGTGGAGAGAGAAGTGGTAGCTGCTAAGGGTCGTTTTGGACTCTAGCATAGGTTGTTTACAGCCTGAAACGATGGGCTTCTTGTACCCTTTGCGCTAAGCTTACCGACCAATGGTGATTAATGCACCTTTTTTTTTTTTTTTTTTATCCAAAACAAAAGAAGGGTGAGACTTATAAAAAGTGGAGAGAGAGAGGGGAGGAATTTTAATCCGGAACTTTTAATTTTTTAAATTTTAATTTTAATTATTAAACTAAGGTTTCACTAGTGATAAATGTATACTTAATTGTGTTTACATTAAATAAATATAATACATTTGTAGGAATTTATTTTACATTTGCACGGTAAATGTATATAAAGGATTAAGTAAAATAGGTTTAGATTAGTGGGTAGTCATTTAGATAAGTTCTTAATTATTTAATGAAAATGATAGTGTTAAATGGTAGAAGGCAAGGACTGAGGAAGGAATAACTGGACAAGTTTAAATAACGCAAGTTATAAATTGAATGGCAGTGGTTTAGTGTACAGTTGTCGAGATAATACAGTATCTTAAAGTATTTGATGAATTAACTAACATCAAATCATGATTTGTTAGGGGAAAAAGTCGGTTTGTTAGCAAGATGATTAGGCGTAGCTCCAGAAACCACAAGTTATTTCTAGCATCATGTTCAATTGATTAAGATAAGACCAAGATTATCAAACTTTTCTCAGTTATGTGATATTTTTACAGAAATCTGTCTCATTATTATAGATTATCAAGTCCACAAGTGTAATCCCTTTTACCACACAAAAAAAAAGAAAAAGAAAAAATTCAAAAACAATTGCCCAAGTAGATTTTTATTTTAAGCTTGTACTTCTAACTTTTAATTAGAAAAACAAATCAAGAAGCTACCCATGTACTTCTCTTTCTTCTCATACGTAGGCAAAAATGGGTTTTGATTCACTCTATTCGAGTTAACAGTTTGAATAGAAGATTATTTGAGAATATATTTTTTGAAATAATACAATACTGGAACACATTTTATAATATAATGTATATGAAACAGAAAAGTAGTTAAAAAGGCAAAATGGTAAAGAAAATGTATTTATGTTGTAAGTAAAAAAAAATTTCTAATAAAAAGCTATCCAAACACTCCCAATATTATTCAAATTCTTTACTTTTGTTTTTATTTTTAATATATCCAGACCATTTTACTTATCCAATCATGAAGGATATAACAAAAAAATTTAAAATGTGATTGTCACATAGTACTCCAACTTCAGCCTTATATATTGTGTATATAGATTTTTTTTGGGTACACAAGAGGTGTAACATATTGTAAGTAGTTCAATTAAGGGAAGTTGCTAAAGTAATCTTTCACAGTTTGAGAGCATTTTAATTTAGTTCCCAACATATAAAACAAAGTATTTTCGTTGTTGACAAAAAATTAAAACAAAGTGGTCCATATTTCATTTCTAGTTGTTTTGTTTATATATACACACACATTATATATTTCGAAAACGTATCTATTATTTTAGCCACTTAGGGGATCAAATTAAGGTCCATTTTTCTTTTTTTAATGAAGTACCTCAAATTTTGGAAACTATGGTCCCTTTTCTCGAAGTCGATCGAGCAATAATTAGAGCATAATGTAAAGTTATAAACAAGTAGCTTACTTAGGAAAGATTTCACAAACTTTTACTAGATCAAATAATGCAAATTTTGTTATCATTGTTGATTGTACTCTTAGGATCAGCTTTATGAATTGAGAAATTAAATTATCAGGAAAATGGATTAGAATAAAGTTTAGCAAATAAGGAGGGTAAAAAAAAGACAAATTATTTTAACTACAAATAATTACCTGATAAAAGAGAGATCAATATAATTTCATAGCTTCTACAACTATTTCGAATTATGGTGACGTTTTGGCCTCCAAGCATAGCCAAAGGCCAAGCGGACAATCACCGCCACCAACTCGATCACTACGATCATTCCACCGCATTGCAAGCGGCCTCAAGAATGGTTGAAAAGGCCAGATCATGTGGCGGCTGGGTTTCGTAAGCTTTTAAGCCACAGAGTTCGACTGTTTTTGTCACATATTAGCTGCAAACTCAATTTGTTCCTTTTTAAAAAAAAAAAAAAATTTCCCCCTCGCCTATGTCTTTCTCATCAAAATTGTCGATTACAAAATTCGAATCTTATACTTGATACAAAAATGTCCTCGACCGAGTGGTTTGCAAACTCAATTTGCTAATTATCTAACAAATGGAATGATTTCTTTACAAGCTCAAGTTACAAGTTGAATTTTTTTTTGTGTGTGTTTGAGTAATGGTTGATTGATTAAGGTAAATTTTGTCACTAGTCCTATTAACATCGTGCTTAAAGTTTGCCTATAATTAATATTTTCTTTTTGCCTATAATTATCTTAGAAATAGAATGAATTTTTTCACTAAAAGAAAGAGTGGAAACGGATACAAGTTGACAAACTCAATTTTGTATTGAATGAGAGTTAATTGATTATGTGTAATTTGTCACTAGTCAACACAATGATTACAAGTTGACAAGTTAAATTTTGTTTTGAATAAGAGTTAATTGATTATGTGTAATTTCTCACTAGTCAACATCGTACTACTTAATTTTTCTTTTTTTTTATTATCTCATACTACTATTTCCTCGTTAAAATAATATGACTCCTAGAAGCACAAAATTTTTACGTTTATGATTGCTCGCAATGGGACTATTGTTCGGGTACCTGAGTTGCTACCAGAAGTATTAATGATGCATACTGGTGATTCTCGGCAAACGCATTTTATTGTTCTTTTTTTAAAAAAAATTTCCAATATGCAAACGCATTCTACTGTTTTTTTTTTTTTTAATTTCCAACCGTGCCAGTCAACTGTGCCCCTTCTATTTTCTTTTTTTTGGGGTTAAGTAAAATAGCATGAACTCTCCCTACTCTTTTTTTTTGGGGTTAAGTAACATAATATGAACTCTCACTTAGGCCTGTTTGATAACCTAATTCAACACTTAAATTTAATGAATTCAGATTTTAACATATTTAGACCGTTTGATAACCAAAAATTGAACATCTAAATTAATTAAGTGGCACTGAATTTTCTAAACAAAACTTGCTTCCAAAATTAAGTGATAAGCTATTCACTTATCATTGAATGTGATATGCATTCAAATGTATTAAATTTAGGGATATTATCATTTTACGCCCTTAAACTATATTACTACTATTAGTTTACTCCCTAATGTTATCTTTTAGTCATTTCACCCCATAAGTAATTCAACTCAATATGTTAAGAAATTTTGTATAAAAATACCCTTTTATTCTGTAGCATTACTACATTATTATTATCACTTTATCCCTTTAAGTTATAATGGTATAATCACTTTAATCCCTAAAATTATTTTCTAGGTATTTTACCTCATTGTTAATTTAACTAGTATGGTAAAAAAAATTTAAATATATTTACCCTTTTTATATATATAATTATAATTAAAAAAATTACACTGGTTATTCTACCCTTTTTTCATTTTAAAAGATCCAAAAATATAAAAATAAAAGAATTTTCTCAAATTTTTGTTTTTCACACTTATTAAAATGAAAAATAGATAGGAAAGAAGGAGACAAAAAAAATTAGACTTTACAAAAAAAAAAAAAAACAAAGAAGAGTCTAACATTGTTGTATTATTTTAAGGTTGTCGGGATTAGAATTGGAATTAAGTGGTAAACAAAAAAGTAAAATAATTTAAAATAATAAAAATATTTAATTCTTTCTTATTTGTATTTTTTTAAAAAAAAGAATTGAGCTCTCTCTCTCTCTCTATCTCTCTCCCTCCCCCTCCCCCTCCCCATCTTTCTATTTTTTTTTCAATATTAAAAAGATTGTAAAGAAAAAAGAGATTAATACATTGACTTTTTTTTTTCTTGATACTAAAAAGGAGAAAAACCACTCTAAATTTTGGGTTAATCACATTTTATCCCTTTAAAGAATACCCCATTTCTCAGTTTATTCCATAACCTTTAATTTTGCTCACTTAACCCCCTTTAGGACATAATTGCCCTTGCATTATTTTGACTTTTCATTTACCTTGTTTTCCTTTCTTTTATTTCTTTTTCTCTTTCTTCTTTATTTAATTCTTCCTCTTTCCCACAAAAATATTCACCTTAATGATTGAAATTAAAAAATAGGAATTGCAGAGATCTATCTTCTCCTTAAATGATTAAAAAATATTCAAATCACTTTCCTAAAATACAATTTTTTTTAACCTTTCAATTCTTTTAATTTTGGGTTTTCCTCTTTCCTTTCTAGTTTCTCATTTTATTCTCAAGAAAATATCATAAGATGAAATTGTTTTCCTTTCTTTTATTTCTTTTTCTTTTTCTTCTCTCTTTCATCCTTCCCAATAGAAATTCCATTTCAACGAAAATTTTTGTTTTGAGTTTGTAATTGCATATTTCTGGATAAAGGTTCAAAATGCATCAAAAACTAATTTTGATTTTTTGTATGATGTCACGTGTCACAAATTTCAATTGATGATTATTAATCAGGCCACAATTTCATCTTATGATATTTTCTTGGGAATAAAATGAGAAACTAGAAAGGAAAGAGGAATATCCAAAATTAAAAGAATTGAAAGGCTAAAAAAATTGTATTTTCGGAAAGTGATTTGAATATTTTTTAATCATTTAAGGAGAAGATAGATCTCTTCAATTTCTCTTTTTTAATTTCAATTATTAAGGTGAAGATTTTTGTGGGAAAGAGAAAGAATTAAATAATGAAGAAAGAGAAAAAGAGATAAAAGAAAGGAAAACAAGGTAAATGAAAAAGTCAAAATAATGCAAGGGCAATTTTGTCCTAAAGGGGGTTAAGTGAGCAAAATTAAAGGTTAGGGGGTAAACTGAGAAATGGGGTATTCTTTAAGGAGATAAAATGTGATTAACCCCTAAATTTTCTATTGTTTTTAGGGTTAATCACATTTTATCCCCTTAAAGAATACCCCATTTATCAGTTTACCCCATTTATCAGTTTACCCCCTAACATTTAATTTTGCTCACTTAACCCCCTTTAGGACAAAATTGCCCTTGCATTATTTTGACTTTTTCATTTACCTTGTTTTCCTTTCTTGTATTTCTTTTTCTCTTTTTTCTTTATTTAATTCTTCCTCTTTCCCACAAAAATCTTCACCTTAATGATTGAAATTAAAAAAGAGGAATTGCAGAGATCTATCTTCTCCTTAAATGATTAAAAAAAATATTCAAATCACTTTCCTAAAATACAATTTTTTTGCCTTTCAATTCTTTTAATTTTGGGTTTTCTTCTTTCCTTTCTAGTTTCTCATTTTATTTCCAAGAAAATATCTTAAGATGAAATTTTGACCTGATTAATAATCATCAATTGAAATTTGTGACACGTGGCATCATACAAAAAATCAAAATTAGTTTTTGATATCTTTTAAACCTTCACCTAAAAATATGCAATTACAAACTCAAAACAAAAATTTTCGTTGAAATGGAATTTCTATTGGGAAGGATGATAAAGAGAAGAAAGAGAAAAAGAAATAAAAGAAAGGAAAACAATTTCATCTTATGATATTTTCTTGAGAATAAAATGAGAAACTAGAAAGGAAAGAGGAAAACCCAAAATTAAAAGAATTGAAAGGCTAAAAAAATTGTATTTTAGGAAAGTGATTTGAATTTTTTTAAAATCATTTAAGGAGAAGATAGATCTCTGCAATTTCTCTTTTTTAATTGCAATCATTAAGGTGAAGATTTTTGTGGGAAATAGAAAGAATTAAATAAAGAAGAAAGAGAAAAAGAAATAAAAGAAAGGAAAACAAGGTAAATGAAAAGTCAAAATAATACAAGGGCAATTTTGTCCTAAAGGGGGTTAAGTGAGCAAAATTAAAGGTTAGGGGGTAAACTGAGAAATGAGGTATTCTTTAAGGGGATAAACTGTGATTAACCCTTGTTTTTATTACACAAAGAGGGGGGTACTTTCTTCTAAAGTTTTTTAATTTGCTAAGTTGGTTTAACGGTGGGATGAATTGCTTAAAAAATAACTTTATGGGGTAAATTGATAATCAAACTATAGTTTATGGGGGTAAAATGATAATAATTTTAAGGGCTAAACATGTCTTTATACTTTAATTAACAAACTTCATTAAATTTAACCGTTAATTTTGGAGGTAAAATGACTAAAATGTAACGTTGAGGGAGAAATTAACAGTGACACTAAACATTAATGGGGTAAAGTGATAATAACTCTTAAATTTAATACTTAACAATTCAATAACTTAATGAATTCAGGTTTCAGATTTCAGATTTCAGATTTTAAATTTCAATTTTTAGATTTCAATTTTATCAAACGATTCCTTAATTTTACTACGAGGATGAGCTGGTGCACATTTGGAAACAATGGCACACCACCAGGTGTATGTCTGGGTTCTGCTGGATACAAATTGGAATATTTCATTCTTTGCTTTATATTTCTTCCTCTGGACCCCGCATAGGAAAATATCATGCAGAGAGTATAAATGATATATCTTCAAAAACCTTTGGACAATATTTTCTGCATCCTCTCAGTCTATCCAAAAACAGAGCTCTCGCTTCAAAGTTTCATGGCGATCAGTGGATGCTCATCTACAAACCATTCATCAACTCTTCCCACTATATCCTTCTCTTACTACAGTCCAACTAAATCATGTCATCAAGTTTTCAACAATTTTCATCTTCCTCCAAGTCATTCTTCCTCTAAGCATGCTCTGAAGTCAACTCCTGAGGTTACATTTGCCACTTCTACAGCTACTCATGAGGGTGTGACACTCAGCATTGATGCTGCTAAGGTTGCAAGAGCTGCGGTTGCTTCTGCATTTGAAATTGAGAACTTCTTGGATTTCAGAGAGAGGAAGAAAGATGATGAAGAGAAGACTTGGAGAAATGGAGTGTTGATGAGAAGGAAGAGGAGAAGAAAAAGGAGAAAGGCTTTTTCAGAGAGTTTGGAGAATGAGAAAGTAATTATGAATTTTGCTATAAAACCAACCAATTCAGGGCAATATTTGACACCTAAACAAGAGGCAGAATATACTCTTTGCCTTAAGGTATGTTCTGCTTTCAAAGCCTGAAACAGGAATATTTCCAGCAATTCTCAATCTACATTTTATTGCTAAGTAGAACATTAAAGTCCTATGCACCTAGCAAAAGACAAATAAAGAACATTAGCTCAAATCATATGGATTTTGTAAAAAGCTAGTTAACAAGCACATAGAGATGGTAAGTGAAACTTGTTTCTTAGTTAAAGTTACAGCATTTGCTCCTTTAATTTAATATAAGTGTTTAATCAGAAAGTATGTAAATGTTCGTTAAATGAGCGGAGATTTCTGAACATTTTCAGGAAGAGGCAAGAGTTGAAGCTGTGAGAAAGAGAATTGAAGAAACTAGTGAGAATGAAGTCACTTTAGCTCAATGGGCCAAGGCAGCAGGGATGAGTAAAAATTCACTAGATAAGGTTTTGTGTGATGGCAGAGAAGCTCAGGAAAGAATCACAAGATGCTACAGAAGACTTGTAATTTCTGTTGCATCTTCTTATCAAGGCAAAGGGTTGAGCTTGCAAGATCTGATCCAGGTTCCTTTATTTCACTTCTTTAGTCAGCAGTTATCTTCTGTTATTTATATATAAAACCTGCTCTGTCTCCGTGTAGGAAGGAAATCTTGGGCTTCTTCATGGTGCAAAGAAATTCAATCCAGAGAAGGGCTATAAGCTATCAACTTATGTTTACTGGTGGATTAGGCAAGCTATCACCAAAGCGATAGCAAAGAAGTCTAAAATTACTCGGCTGCCGGTAAGAAAATACGCACTGTTAAATTCTCTGTTCTTCTACAGGTCCACCTGACCAATTAAATTTGTTCAGCTACTACCCTTCTATTCACCATCACTCATTAATCTCTTAAAGTTTGTTCTAGTCTGTTTGAAACAGTCACAGTCTTCAGCTTGATGTACACAGTTTCTGGCTTTTGCTGAAGCTTTAGTTTGCCTTTTCTCTATTCAGGTTCCTTTTTTTTTGGTTTATTTACTATGAAACAAATGTCAAAACCTGTAATAACATAGCCAGCCAGTTGAGTAACATTACAGATTCATGTAAAGCATTCTGTGGCTGGTTTTTCCGTGCATCGATATAGTCTATTTGCACAATCATACTTAATGCAGAATCAGCAGCATACATGAGCACATTCCCTAAATTTATCATGGTGCATGCTGCTGTGGACCATAGATATCCAAGATCATTTTGTTCTTGCCTGAATTGAGTGCAATAATTTGTTGTGTATATGACTTTGAAAAGAAAGTTTGTAATTGGTGAATGCAATTAGCCTGTCCTGTGTAGGGAAGCGTAAGTGAACTGGTCCCAAGAATATGCGAGGCAAATGCTGTCTTAAGCAGGAGGCTGCGGAAGCTGCCAACATGCCAAGAAATTGCAGAAGCAGTTAAAAGGGACATGTCGACTGTGAGGCTTGCTCTTGAAAGAAACAGAGAGCCAATTTCCCTAGATCAACCAATAGTAGCTGGAGCTTCCATGTCATTGCAGGTTCTAATAAATTTCAGTTTTGTTCTCTTTCTTTTCTCATCGAAACCATGTCCTACGATAAATTCAGTGTGTTATAGGAGACCAAGAAGGTGCAGTTTTCTCCTTCAAAGTCATGATGGTTAGGCAACTGCCTTGCAAGAAACGTTTTAAAATGTCTTTTGCAAATAAGATCAGAATGAATCGTCAAAACAGACTCAAAGTTCAAGACCAAATCACATTTAAAAAGAACCAGACTCGTGAATAGAACATAGCACATAATATTGGGTACCAGACTAGTCTAAAAGAATGAGACAACTTGATATGAAAAATTGATTCTCGATATAAAAACCGTTTAACCACACAGTCAAAGCCTTTTTAGGCAAATGATTGAAGACATCTTAACTATTCCTGAAGCAGCCTACAATAAAATTCACTCCTTTCTCTGAAAAGGAGTACCGTTCTTTACAAGACTGCAGAACTTAAAGTTGCAATAGCAAATGGATTTGTTCCTTGTCATAGATGAAGGATTAGATCCTTATTGTCCTGATTTTCTCATTTGCTTCTTATTTCCTCTACTGAAGAAATGTTAGAGAAAAGGTTGCCAATAAATGCTTAAAAGGAAATTAAAGACCTTCCAGATCTGAAAGTAACAGTGAGAGCTATAACTTGCACCTGGCAAATTTTTTCTTACATCAGCAGAGATCAGAAAACTAGATAACATTATACTCATTGGATTCCTTTCAAAAGAAAAGATTGACGAGACAGCCATAGCCTTTTGAAGAAAATGCTTAATGGTTTAGAATCTCATTAAGTAGGAGCCATCAACGTTCATCCGCATATTCCTGGTGTCCTTTACATGAGTATGAAAATTATTGTTTCAGTGTTGATTCTTACTACTCCATTTCTCCCTTACCCTCTTTGTCATTTCCCTTGTATAAATCCAACCAAAAAAAAAGGAATGCTTAAAGTGAAAGGAGACACTTTCTCCCTTACCCTCTTTGTCATTTCCCTTGTATAAATCCAACAAAAAAAAAGGAATGCTTAAAGTGAAAGGAGACAGTTTGGTTCAAATTATCAGAGTGCAACTATGAGCAGTATCTGTTTATAAGCTTTTGAATTTCAATGGTTGCGCAGGAGATTGTAGCAGGGCCAGATGAAACAACTCCAGAAGCAATGGTGAAGAAACAGTTCATGAAGAGGGATATAGAAAAACTGCTCAAGGGACTATGTGACAGAGAAGTAAATATCTTAAGACTGTACTATGGCCTAAATGGGAATACTCCTCAATCATTCGAGGAGATAGGAAGACACCTAGAACTTTCAAGAGAGCGAGTACGGCAGATCAGTTACAGTGCCTTGACAAAATTACGTCAGACTAGTATGGTAAATGATTTGAAAGCATATATATTGCATAGCTGAATCAACAGATTACATATATGACAAAATAAAGAACTCAATTGGCAGAAATTGTGGTTCTGCTGTAATTCTTTGAAGAGAATTAAATAGCATTATTTGAAACAAACCAAAAACCAAATTGACCAAAGTGGATTTCTTTTCTCAAAATGGTGGTATCCACTTTTATCTATTGTACCCATCTAGTAGTAAGCATGATCTTTTTCCATAGCTGTTTCATTTATGAGATAGTAGCTGGTAAATAACCAGAACAGCCTACAGCCTAAGTGAAGGTTTCCTAACCAACAAGCGAACTGCATTTACTGCAATGAGCAGGAATACGTGTATTAGGCTAGCTGTGATAATCATATCATTTGTCTTCCACTTTGTGTTGTTGGTTACATCTTTACTAAATGCACGACAAAGAAGAAGATTTACCTGATATAAATATTCCATCTTGAGCTATTCATACAAGTAAAATGGTAGCTGGAGGATTTTGCCTTTTCAGATCAAACAGGGAAAAGAAAATGCATGTACTTTCTCAGAAATAGTTTCATGTATAAATTATAACTGTCTAATTTCATCTCTAAACAAATTTACGTCAGAAATTTTATTCTAGCATCTTGTACGTGGAAGAGATCTCCCATGTGTCAATACCTAGACACTCTTGTTTGTGTTAGAAGCTGCAGAAAGCTTCTGAACAATGGTTTCAAATTAGTCAAAAAGTAACTCCTCTTTCGTCATTCTCTTTCCCCAGCACAGACATCCAAATGATAAACCAGAGGAGTTATCCAAATTACTCTTCCCCTTCTTCACTCTCCCGACGGACTGCATCAAATTGATTTATTAAAAGGTCTACAACCAAGGGTACCAAATCATCACATGGAACTCCCTTCTTATAAACTTCTCCTAAATGTGAATCACTGCCAATTCTCCCTCCCAAGAAGACATCCGCACCTTCGACTGGCTTTCCATTTTTATCTCTTGTCATGCATCCCATGAATCCAATATCTGCAACTTGAACCTGTCCACAGGAATTTGGGCAGCCAGTCCAGTGCATTCTTACAGGCCGAGTGACGGAAACTTGGCGCTGAACCTCCTCCGTGATCTTCAGTGCACGAGCTTTAGTCTCTATTATTGCCTGCCCACAGAATTGATTGCCAGTACAAGCTACCAAACCTCTCATGAGAAAAGGTGGTTCTGGCGAAAACCTGTTCTTTAAAAGAGGCTCTTTGAGCAATGCCTCAAGCTTTGCATTCTCAATGTTGGGAATTATGATATTCTGTTCCACTGTTAGTCGGAGTTCACCTGAGCCATACTCATCAGCTAAATGAGCAAGCTCGTCCATGTCATCTGCTTGGACACGACCTACTGGTATATGAAGACCTACGAAGCTATAGCCTTCCTGTTTCTGTGGATGGATACCAAGATAATCTCTCCTCTCCCATTGCTTTTGAACCAGGTCTTCAGATGATGCTCTCTCTAGCTCTTGTTGGGGAATCCTCTGAACAACCTCAGACCTGAAACCTTCTATTCCCTGCAAGATTGACATGGACAAATTCGAATAAGCTAAAATAATTTCATGTTCTCTGATCTGTTCAGCAAAATTTGCATTTAACTGCAGTAACTTATTAATGATGTTCTGAATGAAAAGAGAATGAAATGCTCACAAGTTCATCAATCAACCACATCATTCTTGTTTTCTGCCTGTTCCCCCTTGTACCAAGATCTCTGAAAGTTTCCAGTATTGCTTTACAAACCGGTATTATATCATCTCCTGGAACCCATGCATCAAGAGGGATTGCATCTGCACAGCGTTTGGGGCTAAAAAATCCACCCACCAGTAAATTGAATCCAAATCTTCCATTTTTAGTGGCAGGCATATAGGCAAGATCATTTATGTGAGGATGCTCGTAAAGATCATGAGAGCCAATTACGCATGCATTCCACTTCCTTGGCTATATTTTTTAAAGATAAAGAATTAAATTGGTAGAGATAATACATGTGGGACTAAATTGCTTAAAACTTCAAAGATAAAGGACCGGAATGGTCATTTTTCCGATTAAAGCCCAATGCGTTGACTTATCCACATTTATGTTAACACTACTACAAGTACTAAGGACCAATTTCAGGTGGCCCAAGCTTGATGCAATCAAAATAATAGGCTATTGAACTTATGACACAACTAAATAAGCCTTATTTGATAATCCAATTTATTATTTAAATTTAATATGTTTAGATGCATTTGATAACAATAAATAGAATTTATTAATTAATTAAGTGACATTAAAAATTTAAAAATTTTAGGCAAAACTTACCTTAAAAAATAAATGATAAATTATTCACTTATGACATACACTGAAATATATATAATTTAATATTTAACATTTTAGTAATTTAATAAATTCATATTTTAAATTTTAGTTTTCAAATTTCAATTTTATCAAATGCATCCTAAATAAATAATAATAAATAACTAGAAACACATGGGCTTGGTTTAATATTTGGAATAATTTTAGAAACCTCACTTGAGATTTCTCATATTATTACTCAGTTCCTCTAAGATTTTTAAAATCTCACTTACTTCCCCTGTCAGCTTGACAAGATTAAATATTCCTATTAAAGGTCACAAATTGATAATGTTACCCTTGCTCTTAATAGCTATTTAACTAAAAAGCCAAAACAAAATAAAAATTTTAAACCAACAAATATAAATTAAAAAAACAAATTGTTATCTAATAATGGTCCATATATCTCTATATCAAGGTCATGATGGGACAACAAAGAACATTGATAAATTAAATCTAGTCAAAGTTAACTATTTACATGGATTTTGATAAGTAATTAATACCTTAAAAAATTTTATGGATAGTTATAAGGAAATCAATAAATTATTTTGGAAATATGTTGTAATATATGGTGTAGTTTAAGTTGTACTAAGTCAGAAATTAAAAAATAATAAAAAATGATCTAATGACCAAATATATATTTAGGAATATCCTTTTTGTTTGGTTAAACATCATGCATTATATTAGATAATAGTTGTTGTATATCTGTAAAATTACTCATTATTGCATTTATCTTTCTTGTATTTCCTCCCAAGGGGCTAAATGTTATAACAAATTTCTATCTAGGGAAGTATACGAGATTTTAAAAACCTCAAGCGTGTTGACTGACATTATGCAAAACGCAAGGCGAGGTTTCTGAAATTATCCCTTTATATTTCCTATAAATTTAGTATACGCATTCATCGTCCACCACAAAAATAGCTCGAGCATTAGTTTTTTGACCATTTGGGATGGTTCAAATTCCCAGCTTCCTCGCACTTTCACCGATTACACCAGATGCAGAAACAGAGACTCACTGAAGAGGAGAAATGAGCGGAGAAGGGAAGGTGGTGTGCGTGACTGGAGCTTCGGGATACATAGCTTCATGGCTAGTCAAGCTGTTGCTTGAGCGTGGCTATACTGTTAAAGCTTCCGTTCGTGACCTCAGTAAATCATTCATGCTCTTTACGGCTTTTAGCTTCTTCTCTGAACCCTTTCTTATGTCCACCCAATACATTTCACCTATCAAATTTAGCGTTCAATGAATTGTTCCGGTAAATATTTGAGAAATTTAGCATCCCCTTAATTAGTAGTTTGTTTTTGCATGATGACACAGATGATCCAAGAAAGACAGAATTCTTGGAGGCACTGGATGGAGCCAAGGAAAGACTTCACTTGTTCCAGGCAAACTTACTAGAAGAGGGATCCTTTGATGCAGTAGTTGATGGATGTGAAGGCGTTTTCCATGCTGCATCTCCAGTTCAACTTTCAGTGAGTAATCCGCAGGTACATTTCAAATGATGATCAAATTTTGAAAAATTTGAATTTCAGCTAATAATAACTATATGGCTCTTAACATTCGTAATTCTTCACATGCTTACATAATTGTTATGTGGCTAGTTAGTTACGAAAATGGTCTAATTCCTTTATGTTCCTCAGTTACAAAATTGTTGTGTACTAGAAGTTTCAAGTGTAAAGAGAGTGAGTATTCTAGTTTCTCAGCACCCATATGGCGTTGCCGACAAAATGGTAGTATTCAAAGAGCATCTTGCAAGTCTCTGTTTCTATGATTCTGTTTTTGTGGATTTCCTCAAGTAACTTGCAGGAACTTCAAGTCTTAATTGAGTATTTAGAGTAATTAGGATGAACGATATCTGTAAAATAAGTTGTCATCCAGAAAAAGTTCAAAAAAGGACAACAATTGGATAACATTAGAACTAGTATAGGCTCAAGAGTGTGATGCATACATTATATATAAAATGGTATTGATAACAATTTCTTAGGCAATGACTTCACTTCTTTTTTATGGGTTAAGAGCATAATGGAGCTGATGAATTACCCAGATTGCAACGACTTCATTCCCTTTGTTTTCCTGTTAATTTCTTAGGCACAGCTATTGGATCCTGCAGTGAAGGGAACACTGAATGTGCTACAGTCTTGTGCCAAAGTTTCATCCATCAAAAGAGTGATTTTAACGTCTTCTCTTGCAGCAGTTGCTATCAATGATGAACTAAAGGACGGTGTCATAGTTGATGAAAGTTGGTTTTCAGATCCGTTATACTGTGAGGAGCACAAGGTGTGTCTATCCGCTATTTTCAGTTAAACTGCCTGAGGAAATGCTTGCTGTTTGTTACATCTCACGGTAATCAGCCCAATTGCCTGATTGGCTGATAAAAATCTTCTGGTCGATTCAATTTGTTTATGGAAGATAGTAGTATCACTAATAAGGCTTTAGGTATTGAAAGCACCGGCAATAATTGGTTTTTTTTAGGATCTAAACGCGGAACATAAGATTATTGAGATATCAAGTATACAATAATTTAATGATTAACAAGCTATAAGTATGAAAGATAAACGACACACAATATTAATGTGGTTCGACTCCACCATTGAATCTACGTCCATGGAGAGAAATTTGTTCTTTATTATGAGAGGAAAAAAAAATCATATACAAAAATACAATTTCAACCCAAACCCAACCCTTGTATACTATCTCTCATCTCCTAAGAATCTCCTCACACCCTATGTATAAAGTTACATGTCGTCTCTATGTGCTCTTATGTGTCTCTTGTGTAGGATGCCAACCTACCTATTTATAAAGAATATTATTTGGCCAAAAAATCAAATAACAACAGGAAACCAATGCTAATTTCTAAACTTATACAGAATATGAAATAACTTTTAAATTTTAAATAAAATAGAAAATCTCTTGGTCACTACTTCAAGTAACTAAAACTAATTAGAAAACTAGTTACTTCCATACAAAACAAAAAATTTGCCTAAAAGAAATTAAACCAATTTCCTAATAAATTTTCGCCTTGACGAATATTCCTTTTAGCAACCATTTATCTTCAACTACCAAATAATATGGTATTGAACTATACATCCGAATCAATATAGTCTTGACACCAAATTGATTCCGGCGAATAAACATGTATAATTATTCCGAATCCAACCTCCAGTTGACTTGCGAGAAGGTGTCTCAATTCACCATCTCCATTTGCAGGATTTTTTCTCACCACCACTTGCAATTCGAGATTTCCTTCTTTGTTTGGATAGAGTATTATTCCAAATAATTATTTGGAATAATTACTGTAACACTTTTTGAAATGTGATGTATGTGAGATAAAAAAGTGGTTGGGAATATAAAAAGGTGATTGAAAAATGTGTTTATGATGCAAGCGAAAATTTTTTTGAAAAAATTTGCTATCCAAATATAGCCCTTCTGTGAATTCTCTTTCTAAACATTGAGGCAACCAAATGGTAAAATTAATTTGGATAGAGTATTATTTGAAATATTATTTGGAATAATTACTGTAGTACTTTTTGTGATGTGATGTATGTGAGATAAAAAGGTGGTTGGAAATATAAAAAAGTGGATTGAAAAATGTATTAATCATGCAAGCGAAATATTGTTTGAGATAATTTGCTATCCAAACAAACATATTTCTTTCCATTTTCAGGACTGTCTCGCCACGTATGGTTTCTAAAACTCTACTTAAAACGAAAAACTAGTAACTGTTAGAGTCTTCTGGCGTATGAAAATTAGATCTCTTTGTTTCTTTAGAACACATGTCACACCACCTAAAGAACATAATTTGAATCTAATAACCATTTGGGATGAAATATCAACCAATAGAGTTGTAAGAATATCTCTACCAGTTCATGTCCAAAATAAACATTGGATTTAACCTTTTTTTTTATCCTTGAATCATCTGACTAAATTCACTGTCAAGTATTTTCATGCTTTTCAACTTTTCATCCTTCACTTTTAATGCTTCTTGTCAAACTTTTGAAACAATAATACCACCCATTAAATTGCTCAATTGGTAATAGCCACCAACCCACTTGATCTCAATAGTTAACCAGAATCCAACCATGAACCCCGCTCTGATACTAGTTTATTGGGATTTAAGTATTTGTGAGTAGTTCAGTTTCGCGACCAAACTCTGATACCACTTGTTAGGATCCAAACGTGGAACACATAACGATTGAGATATCAAGTACACAATAATTTAATGATTAACAATCCATAAACATAAAAGATAAACGACACGCAATATTTAACATAGTTTGACTCCACCATTGAACCTATGTTTACGGAGAGAAACATGTTCTTTATTATGAGAGAAAAAAAACATATACAAAAATACAACTTTAACCTAAACCCAACCCTTGTATATCATTTCTCATCTCTCAATAACCCTCTCTCATACCCCATGTATAAGGTTATATATCGCTCTTATGTGCCCTTGTGTATCTCTTGTATGGTATGTCAACCCACCTATTTATAGAGAATATTATTTGGCCAAAAATTAAATAACAACAGGAAACCAATACTAATTCCTAAACTTATATAAAATAGGAAATAACTTCTAAATCCTAAACAAAATAGGAAATTCCTTGGTTACTACTTCAAGTAACTAAAATTAATTAGGAAACTAGTTACTTCCACACAAAATAAGAAACCTAACTAAAAGAAATTGACAGAAGGCTCTACAATTAAATATTCATCACGCTGATAACACATCTTCTCTTAAAAGGCTTACCAAAAGAGCCCTTACCATGATCACCCATCCCAAAAGCACCTCAGCCTTTGTGAGTGGAAGAAGATACTTAACAAAAGATAAAGTAAAGAAAACAAAAGGAAGCAACGGAGACGAAACTTTCCTATTGCTAGCATTGCTAACTATTTGATGGCATCAACAAAATCAAAACGCTAAAAGCGCGCAACAGATTGATAGCAGACCAAAAGAATGTGTTTTATAGATGAAAGAAGTGTGGGATTACTTCGAAGCCAAAAAGTATATTACTATGGAATGAATATTGGAATGCTTGCTTGAGAAGGCTTATTGACATATGCACAAAGAAAACATTACGTCACTGAAAATGTGAACTTTAGTTTCTGTTTTGTTGTTTACTCAAGTGCTAAGAAATCAAAACAGTGAATTTAGCAAGTAATCTGCCAATAATTATAATCATTCGATGCGATCAACTGACATTGTCTGGAGGGAGAATAATTAACCCTGATTAGAGCCATGTATACTTCTAAAATAAGCCCCATTTCTCCAGAGTAGAAGGATTTAGAGAATGTGACTGGATGGTCTCCCAACTGTCTAGAAAACATACTTTTTCTAATGTCCCACTTGAAGAATTATGCTTTCAACTAAAGCTACCAAATATGTTCTCTCTTTTCAGTTATGGTATCAACTATCAAAAATTTTGGCAGAGAATGCCGCTTGGGATTTCTCAAAGGAGCATGGTATTGACATGATTGCAATTAATCCAGGAATGGTCATTGGTCCCGTCTTGCAGCCTTCTGCCACTTTGAGTGCAGAAGTGATCTTGAGCCTAGTAAATGGTATGTTAAGAAATTTATCATATTGTTAAGTAGTCAATCTACAGAAAGTTTCTTCTACACAATTAAAACAAAGAAGCGGTGGTTGACTCTGGTGAAGTTGTGAGCCTGCTCATTTTGTATTACAGAAAAAATATACATTGCGCACAATAGGTATGCATTATTGGGCATCATACGTAATTGTTTCAACTCATTTTATTTGATTATGTAATGCACATGAATACAAACACGTGAGCGCATATGTCTAGTTGCTGGGTATACAATCATATTGTCTAAAGAGCTTGCTGCCAAATTCTTCTTTGGAACTTACCTGTGTCAGCATTTCTTCACTGCCAAAGCTTTGGAAGTTCAATGTGAATTAAACAAAAACATCTGCTTCAGTTATACGAATTATTTACTTTGAGGTAGTCGCATAGGACGTGGAGGCTTTTCATTTGAAACACTGTTTGGTAGTTGAAAGACTTCTTATAGCAGACGATATAGGAATTGGAGCTTGTTGTGGTGCCTTCTAAAGCTTTCTTACAAGATAGAGTAACCAGTTTGAGCATTTTATTCAATACTAGCTCGTTGTGGTCTCTAGTCTCTGCAGATTTTGCATAAGTTGCCTGATAATCTGCTTGGTGTCCATGACTTGATCATTTTCCCATGCAGACTTGATCATTTTCCCATGCAGACTCTCTCAGACTACAGCGTTATTTACCTGACCTGGTTTTTCACGTTCCCTCTTCTTTTATATAGTTGTTGGGTTGTAAAAAGTCCAGAAAAAATGAAGTGAAATACTTCACGTTAATTAAAAATTTGTCACATTTGACTATTTACATCTCTCTTTAAGTATCCTGACTTTACAAGTAATGATACTCGTCTATATGGTAAGAGATGTTATCCCTTTTGCTGTCGAATGCAGGAATTGACCCATTCCCTACTATGGTTATGCCATGGGTTGATGTTAGAGATGTTGCATATTCACACATTGTTGCCTTTGAAATCGCTTCTGCCAGTGGAAGATATTGCGTAGCTGAGAGAACTGCAGGCTGCTGTGAACTTATCAAGATTCTGACTGAACTCTTCCCTACTCTCCAATTGCCAGATAAGTGAGTCTGGTTTTCCTGCTCCGTTAGGCCACACTGACGTCTTTGCATGCTTTAGTTGCTTGTTTGCAGCTCCAAAATGTATCTCATCTTTTGGCTTCTTTCTCAACATGATAAAGAATACTGCATCCTTCTGTACCTAATCATTAGCTTCTTCTCTGGATCCTAATCCATTAGAATGCAAGATGGACCTTGGCAACATTGGATAGTAATTAGTAAACTGCCTCACTTTTGAAGAGTTCAGTTCAATACCAGCTGTATTCTCACTTTTGCCTCATTTTTTTTCCTGTTCTGAAATGGTTTTAACGTTTTGCAGATGTTCTAATGGTAGTCCCCTAATTCAGCTGAAATATGATGTATCAAATGGGAAAGTAAAAGGTTTGGGCATTGAGTTCATGCCTTTGGAGGTGAGCCTCAAGGATACTATTGAAAGCTTCAAAGAGATGAAATTAGTTAGCCTTTGAATCAGGGCATTCATGTACTGTCAAATTGTTTATATCCACGTTTGGAAAACATACAATTTCAAACTTCTCATTCTTGTTTGTACAAGGTACGCGATTCAGATTATATATAAAGTAGCTAAATTGTAAATAAAAAGAACGGAACAGGTATGAACACGAATAGGGAGGGCTGTTCCATAAGGGAACAATCTGTAATTATGTCTCCAAATTTGTTGGGATAGCTCACTTGTGCATTTGATATAATTGAAATCTAAAAATTGAAATCTGAAATTTGAAATTTGAAATCTGAATCCATTAAATTAGTAAATTATTATATATTAAATCTGATACATTTAAGTGTATATTTTTTGGAGCAAATTTTGCCTAAAAAATTTAGAACCATTTAATTCATTCAAATGTTCTAGTTTTGTTTATCAAACGCATTTGAACATGTTAAGATCTGAATTTATTAAATTTAAGTATTAAATTGGATTATCAAATGGGGTTCAAAAAGACTTTTAGGTATATTTAAATAGATAATAAAAGCATAGCACCTCATTATTGACCATTCCTCAAATTTTATTGTAATCTTTTTGGTAATTTTGAGCATTGAAAAATTCTAATGCTTAAACAAAATTTTTGGTCACACTATTGTCAAACTTATTTGTAAGAATCATTGTCTAACCGGTGCTCATAGAGTACTCGTTAAGATATATTTCATGTGTCATATTTTTAGAAATGTAAAATTAATTAAAGAAAGTAAATAAATACAAAATAAGGTTAGTAAGATTAAATAGAAAAAGTAGATAGATACAAGCAAAGATAATAATTATTAGCATATGTATATACTTGTAAGTTAGATGAATATTAAGTGTGTTAATAAGTGCCTTATGAGCAAACGTTACAAAAACTCTTGATTTATTACTTGTTACAAAATGAGAGCAACTTGAAAATAGGATCAAGACAAGTATCAAAGTATTTAAGTAGAGAACACTTTATGATTGTTTTTTTTTTTTTTGCCAAAATTTATGATTGTTTTCGAGATTACAAAATCAGCATGATTAGTAAGGCAGATATTAATAGTCGTGTATGCATTTTTTTTTTTTGGATAATTTGAGCTTTAGTATTCCAAACTAGCTTTAATTAAGGATGATAATTTCTAATACGACCTGAAAATACGACACGAACCTATTACGAAATTAATAGCAGTGGTTTAGTGTACAGTTGTCAAGATAATACAGTTTCTGAAAATATATAATGAACTAACTAACATCAAATCATGATTTGTTAGGAGAAAGAGTAGGTTTGTTAGCAAGATGATTAGGCGTAGCTCCAGAAACCACAAGTTATTTCTAACATCATGTTCAGTTGATTAAGATAAGACCAAGATTATCAAACTTTTCTCAGTTATGTGATATTTTTACAGAAATCTGTCTCATTAAGATATATTATCAAGTCCACAAGTGTAATTCCTTTTACCACACAAAAAAAGGAAAAAGAAAAAATTCGAAGACAATTACCCAAGTTGATTTTTATTTCAAGCTTGTACTTCTAACTTTTAATTAGAAAAAACAAATCAAAAAGCTACCCATGTACTCCTCTTTCTTCTCATACATAGGCAAAAATAGGTTTTGTTAAAATATTTTTGTTATGTTTTCACTCTATTCGAGTTAAAATTCAGATAGAAGATTATTTGAGAATATTTTTTCGAAATGCTACATTACTGGAACACATTTTATAATATAATGTATATGAAATAGAAAAGTAGTTAAAAAGATAAAATGGTAAAGAAAATGTATTTATGTTGTAAGTACAAAAAAAATTTCCAATAAAAAGCTATCCAAACATTCCCTTTGTTTTATATGTTGGGAACTAAATTAAAATGCTCTCAAACTGTGAAAGATTAATTTATCAATTCCCTTAATTGGACTACTTACAATGTTACACCTCTCGTGTCCAAATAAAAAATTATCTATACAATATATAAGGCTGAAGTTGGAGTACTATGTGACAATCATATTTTAAATTTTTTTGTTATATCCTTCATGATTGCATAAGTAAAATGGTCTCAATATATTAAAAATAAAAACAAAAGTGTAGAATTTGAATAATTATTCAAATTCTACACTTTTGTTTTTATTTTTAATATATTGAGACCATTTTACTTATGCAATCATCAAGGATATAACAAAAAAATTTAAAATATGATTGTCGGGCAGTACTCCAACTTTAGCCTTATATATTTTATAGATAATTTTTTACTTTTTCAGTACATGAGAGGTGTAACATTGTAAGTAGTCCAAGAAGGGAAGTTGCTAAAGTAGTCTTTCACAGTTTGAGAGCATTTTAATTTAGTTCCCAACATATAAAACAAAGTATTTTCGATGTTGACCAAAACTTAAAACAAAGTGGTCCATATTTCATTTCTGGTTGTTTTGCTTACACACACACATTATATATTTCGAAAACGTATCGATTATTTTAGCCACTTAGGGGATCAAATTAAGGTCCATTTTTTTTTTAATGAAGTACCTCAAATTTTGGAAACTATGGTCCCTTTTCTCGAAGTCGATCGAGCAATAATTAGAGCATAATGTAAAGTTATAAGCAAGTACCTTGGGAAAGATTTCACAAACTTTTACCGGATCAATGCAAATTTTGTTATCATTGTTGATTGTACTCTTAGGATGAGCTTTATGAATTGAGAAATTAAATTATCAGGAAAATGGATTAGAAAGAAGTTTAGCAAATAAGAAGGGTGTAAAAAAAGGACAAATTATTTTAACTACAAATAATTACCTGATAAAAGAGAGATCAATATAATTTCATAGCTTCTACAACTATTTCGAATTATGGTGACGTTTTGGCCTCCAAGCATAGCCAAAGGCCAAGCGGCCAATCACCGCCACCAATTCCATCAATACGCTCATTCCACCGCATTGCAAACGGCCTAAAGAGTGGTTGAAAAGGCCAGAACATGTGGCGGCTAGGTATCGTAAGCTTCTCTAAGAGTCCTTCCTTAGCAGAATTTCCGACCCAGTGGTTTGCAAACTCAATTTACTAATTATCTAATAAATACAACGATTTCTTTACAAACTCAATTTACAAGTTGAATTTTTTCGTGTTTGAGTAACAATTAAAATTTTTTTTATCAGATCGCAACATCTAATCTAACTTGGCGAGAGGTCCAACGAGACCTAAAGAAATCGAAAGAAACTGAACCACTATCGAACTAAATGAATACACTACGCATCTGTATAAATTTAGAAGAAATTACATATAGTTGATGGGAAACAAATTCAAACTTTGGTGGTGGCTAACTACCCAAAGATTTAAAGTCTTTGATGGCCCCACAAAGACTTGAAGTTTTTGGTTGTGCGACCAACTGTCCAGAGGGCTATTGGTTGAGTAACAGTTAATTAATTAAGGTAAATTTTGTCACTAGTCTTGTTAATGTCGTGCTTAAAGTTTGCCTATTATTAGTAATGCTTTTTTGCCTATAATTTTCTTAGAAATAGATTGATTTGTTTACTAAAGAAAGAGTGGAAATGGTTACAAGTTGACAAGTTCAATTTGTTTTGAATGAGAGTTAATTGATTATGTGTAATTTGTCACTGGTCAACGTCGTAATACTTAATTTTACTTTTTAGCTCGTATTACTATTTCCTCGTTAAAATAATATGACTTCTAGAAGAACAAATTTTTACGCTTTCGATTGCTCGCAGTCGGACTATTGGCTACCAAAGTACTAAGGATGTATAATGAGACACTTTAAACAAGAACCAGCGTTTGTAGTCCAACGGTTAGGATAATTGCCTTCCAAGCAATAGACCCGGGTTCGACTCCCGGCAAACGCATTCTGCTATTTTGTGTAAGTTCCAAAATGCCAATCAACTGTGCCCTTACTTTTTTTTTTCATATTGGGTTAAGTAACATAGTATGAACTCTCACTTATATTTACCATGAGGATGAGCTGGTGCAAGTGGGGACACAATGGCACACCAACAAGTGTGTGTTTGTGTTCTGCTGAATACAAATTGGCATATTTCTTTCTTTGTTCTGTATTTCTTCCTCTGGACCCCGTTTAGGAATAAGGGGGAGGTAAATAGACAAAATTTGGATCCACAGGTGTATTGAACTTATACTTTATCTGAGTAGTTTAGTAGCAGCAAATTACTTCAGCCGGTGCTTCCTCATGTAATTTTAGTGGTTATTAATGTAGAGTTGGTGTATTGCCCCTAATATCGCAGGGAAGTCTAAAGAGCCTCTTAGTTTCACTATAAGGTTGAGAATTGCGTTAGGTTCAGCCAAAGGAATCCTCTACCAGCATACAGAAACTGTGCCCCTACTTGGTAATAAACTTTTGGTATAATGGGCTAATTTCTTAGAATATACCTGAAAAAAAAAAGTCCGTCAAATGTACCTCTGATAGAACCGTGGTACCAAACTATACCTGCCGTGCCTAATCAACACGGCAGCAATTTTTTTTTATTTTAAAAAGTTGCAGGCTACCGTGCTGATTGTGCACGATAGCCTGCAGCCGAATTTTTTTAAAAAAGGCAGCATGCTACTGTGTACAATCAGCACGGTAGCAGGTGCCCTTTTGAAAAGTAAATTTTGGGTGAAAAGATATCCTTCCTCCAACAGATGCGGATGAATTAGCTGCCCTTATTCTTTTAACATTTGAAGAGCTAACCACTGAAGTTGCTTTAGTCGGCATAAAAATACCGTACTAAATGGGTCTCCTTAGCCTTTTGTTAGCTTCGGTATGGAGTCTTCTACGGGGCATCTCTTCTTTATAGATAAGGAAGTCGATTCAAAGCACGCAAGAAAAGGGTTGATAGAACCATGCAAACAATGCTCATTAACTCACTAGCGTCCCAACTCCCAATCAAATCATTCCAAAGTACTTCCCCCATGCGACCCATTTCGGAACAAGCTCTTGGTGAAAAAGACTGGCGTAGAAGGCTGCCTTGAAAAAAGAGTTCCTGGCAGCAGGCTGCCTTTTTTAAAAAAAAAAATCGACTGCAGGCTACCGTGCACAGTCAGAGGTACATTTGAGGGACTTTTTTTTTCAGGTATATTCTAAGAAATTAGCCGGTATAATGGGCTTAAAGCACAGAAACAGAAATAATGCAGTTAATGATTTAAAGGTCGCGGTGTTAACTAATTATATATATATATATGAATGTACTATGCAACGAAAATTTAAATACACTTGCCTCTAATCATTGTTGTCAAGTACAAGTTGATCTCTTCTTGTATCTTTGACTCCTTCTTGTCTATTCTAAGAACGCAAAATATGTAGAAGAAGGAAAAACAGAAGGAGAATTTAGAGTAAAAATCTTCTAATCTATACCTAATCCAAAAGTGTACAATTGATGAAATACCACAGATTATTTATAGATTAGGCTAGGAACCTTTACTAACAAATACAAAAATCCCTAGGGTTTCATTCCATTAAGAAATCTTGCCAAAATTCATAACTGAAAATAATATTTTCTGACTAATTGATTGATTTGATTGATCAACTGATTGAATAAGATATCAATCAATCATTAACAAATGGGAGACACTATTGATAAAATGTCAATCAATTAATCAGGGCATCAATCACCAATCATTATCTAATGAGAGATGCTAATTAATTATTAACAAAATGTCAATCAATTAATTATGATATCAATCACTTTAGAATCAATCATGTGGGTTATAATTGCCTCAAAAGGAGGCAGGTCTTACATGCGGATCAACATCTTTGGATTCACACACACTTCAGGTAACTTTGTGGCACATTCTAGTTGAAAATCGGGAGACAGAGGAACTCTGATTTTAGCAATGGCCAATTAGCCATGAATGGTCAGACTAGTCATGGTTGTTGGCCTTTTTTCTGAAGCCAGTAATATCTAAATGATACACCTGGATGCAGGAAATTGTCCTTCCACTTTTGGTTATGTTTCTCCATTTCCAGCAGCCAAAAGATTGCCTTCAGGAATAGCATCAACTACACTGTCAGCACCGATCCCCATAATCACATCTTTTGCTATCAACCATCAGAATCCATCATGTTCTTCAGCTCACCAATTTCAGATTTGTTGCAAGGTTCAGAAATAAGTTGTCAATTTCCAAAATGTTTAACCCTGAGCCCATGTCATTTCTATGTCATCCAAATTCTGAACACTCGGACTTCCAGAACATCCAGGATAATCTCACAAACTGTTTCGTTGCTGAGGTCATGTTTCAGAATAATTTGTTCTAGAACTGGTTATGGTAGTTTGTCCAGAATAATGATTCCCCTTTTCCGCCAGAGTTCATTCGTAGCTGCCCACTGATGCAGTTCTTTAAAGCCACGACGTCGGAAAGCTGACAGCAAACAAGTAGTACATCTGCTTCTTTGCCTGCTCCTCCCAGCAGTGAAATGAACTTGCGCTCCAGCTGCAGAAGTCTTCTGTTCCATCGTTATGCATTTCTTGGTAGGGCAGCTTGAAAGTTTCAGACCCTAGTTCAGGAATTTAGTCTTCTAAATACCAAACATTTAAACTTGGCACCTCAAACCACCCACCAATTAACAACAAATGGATAGATTCGCAGGCTGTAAGTGCAATGGGGAGGTTGTTTGGACTCTGCAGTTTCCCTTTCATCTCAGTGGCAATATTAGATGGTACGTAACCATCTGTTTCTTATTTTTGGTTACAGAGGCTACCTAACAGTCAACATGGGAACACATTAACTTTCTAATCTTGCTTTGACATAAAGTTATCAAACCTAGATGAGAATAAAGAAGCAAGTCCTCACATATGTGAGCCACAAAACCTTTAGGCTTGCCTATTTATCAATGCACTCAAGTGTCAGAAACTAGTCATTCACCTGTTCGTATGCAAACAGAAGTTATTCTTATCCTTTCGACCAGGCTGCGTGCCAATGGAGAATATTAAATGCCCTGTGTTTGAAGTTCTATTATGTGGCAGCGCAGAGGTTGTTGGAACTTTATATTTTAACTGATTTTGCTTAATCGGTTAAGCCATCATGCATATGGACTTTCTCATCTTCCATTATGTTGGTCCAGTTACTAATACTTCATCTACTTCTTTGTGTTGTTTGGGAGTGGCTGGATTGAGGTAGCACAATATGGCTAGGAGCAACGCTAGCAAATTGATAATGATTTTAAAAAATGTGACAACAAAATGAAATATGTACAAGAACTGATGGACTAGATTGCATTAGCCTACTAGCTGCAGCACCCAAAGACGAAAAGCAAAAATTCTAGGACCTCACACTCATGGGGAAAAAGGGGATTTCTTCAGCTTGATAGATTTATACGAGGAAGCAGAATGGACTCTTCACAAATTGGCTATTACATGTAGAAAATAGCGTGCACTGCTGACCCTATATGACCTCAAGAATCATCAGTAAAGCTAACTTCTTTTAAATGACAAAGAATTCCATCCCCGAAGAAATGTACAGCTGATATGCAAAGCTAAAAATAGAAGTTATCAAGCTTATGAAGAAAGAATGTGGGATGCATGCAAGTAAATTATGCTCATTTATAAACATATTATACATGGTTTACAAATTACATAGCAGCGTCCATGGGACAAGAAGCTGTTTATCTCCAACTTCTACTCTGATTTGTGCAAATTATGGAGTATATACAACGAAGCTGAAGACAAAAAAATACTTATAGAATAGCTCAATAGATCCATACCAGTTACTATTGTTACCATCTTGCTTCTTTCAAACATCTTCACTAAAAGAATCATGACAATTACATGTCCTACTTTAGTCTTTAACTCGTCAAGCGAACTAATTTTCATCCATTTTGGTCTCTCCTGCAAACGATGAAACCTGTTTATTAGCAAAGAAACTCTTGATGCATAGACACATCACAATGTGAAAAGCAACTCATGTGTGCAAATATATGATTAAAGTTGATTATTTTGATCAGTTCCACCAAACCCGAACTTCTTTTCCTTTTTAAAATGCAACTGAAAAGAAGAAACAAGTGTCGTTGACTAATAGAATCACATTTCTTGTTGTTCGTCTATAATAGAACAGTTGAGAGGCCACTCCATTTAAATAAATACAATATCAGAAAAACTATTTACTTCTAGAATATAACTTCATTAGCAATCATTTTTTTAAACTAACTTAACCAAACTCCTTTGACATTTATTCTACTTTTGCGTCAGTATCAATTTGCAAGGAAAAGGAAAACTAAATGAAGAAGAATAGTTTAGCGACCAAAGATACCATCTAAAAAACTTCAAACTTCAAAAACCAAATCAAACTTTGAAAAACAAAAACTCAAAGTTTGCACAAAAGCGTCTTTTGATTTTAATTAATAAAATGTTTAACACTGTACAAAAGGTCAATTTGCCGTCCAAAAACAAAAGAGAGGTATAAATGTACAGTGTGTGAAAAACTAATCTCTTGGAATATAATTACTGCACGAAAAGAGGAAACTTAACCGGGAAAAAAAAAAGAAAAAGAAAAGCCAGTGCAAAGAAGACATGGAAGAAGTCATACAAACAGGAGAAGTAAGCAAGTAAACAAAATGATGCTACCTTCAGTGCAAACATGCCAAATAAGGAAGAACCCTTAAGGGCACGATCAGAAGCAGGAGATACATTAGGATCCACATTAGAGATGAACAATCCATACAAGCCCATCCCAAAAATTAACATTACAGTTCCAGCTAGATATACATCTGCAAAAACATGAGTAAACATCACCAAGAGCCGGATGCAGTAAAAATAATGAAAAAATAAGCAAGTTAGGCTTCTTTGAGAAGGAGAGGTGGATGCCGTCAAAGAGATGAATTGCTGAACATCTGATGCTGGTTCATTAACAGGAGAAAAGCTTTATGTTGATTGCTAATTACTACATTGCAAGTGCATTAGCTACAATTGGACAAAAAGTTACAACTTCTTCACCTAATGTGCCTACTTCCTTGAATGATATGCTTACTGAATGGGGGAAAGGACCTGGCAGCAACTAATGATACATCAGCAGAAAGAAAATTCATTTACACTCAAATTCAAGAGATCTTTCAGAATAAAAATGAATCTGGCGCCCAAGAAACAGTGTATGTAGAAGCAAGATCTAAGAACAATGAGAAAAATGCAGATACTTTTCTGCATGATACTTTTCAAACAATGCAATTCTACTTCAATCTCTTTAAGAATATTCCAAAGTCTGGGCTCTGGGTTCTTTTCTGAGCTCTTAGAGAGCAGTAAGCAAGGGTTTACCTCTATCCTTGGGAAAATAATGGAAGTGAGGCAGGTATAAAGCTGAGGTAAAATGGTTTTGCCTTCCAGACACTAAAGATTAGTGCTGAGACACAAATCTCCATGACTAGAGATGATAAAGGGGAAAAGTAGTGTAACATTAAGTGGGAAATTGAAATTTCCAATTACTGGACCATCAGGCAAAGTGTTTCCAATGGCGATCCAAAGCATGACACAGTTATGGTATGTGCCTGGTGTTCATTAAGTCAATCTGGCGGAAACACACAAGAAAGCCCCATCTTGCTTTCTCTCTCTCTTTTCTTTTTTTGGGAATAGTAGTTTCTGCTATCATCACCAGTACCAATAAAGGATAAATTGGAAGTTATATAGACTAAGTAAGAGAAGACAACCGCTTGTGCCTCCCAAAAAACTTCACAAGATCTTCAAATAGAAAAAAAAAAAAGAATCTAAAAGATGATGGGAGACCATTATGAGCAAACAAATAGAATATTACACCTTCCTATCTGCATTTATTATTTTAACGAGTACAATTAGAGGAGAGTAGAAATGTGTAAGAGTTCCAAGGTAAAAGTCAAGCTGTCAATTATGGTCATCTGTTACTTAATTCAGATTCTACAGTATAAAATTACGATGGTGGGGTTAACCATTTTTTGTTGTTGTAAAAGAAGAAAATCTTTTTTTGATCTTTGTCATACAGGGAAGGTTGAAAAGGGGCACAGAGAACATGGGCAGTCAGAATTTTTTTAATCCTTGTTCTAAAATGCGGAAAGCAACTTTTGACAATGGGTACAGTGGATCTAACAAACACTTGTTACATAAATTAGATTGTTCATGATATATTATTAAAGAAATTACTATTTACAGACAAGCAAAAAGAAAATTAGGATGTTGACTTTGGGATCACAACGTACTTCATCACAATAGTTGTGCAAGGCTTTTCATGAAAATGAGACTTCTTACCTAAAGCAACTCTAGCAGTTATGAGGAAACAACAATTTACGAAGGTATTAAGTCTCATCTAGAGATCCAAGAAAAATGCTGTGGAAAAGTAAAATGCAGAGTCTGTTGTTAACTAAGACTGCAGATTCTGAAGCAAGATACTTTGTAACTTACCAATTGCTTCAACTAGTCGTAGAACCATGTTTCCAGTATGAATTCCTTTGACGCAGCTTGTCCAATAAACTTTGTATGCTTCAAAGATGTAAATGCAACCCTGGAAAGATGTTAAACAGTCAGTGGAATGGACAATCTACAGTCCACAAAGACAAAAAATCCTATTGCATTATGGAGATTTTGTGAAGTCTAATTTATGTCTTATGACATGAGACAGTATTTTGGGTTAAAAACACACCAAATTGTTCAGATTCAACAATCAACTAATATGTTTGCTATTCTGAAAGAGTTTTAAATGTAATATCAGACTAAGTATTGACAGTACATGAGAAATGGAAACTTTTGCATTAGCCAGAAGTATAAACAATCTGAAATGTTATTCCTTTGAGTTTGAGACCTGCCTCATATTTTTAGGCAATAATCAAGTTTCCTCTATTAGCTCTTTGGGATAAAAATCAACATCAAACTTCTTTCTTCCTTGTGTCACTCTGATACAAGAGTCTCAGATATGATCTCATATTCACTAAATGCTTGCATCAAATTTACTTGAAAATTTGAGACTTAAGTGTGGATTACGGAAGTGCCATCTATTATGTTGTTATCGACATTTTTACCCTGACAAATTACGAGCATGCTGCAATGGGAACTCACGTTGAGAAAAAAGACAAGTTCCATTCTGATGTTAAAAGATAAAGAAGTTCAGAAATCAAGCTTACAAATTCCACCTATGCAGTATAGGCATATGAAGAAAACTTATCCCACAAGAAGATTAGCGATATTTCAACACAACTTACAGCTTAGAAATGAAAGGGAAAAAAATGGGTCTCCTGATATACTCTACCAATCCTCGAACACATTGATCAGATATGTAAGGAAGCTATTTTTCTCTCTACCATATTAGCTGGTTCATTAGTAAATGATACTCTGCTCTTAAAAACTCACAATTTCTTCCCTTCCACTGTCAGACAAATAAAATAAAAGCCAATCAATAATTTAGGTTAGAACTGCTAGAAAGACCCAAAACAGTATAAACTCTGCCGTTTTGCCATATATTAAGTCCAAAACTAACCGATCAACATGTTTAGGACAAAACCTCTTGACTTACCACTTTGATCTCCAAAGAGAAGTATCAAGATATGCAATCTCAAAATCACGAGATTATGAAAATGTTGAATAACTTTCATGTTATATTGACATACTACCATGAACTTCAACATTTTCAAAGACAGTAAAATTGTTCAAAACACAACAGAAACTACTACTACAATTCCAGACCAAGTCTCGACTGTAAATACATCATTATACAATTACACCAAACTTGAAATGAGAAAAACGAGATATGTTGGGGAAATTACATTAAGAAAGCAGAGCATAGAACCTGCCAGAGAACCTCCAACAGCTAAAAGTGCCAAAAAGCGAAAGTCGAATATTGCCTGCATAGAAAGCAGCAGTTATTCTCAAAAAATTAAAGAGAAAGGGTATTATGAACTGAATAATGTTTTCTTTTTTATGTTACCCTTTCAATGTTTGATTCAGTGGACTCAACAAATCTCACAACCGGGCCTCCGTTTGTGTTTGCCAAAGCATAGTCAAACCCCTTTTCTGAACTGGTTGCCTTTGCAGACTCAACTTTAATTTGGGCTGCTGCTGCTGATGATGATGATGATGCTTCATGATGAGAAGAAGAAGATGGAGAAGATGAGCTTTGCAGAGAAGCAAGTGGAGAAAAGGGGAGGCGTTTTCTGTAAATTCTTGGAGATTGAAGGGTTGTTCTGCAGAGGAAAAGAGAAGAAGAAGTTACTGGGATTGGAGTCAAGAGAGCCATAGTTGCAGAGGGAGGGAGGAATGATGTCAGTTTGGAGGGACTGAGCTGAGAAAGGAGATGTGAAAGTAGAGAGGCGTTCCTCGAAAAAAGATTTTTGGTGCTTTTGGACCCGCCTATTTTGTCCATTTAGGTAATATAATAACACGAAGGTGAACCTGGTGCGGCCCCACTTATAGACCTATGGCCTACTTCTCCCAACTTGGTTAACATATCACTCCGAACCAATGATTTAAAACACAGACCGATGCGATAAGGTTGCAAACGAATTGAGTCGAGTCGAGTTTTGATCTAATTGAATTGAGTTTTGATTTAATTTTATCGAACTCAAACTCGAATTCGAATTCGAGTTCGACGAGCTGACAATTTTGAAACTCGAACTCGAGTTTGATTCGATTTGAGGCGAGCTCGAAAAATAAAAATAATTATTTTATTTTTTAAAAAATAAATAAAATAATATTTTTCTTAATAAAAATGATATATATGTAATTTTACTATTAAAATAAAAATAATATATATATATATACTCGAACTCGCAAGCTGAATTTAATATTTTGAACTCGAGTTCAACTCGACCAACTCGAACTCGACTCAAACTCAATTAATATCGAGTACGAGTCGAGCTTAACTCAAGTCGCTCGCGAGTAACTCGATTCGTTTGTAGCCCTACCGGTGACTGACTCGACTGAGCCATCAGTTCCGATTCAACAGGGCGGTTCACCGGTTTACTTTTTTTTAAATTTATTTTAAAAATTAAAAATCTAAAAAATCCTTCCCCCCATTGTCAGTGACGACTTCTCTTACTTCACCATTATCGCCTAAATAAAGGATTCAAAACATGTTGTACACATAAATTTAAAAGTATTCTTTTCCCAAAAATCAAGAGACTCTTCAATCCCCTAAAAATATTTTCTTGCTAGCATGACAAAATAGAAAAAATATTTGATAGACTGAATTTTTTTCAAACAAAAAAAGAGAGGAAAAAATCAAACAAACAAAAAAATTTGCAAGCCAAGAAAGAAGCTTTCCTGATTGTAAACAACCATTAAAAAAGAGGTAATGAAATATTTGGAAGCATTTATAGAAGTTGTGCTTAATATTTGGAAGCAACCATTACCAACTACTGGTAGCCAAAAACTTTTTATTCTTCATGACGCAAACGGTTGATTCTCCAATAGCATATTGGAAACAATGGAAAGAAAAATTCAAAAGAAAAGAGAAAAAAAAAAGAAATTCAACATATAGACACAAGACAGAAAAGAAAAAGTTCAAAAGATTGAACTAAAAATGGTGGATGAAAACACCAACATATTAAACTAAAGAGTGGAACTAAGAAGAGGGTGACAAAGGAAAAAAAGGAGAGAGTGGAGATTGAAGATTAGAAAGAAGAGAAAGTGGAGTAAAGATGAAAGTTTGTAACAGAGAGACCATGAAAATCATGATATGATTATGTGAAAATTGGATTTGAGAAGAGAAAGTAGGAAAGATTGAAGTGGCGGCTAATTTTTAGCATTAATATTTGTAGGATTATTCAGTAATAACATCTAAAGAAAATTTTTGGCATGATAAATTGTCAACCAAATCTTGGTGCATTGGATAGTTGTTGAACATTCATAGCAAAGGTCCCAGGTTTGCACAGTCCCAAAATGGCCGGTTCATGGTTCGTGCGGTTTTAGCTGTTCACACAATTGGAATGGTTTATATCACTTTTGAAGTACTATCCGGCTTTTGTGCTAAGACCAGATCGATGACATAGTCCGTTTGTGGTTCAATCAGTCGAACTGGTCAGTCCAGTCCGGTTCTGAAAACATTTCTCTCAACTAAGTTAATAGATCCCAGAGACAAGAAATGATCTTCAACTTTTCTCCATATCTACCGTTTCTCTTCCTTCTTCAAAATCCTTAGCTTTATTTCAAAATTCAAACGTTTTTGTGGGAGGGAGTTGAAGGGGGTTCAGGCAAGATAAATTGCATAAATATGATATTTTCTTGAAACTTTGCTTAATTTATGGAGAATACCAATTAGAAAGAGTAACAGAGATTGAAAATTTTGAAAGGTGATGAAGAAACAATGAGGATGTAGATCAAGATCTTTCTGGTGAATATTTGCAAAGACCATGCATTGATTACTAATCTAACTTTTGCTTGTGCCTTTTTAACACTAATAATTGGAAGATCATGATAGAAGGTGCATGGAAGGGACGGATTTTTTGTGAAGAGTCGATGATGGAAGAGCTGAAAAAACTTTTGTTTTGACCTCCATGGAGTTCTATATTTGGATGATTTTTATTGGATTTGACTTTGCTAATCTGTTGGATTGTTGGTGGTTGAGATTCTTTCAAGTGAAATGTAATATTTAGTTTTATTTCTTGTGGATAATCAGAACGAATCTGAAGAATGAAACTTCTTTCTTGCTTCAACATCTGTTTTTGCATTTTCTATTTTGGGAGAGCAAGGGCTATTAACACTATTATTCTCTAACCCTTTTCAGAGAGTTGACAAAGCAAGTCCTCGTTAACAAAGGAAAAAAAAAAAAAAGAAGCTTACCATTTCCCAAAAGCAAAAAAAAAAAAGACATGGATATTTAAGAACCACACGGTTCACGACTGGGGCCATGAACCAGTTTTACCCAAGTTTTTGCCCATAAAATTGGGGGGTAGCTATTGAAATTAGGTAATTTCAAACTAGGGTTACCTAAACCTTTTCTTAATACATACTTGTTGACACATGGTCAATGCTGATAAGAGATAACAAATAATGTAACTTAGATTGGAAATGGTGAAGTTAGGGCATGTCAAATCTTTTATATAACTTCATATAGATTTTGTAGCTTTTTTTAAGAACAACTACAACTAGTTTTTGATAAGAGTTTTTTTCACAACAATGAGATCACGTGTCAAATTTTGATCAATTTTTTTTAGAATTACTTATTTAGAATTAGATTTTATAAAATTTGAACCAACCAAAAGAAAACCGTAATATAATAATAAGATTTCCATTTGAGGCCAAAAAAAAGATTGAGGGTATACAATTCCAGTGGTTATTCTAAGATATGATTAATGATAGGAATCCATTTATTTAAACCTAGGTGGATAAAATTTATTATGAGACTTAATTTTCAACAAGTGTCATAATTTGTTTGTTGTGCTCTTGCATATTGTAGTCTTTATTCCTATATTTCTTATTTTTGTCTCTATGTGAGTACATAAATTTTTAACATGCAATTGAGACCAGTGATTATGAAAATCTTGGATTCTTAAAAATAGTCTACCCTGCAAAGGTCTTTCATTTTGATATTGTGTATAGTTAACTCATTGGAATCATTTTTTCTTCCATAATTACACCTTGCGCATAATTTCCAATCAAGCAAATTGATAATTTTTCCCACACAAAATCAACAATTTATAAAAAAATACTATAGATAAATTACTATACAATCAAGTGTAGTCGGCACAAAATTTTGCTTTGTTCATTTTTTTTTACCTTCTTTCCTTTTTCCCCTAAATTTGGCGATAGTTAACATGAATACGGCAACCCATTAAGGGGTTATTCAGGGAAGGAGAGAGTGGAGAGGTAGAGGTAGGAAAGAAGAGAATATTAAGTGGTACAGAAAAAAGGGAGAGGGTTGTAGAAAGGGGGCAGTGGGAAAAGAGAGGAGATTGGAAGGGAGATGGGAGGAGGGAATGGAAGAAGGAGGGCAGTGTGGGAGAAAGAGATAAAGGAATAAAGAAATACAGAGGAAGAAAATTTTATTTCAAAAAAATTGCAAGTCTCTCTATATTTCCTTACATTTTTTACCTTTAATTTGTTTGAATTTTTTAATAATATCTTTAATTAAGTCCAGGAAATTAAAAAGGACAAACATATCTTCTCATGCATGCCACGCGTGCTTCCTTCCATAAGTTCAAACCATTGAATATAATGAAAGTCTTAAACTTTACATATTATTTTGTTGCCAACTTATTTGAGACGAAATATAATGGAGGTGATAAAATTTTAGGTTGGCTGTATTTGTATCCTTTCAACATGCAAAGACTTTAGATAATGTGATGATTTAATGCATGCTTTCACTTTTTGGTGTTTACGTCTAGATTATGTGACTTATTAGTGTGACATTTGAGTATTTATAGTGATATCTATGTTGCTATACGGCTAATTATGTTGTTTGATCCTATATTTTTGTTCCACGTGGATAGTTTTGAATGAAATCCATGTCCTTTTTTTATCATAAATATTTTACTATAACTTAATGATATTTAGTTGTGATTCTTAGGATCGTCATCTAAATAGTTCTAGATTTATTTATTTGATTGAAACATGTGTTTTATATCGTATCTTTTTTCTCTCAATAAACAAATTGTAGTGATAAACTATTGATTTTTTTTTTTATCTAGATTTTTGAATGTTTTAAATAACAAATAAGGTGCAAGTCTTTTATACTAAAAGTTAGGTGTAATCAAACATTTATGAGCTAAGATGATACATCAAGATTCAAATTTAGAGCTTCACAGTATAAAACTAAATGCAAAAAATAAATAAATTAGAGTATTGCATAAACTCTTACAAAATCAAAATTATGTGTAATGTTAGCACATTTAAGTGATCCAATCTATGTATAATGGATGACAATTTCAAAATAGGATGCTACTTTATTTACAAGAAGTTAATAACAATATAGGCCAACTACATATCGAATTTGTGAGGTTGTTTCTCTTTTGGTGTTTTTGAGCTAATATTTTGGCTTGTGATTTGTTTGTTATTATTATTTTTCTATGGATGCCGTGAAAAAATTGAAAAGGGTCAGGTTTAGTATCTAATAAAATGATATGTCCCTCTTTTCCTCTTCTCTCTCACCAAATGTCACTCAGACATACTCACCTCGCACACTATACGCACAAATTTATCAATATTACATAGTTTTGTTTACATCTAATGAATTTTAGAAGGAAAACATTAAATTTTCATGATTTAAATATTTGGAAGCATATATAGAAGTTTGTGCTTAATGTTTGGAAGCAACCATTACCAATTGCTAGTAGCCCAAAACTTCCTACTCTTCATGATGCAAACGGTTGATGCACCAATAGCATATTGGAAATAGTGGAAAGAAAAATTCAAAAGAAAAGACAAAAAAAAAAGAAATTTAACAAATAAACACAAGATAGAAAAGAAAGAGTTCAAAGGATGAAACTAAAAATGGAGGAAGATCACCAATACATTAAATTAAAGAGGGTGACAAAGGTAAAAAAAAAGTAAAGGAGAAAGTGGAGATTGAAGATTAGAAAGAAGAGAGAGTGGATAAAGGTGAAAGTTTGTAATGGAGAGGCCATGAAAATTGAGATATGATGAAGTGAAAATTGGAGTTGAGAAGAAAAAGTAAGAAAGATTGAAGTGGCGACTAATGTTTAGGGTTAATATTTGTAGGATTATTTAGTAATAACGTCCAAAGAAAATTTTTGGCAAGATAAGTTGTCAACCAAAGTTTGGTGTGTTGGCCAGTTGTTCAACATTCATAACAAAGGTCCAAAATTTAATTCTTGGCACTTTGGCACTTCCAAAAAAGAATTTTCTTTTTCACTTACTCTATTGTATAGAGACTTAAAAAACCGCCGGTTCATGGGTTGTGCGGCTTTTAACAATTTGCTTCACATGGCTGGAATGGTTTATGGCGGTTTTGAAGTACTATCCGGCTATTGTGCTCGATCGAATCGGTGACATAATTGGTTCGCAGTTCAACCGGTCAAACCGGACGGTTCGATCTAGTTTTGACAACATTGATTCCAACTAGGTTAACAAATCCCAGACATAGAAAATGATCTCCAACTTTTCGCCAAATCTACCATTTCTCTTCCTTCTTCATAATCCTTAACTTTATTTTCAAAATTCAAACTTCATAATCCTTAGTTTCACAATCCTTAATTTTGTGGCTTTTTTTTTTGGATAACAACCACAACTAGTTTTCGATAAGGGGGTTTTTCACAACAACAAGATCACATGTCAAATTTTGATCAAATTTTTTAGAATTACTTATTTGTAATCATATTTTATAAAATTTGAAACAACAAAAGGAAGACCGTAATATTCTAGTAAGATTTCCATTGGAGGCACAAAAAAAAAGATTGGGGGTCTACAATTACAGTGATTATTCTAAGATATGATTAACGATAGGAATTCATTTATTTAAACTTAGGTGGATAAAATTTATTGTGAGACATAATTTTCAACAAGGGTCATAATTTGTTTGTTGTGTTCTTGCATGTTGTAGTCTTTATTCCTACACTTCTTATTTTTGTCTCTACGCATGGACATAAAATTTTATCGTGCAATTGAGATGGGTGATTTTGGAAATCTTGGATTCTTAAAAATTGTCTACCCTGCAAAGACCTTGATTTTGATATTGTGCACAGTTAACTCACTGGAATCATTTTTTCTTCCATAATTACACCTTGCTCATAATTTCTAATCAAGAAAATTGATAGTTTTCTCACACAAAATGAACAATTTATATAACCCAAAATTTTGATATGTTCTTTTTTTTAACCATCTTTCTTTTTTCCCTAAATATGGCGATGGTTAACATAAACATGGTCATCTATTAAGGTTATTCAAGGGAACGAAAGAGTGAAAAGGTAGAGGCAGGAAAGAAGAGAATACTAAGAGGTATAGGAAAAAAGGAGAAGGTTGTAGGGAGAGGCGATGGAAAGAAAGAGAAGATCAAAAGAAAGGCAGGAGGGGCAGAATGGAAGAAGGAGAGCAGCGTGGGGAAAAGGGATGAAGGAATAAAGAAATACAGAGGAAGAAAATTTTATTTCAAAAAATTTCAAGTATCTCTATATTTCCTTACATTGTATTTTGACCTTTAATTTGTTTGAGAATTTTTAATTGGCACTAAATTTTTTAATAATATCTTCAATTTAGTTCAGGAAATTAAAAAGGGACAAACATACCTGTTGGCAATCTAAATCAAGTCTAGAAGTATTTATTTATTTATTTATTAGTTTTATTGGAGTTAGGTTTTTAGTAGTTGTATGATTTAGGAATTTGTGTTTTATTTGGTAATTTCTTATGCAAGTAGTTTCTTTTCAAACAAGTCTAGTAGGTTTTAAATAGGGCATTAGTTTAGACTATTTTCTTAAGAGAGTTTAGAAGAATTTGTTAGGTTTTCTATTGTGGTGTGATTTTCTTCATTGTTTGAGATTTCAATAATATTATGAGTTAATTATTTTCTTCTCTCCTACATATATTTTGAGTGTTTGTTTTATCCCTTCAATTTTATAACCCTGCATGCACTTATTATTATTAGAACCCTAAATTGGAGTTCTACAATTGGTATTAGAGCCAGACTACGAGGTTAGTTTTGGGGGTTTTCGCTGTTAGAGAATTAGGGCAAAAAGTTGTCGAAAAGTATTCAGTTAATCGAGTTTGACCACAAAGTTGGTCTTGAAGGGTATAGTTGGTGAAGAATTCAACCATAAGATTGGTCCCAAAATTGTTAGATTGCTGCAGGTGAAGACAGAGATTAGAGAAGAATCCTGTCAGATTTATTGATTGCTGCGGATTGTCAGATTGAAGGATTTAATTGGTCAATCAATCAAAGAGGCCAGGAAAACCTGACAAAAGGGAGAAAAAAATTTATTTAGGTATATGAATTGTTAAATAATGGAATATTATACAGATCTGATTGATGGTGAAAAATTTTCCATATTGACTCCTATAATGACAGATAGACATACATATTTTGGTTGGATTTTAATAGTGAAAAAATATCTCAAACAATATAATTTGGATGATATTCTTTGTTGGGTTGATGCAAGTGAGTTGCCAAAACATGTTTTCAAGAAGAAGACACGATTATTTTTCAAGTGATGCGTAAAACGATGGCAGAATGTATTTACAAAACTTTTGTTCGTCGTACTAAAATACCTTGGAGATTTTGGAAGGATATTTACTATGTTTTGCAGACGATTGAAAAGAATTATACTTTCAAACTGAAGTCTGGTTGTTGGAGATGGTTTGTGAATTTTGAGAATGATAGATTTGTTGCTGATATGGGTGATATTGAAAATTTTGAATAAGTTGATAGTTTTGATTTGCATAGTTTGTTTGGAAAAATTGGGAGTGATGAATTTGTTGAAGAAAAAAAATGCAATAATTTGGTAAAGAAGAAAAGAAGTCTGATTTGGTATGTGAAAAAAAAAGAAATTATTATTGAAAAAATCATGGGTTCGGACTCTCCTCAAGATGATAGAAAGATATTTGATTCGGTATATATGGATTTCATTGGAATTCAAAAAAGTTTTACTCCAAAAGAGTTGATTAACAGTATGAATTTTTTGGATAATTATGGTAGTGCATATTTTGAATTATTTGGTGATGATAATTTTGGTAAGAGAGCAATATATGATTTTGTATTTTTGGGCACTAACATTGGTAGTAAATATGGTGATTTTGGTGATGAATGGATTTGTATGAATGAGTACTTTGATCAAGATGAAATTGCTGAAAAATTATTTGCAAAATACAAAGTGCGCCCACTGCCACGTGTAAAGATGAAGTTAACAATCGGCAACAAGTTGAAGTTGCATGTCAGCTATACAGCAATAGAAATTTGCATAGAAATTGTTGTTCGATATGGAATTGGACCTGCCTCAATGGAGAGTTTGGTTTAAGAGAGGCAATGTTGGCAAACTAAACCAAGCATAGAAGTATTTATTTATTTATTTATTAGTTTTATTGGAGTTAGGTTTTTAGTAGTTGTATGATTTAGGAATTTGTGTTTTATTTGGTAATTTCTTATGCAAGTGGTTTCTTTTCAAACAAGTCTGGTAGGTTATAAATAGGGCATTAGTTTAGACTATTTTCTTAAGAGAGTCTAGAAGAATTTGCTAGGTTTTCTATTGTGGTGTGATTTTCTTCATTGTTTGAGATTTCAATAATATTGTGAGTTAATTATTTTCTTCTCTTCTACATATATTTTGAGTGTTTGTTTTATCCTTTCAATTTTATAACCCTGCACGCACATATTATTATTAGAATCCTAAAATTGGGGTTCTACAATACCTTCTCGTGCATGTCACATGCGCTTCCTTCCATAAGTTCAAATGGTTGAAAATGTTGAAAATCCTTAAATTTTACGCATTATTTTGTTGCCAACTTATTTGAGGGCGACTGTATTTTTTATCCTTTCAACATGCATAGACTTTAGATAATGCAATGGTTTTATGCACATTTTCACTTCTGATGTTTACGTCTAGATTATGTGACTTACTAGTATGATATTTGGGTATTTATGATGATAAGTATGTCGCTATACGGCAAGTTATGTTGTTTGATCCAATATTTTTGTTTCACTTGGATAGTTTAGAATGAGATCCGTGTCCTTCCTTTCTTTTATTATAAATATTTTACTATAACTAAACGATATTTATTTGTGATTCTTAGGATTGCCATCTAAACAGTTCTAGATTTATTTATTTGATTGAAACCTGCATTTTGTATCATATCATCTTCTTTCACTAGTCAATTTATAGTGATAAAACTATTCATCTTTTTTCCTGTTCTTTGAATGTTTTCAATTACAAATAAGGTGCAAGTCTTTTATACTAAAAGATAGGTGTAATCAAACATTTATGAGCTAAGATAATATATCAAGATTCGGATTTAGAGCTTTGCAGTATTAGACTAAATGCAAAAAATATATAAATTAGAGTATTGCATAAACTCTTACAAAATCAAAATTATGTGTATTGTTTGCACATTAAGTGATCCAATCTATATAATGGATTGCAATTTCAAAATTGGAAACTAGTTTGTTTACAAGTTAATGACAATATAGGTCAACTAAATATCAAATTTGTTTGTTATTATTCTTTTTCTATGGATGCCGTGAAAAAATTGAAAAGGGTTAGGTTTAGTATGTAATTAAATAGTATGTCCTCCTTTCCCTCTTATCTCTCATCAAATTTTACTCAAACATACTCGCACACTATACGCACAAATTTGTCAATCTTGCATACTTTTATTTCCATCTAATGCATTTTTGAAGGATAACATTAAATTTTCATGATTCAAATATTTGGAAGCATTTTTATAGAACTTTGTTCTTAATATTTGGAGGCAAACATTAACAATTGCTAGTAGCCCAAAACTTCCTACTCTTCATGATGCAAACGGTTGATGCACCAGTAGCATATTGGAAATAGTGGAAAGAAAAATTCAAAAGAAAAGAGAGAAAAAGAAATTCAACATATAGACACAAGATAGAAAAGAAAAAGTTCAAAATATTAATCTAAAAATGGTGGAAGAAAACACCAATACATTAAATTAAAGAGTGGAACTAAGAAAGGGGTGACAAAGGTAAAAAAGTAAAGGAAAAAGTGTAGATTGAATATTAGAAAGAAGAGAGAGTGGAGTAAAGAGGAAAGTTTGTAATGGAGAAACCATGAAAATTGTGATATGATGAAGTGAAAATTGGAGTTGAGAACAGAAAGTAAGAAAGATTGAAGTGGCAGCTAATGTTTAGGGTTAATATTTGCAGAATTATTTAGTAATAACATCCAAAGAAAATTTTTGGCATGATAAGTTGTCAACAAAAGTTTGGTGTGTTGGGCAATTGTTGAACATTCATAACGAAGGTCCCAAGTTGATTCTTGGCACTTTGGCACTTTCAAAAAAGAACTTCTTTTTCAATTACTCTATTGTGGAGAGACTTAAAAAAACCGTCGGTTCATGATTCGTATTGCTTTGAATGATTTGCTTCACACGGTTGAAATGGTTTAATTATGGCGATTTTGAAGTATTGTGCTAGATCAAGCCGGTAACATAGTTGGTTCGCAGTTCAACCGGTCGAATCGGACGGTCCGATCTAGTTTTGAAAACATTACTCCCAACCAGGTTAACAGATCCCAGACACGAAAAGATTTTCAGCTTTTCTCCATATCTATCATTTCTCTTCCTTCTTCATAATCCTTAACTTTATTTTCAAAATTCAAACTTTTTGTGGGAGGGAGTTGAAGGGGGTTTTGGCAAGATAAATTGCATAAACATGATATTTTCTTCAAACTTTGCTTAGCTTATGGAGAATGTCAATTAGGGAGAGGAACAGAAGTTGAAAATTTTAAAAGGTGTTGAAGAAACAATGAGGATATAGATTACGATCTTTGCTGGCGAATATTAGCAAAGACCATGCATTAATTACTAATATAACTTTTGCTTGTGTTTTTTTTAGGATGAATAATTGGAAGATTGTGATAGATTGTGTATGGAAAGGAGGAATTTTTTGTGAAGAATCGATGATGGAAGAATTGAAAAAACTTTTGTTTTAACTTCCATAGAGTTCCACATTTGGAAGATTTTGTTGGATTTGACTTTGCTAATCTATTGGGTTGTTGGGGTTTGAGATTCTTTCATGTAAAATGTAATAATTTGGTTTTATTTCTCATGGATAATTAGAAGAAATCTAGAGAATGAAACTTCTTTCTTACTTCAACATCTTGTCATGCATTTTTTATTTTGGAAGAACAGGGGTTATTAACATCATTGTTCTCTAACCCTTTTCAGAGGTTTGACAAAAGAAAATGCATTTGTCCTTGTTCACAAAGCAAAAAAAAAAAAAAAAGATACTTACCATTTCCAAGAAGCCAAAAAAAAAAAATGACATGGGTGTTTAAGAACCACATAGTTCACAGGCAAAGCTATGGACAAGTTTCACCCAAGTTTTTGCCCATAGAATTTGGTAATTTCAAGTTAAGGTTACCCAAATCTTTTCCTAGTACATACTTGTTGACACATGGTCAAAGTTAATAAAAGATAAAAAATAATTGGAAATGGTGAAGTTAGGGCATTTCAAATCTTTTATGTAGCTCTATATAGATTTTGTTGTTTTTTCTTCGACAACAACTACAACTAGTTTTTGATAAGGGCTTTTTTATTTCACAACAATGAGATCACGTGTCAAATTTTGATCAAATTTTTTAATCATATTTTATAAAATCTGAAGCAACTAAAAGAAGACCGTAACATAGTAGTAAGATTTCCATTGGAGGCCTAAAAAAAAGATTGGGGGTCTACAATTACAGTGGTTATTATAAGATATGATTAACGATAGGAATCCATTTTATTTAAACTTAGGTGGATAAAATTTATTGTGAGACATAATTTTCAACAAGGGTCATAATTTGTTTGTTGTGTTCTTGCATGCTGTAGTCTTTATTCCTATATTTCTTATTTTTGTCTCTATGTAAGTGCATAAAGTTTTATCGTGCAATTAAGACAGGTGATTGTGGAAATCTTAAATTCTTAAAAAATAGTCTACCCAGCAAAGACCTTTGATTTTGATATTGTGCATAGTTAACTAACCGGAATCATTTTTCCTTCCATAATTACACCTTGCTCATAATTTCCAATCAAGAAAATTTATAGTTTTCTCAAACAAAATGCGCAATTTATAAAAATACTATAGATAAATTACCGTACAATCTAGTGCAGCCAACCCAAAATTTTGCTTTGTTCTTTTTTTTAACCTTCTTTCTTTTTTCCCTAAATATGGCGATGGTTAACATGAATAGGGTCATCTATTAAGGGGTTATTCAAGGGAAGGTGAGAGTGAAATGGTAGAGGTAGGAAAGAAGACAATATTAAGAGGTACAGAAAAAAAGGAAAAGGTTGTAGGGAGAAGCGATAGAAAGAAAGAAAAGATCAAAAGAGAGATGGAAGGGGGAGAATGGAAGAAAAAGGGCAATGTGAGGGAAAGGAATGAAGGAATAAAGAAATACAGAGGAAGAAAATTTTATTTCAAAAAATTTCAAGTCTCTCTATATTTCCTTACATTGTATTTTGACCTTACATTGTATTTTGGCAGTAAATTTTTTAATAATATCTTTAATTAAGTTCAGGAAATTAAAAAGGGACAAACATACCTTCTCGTGCATGTCACATGCGCTTCTTTCCATAAGTTCAAATGGTTGAAAATGATGGAAATCCTTAAACTTTATGCATTATTTTGTTGCCAACTTATTTGAGGGCGGCTGTATTTGTATCCTTTCAACATGCACAGACTTTAGATAATGCAATGATTTCACGCGCATTTTCACTTTTTGGTGCTTACGTCTAGATTATGTGACTTACTAGTGTGATATTTAGGTGTTCATGATGACAAGTATGTCGCTATACGGCAAGTTATGTTGTTTGATCCAATATTTTTGTTTCACTTGGATAGTTTAGAATGAGATCCATGGCCTTCCTTCTTTTATCATAAATATGTTACTATAACTAAATGATATTTAGTTGTGATTCTTAGGATTGCCATCTAAATCGTTCTGGATTTATTTATTTGATTGAAACTCGCATTTTATATCATATCATTTTCTTTCACTAGACAAATTATAGTGATAAAACTATTCATCTTTTTTCTTGTTCTTTGAATGTTTTCAATTACAAATAAGGTGCAAGTCTTTTATACTAAAAGGTTGGTGTAATCAAACATTTAAGAGCTAAGATAATATAACAAGATTTGGATTTAGAGCTTCACAATATTAGACTAAATGCAAAAATATATAAATTAGAGTATTACATAAACTCTTACAAAATCAAAATTATGTATATTGTTAGCACATTTAAGTGATCCGATCTATATAATGGATGACAATTTCAAAATTGGAAACTAGTTTATTTACAAGAAGTTAATGACAATATAGGTCAACTAAATATCAAATTTGTTAGGTTGTTTCTCTTTTTGGGCTTTTGAGCCAATATTTTGGCCTGTGATTTGTTTGTTATTATTATTTTTCTATGGATGCCGTGAAAAAATTGAAAAGGTTTAGGTTTAGTAACTAATTAAATAGTATGTCCTCCTTTCCCTCTTCTCTCTCATCAAATTTTACTCAAACGTACTCGCACGCTATACGCACAAATTTATCAACATTGCATACTTTTGTTTCCATCTAATGAATTTTTGAAGGAAAACATTAAATTTTCAAGATTTAAATATTTGGAAGCATTTTTATAGAACTTTGTGCTTAATATTTGGAGGCAACCATTACCAATTACTGGTAGCCCAAAACTTCCTACTCTTCATGCTGCAAACAGTTGATGCACCAGTAGCATATTGGAAATAGTAGAAAGAAAAATTCAAAGAGAAAAGAGAGAAAAAGAAATTCAACATATATACACAAGATAGAAAAGAAAAAGTTCAAAAGATTAATCTAAAAATGGTGGAAGAAAACACCAATACATTAAATTAAAGAGTGGGACTAAGAAAGGGGTGACAAAGGTAAAAAAAGTAATGGAGAAATTGTAGATTGAATATTAGAAAGAAGAGAGAGTGGAGCAAAGTGGAAAGTTTGTAATGGAGAGGCCATGAAAATTGTGATATGATGAAGTGAAAATTGGAGTTGAGAACAGAAGTAAGAAAGATTGAAGTGGTGGCTAATGTTTAGGGTTAATATTTGTAGGATTATTTGGTAATAACATTCAAAGAAAAATTTTGGCATGGTAAGTTGTCAACAAAAGTTTGGTGTGTTGGGCAGTTGTCGAACATTCATAACGAAGGTCCAAGTTTGATTCTTGGCGCTTTGCCACTTCCAGAAAAGAATTTCTTTTTCAATTACTCTATTGTGGAGAGACTTAAAAAAACCGTTGGTTCACGATTCGTGTGACTTTGAATGATTTGCTTCACACGGTTGAAATGATTTATTTATTGCGATTTTGAAGTACTGTGCTAGATCAAGCCGGTAACATAGTTGGTTCACTGTTCAATCGATCGAATCGGACGGTCCAATCTAGTTTTGAAAACATTACTCCCAACTAGGTTAACAGATCCCAAACACAAGAAAAGATTTTTAGCTTTTCTCCATATCTATCATTTCTCTTCCTTCTTCATAATCCTTAACTTTATTTTCAAAATTCAAACTTTTTGTGGGAGGGAGTTGAAGGGGGTTTAGGCAAGATAAATTGCATAAACATGATATTTCTCGAAACTTTGCTTAGCTTATGGAGAAGGTGATGAAGAAACAATAAGGATGTTGATCAAAGATCTTTGCTGGTGAATATTTGCAAAGACCATGCATTAATTACTGATATAACTTTTGCTTGTGCTTTTTTTGGCATTAATAATTGAAAGATCGTGAAAGAATGTGTATGGAAAGGTGGAATTTTTTGTGAAGAATCGATGATGGAAGAACTGAAAAAACTATTGTTTTAACTTCCATGGAGTTTGACATTTGGATGATTTTTATTGGATTTGACTTTGCTAATCTGTTGGATTGTTGGGATTTGAGATTCTTTCACGTAAAATGTAATAATTTGGTTTTATTTCTCATGGATAATTAGAAGAAATCTAGGGAATGAAACTTCTTTCTTACTTCAACATATTTTCTTGTGTTTTCTATTTTGGAAGAATAGGGGCTATTAACACTATTGTTCTCTAACCCTTTTTGGAGAGTTGACAAAGCAAAATGCGTTTGTCCTTGTTCACAAAGAAAAGAAACTTACCATTTCCCAGAAGCCAAAAGAAATAAAATGACATGGGTGTTTAAGAATCACATCGTTCATAGGCAGGGCAATGGACTAGTTTCACCCAAGTTTTTGCCCATAGAATTTGAAAGGGTAGCTATTGAAATTTGGTAATTCCAAGTTAAGGTTACCCAAATCTTTTCCTATTACATACTTATTGACGCATGGTCAATGCTAATAAAAGATAACAAATAATATAACTTAGATTGGAAATGGTGACTTTAGGGCATTTCAAATCTTTTATGTAGCTCTATATAGATTTTGTTGCTTTTTCCTTCGAGAACAACTACCACTAGTTTTTGATAAGGGTTTTTTTCATAACAATGAGATCACATGTCAAATTGTGATCAAATTTTTTAGAATTACTTATTTATAATCATATTTTATAAAATTTGAAGCAACAAAAAGAAGACGGTAATATAGTAGTAAGATTTCCATTGGAGGCCCAAAAAAAAAGATTGGCGGTCTACAATTACAATGGTTATTATAAGATATCATTAACGATAGGAATCCATTTTATTTAAACTTAGGTGGATAAAATTTATTGTGAGACATAATTTTCAACAAGGGTCATAATTTGTTTGTTGTGTTCTTGCATGTTATAGTCTTTATTTCTATATTTCTTATTTTTGTCTCTGCTTAAGTACATAAATTTTTATCATGCAATTGAGATGGGTGATTGTGGGAATTTTGGATTCTTAAAAATAGTCTACCCTGCAAAGACCTTTGATTTTGATATTGTGCATAGTGAACTTGCTGGAATCATTTTTTTTCCATAATTACACCTTGCTCATCATTTACAATAAAAAAAGTTGACAGTTTTCTCACACAAAATGAACAATTTATAAAAAAAAAACTGTAGATAAATTACCATACAAACTAGTGCAGCCAACCCAAAATTTTGCTTTGTTCTTTTTTTCTAACCTTCTTTCTTTTTTCCCTAAATGTGGTGATGGTTGACATAAACAGGGCCCTCTATTAAGCGGTTCTTCAAGGGAAGGAGAGAGTGAAAAGGTAGAGGCAAGAAAGAAGACAATATTAAGAGGTACAGAAAAAAGGGAGAAAGTTGTAGGGAGAGGCGATGGAAAGAAAGAGAAAATCAAAAGAGAGGTGGGAGGGGGAGAATGGAAGAAGGAGGGCAATGTGGGGGAAAGGGATGAAGGATTAAAGAAATACAGAGGAAGAAAATTTTATTTCAAAAAATTTCAAGTCTCTCTATATTTTCTTACATTGTATTTTGACCTTTAATTTGTTTGAGAATTTTTAATTGGCACTAAATTTTTTAATAATATCTTCAATTAAGTTCAAGAAATTAAAAAGGGACAAACATACCTTCTCGTGCATGTCACATGTGCTTCCTTCCATAAGTTCAAATGGTTGAAAATGATAGACAGAATTTTGTTGCCAACTTATTTGATAGCGGCTGTATTTGTATCTTTTCAACATGCATGGACTTTAGATAATGCAATGATTTCAGGCACATTTTCATGCACAAACTTTAATAATTTGGTTTTATTTTTCATGGATAATTAGAAGAAATCTGGAGAATGAAACTTCTTTCTTACTTCAACATCTTTTTTTGCATTTTCTAGTTTGGAAGAGCAGGGGCTATTAACACTATTGTTCTCTAACCCTTTTCAGAGAGTTGACAAAGCAAAATGCATCTGTCTTTGTTCACAAATAAAAAAAAAAAGAAGCTTACCATTTCCCAAAAGCCAAAAAAAAAAAAAAGACATGGTTGTTTAAGAACTACATAGTTCACGGGCAGGGCTATGGACTAGTTTCACCCAAGTTTTTGCCCATAGAATTTGAAAGGGTAGCTATTGAAATTTGGTAATTTCGAGTGAAGGCTACCCAAATCTTTTCCTAATACATACTTGTTGACACATGGTCAATGCTAATAAAAGATAACAAATAATGTAACTTAGATTGCAAATGGTGAAGTTAGGCATTTCAAATCTTTTATATAGCTTTATGTAGATTTTGTTGCTTTTTTCTTTGAGAACATCTACTATTAGATTTTGGTAACGGTTTTTTTTTCACAACAACGAGATCACGTGTCAAATTTTGATCAAATTTTTTAGAATTACTTATTAATAATCATATTTTAAAAAATTTGAAGCAACCAAAAGAAGACCGTAATATAGTAGTAAGATTTCCATTAGAGGCCCAAAAAAAGATTGGGGGTCTACAATTACAGTGGTTATTCTAAGATATGATTAACGAAAGGAATCCATTTATTTAAACTTAGATGAATAAAATTTGTTGTGAGACGTAATTTTCAACTAGTGTCATAATTTGTTTATTGTGTTCTTGCATGTTGTAGTCTTTATTCCTACATTTCTTATTTATGTCTCTACATAAGTACATAAATTTTTATTGTGCAATTAAGACGTGTGATTTGGAATTCTTGGATTCTTAAAAATAGTCTACCTCCAAAGACCATTGATTTTGATATTGTGCATAGTTAACTCACTAGAATCATTTTATCTTCCATAATTATACCTTGCTCATAATTTCCAATCAAGAAAATTGATAGTTTTCTCGCACAAAATGAACAATTTATTAAAAAAAACTATAGATAAATTACCATACAATCTAGTGCAGCCAACCCAAAATTTTGCTTTGTTCTTTTTTTTTAACCTTCTTTCTTTTTTCCCTAAATATGGCGATGGTTAACATAAATAGGGCCATTTATTAAGGGGTTATTCAAGGGAAGGTGAGAGTGAAAAGGTAGAGGCAGGAAAGAAGAGAATATTAAGAGGTGCAGGAAAAAGGGAGAAGGTTCTAGGGAGCAATGAAAAGAAAGAGGAGATCAAAAGAGAGGCGGGAGGGGGAGAATGGAAGAAGGAGGGCAGTGTGGGAGAAAGGGATGAAAGAATAAAGAAATACATAAGAAGAAAATTTTATTTCAAAAAATTTCAAGTCTCTCTATATTTCCTTACATTGTATTTTGACCTTTAATTTGTTTGAGAATTTTTAATTGGCACTAAATTTTTTAATAATATCTTCAATTAAGTCCAGGAAATTAAAAAAGGGACAAACATACCTTCTCGTGCATGTCACATGCGCTTCCTTCCATAAGTTCAAATGGTTGAAAATGATGGAAATTCTTAAACTTTACACATTATTTTGTTGCCAACTTATTTGAGGGTGGCTGTATTTGTATCCTTTTAACATGCACAAACTTTAGATAATGCAATGATTTCATGCACATTTTCACTTTTTGGTGTTTACGTCTAGATTATGTGACTTACTAGTGTGATATTTGGGTATTTATGATGACAAATATGTCGCTATACGGCAAGTTATGTTGTTTGATCCAATATTTTTGTTTCACTTGGATAGTTTAGAATGAGATCTGTGTCCTTCCTTTCATTTATTATAAATATTTTACTATAACTAAACGATATTTATTTGTGATTCTTAGGATTGCCATCTAAACCGTTCTAGATTTATTTATTTGATTGAAACCTGCATTTTATATCATATCATTTTCTTTCACTAGTCAATTTATAGTGATAAAACTATTCATCTTTTTTCCTGTTCTTTGAATGTTTTCAATTACAAATAAGGTGCAAGTCTTTTATACTAAAAGGTAGGTGTAATTAAACATTTATGAGTTAAGATGATATATCAAGATTCGGATTTAGAGATTCGCAGTATTAGACTAGCTAAATGCAAAAAATATATAAATTAGAGTATTGCATAAACTCTTACAAAATCAAAATTATGTGTATTGTTTGCACATTTAAGTCATCCACTCTATATAATGGATAACAATTTCAAAATTGGAAACTAGTTTATTTACAAGAAGTTAATGACAATATAGGTCAACTAAATATCAAATTTGTTAGGTTGTTTCTCTTTTCGGGTTTTTGAGCTAATATTTTGGCTTGCAATTTGTTTGTTATTATTATTTTTCTATGGATGATGTGAAAATTTTGAAAAGGGTCAGGTTTAGTATCTAATTAAATGGTATGTCGTCCTTTCCTTTTTTCTCTCTCATCAAATTTTACCCGAACATACTCGCACGCTATATGCACAAATTTATCAATGTTGCATACTTTTGTAATACTTGAGAGTCTTTGTGATATCTTTTATATTGTTTAAACATTATATATTATTGCCTTCAAAGAATAGTCTACTTTTGCTTTTTCTTCGCTTTTTGGTCTCAGTGTACATTTCCTGGCTTATACGTTTCATAATTTTGTTGAATAGTTTTGGTGTATTCATGTCTATACGCACTTAATAGTGTTGTTTTTCTTTTACCTTATATACTGTTTGGACGAATATGAAACTTGTGATGAAAGAAAAATTCAGCTAGTTGAGATCGATATACATCCATAGATTAGCACTCAATCTCAGACAAAGAAAAATTAACCATAGTGCTCTTTGTAATTGCTGCATATAATGTGCCAACTACCAATTATAAATGTTCGCATTTTTAAGATGCCTTTAAGTCTTGAATTGGTTCCTCCTCTAATTGATGCAAGATTCATAAGTGCGAAACAAGTTTTAGTAGCATGTTGAAATGGCTCTCCAAGTGAGCGACAATAGTGTCAATTTAGTTACCTATAAGAATGAATAATTGGAAGAGGCAAATGAATTAAATCTTAAGATCAGTGAACTAAAAGAACAACTATTAATAATAAGGATTATGTGGATTCATTCTAATCACATACACAAGATTCTATTGTCAAAACAGGACTTTTGAATGGCGTATAGAAAGCTAATATCAAAAACGAATTCGATTAAGTAACTGCACTGGAGTTATAAAGAGGAGGTCTTGCATCCCATGTAGCGCACGGGGTTTGCAACGAAATCTTTTTGGGTTATTAAACCAAAATAAATTTTGGCTGTTTTAAAAACACTAACCTTTTGATAGTTTGCCATGCAAAATATCATAACACATCCTGGTTTGCAGCAAAATAATTTTCTAGTAAATCATAAATTTGTTTGTAAGGCACATATTCTTCTCTAAAGAAACAAAATACTTTGCTTTTTGTATTAATATTAATTATTGACTTGTCATTTCACTTGAACTCCTTATATTTTTACCAACTTATAAGAAAATAATGCAACAAGCAACTAATAAAAATTAAAAGAAGTCAACAATCACGATGGAATATGATTTTAAAAAAATATTGCAAGAAGTGAAAAATCATACAAGGAAAGGGATCCTCAACAATTAACCTACCAGTTTCTAAAAATTTAGAAACTATATGGGTCAACTTGGCAGGTTTGTTTTAGAAATAGAAAATTTGTCTAAAACACCATTTACTTTAAGAATTTAAAATGCCTTAGAAATACACAAAAAATACATCAAATAGGATACTTGCGATAGATGTTGCCAATGTCAGAAGACGGTCTTTTGAAAGAATAGGATGTTTTGAGTGTTTTGAGCAAACTTCTACATTTATCTAAAATAATTACAGTAAGGTACACTAAAATTTTAGATAAATATGAAAAAAAAAACACACCATATAAGCGGATTCTAAATTATTCAAATCTCCAATTTTCTCAATAATCTTGAATGGTGAGACGCTCTTTCTCTCTCTATCCTCCTAGAGGCACACATAAATATACACTTATATTAACATATTACATGCATGAACTCACTCACACAATGTAATTCTCCTTTTGTTTATTGAGCCACCAAAGGAAAATTTCAAATTTTACATGGTTTAAAGAAATACGACCACCAAATACCATCAATCTTCCAACCTAATGCCCAAGGGAAGGTTCTTCCACTTGATTGGTCAAGGTATGAACTTGGCTAGGCATGTTTGGATAGAAAGGGGACTTGGAGGGAGGGGAGGGGTTAAAAAAAAATACAACCACTAAAAGACAAAGATGCCATTGACTGGTACCATAAATTCTATATATAATTGCATTAGCAATAAAAATATAATAAAAACGTTAGATTGCTAGATTTAGTATGTTTCAAAATAGCCTATTTAGATTGCTATTCATTAATATGTCAAGAATGATCATTTGTTAATATTATATATTTTCTTGTTAGCAAAAGTGAAGCTAGCATGAAATAGCTAATAGAGGTGGAATCTTTTAGAAAATATTTTATTATGATCAAGTGTCTTTGAGGTTGACATTTGGTAGGTTTTATGTCATAATTTTTGGCTAAATATGTTGATGATTTTTTTCTATTTACATTTTGCTAATAAGAATGAATGACTATAAATGCTTTCTTAGAAACATACTTGAGACTACCATTTATTGCGCGGGTTTTTCAAATGTTTTTCTTTTGGAAACTATGATAAAATAAATTTGAGGTCCAATAAAGTTGCCAATCTTGCTATGGAGCTAAAGTGTGACCATCCTCTAAAATAGTCAAGTCCAAATTTTTAGCAATTGCTCATAACATTTTCTTTCGCTAACTAATTTTTTTTTTCCCTTTCTTTCTTAAAGTAAGTTGTCATTGCATTTTGAATGTACAGTTCTCTAAATATTTTAGTTTGGAATATTTGGGAAGTATCTCATAAGGACTCTCTTCATTATTTATGAGATATTTGTTAGGAAAATAAAAAATAAAAAAAATGTAGGGTTCATTTGGATTCGAGGAATTGGATTTAAGAAAGAATTTCAACAAATTTGAAGTGAATGAAATTAAAATCCTTAACAATTCAAAGTCATTGTTTGGTCAACATTTTTATCGCCTAAAGGAGATTCTAAAACTAAATCAATTGCAGTAAAAACATAAAACATAAAAAGTTTAGTGACAAATGTCTAAATTTACGTAATTTCTTTCTTCTTCCCCCAAATTAACAAGCCATTCACGAACTCAATTACTTGCTTCTGTCTCTTGCATCTTTTAGATAGTGATATAAAGGTCATGTTTAATAATAGTTATGTTTCTCACGTAACATGTTCTATAGATGCACGCCTATATATAATATGGCCCTCATATTCTCTCTTCTTCTTTTTGTTCGGTCTTCATCCATAAGCAGCAACAATAGCTGACCATCTTTCACTAGCCTTTTAATTTTCAAATACTAGCTTTTACAGTTGGATCATATGAGCCTACAACCAACACATTAAAATGTTAATCATTTTCTTCAAGTTGAAAGTAATATAAAATAAGGCCCAATTATTATTACCAAAATCTTCGATATCTAGAATATTCTCTTTTGAAAAATACTTCCATCCTAAAGGCTCTTCCATCGTGTGTTATGTGTGGCATCTTTATACTGTGATAGATCTAGTCCCCATTCAAGAAAACCATTATCACACTCCACCTTGTTTTCATATTGTAGTACACCTAATTCTAGTTCAAGTAACCTATTATCACACTTCAGTTTGTTTTCCTGAATTTGGTTATAGGAAGATACCAAGCTCAATCTCATTTGTGACCATATTTTAATTTTTCAATTAAAACAAGCCATTATCCAAGTTGTTTTCCTAAATTCAATAAAGCACTTCAGCATTCAAAGGAAAGAACTCAACCTCATTTGTCTCATTTGTCAATTTTGATATTCTACGCATAAATTATCCATACCATCCTTGCGTAATAAGTTTGATGAGAGGCAAGTTTCTATACCCCTATATATTGGAAGAAGATTCAAGAAAAGTATCACCCAATATACAACTTTTTAGTAATTGGTAGATTATTGTTACTTGATGCGTGACTTTCAATATTTGTAGAAGATGATTGTGGCTTAGATCCTTTTCTTGTAGGTACAGGATGGAATGAAAATGGTATCATTCTTCTAGACCAAATTCTTTAATTATCAGATCTTGCAACCAATCTTGTTTTGGTTGTCGTTGCGTGACTATTGTACAAATTAATAGTCTCCTCAAATGGAGTACACCCAAAATTTGGAGCACAATGTGGTTGGCACATTGTGAATCTTGATTGGCACATTGTAGTTCACGTGCCTCTCATAAGTGGGTCTCTCTTTCTAAATTTGGTGGCTATCAATGGATAAGCCACCATAGCAATGTGATGCGTGTGTTTTCAGTAGAAGGGAGAACCTAACCTTTTATAACTATAGTAGGAATTATCATTCAGGTAAGAGTCTAATTTTAAAAAGAGTTTCTACACCTTACATATTGCATCAAATAAATGATTGAAACAGATTTAGAGCCAAATTTTACAGATCGTAGTTTTACTAGTCTTTACTTAACCTTTCTTTTTTGACAAACTAAAATTAATTATTAGAAGCCTAAATTAGAAAATATTTCTATAATTACATAGTCATATTTGGTTGAATATTTTGGTTATTTTTAGTATGTATTTGTTGTAGAAAAGATGAATATGTTGCAAATATTTCCTTATAACATGTACTTGGCTCTTTTGCAATTCATGAGTTTGTTAATAATTTTTTGGTTACTATGAAAAAAGTAGTCTAGACTTTTTTTTTTAAAAAAAATCTCTACTCTTTTAGTAGTTTTGTGCGGAAGATATCATAACTCCATGTTTTCTAGTTAGTAACATAATGTGTTTCAAACAAATGATAAATTAAAAAAATATAAAAATCCTAGGACTGCACAATCAATCAAATTGAAACAATAAAAAATGACATAAAAAATTTAAATAGTATATATGATACAATTGGCTTTTGAACTAAAAGAAATGATGTAGGAAGTGATAAGGGAGACGATACTTGTGACATGACCATGTATACAAAATATTATTTTATAATAAAAATGTGCTTAAATACACCTTGATAATAGATGGAAGGATGTTATAATTAGCAAAGATGTTTAGGAACTTAGTTTGTTTTTGGACTTTATCTAACTTGTAGAGTGTTACTATAGAAATCTTGTAATATATAGCATGTTATTCTTCGCTAAATAACTCATTATCATTTCTATCACTTTTTTATGGTGGATTATTATATAAGTAAAGATTAGAGCATACCAAATTCTCTAGAGTAGTACATCAAGGATGTGCTATGATTATTACCTAATGTGAATAACAATAATATAGCTATTCACAGTAGAACTGGATGAATATATGACATTAACATTACTTTTACAATATTCTTACTCAACAAATAAAGAAGTAAATATAGCTATTAGTGTATGTTTGAAGAAATAGAGGATTTTTTTCTTTCATCATTTTCTCCTTTATCTATTATTGATCTCACACTATAAGAGCATTTTGACAAAAAAAAATAGTCAAAAGAATCATTTAAGCTAGAAAAATATCTATCTATTATAGCAAAGATTATAGTTGATGAAACAAACCTAAATTAACGCCAGTTGTTGATTTAGGACAGAAGAAACTAATAAGTTCTGGTTAATATTAAATTTTAGGCAGTTTTAAATGCCAGTTAATCTTACATTACTTGTAAATATTCAATTAAATATACTATTTTGTCACTAGATAATTTTCCATCATCTATGCTCAATGTCATTTTTTTTGCTACTTCTGACATTCTTCTTTCCTATCTTTCTTTTCTTTTTTGCTGCAATTTAATGTATCCTAACTAGGGGTGCAATAAGATCTCTTTAGAAATTTTGTTTGTTTACAAACATATTATAACATAATCTATTCCCATTTCGTGCATCTCGTGAACTAGTTAAAATTAAATATGTGTTGGTTTTAGAAATATTGTTTTGTAGTTATATAAATATTGAAAAGGAATGAGAAATTTAGTCTTTGCTTTGACCAATTTTCAGTTAATTGGGTAGAAATATTGTGACGACCCCATCTTCTCCTAGTGCGTACCCAAGGGTTTGACGGATCACCTGCTCAACTCTCGTTAGGACTTACTATATTCACTACAATAAATTTTTCAATAACCATTCAAGCCTCCAAATTAATATCAGGGTTCTACAATTCAACCAATAATTCAAATTTAATTACAACCCCAAAGTGAAACATAAGATACACCATCAAAGATAAAAAAAAAATACAATATGTTTATAAAAAGTACATGTGCAAGAGGATCATTACACACTAGTTCAAGGTTATCCGCTTTGAACCTCCACTCCTACAAGGAAAACAAATCTAAGGGGGAGTGAGCTATTACCCAGTGAGATTTTCCAAACAAACATCTAAGCAAAACACCAGTCAAAGAACAAAAATATTGCATTTAAAAATTTCACACACTTTGCACAGTAGTAAACAATCTCAAGGCATTCAAGAAGTAATCATTCAATCATTCAAATGATACGAGTTCATTTGGAACCATTCATTCATTCAGTCATTCAGTCATTCAATTTTCGTCCATTTCTTCCTCATCACGTCCGATAGTTGAAAACACATTTGAAAAAAAAAACCCCTACATTGATTATTTCATTCAGTCATTCATTTATTACATTTCATTCACTGGCCAGTACTCCACCTAACTTCGTAATCATACTCGAGTATATCAAAACAGTGGTCTAGGGTTACCAACCTACTCGACCCAGTCCGCTTCTGACTCGAATAGCCTAACGACGAAGGGCAAGAACTCAATTCAGCCAATGGCTTACATTCATACACAAGTAACATTCAATCATGTAATCGTTGAAAATTCATATTCACTTAAGTCGAGTGCGGTAAAGTACATACTCACATATCAATAGTAAAGTGATCTTTGAAATGCATTTAATAGTCAAACAATAACCACACAATCAAGGCATTCAATTCACAAATACAGGGAACACTCACCACTTGATTTCAATGTTTCCACTTCAAATCCTGATTCATCTTCTCAAGTCCTGTAGTCATATAAACTATCAAGAGTCTATCCATTTAAAACCAAGATAAATGAGAAAATATGAGTTCGAAATTTCACTTAACAAACACAGAGAATTGCAGGTTTAACCCTAATATAGTTTTCGAAAAGGCCACGATTTCTTGTTCAAATCAAGTTCAAATCAAGGGAAAACCACATGTATGATAGGTCCATATTTCAAGTATAATATGGAGCAAGAACATGTCGATTATAGCCAAGAATTTTGAAAACAACATGACAAGATTTTCGAGACATAAAACTGAAAATTTCAAGCAAGAAAAACATGTTGAAAAAAACTCATTTTCCTTCTATTGTCCTCTTTGTTTTGACTCAAATCCAACATACAGGTGAAAATTTAGGTTTAACAAAGTATCTTGAGCAAAACCTTGCCAAAATCACTACAAAATTCTGGAAATCAAAGCTGGAAAATGGCCCTTTTCTAGCCAGCCAACTCTAATAGAAATTACAGCAAGTTTTCTCCAAATTTTCTAACAAAATTTCTAACTTTCAACCTTATTTTCTTAGCGAAACCACTATCAATTAAGATATCATAACATATATGAACCATTTTCTTAGCAAACAATCTCATCAAAATTTCACATATTCAAAATTCTAAACTAAACTAACTAGATTATGCACCAAATCTGAAAATTGCAACATAACCTTGATAAACCATGAAATCTTCTATAAAAGATATGTCTTTTACTTTATAGAGTATCATCCATCAAGAAATGCAAAGACAAGTGAAGAAAGATAAGGTTGCTATCAAGTTACCTCTTAAATCCCACAAAATAAAGTTGAAAATTCACAATATAACCTGAAAATCATAAAATCCACCATACAAGTCCTTTCTTTAATTTCTATGACATCATATATCAAATAAACTCAAATATAAGGGAAGATTTCTAACAAAGTTCACCTCTTTACCTCCAAAACATTAGATGGACAGCCAAGCAAGAACTACTCAAGGATTTTTTCCTCCAAAACTTCTCCAATAGTTTCTTGCCAAACTTGATTCAAAGTTCTATGGAGTGAATTAAAGTTTTTCTTTAGATTTCCCAAGAATCAAGCAAGAAATTAAGGCTTAAACTTGTAGTTTTTCTCTCCCTTTCTTTCTCACGTTTTTGGCCATCTGAAGAAGAAAATGAAGGAGTTTTGGTGCTAAATTGGAAGATAAATACTAAGCAAGTCTTGGTCAAAGAGGGTCTAGATGAGCGACACTTGGCGGAGCTTGGTTTCATGCCTATTTCTTTGTCTTTCTTTTGTCTCTAATCACTAACATATCTTGTGCTCCTCTAATTAAATTTTAGGGAAAATGACCTGTTTCATCCCTCACATTTCACAAAAATATTCTTTTCATCTCTCACTTTTAAAATGAAGCAATTTCGTCCCTGACATTTAAAAATTAAAGCTATTACATTCTTGAACCCAATTTTCAATCTGAATCAAACCACCTATCAACCTGATTACAAATTTTGGAGGTATAATTGGTAGATCACTTGGTTAACTCAACTTGAATATAACTCAACTTGAATTCCTACATTGTCATTGTATACACTGATAGTTTTATGTACCTACCATATCATTTCAATTTAAATTTAAACACCAAATTTTGTATTTATGATACACATCTAGACTCACAAGCGAATATACTAACAGTGCATGAAAAGATTTACCCAAAAGAAAAACCCTACTATTCCAAGACAAATAATGGCCTTTATGTTGTAATATTTATTTTTTTGGTTTGATAAATGTCATGTGAATATGATGAAATTGACCGAGTGACCTATCAATTCTATCTCCGAAATTTATTACTGGGTTATTGGATGGTTTGATTCAAATTGAAAATTAGGTTCAGGGATGTAATAGCTTTAATTTTTAAATGTGAGGGATGAAATTGCTCCATTTTAAAAGTGAGGGACGAAAAGAATATTTTTGTGAAATGTGAGGGATGAAACAGGTCATTTCCCTAAATTTTAACATTTCTTATCACATAATCCCTTTTGCACATTGCTCCTTTTAATCCTCCAAATTTATTACACACACCTCACTAGTCGATAACACTAATATAATACACCATGAAACTCAACATGCACCAAGTTTAACATGCACCAAATTAAATAAAAAATAGGTTAAAAATCATGATTGATCCAGTAAAGTAATCAAGAATTTAAAACAAATAAGTTCAAATAAGAACTATAAAGACAAGTAAAATTTCGGGGTCTCACACTCTCTTCCCCTTAAAAGAATTTCGTTATCAAAATTCCTACCTTTGCTTGCACATGTTCGGGGTATCACTTGAGAGTGATCATAAGATATCTCACACTAATTGTCGAGTATACATATCCCAATGATATCATCCCTTTTAATAGAACTATCAAGTCTGTCCTTACTTACGAGTTACAAAGTGAAACTCCTCACTCAAACCCAAGAATAGCCATATGCAATACACATAATCAGATCCTTACAAGGATTAAACTCCAAACAGGGACAACCATCAAATTTTCAAGTTAGCCATCAGCTATAGGAACCTGAGCCAAATATGTATGGAACTAGTCCATGACAACACTCATTAAGCCAATCTTCTCAATCAACCCAATCTCAGGTCCAATAGTAGGATCCTCCTAGACGTTTTTGGTAGTTAAGAACTCGCCAAGACCGCTCATGGTTCTCGTTTCTACTGTCTCCTTCCATTCCTACATTACAATCAAGTATCATGATAATAAGGAATTTAGGCAAATGAAACAAGATTCACCATCTAACACTTTAGTGTTTCACACTTAAGCTGTCACAACTGCACTCACTCAATCCGTTCAGACCAATTCAAATTTAGATTCTGATACCACCTGTGACGACCTTACCTCCCCCTAGGGCACACCCAAGAGTTTGACGGATCGCCTGTCCAACTCTTACTATAACTCACTACATTCACTATAATAAATTTTCAAAATAATCATTCGAACCTCAAAATTAACATCAGTATTTTACAATTCAACCAATAATTCAAACTTAATTCCAACTCAAAAGTAAAACGTAAAATACACCATCAAAGATACCAAAAGTGCATGTGCAAGAGCATCATTACATACTAGTTCAAACTTCTCCGCTCCAAACCTCCACTCCTGTAAGGAAAACAAATCTAAGGAGAGGTGAGTTATTACCAAGTGAGATTTCAATTTCACACACTTTGCACAGTAGTAAACAATCTCAAGGCATTCAAGAAGTAATCATTCAATCATTTAAAGGATACGAGCTCATTTGGAGTCATTCATTCATTCAGTCATTCAGTCATACAGTCTCCGTCCATTTCTTCCTTATAACTTCCAATATTTGAAAACACATTTTAAAACAAAAATCCTAACATTGATCATTTCATTCAGTCGTTCAGTCATTCATTCATTGCATTTCATTCACCAGTCAGTACTTCACTTAATTTCGTAGTCATACTTGAGTATACCAAAACAGTGGTCCAAGATTACCAACCTACCCGATTGAATCTGCTTCTGACTTGAATGGGCTAGCGACGAAGGGTGAGGACCCAATTCAGCCAATGGTTTACAGTCATGCACAAGTAACATTCAATCATATAATCGTTGAAAATTCATATTCACTTAGGTCGAGTAGGGTAAAGTACATACTTGCCTATCAGTAGTAAAGTGATCTTTGAAATACATTTAATAGTCAAACAACAACCACACAATCAAGGCATTCAATGCACAAACACAAGGATGCTCACTACTTGACCTCAATATTTCCACTTCAAACCCTGATTCATCTTCTCAAATCCTGTGGTCATATAAACTATCAAGAGTCTATCCATTTAAAATCAAGATAAATGAAGAAATATGAGTTCGAAGTTTCACTTAATAAACACAGAAAATTGTAGGTTTAACCCTAATATAGCTTCTGAAAGGGCCACAGTTTCTTGTTCAAATCAAGGGAAATTTTCACATGTATGATAGGTCCATGTAAGTAAAATATGGAGCAAGAACATGTTAATTATAACCAAGAATTTTGAAAACAACAGGACAAGATTTTCGAGGCACAAAATTAGAAATTTTGAGCAAGAAAAACATGTTGGAGAAAACTTATTTTCCTTCTCTTATCCTCTTTGTTTTGACCCAAATATAATAAACAGGTAAAGATTTAGGTTTAACAAAGTCTCTTGAGCAAAACTTTGCCAAAATTACCACAAAATTCTGGAAATCAAAGCTAGAAAATGGCCTTTTTCTAGCCGGCCAACTCTAATAGAAATTAAAAGTTTTCCCAAATTGTTCAACAAAACTTCCAACTTTCAACCTTAGTTTCTTGGTGAAATCACTGTCAATCAAGATATCATGTCATAACATATATGAACCATCTTCTTAGCAAACAAACCCATCAAAATTTCACATATTCAAAATTCTAAACTAAACTAACTAAATTATGCACCAAAGTTGAAAATTACAACATAACCTTGACAAACCATGAAATCTTCCATAAAAGACATGTCTTTTATCTTATAGAGTATCATCCATCAAGTAGATGCAAAGACAAGTGAAAAAAGATAAAGGTTGTTATCAAGTTTACCTCTTAAAAGCCACAAAACAAAGTTGAAAATTCACAACATAACCTGAAAATTATAAAATCCACCATACAAGTCTTTCCTTTAACTTCTATGACATCATATATCAAATAAACTCAAAGATAAGGGAAGATTTCTAACAAAGTTCACCTCTTTACCTCCAAAACCTTAGATGGACAGCCAACCAAGAAGTACTCAAGGGTTTTTTTCTCCAAAACTTCTCCAATAGTTTCCTTCCAAACTTGATTCAAAGTTTTATGGAGTGGATTAAGGTTTTTCTTTGAATTTTTCAAGAATTAAGCAAGAAATTAAGGATTGAATTTGTAGTTTTTCTCTCCCTTTATTTCTCACGTTTTTTGCCATCTCAGGAAGAAAATGATGGAGTTTTGGTACTAAATTGGAAAATAAATACTAAGCAAGTCTTGGTCAAAAAGGGTCTAGATGAGCGACACTTGGCAGAACTTGGTTTCATGCCTATCTCTTTGTTTTTCTTTTGTCTCTAATTAGTATCATATCTTGTGCCCCTCCAATTAACTCTTAACACTTCTTGTCACATAATCCCTTTTGCACAGTATTTCTTCTAATCCTCCAAATTTATTGCACATACCTCACTAGTCGATAACACTAGTATAATATGATAAGAATATATTTTACGTATTTTAAGTATGTTTTATTATTTAGTTTTGGTGTGTTTTAACAATTTTTATAACTAATTAACTAAGATTCTAGTAAAAATATGCATTTTGTGGTTTAAATGGTAAAAATTGCATTTCTATGGATTTTTATGGTGAAAACTTCATGTTTTTATAGGTTTAATGATTCAATCATCAAATGGCATGACTTGAAAAGATATTTGGATGATTGAGGATGATTTAAAGTGATAAAAAAGAGAATATGAAGTGCAAGAGATGAAATGTAATCAAGTTCTAAAGAAAAGGAGTTTCTTAGCTTTGACGCCTTGTGGTATTTCGGCTACATCTTGAGTTACATTGATCGGATTGAGGTGATTCTTATACTATTTTGAAGCCAAGAGATAGATCTACATTTGGTATGAAGACATTGAAGTCCAGTTAAGTCGTTTTCATAGTCAAAAAGTCAAAATACTGAAGTGCAATTTCATGGTCGAAAGCTGAAACAAGGTTCTGACCAGTCAAGGGTATTTTGGTCATTTATTGATCCACAGAGCTCCAAATTGGATGATTCTTGATGCATTGGAAAGCTAACTCAAAGGGCTACAACTTCCATGTTTTACACAAGAGCTAGTTCAGCCTTTAACATCAAGCAAATATCAGTTGAGGTTGGACCCAAAACAGAGCAAGTACATCCGAGCCTGGATCCATTGTGATCCGAGCACTCGTCTGATCTTCTGGATAGGAGGATCCGAGGCCATAGGATCCGAGCTCGGATCCACTGTAGCAGGCCTCGGATCCCAATGAACAGTGAAAATAAAAATGAAGAAAAATGTGATCCGAGGGGTAATTTGATAGATCCGACCTCGGATCTAGCCCTCGGATCGCTACTTTCGGCTCCGTGACTGGCTCTGCAACTTGTGCTTTATTCACACAAGCTTTTTGACCAATTTATCTGCAAGAAATCCGGCTGAAACTGAGCCTGCAAGTATGGAGAAGTCAAGAAACATCTTTTGGTGATCCCAAGAAGCAATTACAACAACTTTAACAACTCACCATAAGATTGAATTCCTTTATAAAAAGAAGCCTTGAAGAACATTTTCACAACTTTGGAAGGCTAGAAAGAACTCCACAAAAATGTAGTCTTCACTAGTTTTTCTTGGTTAATTAATATAGTATAGGTAGAGTAGTTTTTCCTTCTTGTATTTGTATCTAGATTTGGATGAAGATTGGAGGAGCAAAGATGGAGAGTTAGAGCTCATGTGACAAGGGTGACATCTCTCCTATTACTTTCTCTTTTGTATTTGAATTCATGTTTAGCTATAATACAAGTTTGGCTTTGTTTTTCTTCATGTTTTTCTAAAGTTTATGCCTAGAGTTATGGTTGAACTTTCTATATTTTGTTTGTGATGTCTACTTGGTTATTTGGTGATATTATTTTGAACAAGTTATTTATCACTTTTGCTTATCTAATCATAATTAACTAGCCATTAATTGTGATTATCTAAGGTGTTAGATTTGCAATGAGAATTGGAATTTAACACTAGTTCAAGGAAGTGATAAATTTAGGGAGTACACTCACGAGAGTAGAGGTGCACCTATGTGGCTTTAGTGACTTGTTTCATGTAATTTCATAGAAGAAATGAGCTTGTGATTAATTCATAACCACGAGAGTAGGTATGGCTTAATTACAAGTATAGTTGATTCACTACGAGAGTAGGTTTCACATGCATTAGGAAATTACGCCATAACTAGTCAAAAGATAATAGTATTCTCTTAATCGGTAATCTCATTTGCAAGAGTAGTGAAGAATTCCATATCTCTAGGAGTTTTCTAGTGTTAATTTTATTACTTTTACTTCATGCTTATAGTCTAAATAATAAAGGAGTTCGAAAAACACCGGTAATTGCAATCTTCCCTGTGGGATCGACCCTCAATACCCTATACTTGCTCACGATTCGTATACTTGCGATAAATCGTGTGTGGGGTATTTTGGAATTTATAAATGTAAAACTTGATTGAGATGAGCTTAATGTTATATGTATACCCTGCGCACGTCATAATACACTATAAAACTTGACATGTACCAAGTTTAACAGGTACCAAATTAAATAAAAAATAGGTTAAAAATCATGATTGATCCAGTAAAGCAACAAGAATTCAAAACAAGTAAGTTCAACTAAGAACTACAAAGAAAAGTAAAATTTCGGCGTCTCACAAATATTACAAATTGAAATAGTTAAATCAAAGTTTTAATTGATTCTAGAATTTGTATTCTTATTTAGCAATTTTGCATCTCATTTCTTTTTCTTTCATTTTCTGTTGTTTTGATATTTTTATCTAAATTTCCTCTTTATTTCTTTCTTAGACTTTTATTGTTAAATCTATAGTTAAAAAGCTGGAAATGAATCATGAACTATGCACAATGTTGTAAAAGATTTGAAATTGCAAAAAAGAAATAAAATAAAATACTTTAACCAAAATATTATACAATGACCTTAGATGGCATTATAAAAAGTTTTACAAATTAGCCTATAAATTTGAAATATATCTATTTTTCCCTGTGGCTGGGCCATCTTCGTGATAGCTATTTGCATGATTTTCTTTTCACTATATTTACAATTAAAAACCACGTACAACATTTTTCAATGCACAATCTCAACTCAAATATCAAGATAAAATATAAGTCTTAGGGTTTGGTTTTGTGTGAATTGATCTTTTGAACTTGTTTACTTATGTCTTCTTTTGTTGGCTTTTATCAAGTCAAAATTCGAGAAAAATCATTCTTATCAAAGAGTTATATGAGAAATAGAATCGGCCTCCTCCTCACTCACCTTATTATAATCTTGTAAAGTATAATTGTGCATTATATTTTAAGGTTGTGATTGTTTATTTTCTAATTGATCAATTATTTTGATGTTTTAGATTCATTTAATATAATACCTCCAGAGTTTCTAGACAAAATAATTTTGCAGTCTCCTTAGAGCAAGCTATTTTTCTTGTTGATCATGCTTCCTTTTGTAATTACATTTTTCAATAGTTGTTAACATTGCAAGAAAAGACCAAATGTGAATATATATATATATATATATATATAGAGAGAGAGAGAGAGAGAGAGAGAGAAAGCAAAATGGGCTTCCTCTCACATTACCTTCTTTACCATAATCGAGTTTTTCATCAATTATTCTTCCAATGGCTATAATCCATCTATTGCAAAATTTCACCCCTTTATCCTTCTGTTATGAGTGTTAGTAGCAGCTACGTCTAATCATGCTATATGCTATTGATTTTATTTGGCAAAGAATTGCTAGTTGGTATGTTCTTAGTATGAAAATTTAAGTGTGTGATGATTTCTATATCTTAATTCGCTTAACTTGTCTACCAAAAAATTAAATATACAAACAATCAAGGATTAGTTCTCTGGTGCTTTAGTTAGTTATTGTTTAGCAGAGTATACATGTGGATTTTTGTACCATAGATATGTCTTTCTTTTCCCATTTTTCTCAAGAGTTTTTTCTAATAAAATTGAGATTTAGTGGAGTTGATGAATTGAATTGAGTTGGGATGTATATTATCCAACTCACCAGTTTACTCCAAAGTACTAATGTTGGCACGATACAGGTATGGGTATGGAATACAATTTTGACTCATTGAATACTTTTCAGATATTTTGACTTTTATCTATCGATAGGAAAGAATGAGAGATTGGTGAGAAAATTGAGAAAAAAAGATGTATAATTGAATAGATCTAACTTCGATACTGCTTTATCCTAGGGAGATTGAAGTAGCAAACTATAACAATTTCAACCAAAAATGCTTCTTGACAACCATACTTTCATACTATACAACAACGATGGGGATAGGAATTTTTGAAAGTTGTTTCACCTCTAGAACTTTGGAACTTAATAACAATTGTTGGTTGCTTTACTTCTATTTTTTAATTTGATGGATGAAGAGAGGTACATGCTTTGTATCTAAGAGAGCAACTTAGAGATGTGAAAAAGAATAAAAGTGAATGAATGAGAAGCAAAGAAAGATACAATGGGTCTAAGGATGACAAAGCAATCAATGGAAGAATTATTTTAGGAAACTTTATTTGTACTCTCATTTTCATTAATCATACTCCCATTATTATTTTAATCATATAGTTTTCATTTATTAAACTACATGATAAAACAAATAGTGAGAATGAAAATAGAAAAAAAAATAGAGTGCAAATAACATTTCTCTAATTTTATTATTACTTGTTAGTGAGTTTTCACATATGATTGGCTAGTTTATTTTTTATATATTTATTTTGAAATCTTTAATGCACTACAATTCTTGTGAGGTATGACTGGTGACCTTAAAAATATTCAATTATCTTCACTAAAAGGTGAAAACGACTGAAAATACAAAAGGAAGAAAGATGACTGATTTAATGTTGTATTGATAATTAGAAAAAAGTAACAGCTTGTATCTCTTTTCAATTAAAAGATAAATCTATTTTGAACCAGAAAAGGAAAATACGACTCTATTTGATAATACAGTAATAACAATATGTTTAGCTGCTTTCAATTTTCATAAATTGATAGCCAATTACCTTAATCAAAACATTACAATCATTATTTTCGCATTTAAATAACTTTAACATCACAATCATTTTCTTAACACGTAAAAATTATAGTATATAGTTTATAAATTTCTTAAAAAATTTCTCATACACATGTATACGTATTAGACTATATTTTCAGATTCGAACTAGGTATCGACTTGGCCAAATTCAGGGGTCAATGGTCAATAGGATCGACCGACTTGATCAACAACTTCATTGAAGAGTTCAACAATATTAACTCTATTAAAAGGAAAAATAGTAAGGTACAATGAATTCTCCAAGCCACAAGATGAGAAAGTGTTAACTCTATTAAAAAAAAAGAAATAGTAAGTAGAAAAATTAGCCATGACATGATGTGGTACAGGCTTGAGGTTTGGCAAAATTTCATCTATCAAAGAGTAATTCATATTATGGTAGTTAAAGAAGATTTTGCAACATCCAACAAATCCTTGAGCAAAACTATTAAAAAAATAGATCACTAAGGGAATTAGCCCTAAGGGAAAGATTATCTACTTGCTTTTTTAACTTAAACCCGGAGCACTAAGGGAAAGATATAGCTATATCACTATAGATCAAGTAAAATACTACTCTATTAACTCTCCAATTGAACTTATTTAATAAAATTTGGAGATTTATATTTACATTAACATCATGCTGCTAAAATTGCAGCAATAACGAGTAAAAGCAATCTCTAAATTTGACCTTAACCTATTCATGTTTGGAAGTCATGTGAATCTGATTTCACTAGATTCATATGTTTCACAATTTAAGTGAAAAATACCATTCAGTCCATATTCCATTAAAATATCACAAGCTGCTATTTCTCACACTATTCCCCTAAAAAGAAAAAATTGTGCAAAGTAGAAAGAAAGGTAGAAGCGCTTCAACCATTCAACATCAACAGCATATCAATTAATAATAACTCCAATACCCTTGCTTAAGTCCAATCCAATTCACACCTAAACATTATTAGAAGATAAAAGGCACGTCAAGCTCAAACATTTATTCCAACTTTGGCATAATACATTTAAGTCTAGACTGGCAGAATTTTTTGATAACGGCAGATAAGAATCATATATCAAGAAGCAGTTATTGAAATATTTCCTATAAAATTTATAAAAAATAAGAGAAAAATGAAAAAGAAAAAGGAGTAGAAAAAATAACTCACCTTAGTAAGAGTTAGGATCTCAATTTCGCGTAATGAAAGGAAGGTCATCGAAGAGCGTTGAAGCTACCGTTTGCCTGTTGTCGTCTGCAAAGCCCAAGTTAGTGGAGAAATTACTCTGCTTAGATGGAATTGAGGATTGCCACTAGTGGACTTACAGTCAATGTGATATTTAGTCTAGGGGGAAGATAAGTTGAAAGGAGAAAAAATGTAGTGTTTTCAGGTGGTGGCCGGCGAAGAGAATCCGAGAATTGAAGGAGGTGGTGGCTAGGGATCGTTATTTGGTTTCATCATTTTAATCTTTCAGAATCAGAAATGAGAAATTCTCAATTTAGTATTTCCTCACTCATTAGTCAAGCGAAGTCAAATTTGTACTTAAAAAATGTCAGAAATTGGAAAAAGCTGTATTTTAACTCTTGAGTTTTCAAGCAAACTCAGAGTTGAAACTTGGCTGATTCTTGGTTCGATTGGTCCAACCAATTGGCCAATTAGAGCCTGAAAACATGGTTATCAAAGTCTGTAGAAATGTCTCTCAATCTTAATTTTAGATAGTTGTTGAACAAGACATTTAGATATATACCCAAATCTGGCACCTAGTTTAAGTAACATAAGTTAGGATATACTCTATCCCTCTCTTACGTTTATCACTATAATAACTTTTCTTAGATTATCAGTTAATACAAAGTTTGTTTCTTAGATCAATAATTTAAACAATATAGTATAAAGTTTGAAAGCATTGTTGTGCTAAAATAAATATTTGAAATTTTGGAGAAATATATAATGACAAAATCCTAAATATTTAAGACTATGAATTCTTTCTTTCATTTTGAAAAAATTAAGCAATTTATTAAAAATTTTACATGTAGTAGAATCATGTGCAATGCACGAGTTCTATATTATATCGTTGTAAAATATAGTGCAAAGTTTAATTTATTAGATTAAAGGATTTCTATGAATTCCTATAGTTGTAAGGATGTAGTTAGGAAGAAAATTTATCAAAATAGTGTTTTGTAATAATTTTGTTTAAAACGACACCAATAGTTTTAGGTTTTTGTAATAGGCAACATATGTAAGTGAATATCCAAATTTGGATCTATAAACTCATTGTAGTTTATAAATAACAAAGTTTGTGAATAGATAGATATTGTATGAAATGGTATGACGAGCTAGTGTAGCGTATAAATGAAAAAAATTCTTGGTTAAATTCAGTTTTGAATGTCAGTTAATCAAAATTATATTCAAATTATTCCTATCAAATAAAAACATCAAGGGCTATACCGGTGTACTACTACATTTGAAAGTATAGTTAATGTAAAGGTTTTGGAAGAAGTGGATAAATATAAACCTCAAGTATTTAAATCGCAATTCTAGATTTTAAAAGAAAATCTATTAGTTCCTTATTACCATTCATATTACGTTTAGAATATAGTAGAATTATTTCATTTGATATTTTAAGTTTAGCTTTAAAAGATCACGTGTTGATATTTGATCCAGTATATAATCTCATCTTTTAACCCAATACTTTCAAAAAAAAAAAAGAAAAACAATAATTTGCACTTTGATATATATCATATTGAGATAATAATATTAATAAATGAATAGATACACTGTCAAAATTAAAAGAATAACTAGATATAGTTTATCAAGATAGAGATTACTTTGATAACTTTAATGCAACTTGCATGGGGCATAAATATAGTAATGATGCCTATATAATATAATAAAACTATTAGCAATGTAGTTGAGTTTAAAAAATCAGAAACCATGATGTATTCCAACTGATAGGTTTAATTCATTGTTATTTTATAAGTTCCATCATATCATAACTTTTTGAATACAATAAATGTTTGATAGCGTTAGTGAAAGTTAAAAATATAGGTGTCAAACAAACCCATTTAATTAATTTTACATATATTCGTCCATTAATAACTGGATATGGGTATATTAAATTTTTACATATAGATATAAATGGGTGTATAATTGGGTAATCTATCAAACCCAATTAACTCATTTAACTTACATTCCCAAACTTCTTGTATTTCCAGTTCCACCATCAATCGTCTTCTTCTCCCCACCAGCAAGTCCACTGCTCCTCCCCCTCTCTTCCTCCACTACTTGTTTCCCCTCCCCTTCTCCCTGTCTCTCCTTAATAGAAGGTCTTTGCCCCTTCCTCACCCGATTCCTGAACTGATCTATGAAGAAACCCGTGGTGTCTCGAAGATTTTCCCGGAGAATGTCATTTGTGATGCTGTGAGTAATCTTTGCAGGCCAAAAGAGACGTTAAACAGATAGGCAAATAGAACAAAATATGTTGCCCAGGCTAATATAATTATGAAGTTCCATTCGTATTATGCTTGTGAGCCGTTGTATTATGCTTCCAAATATGCTAGCCATTGTTGATTGTAATTGGGTTAGGGGAAAGGGGGATTGGCATGGGTTTAGTTTGGGATCCAGCAGGAGGACACTAATCTACTATAGTTCTACTCAGTTAAATATCTTTTCTGTTCTTTATAACTTGGATCAGGAGTTAGTGGTATGAATTGCGTTATGTAGCACCTAAATTCTTTACCAAGAATGATTACCCATGAAAACTACTTATGTTTTCATAGTTTTAGGTTTATTATAACTTTTCTTGTCAAACATTCATGTTAAAAATCAATTCAAAGCATGAGCCAACTATAATTCTTTTTTTTTTTGAATGGTTATCATATGTTCATAATCATCTTTTGGCAAGACTATTTGGAGTCAAGATAGAACAACGCCCACTTGGTTCTGGAATTTGACATTCAACCTTGGGTTAGTTAATGGGGTTGAGAAGAATCACATATAGATTTCAAATCAAGCAACTCGAATTAGATATGTTAAAATCTATTAGATTGTTTCTCCTAACTAAATGAAGAAAGATCATAAAACTTTTTCAAAATCATAGTGATTCTTTTAAATTACTATTTCCATTTGCTGCATTTTTTTAAAATTTTTTTGGGTGAACAGCACTGCACCTATTCATTACTTTTTTATGTTTAGACATATCAACCAAGGGTTCATTATCATTGACTCATGATTCAATCGGAGAGTGCTCATATTTCAGGGTAGGCATATCTAAATTTAGAATAAAGATAGGATTAGATTGAGAAATTGAGTTATATGGTTATGGATACCATCTGTCATATCAGCATTTTCCTTTCATTAACTGTCGATTCTCTGCCTACTACTACTACTAAAACACAAGGTAAAAAAATGGGTTGTATTACTCTATTGCTGCACTCCTACGACCAAAGTTCTGTAGGGGAAAAATCTACTTGCAAGATTTTCATGTTTTATACTGTAGTACTTTGATCTGTCCAGCACTAAATTTCTCGATTTGTTGTTGATTTTACAACCACAAGCTCCAAGATGAGAGTCTCTTTCACCTGTTCATTGCATGAGTGAGTAAAAATTGATTGTATTAGCAGCTGTTTAATATTCGACCTAGTAAAAATTGACATGAGTGATGCAGTATACCTTTCCATGAGAAGATGAAATTTCTGCGTCTTCTAATGCAACTTTAACAACATTCTGTATATTCTCTTTTTCATCCTTTTCTACTTGAATTACCTTCTGTGTTACCTAATCAAAACTAAAGGGTAGCACAGGCACAAATAGAGACAAATGCAAAGAGTTTCTTACAAAAAAACATGCTACATATAGAATATAGTTTAATGTGCATTTCAGCACACATCCACGACAATAAAGACTTCTGAGAGTCCCAACTTCTCCAACCTGTCATTGTATTAGTTCTACATTCTGTGCACAATATGATGTTCTGATGATGTATTAAGTACCAATAAAACAAGAATACACTGACCTACAAAATCTTATAGAGACAAAGAGAGAGAAACATGAAATGATTAATGGTTGCAAACTCTAAATAAAAAGTAGCAACTCTTTCAGCAATAATTTTCTGATTTGTTCTTTGTGTTTTATCTTAGATGGATGAAATTTGTCAGAACACATTCAGGAACAATGTTCTTATAAAGCCACGAGCCTACCAATAAAGAAAAGTTGACCTAAGGTTCTTTTAAGTGCTCGAGATAGCTCACATCATTGATATTGAAGGAATTTGATATTTTGTACATTGAACCAAATGGTTCACAAAGAGCACAATGCAAATGGTGCAAACGTGATTATGCATGTGGTGGAACAACCGGAACAAGCAACTTATGGCGTCATCTTTCAAATGTACTAAACTTGGGCAATCTGATTTTGAAGAATGGTCTCCAATTGACTAAGGAATTTATCAGGAAAAGATGGGAATTGCTTTTGTGAAGCATAACCATTCTTATAGATTGGTGGAGCAAAAAGGAATTCTAAACTTGTGTGTATACTTAAATTCAGATGTTTTACCCATTTCGAGAAACATGATAAAAGCTGATATTGAAAAGATGTACAAAAGGGAAAAAGAGAGTAAAAATAGAATTAAATTCAATTTCAAGTCAAATTTGCCTTATTGTAGACTTGTGGACGTCTATTGCAACATATGGGTATTTGGCATTGATGGTTGATTTTGTGGATGAAGATTGGATTTTACAAAAGAGGGTTCTAAATTTTCACCACATACTACCACCACATGGTGGTCCAATATTAGCTGAAAAAGTCATAGATTTATTGAGAGATTGGGCTGTTGAAACAAAGTTTTTACTATCACATTGGATAACGCATCTTACAATGATGGTATGGTGAATCTGTTGAAGCAGCATTTGAGGCTGAGAAATACGCTATTTTGTGAGGGTGAATTTTTTCATGTAAGATACGGTGCACATGTGCTAAATTTGATTGTCCAAGACGGTGTGAAAGTTATTTCCAAACCAGTTTCAAAGATCCGAGAGTGTGTGAAATATATCAGAGTTAGTGAATCAAGAAAGTTGAAGTTTGCAGATTGTATTGTTCAAGTTTCTTTGCCATGCAATAAGAGGGTGCATCAAGATGTTCCGACTAAATGGAACTCTACATTTGTGATGCTAGATAGTGCACTTGAATATAAGCTTGCCTTTTATCAGTTGCACATAGTTGATCACAGCTTTAGCAAATTTTACCCAACTGAAGAAGAATGGCTTAAAGTGCAGAAATTTGCGACATTGCTGAGGCCTTTTTATGACCTGACCACCCTTTTTTCAGGGACTAACTATCCGACTGCAAATTTGTATTTTCATGATGTCTAGAAAATTCAAAAAGTTATCATGGAAGAGGTCAATAATTTAGACATTGAAGTGAGTGAAATGGCCAAGCAAATGAAACTAAAATTTGAGAAGTATTGGGAATGCTATAGCTTAGTTTTGAGTTTTGCTATCATTTTGGATCCGCGATTCAAAATAGATTATGTGGTGTATGCTTTTAAGAAGCTGTATCCTTTTGATTATGAAGAACGTGCTAAGGAAGTTCAAGATAAATTTTATTTACTATTTGAGGAGTATGAAAATACTTTTGATGGTGATTTACTAGATGGATCAATCGCAGGCTACTCTGGTCGTGATTTGGGCAATGACAATGATGATTTTGCTGAATTTGATGGTCAACAACATGCAAGCAAGAGGAATAAGTCACAAGTAGACTCTTATTTGGATGATACTCAAACTCCTTTCAACTCAAGAATTGGATGTTCTCAATTTTTGGAAAGAAAACAAAAATTGGTACCCTATTCTTTCTTTGATGGCACGGGATATTTTAAGCATTCCTATCACTATAGTGGCCTCGGAATCAACTTTCAGTAGTGGTGGTAGAATTGTGGGTAAATTTCGTACTTCGCTCCTACCAAAAAATGTGGAGTTCTTGTTATATACTAGAGACTGGTTATATGGAGTAGTAGGTATGTTGTACTTAACTATTTCATGCACATGATCTTGTGTTTTACTTTTTTTAGTCACTTATTGAACTTTACTTTTGATTTCAACTTCTGAAGATGAAGAAGATAAAGAAAGATTGAGTATTGACCTTGCACCTTTAGTTGCTAAACTTACCAACCTTCATGTTTAGGTAAGCTGTATATTTCATAATTTTCTGGTCTTCTTACTCTAGTGTTGAGAATTTTGGCCAATATTATATGTTTGTTCGACAATGATTTGTCTTAGGCAACTAGCCCAAGTCAACTCTTCCTTTTTTTTGTTTATTAGGAGTCTCTTTTTTCTTCATCTTTTACTGTTTTTTGTTGGTTTTTCTGTTAGGGGTTCCAATATGGTTGTGTATCCATATCGAAGTCATGATGTGATTTTGCTTCTGTTGCTACCAATTTTATCGAAAAATACATGTTACTGTTGTTGCTCATGGGACAATCTGGAGGAGCTTTGTTATGCAATGAAAACATTAGTAAGAAATTACAGTTGTACGAAGTTTGAGAAATTAAGTGCTTGTTAAGTATTTTGATAGAGCTAGCTCCACCTAGATTTTGAAAACTGAGAAGAGGATTTTTGGTTGCAAATTTGAAGTACTATCATTTTCTTTTACTTATTCTACTTATGATGCCTATCTTTTTGTTACAGTCGTTGACAAGTTTGTTTTTCTTATGTTTCATCAAGGATGCATTAGATATTCAAGAAACCAATCATATGGTTAAAAAATTATTAGTCCTATGAAAGTGCTCTGGTGGGAGTATTAACCTGTAAAAGTTTCATGGATTCTAAGTGTATTTATTTCGTCTACCAAGTTATGGGAATTCAGGTAGCTATTGTTTATTCTGGTATTGAAGGTTGGCAAGAAGTTTTGGCCATGTAACCTTTTACTGTTCTATCAGTTATTCCTATCTATTAAAGATTTATCTTTGTTTGTATACTAAATGAAGTAATTGCTAATCCCCATCAGGATGGCTTGCAGTTCTCAATTGAGTCAATAGTCTTGTTCATCAGCATGCAAATTGTAATTTTGCTATCCTTGTTTTAAGAGAACCATCTTGTTGGTTTAATAAGCTTCATGATCTTAACTACTTTTGTTTTATTTATTATTATTATTTGTTGGTTTTATCTTATCGTTTTATTTCCTCGTAATTTGTTAACTTGGTTATTTTTTAGCATTACAAATTTATAACAAGCTTTAGCCTCCTTTCTTACCTTTTCAAAATGAAATTTTAAATTTATGTACAAAAAAAATACTAGGGGTTTAAAGTTTTGGATTAAATTTTTATGTTAACTTTCATATTATTTAGTCCAAATTTTTAGATTCTCATTGTTCAATTATTAAATAGTATGTAATTTTGCGACATAGCACGCTGATAGAAAAAAATTGGTAATTAGACTTTTTTAGCATAATAAGTAAATATTTAAAATTAATGATGGGTGCAAACTGGTATAAATTGATAATTTAATTTACAAAATGAATTTAGATGAGTTTGTAAAAAAATAGAATAAATGGGTTGTAAATGGGTAGTTAGGTTACCCAACTCATTTTTTGACTTATCCATTTATACTCATCTAATTAAATGGGTATAAATGGGTTGATTCACTGATACGCATTACCCATTTTACCCAACTTAAAATTGCCCAAATCACCTATTTTAACATCTCTAGTTAAGAAGCCCCGAAAGAATTTTTCTATGCTTTAAACTTGATAACAAAAACCTTAGAGATCTATGAATCTAGAGGTCCAAACCTTAAAACACATACTTAGGGCTATAAACAGTCAGTACTACTACCATAGGTATTTTAAGGAGAAGTTTGATAACGGCTACAAGAATAAGGTTAATGAAATCAGCCTCTAATTTAAGATGTAGGTAGATATCAAATTCAAGATGATGATGGGATGATGTCTCCAACAAAAAAGAAGATAAATCAGAAATGGCATCACAGTCTAATTAGAGGTAGTGGTTCAGAATCTAGAGATCTGATGGATTTAGACGAATTAGAGGTCGTTACTAGAGCTAAGATTTGGTGCACTGAAAAAGAAGGAAAAAAAAGGAAGAAAAAAAAAGAAAAAGAATTGGAGGGAAAAATGGAGAAGATGAAAAAGTAATTTGGTTGAGAAAAAATGGATATTTTTGGAAAGAAATTTGTTAACAATAAATCGATTTTATCACTTACACTTACACATAAGGTTAGTCTACTATACCTATACTCTTTGTTAGTTTGGATAATTTCCATCCAAATTCGAGCTACGTTCAAAATATAGGAAGGTTATTTAAAACTTTGAACCATGAAGAGCTTCTTGACTCTTTTTTTTTTTGAACTACAACGGTTTTTGTGCATCTTGTAAAATTTATTAGATATTATGCATAAAATGAAAAAGTTAGATTTATATCTTCTCCTTCTCTATCTCATTCACTTCCTTTCTTTTATATAGACAAACATTATCATATTATATGCAAAAACTTACTAACATTGTGTGATTTTTGCTCCATTTGTTTGAACTTTGGAAGTGGAAATTTTGAGATTTTGCATGATCTAGAGTAATACATTAGTAGCGAGTAAAAAGTTACCATCATTTAACTAAAATTTAATCCTACGTATATAAAAATGGACGTTGGTTGAATTTTTTTCATTTTTTTTATTATACTTTATTGGCTAACTAATCAATTTAGAAGAATCAAGTAACAATGAATAGGTTAGATAATAAGACTATGTTTCTATCTCACATTCAAAGAGAGTAAGGCACAAGGATATGTTATTCTTGAAATTAAGATATTTAGTAATTTAAATATATATTTGATTAGTCATTTAAATGGTTATTATTATACCAAAAATCTCTTCAATGTACTATTTTATAATTGTATTATTATATAACACATGGAAGGCATATAATTCATTAAATCTTAATTGTATAATCAAATGCCTTCATTTATCCACACTAAAAAACTTATGTGCATATATTTAGTAAACATGCACTAAAATTTTAGATAAATTGTTATAGAACATTGATTTGGTTGGTGATAAAGATTACTTGACTATGAGTGATGATAATATTAGTATAGATTTCATTTTTAGCATCATCTTGCTCATTATTTTCAACTCTTAGACACAAATATAGAATTTTCTTTCCTTAATGGACGTATGATAATCGTTATGGTTTTTATTAGAAAAGCTAATGCAAACATTGCAAATTAACAAATCTTTTGATGGTGCATATATGAATAATTTATTTGGCTAAAAGAACCTGGATATTGCATTACTACTACTAAAGGATAATCTGCACAGTGAGTCAACTGAGTTAAATTGAAAATTTCATCCTTTAATCTATATTTTCTGATTGTTTCTTTAGCGAGAACGTTATGAGTTTTTTCTAGCATAAAAATTGTAATTTGTCTAAGGAAGAATATCAAGTCTCTTCAATTACTGGGTCGAAAAAAGTAAAAGAATCTTTGTTATAAGGGTGCTTTTTCAGCCATTTTTCACTTTACATATCACAATTGGCTAAGCGGATATCTTTGATTTTAGTGGTGTCATATGGCACTGTACAAAATCATAGAAAGTTATTAGTGATTTACCCAAATATCTTTGACCTTACTTAATACACTATCAAGGCCTTCAAGAAAAAGTTTTACTTTCGTATTCCTTTCTATTTTAGCTCTAGTACACATTTGTTGGCGTATTTACATCATGATTTGTTGAATAGTTAGAATATAGTCACATGTTTGTATGCGCATAGTAGTGTTTTGCTTTTGCCTTTCTTGTATCAAAATCATTTACTCTTTTTGGGTAATTTTTTTTATGATGTGCTTTGTTTTTTATTTAATTTATTGATATTTGGTGTGTTTGATTTTACATCTTTATTGTGACTCTTGTGATAGTCATTCTTAGGTATCTTTTCAAATAAGTGATATATAAGAATTTTTTCATAAATATACAATCACATGTAATGCATGATTTTGACTATTTCATTGTAGAATATAATAATATTCTTGATTGTACAATTGAAGGGATTTTTATGGAGTTTTATGGTTCAAATGATGTAGCTAGAAAAAAATTCATCGAAATGAATTTGAATCGGTTCAATTTAAAATGAAACTAACATTTCCAAATTTTTTTGAGGGCAACACATGTAAGTGAGTATATGAATGTCAATACGCAAATCTATTACAATTTATGAACTACAAAATTTGTGAATATGTAAATGTGGACATATGAACTAGTATAGCTTAGAAACGAGAAAATTCTTGGTAAAATTCAACTTTGCGGTTAATCATAAAAATATATATATAATTACTACCGTCAAATATATAAAATAGTTTTAATGACATGCTACTGAATTTGAGTATTTTATGGCTATATTTGGATGATTGTTTGAGTTCTTATGTTCATTTTTTAGTTTAATCATTTTATTTATTGAATAATTAGGATGTACTTATGTCTCCATACGTACAATACATTTTTTTTCACCTTGCATGTATCACTTGGACGAATATAAAGCTTACTATAGGAGAAATAAAATAAGAAAAAAAATTAGAATATATAGTAGAATTTTGATATAAAAGTTTTAGTGAGAGAAGACCAATTGAAAAAAATTTATATTAAAAATACATAAACTCTTATGAAATTGAAATTATGTATATTCTTAGCATATATATGTGATCTAAATTATACATAATAACTGAGAATTTACCAATATGTTATTGTCTACAAATATGTAGATGAACGAATTACCTTCTAGTTACCTTTTTATATGTGTTCATTTGTTAAATTTGTAAAAGGTGAAATTTGACAACCTTCCAATATATCAACGGAATTATAGACCGTCAAATGTGGCGCCCAACTGAGCAATAGGCAGAAAGATGTGCAATAAGGTCATCAAGATAAGACTCCCAAATAAATTATGGCAACCAGAAAATGGAGTTAGTCACGACAGTAAATTCATAATGACTCTACAATAGCAAAATTCATTAGTGGAATACTTCATCAATGTCCATCTTGGTAAGTTGATCATGAAAAGAGAACATAACATGCGAGAGCACCTATTTCGTTGCACGGCTGCCGGCCCACCGACCGCCTTTAAGAAATTCATTTCCTTGTGTAGTGGGAACCAATATGGCAGAGCGAATTTTGGGCATTCTCTCCCATGCCCATAACTGTTAACAAAGAAAAAATTGTCCAAGTCATATGATTTATGTATTTGACTGAAATAAAGATGCTCAAACATCCAAAAGCTATTCCATTCTCACCTATAGAAGCATATATGGGCCAATAGCGCAGCTCGTTGATGCCTGCGATATTTTGCAAATATGAGAGTATAAATACGAAAGTATGGCACTGCCCTAACTGTATTGGCTAATACCCTCCTGTCAGATGTAATCTAACCAAAGACAGCTGACAATATTGCAACGTGTCGGCAAACAACTGTCTCCCAAATAAGATCAAAATATATCTAACATACTGGTAAACTAATTCTTCCGGTGCATCATTTGGAAGAGACTCGTATAAAAACTCTAATATGGGTACAACTTTCAACCTCCCAACCTTAAAGTGTCGGCTCTCTATTAACTTGTAATTACTAATACTAATTACTAGTATTGTTACTATTATTTAATATTTACTATGTCACTGTTGATACTATTTATTACTACTTATTACTATTTACTATTACTATTAATTACTAATGACTAAAATTACTATGTACTATTGCTATTTACTACTTACTATTACTATTTACTATTATTATTACTATTTACTATTACTATTATTATTTACTAGTTACTATTTACTAATAACGGCATACTAATTCACATTATGCATAAAAAATTACTAAATGCGATTAATTAATCAACTTCAACTTCACACACAATATCAAATCCATTATGTCAAAAAAAGTACTAATACTAATTACAGAATGACAGTACCTGTTCTGCCAAATGTGACGAAGAAGACTCGTCTTCTCACTCCAAACTTTTAAGGAAGACACCAGCTGCACAGTCCGCTTTAAGAAGACACAAGAGACATCCAATTAGAATCGACTACTTGAAAGGTTCGGATGACACAAGCGAGGCGGAAGCATTATTTTGGAAAGACATTGGTACTGCCTCTGTTTTGGGAAGACACTGGCGAAAGCACTACTTTAGGAGGACACTAGAGAAGAAGTGAACATAGGGATGGACAATCCACGAATAGTAAGGGCCAATAGAGAGAAATGGAGTTGGTGAGAGAAATGGATGAATTTGGCTATCTATTTATAGAAAAAACTTCACTCGTTTGTATCGATGGGTTTACATCGTTTGTATCGAACACACAAACTGTTGATCTCTTTAAAATCGATGGCCAAAATTCATCGTCTTTAATAAAAATGAAATTATCAATAGAGAGCATTAGCTGTTGATCCGTATTGATCAACGGTCAACGTTGCATGCGGCTATTGAAAAATAAAAAAAAAATTTGCCTGCAAGTTTAAAAGCCGACCATTGATTGTACTTGATCAACAGCCAATCACATTCGTAGCATCCATTTTTGGATGCACCAATTTCTGACACTTGCGGCGACTGGAAGCATGTTATTAAAAACTATATTGAAAAATAAAAAAATTTCCGCCTGCAAGTTTAAAAATCGACTGTTGATCATATTTGATCAACGGCCAATCATGTTTTTGGATGCAGCAAGCGATGACTAGAAACATTTTTAAAAAAAGTTGTTAAGCTTCGGTCTGGCATAATAAAAAGTTAAACCAAATTGAAATTTTTTGTATGCCAATTTTCTCAACTGCGGCGGTACTAATTTCAGAACAAACTCCTACAGAACACCACATTTGTGATGTTTTGGTATATTAACAATATATCAAGAAATTCACCATAATTTTGCCTACTACATGAATAACTTTTAAGAGATTTTGAAAACTCTAGTCTTTTGATAGTCTTCCATGTAAAATATCAGACACCTTCCTAGTCTATAATACTAGATATCTCTAGAAAATCATTAATTTTTATGTGATGCACCAATCTCCAAAGATAGTTTGAACATTCTAATGACATATAAATTCCTTCTTGTTCATTAGATTAATCAAATAGTTTGTTTTTGTATACTTATTAATAGTAGCAATTGATATTTAACAACGCTTGAACTCCTTGTATATTTATTAATTGACCAAGCAAATCCAATAAAGATTTTGAACCCCATGCAACAAAGTTCAATTTTTTTAATTTTAGTTTTCTTTTTCTTAAGATACAAGAAATGGCAAACTAAATTGTTGGCTAAATTTTAATATATTTAACTACATTTATGACAAAAATATGAAACTAAAATAGAAAATGAGGAAAACAAGAATATTGCATTAGAGAGCTAATTTGAGTGAGAAGAGAAATAGAATTGAGCCAATGAAAACTGATGAAATTTCTAGTGCATAATGTAATAGGTTGATGTAAGAATCAATAACGACGACATGATAGATAAAAAATTATAGAAGAAATGTTTCAGAAGATGAGATAATAGAATTACTTTAAATGTCAATAATCAATCCTTACATATTTCAAAAGGAATGCGTTTATATAGTTTGTCAAAAATAGTATCCTTTTTCAAAATACCTATTGATGAAATTACTTTGGAGCTGATTTACTAAGACGATTTTAGATTTGCTAAAAATGGAAAAATAAGCTATGTGTAGTAAAAGGCAGAGGGAGATGAGAGAAAAGGGGGACAAGTAATTGTGGGAAGAAAGCGATTTTTGTAGTTAGAAAGCATAAGGTGAGATATATTACTGGACGAAAGTAAGAGGAGCGTAGGTAGAAAAATGGGCACTCAAGATAGGAAATAGGTTTAGAAAAGTGAGAGGTGAAGGTGCGAAAATGGAAGGGGATATTGAAAGGCATTAGGAAATATGAAGAGTTTTAGAATGCGAAATTGAAGGGGATTTGGCTAGAAAAAGGTAGGAATGGGGTAGGAATGGCCAGAAAAAATAAGTAAAATTAAGAAGAGAGTAGTTGTGGTAGTGTTAGGAATGGCCATAGGTCAAAAGGAACAGGAAGAGGTTGTAAAGACAAAATTGGGAGGTAGAAAATGGAGGTATGAGAAAGATGGCCATTATATATGTACTTACCATGTCTGATGTTAAGCCTATATACATCTTTAAAATGTGTTATATACATCTTTAAAATGTGACAAAGCTGCAGACCTCTTCTTATATGGTCCTCACTTTTTTGACCCTCCTAAATCTTTCGATCTAGGAGCAGAAACTAAAGTTGGATTAGAACTTTTATCAAACCAATATGGTATTATCTCGACTTGGTTGGGTAATCTAAAAAAATCAGCAATTTGAGATCACAAACCTTTGAGAAAACTAATTGATGTACTAATACTACAATTAACATTAAAAAACAAGAAAAATAGAATGGAACATGTACCAAGTCTATCATTTTGAACTCAAAAAAATTAGGTACAATTAATATAAAAAAACTAGTTAAGAATTTTGAATAACTCTAGCACAAAAAAAAATCTAGTATAACATTTTTAGAATCCTTAATCCAGCATCTTAGCTTGAGTTTTTATTCTAGATAGCAAAAACAAAACTAGCTTCAACCTCTACAAGAAGAAATATATTGAAATAAATCAATAACCTTTCAAATATGAAATGAAATGCCTTTTCCCCACTACTGACAACCCTCTATAAGAATAAACACTATAAAAAGGAAAAACAAGCAAAAGAAAAACAAAGTATGTGAACATCGAAACTTAAGCTAACCTATTTAACAATTTCGGTAACTGATCGATTTCAACCAAAATTTTTTTGGATTTTTAACCATAATAAGAATTTACCCATTAAGAGTTAGAATGAGTAAAGATTGAAAAAACGATAAGAAGAGGATAAGCACGAGTAGTGATCAGAAGGAGGAAAATGAGTGAGTGAGGCCTGAGGACAAGAATTGAGCAAAAAAGAGCAATAAAGAGAAATAAGAAGTTAGTGGCTAGGGTTCCTGCAATTTACTCAATTTCGTCATTTTGTCATTTTGTATTTGTCAAATGTCAATTTACTCAATTTACTAACCACAAAATTTACAAATTTACAAATTGCTAATTATTAGTCTAACTCTCCAATCTAAATAGCCTACTCATAAGTCATAATTTACTAATTAGTAGTTACTAAATACTAATTTACAAAATTGGAATCCTAAATTCTTTTATATGAATTATGTTCTTCACTAGTAAAATTTTTTATTTCGATTTGAACCCCAAAATTATTCAAAATCTAACAATTTGTAAAATCCATTAGTAATAATTTTTCGCTATATCTAGTTATATCTTGAACCATTGATCAATGACTTAAGAAGAAAACAAAAAGTGGTTAATTCAAATCAAATTACAATTCAATGTAAAATATAATAAGTTACAGTTTATAATGATGAGTGAAAATATAATAAGTTACAGTTTATAATGATAAGTGATAACTTTGCCAATTCACCTGTGTAGTTGTGTATACTTATACGTTTATTCATGAAATGAGATTAACATGTAATGCATTACAGTTATTAATTTATTCTTATTTTATGTAGTTTAAATGTTTAATTTTCCAATGATCTAATTACTTTCAACGGTGAATTATAATCCATTAATATGTTCATGTGCAATGTATGTGCATTGTCCTTAATTGTCTATCCTTAAATAAGATTAGTGATTAGTGAATATAAATTCATATATTATACGTGTACTTTTAGAGTATGCTTACATGTTACATAATCAAATATTCAATAATTCAAACATGAAACAATGTCTAATTACTAATTATGTGTAATCTTTAGAACTATACTTATCTAGTTCTATATATAAGTATTATAGTTATATTACAAACATTAAAATAGGTATATGATAATACTACCCACAATTATAGCTTTACTTATATAATATATAATAATACTACTATTATTATAGCTTTACTTATATAATATATGATAATACTACTATTATATACAAACATAAAATTATTTGAGATATATAGTACATAAACTAATTTGGCAAATGAATGCGATAAATTGTAATGCATCCTATTTTCTATATTTGAATTCAAAATTGGTTATTATCAATTTGCAAATCCTATTATTTGAATTTGATAAATTTAGTTCATACTAATGGCGCATTGCATCTCACTTTACTAGTTTAAAATTACCAACTTCATTTCAAAATCAAATAGTAAATCGGTGTAAATCCATTTATGCTTATTCCCTAGTGGTCAAGGGGCCATAAACGAGAAGGGTGGCGCAGATTAGAGAGTCATGATTTGGTGCTTGAGAGTAGAGAAAGAAGTGATGATGTGTTTGTGTGTGGATATGTTCTTTAAGAGATTTTTTGCATTCTGTGGTGCTTTCTGTTGGCATTCTTATTTGTCTTTTTGGTGTTTTTGAGTAATTTTTTCACTGTTATTGTCATAGATGTATATTCCATATTATGTTTGGGAAAAAAATGAGCCTAAATAGAGCCAATTTTTTTTAAATGAAAAAAACAAGCCCCAAGTTTTTTAATAATGTCAAATGGCATGTCCCTTTTTCTCTCTTTCCCCCCTCTTTCTCTCACTCACTCATATAAACAAGTTTGCACAAATTAATAATTTTTTTAATAGAAACTCATTAATATTTTGAGATTTTGTTGACCCTTAGAAGGGAATTGTTGGATTTTTCATGATATAGACTAAGACTTCAATATAAAGATAAATTTGTCATTAACTGGTATCTCAAATTCAATATAGAATTTGATTTAATGTTTGAGTCACCCCTAACAGTGTAATAAAAGTGTTAGATTTTGTTGAATTTGGAATAATTTTGAAATATATTTAGAATGTTATCCAATAATGTCAAGAAAAATCATTGATTCATTTTTTTCATTTTTTTTGCTCAAGCGACACTAGCAAGAGATAGCTAATTTATGAGATCATGTTTGAAATCTTTATCGTGTCTATGTGTTATTAAGGTTAGAATTCGGTATGTATCATCATAGATTGGATATATTGGTGATCCTCTATTGCGTATTTTTGGTAGTAGAGATGGACTGGTAACAATTGCTTTTGTGAAATACTTGATTCACATGTATTGCATAAATTATGCAACATTTTTCTCTCTTTTTTTCCTACTATAGAAAAATAACATTTGGACTTTGAAAACTCTAGTCTTTTGGTGTTCTTCCTTGTTAGATGTTATAACACCATTCTTTTGCAATATAAGATGCCTATAATGTAAATAGTATTTTTCTTTATGAAACAAAAAGAGTAACTTGTGTGTAAAACCTTTGCAAATCTCCAATCTTGTATCCTTTTGTTTCTCTTCTGTCTCAAACATACGTATCTCTCTTTAATCTCCTCTCTCCCAAAGACTTCATGCCTGTCAAAAATTTCTTTTCCCCATCTTCTATGAAGTAGAGCAAGATGAATGGGCATAAATGAAAAAAAAAAAGCATGGGAGACGAAAAAAAAGTTAAGACATACTTTGTGTTATCATCATGTGCTATAAAATCACTTTGTTTAGTAATTTTCCAATAGCAAATAATAAATTTGCTCGTGAGACATAAATTCTTCTCTATAAATAGGTTGAAGCACCTAAACCCATTTAAATTTTTTATTCATCGCTAGATTGGAAAGATTGTTCGATTTTATGTGTTAATTAATAATGGTTGACATGTGATCTCATTTTGACCATTTGTTTGTATTTTTACCAATTGATTCAAGAAATCACATCCAAGGTTTTGAACCACACACAATAAAATCCTATTTCTCATTTTTGGATTTCTCTTTCTCACAATTCAAATAATAGATAATTACATTCTTTACAAAATCTCAATATATCTATAAATTGTAATTATGATAAAAGCTATGAAATTAAAAATGAAAGAAGCACAGAATCTATAATAATAAAAAAGGAAAGTGAGGACAAGCAATTCATGATAAAAGGAAAATGACAAAAGATATGGCAAGAGAGGTTTGAGAACTACAAGTTTCATGATAATCTCAAATGGTGATCCATGCACACTTTCTCTCTCAAAAACTAAAAGACAAATGCTTGGAAATCTCTACTCTTAACGTGAAAGGCTGATTAATAGTGAAGTGTCATCTGTTCAAGTGTTTTGTTGGTTCTTTTGTGATTTGCTGCCAATTTTAGAGGTAATTTATGCATGGCATTTTTCTGGTTGTTTGCTTTCTATTTTTGTTTTTTTATTTAGTGACTCCTTTTATCCATGCATATGCATTGGGTGATTCTTAATACCCCTACCAGCTGCAATTTATTTTGGTTTTACCCCGATCCAAGCCTTTAAAATAAAAACATAATGATGTCTAAAAAAGAACAGACAAAGGGGAGAGAAGACCAAGTTTAGTATTCTTCTACTTGCTTTCCTTTGTTTAACATTTTAGCATGAATTTTGCTCATAATTGCTCTATATTATTAACAAGAAAATAAAAGATTCTTGATTGGGTACTTATTTAATCCTTTTTGCACATATTCACAGCTACTATTCTTATGCATGATTTATGTATTTCTTAATTTCAATATCATAATAATGATTATATGTTTCTATTGAGTGTAGTGAGCACCAATTTCTTGGGCAAGTTTTAAATAATAAAAATATAATACTAGCCAAGAATGGACAAACAAATTAGAGAGAAAGTGAAATTTACTATTTTTCTACTTACTTCTTTGAGTTTAATTTTTTAGCATGAATTTTATTCCCAATTACTCTATATTAATAAACATAATGTAATAAAAGATTCCATGATTGGACACTTATTTAATAATCTTTGTAGACATTCGGCCTTTTAAATAATTAAAAAAGATAATGACTAAAAATAAACAAACATAGAGGAGAAAAGACCAAGTTTAATATTCTTTTGCATGCTTTCCTCTGTTTAACATTTGAGTGTGAACTTTTCCTCCTAATTGCTCTTTATTATTAACAACAAAATAAAAGATTTCTTGATTGGACACTTATTTAATGCTCTTTGCACACATTCACTGCTGCTATTTTATGCATAATTATTTATTTCTTCATTTCAATATCATAATAATGATAATATCTTTTTTATTGAGTGTAGTGAGCTCCAATTTCTTGGATGACCTTTAAGTAATAATAATAATAATAATAATAATAATAATAATTGCAAAAAAGGATATATAAAGAGGAGATAAAGCAAAATTTACTACCACTTTTTTGAGTTTTTTTGGCTTCAATATTACTTTTGAGTCACAGTATTCCTATTCATTTCATTGTTAGATTTTTTTTAGCATCAATATTTACCCAATAAAGGGTTTTTTGACATCAACAATTACAATACACAATCCCAACGGCCAAACAAAGAGTACAGCTTTTTTTGTTATATCGTTTAAATATTATTTTAATATTATATAGTAATTTTAGAAGGCATAGTTTCCCTACAATCCATTAAGGATTAGATTATCCTTTTTTTTTTATAGATTCAAGATCTCTTACTTACAATTTTTTCCATCTAACCACCCAACACAACCCTCCGCTTAAGAGATAGATTATCAAACAAAATAAATAGATAGGACTATGTAATAGACTCTGTGACGTCCCCACTTCTCCCTAAGGCGAACCAAAGGGTATCGGCGGAACGCCTGCCTAGTTCTCGCCAAGATTCAGTGCAATACCAATTCAAACTTAAAGGATAACGACTACTAACGAAAGTCGATATAAAGACAAGAAATCATTTTCATACATGAACATTCAATCTTACATCACAACTTTCAAAATACAACCGATTTCTCAAAATATACAACTTCCAAAAGATGTCTAGTCAGGTACATTCAAAACCCTAATCAAAAGTGCCTCAAGTCGGTTTCTCCATAATTCTTTCCATCTCGACTCCTGCTAAGGAAAACAAATCTAATGGGATGAACTAACGCTCAGTGAGATCAAGAAAATATGCAATCACATAGTTCAAGTAGCAGTAATATTTAAGCGAGAAATAAAGATGTAACATTCAAACAATTCACAATTTTCAATTAAACACATTCAATGAGGATACAGGAGCTCTCAAGAGTTAGGTTTCACTTGCTTTGTCAAGGTTCGATCAAATACCTCCCCGCGATAATACTCCGTCAATCGGGTCGGCATTAAGTCCGTAGAACTCCACTTTCTTCACAGTTCCGTCCACCATTTCAACCATCCCGGGCCCCCACTTCTATAAAAGGCACTACTACTTGAGTAGGCCAAGCGAGATCTCTTAATAGATCAAATTTACAGTTATCTTATGGTTCACCAAACTTCTCGACCAAGCCCTTGCTGGCTCGAGTCGTAAGGTCGGTCAATTGAGATTTGGGCGTCCTCCAATTCAGTTAAAAGTCGAGGAGATTCACTCCAAACGACATTCAGTCCATTAAGTACAATTCAGTCAATCAATTACAATCCAGTCATGAACGGTTCAGTTGTACAATCAGTTAAAAGAGAACGAGTTCAATAAAATACACACTCGCCTCAATAATTATCAATCATTCAATCTATAAGAAGCAATTCACATAATTGCAACAAGTCATGCACTTGACACTCACCAAATCACAATAAGAGAGTAAGTGCAAAAGATCTTTAATGGTCGGCTCCGGCATTTTCTTCAAAATCCTCTTGAGTGCTTGGAAACATAACAATTAACTATTACCCATACATACTTACAAACTCCTTGCCCAAACAAGGAAGAATGTATGTTCATTTTCAAATTAAAACAATGTCTCGAAAAGCCTCAATATTTCGAAAATCGAGATTCAAAAGTGAGAATTTAATAACACAAGAGAAACTGATTTCCTTCATGAAATCGAGTTTAAAACGATCAATCAATATTAAGAAAGAGTAACTAGTTCTCAAAACTCAATTTCATAAGAACTCGGGAAATTTCAGTTTTGCACGACAATTTTTGAAAAATTGAATCGTAAGTTTGGCACATCCAAAAATAGAAAACTTTACACAGTTGGAAACTAGGTTCAAAATAATAAAAGTTCCTAGAAGACACTTTTCCAAGATTCTAAACGGAAGGCATTCAATTTTCAACTCAAAGTGGCTGATCTGAGCAAGGAAGGCAGTTTCAGTCATGTTTTTTCGGCAATCTTTGGAAATTCAGCAAAATTCACAGAAAGTGAACTAGCCTTTGAAATTTGTAACACAATATGAGTTTCAAACAAAGTTTCAAACAGAACAAATGGAACTAAATTCGGAGTTTTGAGCGTAAAGATATAATAGTCTAAAGTCAACTGGAATTTTAACTCTGATCAAGAATTTTCCAGATTTGAAAAGCAAATTTTGGGACATCATTTGGGTATCGAAATGGTCTTAGAATAACGCCAAATTTGGTACACTTATACCTCTATATATGGACTACCCTTGTACCAAATTTCACCAAAAACTTATGTGGGAAGATAGTTAACAAAACTACCAAAATTTAGGAAATTCCCAAAGCAATTCTGTCCTCTTGCTTTTCTTTCCTTTTTCAAACATTTTGCCCCATGAAATCAGTCCAAATTCGGTTCATTTTTTAAACCAAGGTACTGGAAACATTTAATAAGCAATTAAAAAGCAATGGACATTAAGATTTTCGAAACAAAATGTTCCACAATCAACTAAACCAGTCGGCCAGCAAAAGGAAGGGTTTTCCAGCTTTATTGCACTTTCAAACTCAGGCCGTATCTCACTCAATACAAGTTTAAATTGAGAATGGTTGGTGGCGTTGGAAACTAGATTCAAAATTCTACATTTCATCAGAACAAGTTGTTTTGAAAATCAGTTCACAAATGAGAGAAAATAGAGTCACAAGATGCAGCTTCTACCTTTCTCTCGGATAAACAGTCAGAACAGGGCAGCAAATTTTGGTGAATCACTACGGCTCACTCAGTTCGAACTAAAAGGTGAATTTTATACCGTTGGAAAGCTACAAATGTCTAGTTTCAAATGGCACAAATGGTACTCGATTTTGACTTATACACACAGAGATATGTTCGATCAAAGAGGTATGTTCGGACAGCCAGAACCCATTTCCAGTTTTCTTCAAATTTCAAAAATTCAAGTTTTGCTCAACCAAATCAAATAATTTTTGGTAGAAACTTTCTACACACAATATACCACATATATACATCAGTTTCACAATCATTTGAGTATCAAAAATTCAAAATATAGGCAAGGCAATAACAAGACAGATTCGGCCAGCATCCATGCGCAATTTTCCTTCGATCTTTCCTTCATTTCTCACCAAAATCTTTTCATCTACACACATAACAATCATATTCAAGTAATTACACCTCAAGTCAGCTACCTATAAGTCACCTCATGACCTCTACCTAAAGATTAAAGCAAGATAAAGTGGGTTCCTCAAGTCCTCTACCTAGTTTCATGCTTAGGGTTTCAAACCCTTGCAATTAAAGTTCCAACTTTGTAGAAAATGGAAAGGTTCAAGGTTCAAGGTTGATGAAGGCTACCTTTTAGCTTTTGAAGAAACCAGAAATTTTGACCGAAAATCTACCAAGAAAACCGGCAAGATGAAACCTTTCTCCAAGATCAAGTTAATCTCCAAGTGATATGTGAGTTGGTTGCAATTTTGGAGGTGAAATGGAAGCAAGAATTGAACAAGAGGAAGAAGCTTTTCTTCCCTTCTTTTCCTATGCTGTTCGGGCGAGAGAGGTGAGGAGAGAGAGTGTGGTTGGTGTTGTGAAGCTTCCATTGGAAGCTTAAGGAATTTTGTGGCAAAAAATCTTACAAAAGTCAACTAGCAATAGTGTCGCGCGCGAGTTTCGTACCACCGTTTTCTCTCTCGTTTGTTGCACTAGTGCACTAATTCTCAAATGTAATTCCTTTATTACTATAAGTATTCACTCTTAGTAGTCTAATATAAATTTCTTAAATCTCCACTTAGTTGTTTTGACGCGAAATACGCGAACTTCCGATTCGCGCGAGATAAGGCGAAATTAAAAGGAATTCATGTAACGATAATATAATTAACTAATACTAAGGTAAATAATTATAAAAATAACTATTTTAAAATTAAAAACATGAGTCCTCACAGACTCACTATTGCATGTTATTACTCATGCGGATTATGAATCAAATTACTATATAAAACAGCCATGGAAATACTAATCCTCACTTCTAGATTTGGTCTATGTTATTCTAAAGATTTCATCTGCAAATATTCATTTAATACAATGCGTTTTCTATAAGATTTAATGCTCAATTCCATTTTTGTCCATTTTGTTTCTTATACAAATATTAATCATAGTGAGAAAGAAAGTTAATTTCGATATAAGTTAAGTAATTGTATTTAATGGCATTTATTAGATAGAGGATATGTTTTATTCAATCATTTTTATAATAGAAAAATAAAATGAAAAGCAATAAAACAAATAAATAGTGTATTTTTAGTGTATTGAATGATTGAAATGTATAAAGTAATTAAAATCACTACCCAACATAAAACCATTACCAAATACAATAAGAAAAAAAAGCTATTGATTTCCACTAGATGAAAACAAACAACAAAACCATTTACTCCCCTATTTTCATCAATTTTCTACATATATATACATATCTACTACTGTATAGCCATACTTAATAAAAATACTCAATACTTTCATTATTTATATTTTTTTCCCAGCATACATTTATTCATGATAATAATATTTAAACCACTTAAACATAAAATTTCATTCATACCCAAATTTCAGGCATACTCATTTCTCTAGTATTCATTAATTTTATTAAACTTTATTATTATCTAAGTAATATCACCACTTCATACTTTTCCTATTACCTAAAACACATACAAGAAACAAAAAAGTATTCATAAACAAATCTTGGGCAAACCTACTCGAAGAGCAAGGTAAAGGCAACCAGTAATTAACAATACATAATCGTTGCTATTGTGTAGTTTTGTTTCTTTGTTAAACTTTAGAATGCAATGCTAAATTACTTGATTTAGAGTAACACATCAACCAAAGACAAAGTGAGTGAAATAAGTTATCATCAAATTATTAATTTTTATAAAGTGTGTATAGTGTCGTGGCACATGTAAATTAAAAGTTTATTTATTTATTTTTATTCAAAAGTGACTCCGATCCTTACGTGGGAATGGGAGGAAAAAAAAATGCTTCTCATCCTTCTATTTGTACTAGAAACTTTTTCGGCTGTGCAAGGCACAGCCAATGCCCAATGTGTTGGGCTAAATATGCGGGAGAGGTCTTTGGTTTTCCTGTGTAGATGTATGGAGAAGCATATCATAAATTTTAAACTTAAAAAATGAAACTACTCGTTTGGAACCTAAAAAAAAATACTGATCTGATTAGATGATGATTCATTTAAGTTGAATAGAACGTCTAACGGTGAAATTGTTGTGTAGAGAATATAGTCGACAGCATACAGAATGTAAACCATCCTCATTGGACCATTTACTCATTGCAGTACTCGCACCATTTTATATGTGCTAGCATTTCTGGTTGTTATTACCAGCTTAACTTCTATTTTTGCATAAGCACAATAAAAACTTGATTCGTACAATAGCTCATTCACTCAATGCATAACCCATTAACATGTTTGAACTGATTCTATCTTCCCAATTTCGAGCAAAAACTAAAACATCTGTCCCCTAGAAATCATTTCACTCTAGCAAGTGAAGGACCTCAGGAGTATCAACAGCAACTTCTGATTTCAACCACTTAAAGCATGGGCACAGGCCCCAAAAGGACCTAGTCGGATAGTCGTTGAGATAAACCTCTCTACCGTTTCCGATGATATAGAAATTGAAAGAGCAATTATGATGGGCCATAGTCACACGAGAGACTGGGACAACAGAGATGATATGTCTCTCACTATAACCCTTGCAGTATGAGGGACCGAAGCCCTTTCTGTAGTTACTTCAGAAGAAAACTTGTTGAGGAAGAATGAATCGGCAAAAAAGGCAGGAGTGCATTAGTAGGCTTGGGTATTGCACAACTGGATGCCTTGCACTCTGTGGAAAACATCATCAGGAACTGTAGCAGCTCTACTTGTTGCTCTCACTTTTCGAGTTGAAAGTGTCTTCCTGGAAAGTCAAAAACACAGACAAAATGCATAATCGGTACTTAAAACAATGTTTTCCTTTATTTCTCCATCATGGCACAACTATGAGGCAGATTGAAATAGGCAAACAGCATAACTTGAAGGAATGCCATGCAAGAAACAACAAAATTGAAACAATAAATCCTGTGGACAGAGTGATTTCACATTTTCCGGTTGGGTTCACTAAAGCTCTTTTAGCTTTGGCAGGGATCTCAACTTAGCACCCAAACGCATAAATCACAAGCCAAAGTTGTTGTAGGCTTAAGTCGTGACATGGAAACCAAAACCTAGTACACATGTCCACATGGTCTACTTGGCCATCCATGACAATTACTTCAAAGGAGGGTTTCAAGCCTAGCACATTTAAGTTTGTCCAATGAAGATTCTGTGAATACTTGACTTGCCATTCTTGAATGATCTTTGAACCAACAAATTGAAAAAGTAGTTATAAAATTATTCAAAAGAAAACAGATGGCACTGCTTCAATATCTGGTCCTGAACTGACTGTCCAATGGATCATGGACTAAATAGCCCTTACCTATGAGGAATGTGCATAGGGACCAACTTTTAATGACAAACTGAACCACAACTTTTCATTAGTTATGTTCTTTTAGCTTTTTAACAATTTTTGTCCCAAAATGCTTCAAGCTAGATTCAAAATCAATTTACTTGTCATGATAACAAGTTCATTTAGTTATGTTCTTTTAAACTAAATCCAATATGTTCTTTTAGTTATGTCCTAAAGTCTGTAAGAGATATGGCATGCCAAATATATTGTCCAAAACAACATAGGCCATACCATCTAATAACAGCCACTTTGCAAGTCAAAAGTGAACCACCACCTATGCACGTCACACATTTGATAGGCCCACAAGAACCACAAGTTACTCAAGGCACCATACCCTTCCCATTACATTTTAAGCATCTGCATGGAGATATTTTGACAAGCTATCAGCTAAACAGAAAAACTTATATCCAATAACAATAATTGCAGAGAGAAAGCTGCTAACTATCAAGATGGGCCTAACGTAGCTAAACTGCAAAGTGTGTAACTTTCAGTTTATGGTATGAACTCTCCCCACAGATACAACAAAGTCAGAGTATGGAATACAACCTTACATTGTATCAGACCCATCTCTGAGCAATTAGACCCCTCCCATAGCATGCAGGACAATGCATCATTTGATTTTCTTATTTGTCTCCCAAAGGAAGACCATTATTCTTTTCAGAACTTTCCATTGCAGGAACCTCTGATAAGCCTATGTAATCATGTTCCTCAAAGGGCATAGATATCAAAATTATTTTTAAGAAATCTTAGCTCAACTTTAGATGCATAACACCCACAAAAAAAGTTATGGAAAAGTAACGAAAAGATGAAGAGTTGAAAGTATACATGGACCAAGTTGAACTTGAAAGGCATATAAAGGTTGAAAGAATGAACAAAATTTTTCAAAAATCAAACTGAAAGATCAAAATTAAACTTCCATATGACATCTATCACCAGCAAAAATATAGCGAACGTCAACATAGAATGAGCAACATGAAATCATGATCAGAACCAAAAAAGGCCAAAAAGGAAAGATAAAATGCCCTAGAAAACACAAAAAGAATTGGTCGTAGGAGAAAAAAAGGATATAGAGCAAAATAGAATTTACCTGTGTAATCTTTCTCTCCACGTTTTCTCTGCTAATTATCCCAAGTTTCACATAGACATTTCATCAAACGCTTGATAGTCATTAGTCTATGAGATTTCACATACTTGACTTGTTTGAACATCTGTATTTGCTTGCAACCAAAACAAACACCACCAAAAAACAAAACTCAAACATCAGAACATCATTTAATAAAAAAAAGTTGAGAAAAAGAAATAACAAAATGAAGAACATCTAATCAAAAACTTTAAAAAAATGAAACAAACCTTGTCAATGAAGATAAATTCCAAAAAAAGACTATGATCAATAACATATATACATTAGTTTCTTTATTTATCTACTATAGTTATTTGTTATGTAAAAAAATTAACAAAAAGTAAAGAAAAAATTTGTCTTATCCAAGGAGGCACCAGAGAAAAAGCAGCGAAGAGCAAGGAGGCACCAGAAAAACTAATATAACAAGGAAGCTGCAAAATAATTGAAAACTGAGGTATGTTAAAAGTCTCTGTCCCCCCAAGTTAGAATCCGTCCATTGAACAATCCCCTTTCAATGAACCAAGGTATGAAACTCAGAAGTGCTTATTTGTACCAGGAATTAATCAGTGCATGACCAGTTCCTAAAACCAAAATTTAAGCAGAAACCAAATTATATCAAACAAATCATGATTTGAAGCAGATTCTACTTGTTGAGCCCCAAAACATGTGGAAAATTAGAACCAAGACAGTAGAAGCTAGGGAAAATACTCTTTAACTGGTCTTTGGTCGTAACTATAATAGTCACTAACATGACAATGCAGTAAAAGTAAAAAACAATCGATGAAATTAATGTTTCTAGGTCTATGAAAGTATTGTTTCCAATGGAATTTAAAGATAGTTCGAGCCATTGCAAGACATTAAAGGATCATTTAGTATACAAAACACAAAGGCAAAAATAAAATCATTTTTGTTTAGAACCAAACAGTAAGCTAAAGAACATCTCTTAAATGATCTAATACTCCATAACAATAGGACACGTAAATTTTCAGAAAACTAAACCAGTATAGTGGTAAAGCTACCATTAGAAGTAAATCATCAAACACAAAGCATGGTACTATTGTTATGCATCACTTACTATATTCAGAATATGTGAATGCATAAAATAGCAAAGGTGTTGTGGTTTTAAAGTTTGAGAGTTGTGTGGAACCTGGAACGCTACCTTTAGAAATAGCTTTGAGGAATTAATATTCTACACCTTTAAGGCAGCTACAACAAATTCTAGAAGCTCAATATTAGGATTATGTGTTTTAATTTGGTTTGTTCTATCGACAGCCTAACTTTTGTGCATAATAGCTTCAACATGGGGCAAAACCTTAATATATAAGACTCTATCTTTTATTCTTATTTTCATCAGTGAGATTTTGACATTTTTTTCTCATATCTGTAAGACATGCACATCACTACTCATTCTGATGCTTTTACATAAGGCTGGAACTTTAGTTTAAACTTTAGGTTGAGAATTTAATTTGTTTTAGCTTGATTATCTGTATTCAATAAACGGTGACAACCTTAATTGGTAATTACTTGTACTATATTCTTAACAGGAAAAGAAAAAGCAAGAAATTGAAGGACTGGGAGAGTGACTTGAAATTGAAGCAACTACTTGCTAGAAATTTGTGGACGCTAAATCAGAAGTTTTTCTGCACTAATTGTTTCAAAATGCAATTAACCTCTTGAAGAAATTTGGTAACTAAAATAAAAAGTAGACAGATTATCCAATCTCTTAAATACTAGTAGGGGAACAAATTAGACAAAAAAAAGAAATAGTTACCTTTAGCACAAAAGGTTGCAAAGAACAAAGTAGAAGAAGGGTGTAGTTTTTTGTGACCAGTACTTCTGTTTCTAATATAAAGGCACAAGCTTTCCTTCATTCTTGACAATTTGGCAATTGGTCAACAATATCAGGAAACAAAAGGACAAACCTATACCTCTAGCAATAGTATTAGCCATCATGAATAGTGCAGATAAAGATGCAAACTTGATAAGTTGTCAGAGATTTTTCTTTTGAGTCTGGGTAATTTCTCAACCGGGCAAGAAATGAAAATGAATACAAAAGGACAAACCACATTCTCATAGTTGGGTATAATAATAAAGAGTACAGATGTAAAAAAACTTGGATGGATAGCCATAATTTAGGGAAGAAAATCATGAAATTATTGACCGAGTAATCTGGAAACAACAGGAGGGGGAAAGTAAAGAACGGAAAACAGAAAAAAAGAGACAAAGCAAGAGGAAAAACATGACTGGGGAATAAAAAGGAATAGATAAGGACTAACGAAAAAATCCGATGAGCAGCCGTAATTTAGCGAAGCCAATCCTGAAATTGTTGACCAATTGTTGGAGGAAGCAGCCGGACAACCCATTTCTTGGCCACTGTTTCTAAAAGCTATTCAGCTGCTTCCCTACTCTTTTTCCAACGAAGAGAAGAATAGTCCAAGAAATAGGAACAATGAAAAGGAAAGGAGGATTATCATCTTTTGTGAAACAATCCCATAGTTAGGATATGGATGGGCAGCCATAATTGACTCTTTGTGGGAGAAAAGAAATCAGAAAGGAAAATTAAGAAACGGGAAACAGAGAAAGAGAGAAAGGAAGAAGAAAACAAAAGATGATGGGCTAAAGTTGTAAAATGAAGTGCAAAGGGAGTGTTTTGCTTTCCTGCCACATGGGTGCACTTCCATAATTTTGTTTGACTTTTTGACTTCTTATCTTACATAACGGAGACAAAGAAAAAGTGGAGAACAACAGAGCTAATGCCAACTACCGCTTTCTTTGGTCTAAGAAAAGGGAGCAAGAGAAGAGAAAGACTGAGAATTAAAGCAAAAGATTATTTGCAAAAAGTCAAAAATAGCCCTCAACAGTTAGTTACTGTTTTGGAGCTAGTTATTTTTCTCTAGGCAAAATAGTAATTTCATGTAACAAGACAAAAATGACCTCACCAGTGATACACTGTTCGAAGAACTAATCAATATTCTCAGGGCATAAACGGAAGGAAATTTTTCTCCCTCCCCTCATCCCGCCACGTGGCTAAACCTGGGAGTAGAAATCTTAGGTTTTTATATATATGTAAGATAAGAAAAGCTTCTCATCACTTGACTAGTTGACGTCTGGCTATAGTTATTTTACAAAATATATGGGGTGTGATACTAAATTAACGAAAACACATGGGAGGTAAATGTAATTAAAACGCCGAGACTGACAAGTAACAACCCAAGCCAACGAACGACGCCGTTATGTAAAATCTGTGCCCTAAAACCCTTTTCAGCCGCTTCCCCTTCCTGTCCAAAACCCTAGCAAGTCGGAAGTCATCCTGATTCTTCCCTCTTCTCAATTCAGCTCTGCTGCGTGTTTCTGAGCGTGTTTTTGTGTGTGATAGAGAAAAAAGTTCTCCAGCTATGGGGATTTTTGAACCGTTTAGAGCCATAGGATACATCACAACCAATGTCCCTTTCTCCGTTCAGAGACTCGGCACCGAAACCTTCGTCACCGTCAGCGTCGGAAAAGCATGGCAAATTTACAACGTAATTTTTATTTTCTTATTTTGTGCATTTCCATTTGGGCACAATCTTTTTTTTTTTGGCAAATTTTGGAATTTTTTTGAAGGCTTTAATTTTTGTTTCTTGCAGTGCGCCAAGCTCAGTCTGGTACTAGTTGGTAAGTATTGGAACCTCGTGGTTTTGTTTCTCCAATTCATTTCTATATTTCAATGCATATTTCTTGAGCATTACTGTTTAGATGCAACTTTTTCAATTAATTTTTTTAAAATGAAGTGATTAGTTACGGAGAAGAAAGGATTTCTTTCCATCTATTCAAAATCTGTTCTGAAGGGAAATTTGGAAGCGTTTGGAGAATACCTTTAGGAAAGGAGGTTCTGGATTTCGATATATTTTGGATTTTGGAATTGGAATTTACCATATACACAGTTTGGATTAGAATGAAATCCGAATTTGGTTTTTGTACCAAACTATAAGCTGTACCTGATTCCATTGATTTTCTGGTTGATATTTTAGTTGGACGTAACTTGTATTCTAATGTCTATTTTTTTCTTCTGTTCTTGTACTTATGACAGCAAAGGGAAAAGAAGAACGATAATTTTCTGGCTTAGTACTCTTTTTGGTCTTTAGTTTTTTTAAATAGTTAAAAGCAAAATAAAAAACAGGACTGGCGTCTTTCTTTTTGCATAACTTCCATAATGAACTTTGAATCTGCATCTGTTATCAGAGCAAGTTACTGCTATCAAGTACTGAATTTCATTGGAAATGGTTATTGATGCATAAAAATGAAGACTGAGCACCCCTATTGGGTAGACAAAACATATTGTAGGGGATCAGTAGCCTGGATTCCAGTTCTTGTGTGCAGAGTCCCCTAATGTATTAGGCTGTGATATTTAGTCAATTGCAGTAAATTACAAAAATACCTTTTTTCCATAAAAGATAAAGAAAGTCAACAAAAATGAAGTAAATTTGCTTCTGGCTGTGGCTGATGACAACCAAAAGGCCTGTCTAAAAAATTGAAGATATATAACTAATTAAAAAATAAAGGATCTGAAGAGTAGGGCGTTCGAATTTTCTGGTTAAATGGTCAACTGCCTGTTTCCAATAAATTTGGTTAACACTTCTATTATTTGGTTTTGGTTTTTTGGTAGGGTTGTCTTACCAAGTAAACTGAACCACCAATAAGCAAACTTGTGGGTTTGATTCGTAGTTGCTAAATTGTGAAAAAATTGTTTATTAAAATTTAAGTGACCTGTTGTGAAACTTCTAACGAAATTATCAACCCCAGTAAAATGGTGCCCATTTTGGTTTGTTATCCTGGCAAGTACATTTACTCAGGTTGCTTTGGATAGCATTTAAGAGCCAAAACCGCATAAGCTCTTCATAAGTTAGCAACTCTTGAAAATCCCTTTCTGGAGCTGCTGTAAAACTTATTCAATATGGAATTACTGCAAAGGAATCTTGAAACTATCTTTGGACTTTCTCTTTCTTGACCCTCTTAGGTGTTAATATTGTGATGTTTGTGTTTTTGTACTACAGTTACCTTCTCCTAGTTAGTTTAAGCCTATATAAGGCTTATATTGTGCTTGTTAGATATATAATAAGCACAATAGCACAATGGCAATCCTTATATAAGCTTGGACTAAACGCAAAAAGCATTGTACGTTCTTCTTGCTAACCTTAGGCTTATATAAAATGATCCCTGCACTTATTGTGTGATATCAAGCACAATGATAAGCTTATTTAGGTTTCAGTTTAAAGGCAAAGAAGCATAGTACAATCCTAATAATTTACATTAGAATTAGGGACTGCACATATTACCAGCATGTTAACTGATGTGGGCATATTGTAGAGAAAGGGAAAATGTGGCTTCTAAAGATGTACTGGAGATTTCTTGGATTCTTCTGAATGTAATTTGTATTGCTTACTTATTGTAGTGGTCAGCTAATTCCTACTTGTATGGACAGTATTTGATGGACTTGTTGGGGAGCTTTTTGGTTGCCGTACATCTTGTATTTGTGGTTTTTTGTGTCATTAATTACTTGTAAAGAAGTTTTGCTAGACTTGCATGAATTCATGATGTCTGGTGCTTTCTTTCGTATTTGATTGTGAAATCTAGCACGTTTACTACTCATTGTCAATGTGTTGCAAGCATCAATAAATGTTGCAAATAAAATTGTTTATGTAACTGTAGATCTTTTGATTTTATTATTATCTCAAAAGTGTTCTGTTTGCAAAATTGTTGTTGATTGTATAGTTGTAAAGCTTGTTACTTATTCTTTATCTCTTCCATCAACTTATTGAGTTTGTATTTCTCTCTAAATATTGCTAAACATACTTACTGGTGAGGATTTTAATGAAGGCCCTCAACTTCCAAAAAAGATACGAGCTCTTACTTCTTATCGCGAGTACACCTTTGCTGCATATGGGAGTAGTATTGCAGTTTTTAAACGTGCCCATCAGGTTTGTCCTAAAAGTTCTTTGTATTGCACAGATGACAGGTCTTCATGATGTGAAATTTGATATGTGTAGCTTTATTAGCAAATTGTTTCCTTGGTAAAAAGGTCTGTCAGTTATGCTTTACAATAGGCTTTTGGTCTATTTGATTAGTTTTTATTGGAACGGTTCTATGTTAACATGTTCTAAAGGCCTGCATACTGAAAATGTCCCATATCTCCTTGAAACTGCTAGGCTAGTTAGAAAATGCAAATAACATACTGATGAGTTATCATGCTTTTGTTGCTAGACTTTGCATGACTTCTTGCATTTGATGCATGACCATTTGTCAGAATAAGCTGTAGGAGCTCAATTATACCTTGCTTTATGTCTTCACCGGTAATTCATGACATGAATTGAGTTGATTTGTTCCATATTGCTGTACCAAAGAATGGTATTCTTATATTAGGCATTCTCAATCTTCTAAGGCAGTTCTGCACATTCACTACTTCTTTTCACGTTCCCAGGCAGCAGGCACTATTAGTGAACACACATTTTTGTGGCACACTTTTGGCCTCCCATTTTTATGGACGTGGTAACTTCCTCTTCAACATGTTTAGTATACTAGCCAGATGATGAAGCCTATAAGGAAATAATATGCGTATTGATTGTTCTTATTCGTTGTCAGACATTCACTTTGACATTGGTAGGGAGCCTGCACTGGTTTTAAATGGTTAGGTTGATTTAGAATATTCGAGTTAAGAAATGAACATGAATAAGGTAAGGTTTAAAGAAATATTATGCAATTGAAAAGTGTTTGCATACAAAGATAGGTGATTATATGGTCTACTAGCTAAATATAAGTTTAGCAATAGCAAATGTACTAGTAGCAAGAAGAAAACACAAAATGGTTGAAAAATCTGGGATTTACCACAGATCAATCAAAGCAATAAAAAGAATCGCTCCTCAGGACCAGTCTGAAATGGCTCAATTATTTTTGGAGAAGGTAGTTGAACCATATAATCATCAAGTAGCCAGTGATAATAGTAAGAACCTATCTAAGCAAGCTACTGGTAGTCAATTTGAGCAACTGCTTCAGCAGACAGGAGAGATCCTATTTTGACTAGTCTTACTAGTGATTAACTAAGTATGTTACTTTCATTTGCTCTGCCAAAATAAAACTGTCAGAACTATATAAGAAGCAAGGTTTGGGGCTAAGCAATCTTTTGTATGGTTGAAGTAAGAAGCTTAGGAAAGTTATTCCTAAGAAACCTTAGTGCCTGTAATTGGAAAATTTTCTATGAATATGATTAGGAATAGAAATCTTTCACCCCACCATTTTGGCGTTTCCCATCCACAAGTATGTATGTTCAAGATCATAGTGCCTGATTGTCAATGACTAAATGTAGGTTCGAAGTAGTACCTTGTATGAAAAGAAGATCGTAATAAGAGAACTTTTTAAATGATTGTTATATGAGGAGTTTGTTTGTTACTAAAAAAATAATTGAACCTTATTGTGAGGTTTACATGTGGAACAGGTGGCGACTTGGAGCAGGCATGGTGCAAAGGTTAATCACTTGCTTCTTTTTGGTGCACATATCTTAAGTGTTGATGTTGAAGGCAATATATTCACATGGGCATTCAAAGAAATGGACAAGAGCCTTGCTCCAGTTGGACATGTTATGCTTGAGGACAACTTCACCCCTAGTTGCATAATGCACCCAGATACTTACTTGAACAAGGTATCTGATCTCCCCGACTTTATATGTATTGTCTGTCTTTCATGACTATTTTTTGGAACTTGTTTCTCATCAACAAATTGTGAACAGATTATAGTTGGAAGTCAGGAAGGGTCTCTTCAACTTTGGAATGTTAGCACAAAGAAAAAACTTTATGAGTTCAAAGGGTGGAAATCATCTATAAGCTGTTGTGTTTCATCCCCAGCTTTAGATGTTGTTGGGATTGGATGCGCTGATGGAAAGATTCATGTGCACAACATTCGCTATGATGAAGAAATAGTGTCCTTTAGTCATTCTACTCGAGGTGCTGTAACAGCCTTATCTTTCCGCACTGATGGGCAGCCCCTTCTAGCTTCTGGAGGTTCTTCTGGGGTCATAAGCATATGGAATCTTGAGAAGAGAAGACTGCAGTCTATCATTAGAGAGGCCCATGATTGCTCTATAACCTCTCTTCACTTCTTTGCTAATGAGCCTGTACTGATGAGTTCATCCATGGACAATTCTCTGAAAATGTGGATTTTTGATACAAGCGATGGGGATCCTCGTTTGCTGAGGTTTAGAAGTGGGCACAGTGCTCCTCCTTTATGCATCAAGTTCTATGCTAATGGCAGGCACATTCTATCCGCCGGTCAAGATCGTGCCTTTCGACTTTTTTCTGTGATCCAGGACCAGCAAAGCAGAGAGTTATCTCAGCGTCATGTTTCTAAAAGAGCAAAAAAGCTCAGGTTGAAGGAAGAAGAGATAAAGCTGAAGCCTGTCATTGCATTTGATGTTGCTGAAATTAGGCAACGTGATTGGTGTAATGTGGTGACATGCCATAGAGATACTGCTCAAGCATATGTGTGGAGGCTTCAAAATTTTGTTCTTGGTGAGCATATTCTTACCCCATGCACCGAAAACCAGACACCAGTTAAGGCATGTACCATCAGTGCATGTGGCAACTTTGCTATTCTAGGTACTGCAGGTGGGTGGATTGAGCGATTTAATCTACAGTCAGGAATTAGCCGAGGCAGTTATCTAGATGCATTGGAAGGGAAAGGTGCTGCCCATGATGGTGAAGTCATTGGCCTTGCATGTGATTCTACAAATACTATAATGGTAAGTGCTGGATATCATGGGGACATCAAAGTATGGGATTTCAAGGGACGTGAGTTAAAGTCTAGATGGGAAATAGGCAATTCGCTGGTAAAGATTGTTTACCACCGTGCAAATGGGCTGCTGGCTACCGTAGCCGATGATCTAGTCATTCGATTATATGATGTTATTGCACTACGAATGGTTCGTAAATTTGAAGGTCATACTGACCGTATAACTGACATGTGCTTTAGTGAGGATGGAAAATGGCTTTTGACATCCAGCATGGATGGGAGTCTTAGAATCTGGGATGTTATCTTGGCCAGACAGATAGATGCCCTGCAGGTTGATGTGTCCATAACGGCATTGTCATTGTCACCCAATATGGATGTCCTAGCAACAACTCATGTTGATCAAAATGGAGTTTATCTGTGGGTCAATCAGGCAATGTTTTCTGGATCTGCTAATTTTGAATCATATGGCAGTGGGAATGAAGTTTTGAGTGTTAAGTTGCCTTCTGTTGCTCCAGTAGAAGGCTCTCCAGAGAACGACTCTGAGAAGGCCATTTTAGATGCTCCTTTGCAAGATACTTCTCACTCCACAAAATTAGATAAACAAATCCCTGATCTTGTTACCCTTTCACTTTTGCCCAAGAGTCAGTGGCAAAGCTTGATTAATCTGGACATTATTAAGGCCAGAAACAAACCAATTGAGCCTCCCAAAAAACCTGAAAAGGCACCTTTTTTCCTACCTTCTATTCCATCTCTTTCTGGTGAGATATTATTTAAATCTGGTGAATCTTCTGATAAAGAGAAGGATACTCAAGCTGGTGAAGCATTAAGCAATGGAAAAAAGTCTGATCTACCACCATCCCAGTTCTTACAATATCTTCAGTCATCTGTGGATGTAGGAAATTGTGAGTCCATTGGTTCTTTGTTATTTGTTTGGGCTACTAGTTGAGCAGTGGTAGCATAGGTTATAGTATGGCCAAATTGAATTCTGTGTGGTTGGGGGTAGCTTAGATTTTGAAATAACATGTATTGGTAACTCAGTTTTCTAGTCTTTATGTTGAGTAAAACTTGGATAATCGTGGGGGCACTGGTGCTGTGAATGGCTGGTAAATTGAGATAGAAAACTAGAAGGTAATTAGTAGGTATCCAAACATCTTTTCAACGCATAAAAAAGGTTTCAGTCTTTTACTGTTTAGATGCGAACTGCCGCTTTTGGCTGCTGCACTGATTTGACGGGGCTGGTCGTTAATCTATGTTGGATCCTATATAAGTAAAGTGCACTTCCATATTACACCATTTGGGTGGTGTAGATACCGACCTAAAGCATTTTTAAATCTAGTGGATAATGAATTTAGGCGCAACATGAGTTCTGTTTAGTTTCTGTAATTTTGTCATTTACACCTGCTTTGATCTATATTGCAGTTTCAGCTTTCACTGATTACATCAAAAGCTTATCTCCTTCAGCTCTGGATATGGAACTGAGAATGCTTCAGGTTATTGATGATGATGATGACGATGATCAAGAAATGGACAAAAGGCCTGAGCTATACTTTATTGAACTGCTTTTGGATTATTTTGTGCACGAGATTTCATGCAGGAATAATTTCGAGTTTATTCAGGCTGTCATCAGATTGTTTTTAAAGGTATGAATTTTATAGTGTTCTCTATTTGTTTTTCTTCCACAAGGGAGTTTTTTTAGCTTGTAAAATTAGAAAATAAAAATGACATGCAAGTTCTTATAAGGAGAAGCATCTCCTAATTCTCTGTTTTGAGATCTTGAATTTTATGAGCATGAGCACATAATCACCTATTGGTTAGGTTTCACTAGCTACTATTCATTTGGTCATATGACATGTTTCTCGTGTTCTTTGCCGGCCAGATTCATGGGGAAACAATTCGGCGCCAGCCAAAGTTACAGGACAAAGCAAGGAACCTTTTGGAAGTCCAATCAGCAGTATGGCAAAGAGTGGATAAGTTGTTCCAGAGTACTAGATGCATGGTGACATTTTTGAGCAATTCACAGTTTTGATTGCTGGATTAATGGATGCCTTCTATCCTAGAAGCTCATTCTGTTGCCATGAGTTCAGTTTTCCATACCAAACTGTGTTGCAAACTTGTCACTTGCACGGTTTGGTATTGAGATGGAGTTTCGCTTAACTAGTCCACGATGAGTATTACGTTTGTTCGCTATATATGTCTATGGGTTCTGGAACCATAGATGAAAGGAGGGTTATTTTATGGGCAATTGCAAGGTTCCAGTTCTCATTCCGCCTATCAGATCTTCACCAATTGAAAAAATAAGCTTATATAAGGTTGTGGTGGATCCTTGCGTGCTGATCTTGTTGGCCACAGCTATCGAGCTTCATGGGCAGCCGCATGGGAGCGGAATCTCTTGAAGGATCAAAAGTTTGCTATTGTATACTTGTCCATTTTCCACATGGCATATCAGGATTCTTTTCTGAACAGAACAGAACGTCGTACAAGTGGCTGCATAGATTCCAGTTTAATTTTTAAGTGTGGGCAACCCGGTTTCAAGGTCTATACTTTTTTTTTCCTTTTGCCTTGACTGGAAAATATAAGATGTTCAATTATGGAAGGAAATATATGTAATTTTCTCATTGGTATTAGAGCAGGAGTTATTTGATTCGATTCTGGTTATGTATTTTGCAAGACATTGAAATTCTGTAAATCACGTGCTTTAGCCACATAAAATCATATACAAGATGAAACAACAGTTGTTCCGGGAAATCTTATTTTCTTTTTTCTTTTTTTGTTTTTTGAACTAGCAACATTGTTTTAAACCCAACTTAGAATACTCAATTTGGCCGGTTAAGCCAAGATTGGATTAGGTGTTCAGTTCAAATATTTAATAGAAAAGGGTGGTAAACATCCAACCAATTCTTGATTTTCTCTATGATAAAAGTGCTTTGATAGATCACATCTAAAATTGGATTCTCCTTGGAACAAATTCTTGATCTAAATATCTAATGAAACTGAATCCTCCTAGCATAAAGTATTAGCTCGATAAAGTATCTGAACCATCTAAGATTATAAAATCATCAAGATTACAATATAATATTGATTCCATCTGAACTAGCTGTTTTTTAAGGTGTTTTTCAAAAATTTTATTGTAACTGTATATATGAAAAATACGAGTGGCAAAACTGTATGCCATTTCGGTATGTAAATGTAATTTTTAAATTTATAAAGATGGTCTATAATCTCTTCTTGTGACAGCTTTCTTGACTCAAAATTATTGGCTGCAACAAGGGAGGCTATAACAATCTGTACTTGATTGTGATTAGAAAATTGTTTTAACGTGATGAAGTGAATTAATTCTGTTAATTTGATTTGTTTCTTGCTTTGTCAACACAAGAAGAAAACTTCGTGAATGATTATTTTACCTTGCGAGCTTCAAAAAAAGTTAGGTAGATTAATTGGAAAACTTGGTGACTGATGTTTTTTTTTTTTGGCTGGCAAAACTAATAACAGCTAGTGATCTTTATGTGCTTCAAATATGTTTGTCAAATCTGAAATTTCTTAAATCTATTTACTTGTTATTTGAATTTGGAGTAATTAACTTGTAGATCTGATGATTTACAAACTGTGCAGATATTCATTTGGGTGCTGGTAATTCTTATCTAGAATTTGGAATATACTATAGTAATTTTTTATAATATATTTTTCAGAGAAAAAAAGAATGTCTTTAAAAATAGGGTTCCATCAATTTTGGGGTAGGCCGCCTACTTGTAACATAGACAGTTGGATCAAGCAGGGAACATTGGATCATCCGTCCCTTAGATTGGTAGTCATAATTTGGCTGGGGACAAAAATGATTGTAACCATTGATAACTATTTCTAAATATGAGTGTAACGCTTTATGAACAAATTGTAATTCATTGTAAATTAGTTGTATATTTGTCTTTTATGTTAGAGTTATGTGGTATATGCTGTGAACCATATAACCTATAATTTCTCTTATTGGCAGAATTTAGACGGACATGACTTCTTTTCTGTAGATTTTCTTTCTATTTTTTATAGTGTACACTTATTTTCATTTATTAACAAGGTTAGGTTCAGTTAAATTTAAAATGATTATGTCCCTTCCTAATAAATGAAGATACATGTTATGCATTCAGATGTGCATTATGAGAAATGAAAAAAAAAAATCCACCGGAGAAAAATCAAATCCAATTGGGACCTTAAATTATTTCAAACAGTTGTCTCTTACAATAGTCATCCTAACCCCTCTTCCATTCATGATCCGGCCATCATCGCCAAAAAAGAATGTTTACATTATGTTAAGAGTAAGACTCACCCTTGAGTGTTTATACTGATGAACAAATTATTATATCAAAAAAAAAAACTCAGTTACAAAATATATTAATACATATATGATAGTATTTGGACCGTGCATCATCTGTGTTGCTTAATGCCTTAGTCAAATGGTGAAACATTGTTGAATATTTTGACTTTTTGCGCATAACTGAAATGGACCGTGATTTCAATTACGAAATGAGTTGCTCAAACGAAAAAAAATTGTGAAATGAGTTATCAACGCTTCTTATGTTTAAAAATCATTTTGTTTTATGATCAGAGAAATGGAGGATCTTAATCATGTAGCTTACTGTCAAGCTTCATTACAAAATTATCTTAAATAGATATTTTTATGAGGTATAATTGGAGGATCCCAATTTCCAGTCAAAGCTTCATCCTTCACCATCTTTCCCTATATATATAACACGATACCCTTTTCGTCCCATAAAGATAACCTCGAAGAATTTTTTGTTGGTCTAGATCAACTATTAGGCATGTCTGATAGTTGTTCTCTAACTAATGAAAGAGTTCCACATTGACATATAAGAGTTCCACTTGATTTTATTTAACATGTTAAGTGACCCACTTAATATGTGAATTAGCAAGTGGGATTTTTATATGTCTAGGTGGAGCTTTTCTATGGATTTTGGATTAACTATTAAACATGTTTTGTAGTTGCTCTCAGATAATCTCACTTCCAATTTGAGACAAATTAAGAAGCATAGTTAACATAATCATTTTTATCTAGTAATCTTCTTACATGCCCTTTCATTAATACTCACTCCTTCCCACTTTGATAGTTTTGTTTTTCTTTTTCATTTGTCCCAAATTATAATCCATTTTCTAATTGAAGAATATAGTTAAATTTTAATTTCTCTAAAATACCCTCATTTAACGTACTTCATTGTAGTAAATATAGCCTACCTTATTTAATACAGTCAACTTTTTCACTAATAATTGCTTTGATATATGTCTTGAATGGAGTAATATACCATCAGTATTGCTGTTATAATTAATGTAAAGGTATAGTGATTAGTTATATTTCTAATATTAATGAAAGGGTATTTTAGGGAAACAATAGGTTAGATTTAATATTTTAACAAAGTTAACTAATTTTTTTAAAATAATGTGAGAAAAAATTAAACTATTAAAGTGGGACGGAAGGATTATTTATTATTTCTAATAGAATGGATGATTAATAGAATAGCATCTATTAGAACATTTATCATTGCTCATTAAGATGCACATTAATTATAGGTATAGTAGTAAGTCCATATACTAACTATTACTTTAGAAAAGAAATAGGCCTATAATTTATAACAAACACAAAGAAAGTGAACCCATCTTTACTGGAAGAAGGGAGTATTATTTTGAAGCATTGAATTTTTGCGTTTTTTGGGTCGGGCATTTGTTATTAAACTTAAGCCAGACCTCCCGAACAGGTTAAAGCCAAGACGTAATCAAATGCCCAATCCAAACATTCAAAACTACTAATTGGTAAAGACTAGATCAAAACCTGAAACCGGACCCCTTCCAGGACAAAATTTCTATAAAGAGGCGTTTTCTTTTCGGGCATGCTTTGTCCTTTATTCTTCTTTCATTTAATTTATTGTTTTTGGGTATTCTTCTTTTATTTTTAGTTATCCCATACCTAACTTTCTAAGAATCAAAGTTTTTTGTTTTTATTTCATTTCATACATTTCCTAAATCTTCAAGAATAGAAAGGTCTGAGGACAAAAAGATAAAAAAAAAAAAAACGTTTGATACGCGAGTCGAGTCCAGAGATTGCTTGGATTCTTGGTCCCTAATTCCAAAATGAGAAATTTTTTCTTCTCTTTTTTTAAATGAGCCAGTTTGGCACTTCACAAAAGTTTCCAATTATTTTACATGCGGCAAGCAAAAGTTAAATCTGCCAACTTTGCGTCGAATTTGATAAATGAGCATATTACTATAGGCTATAGATATTTTTGCTACTTCCTTATCAAGAGGATCTATATTAGGTTGAGATTTCCGAGCTTAAAGATTTTGGATTCAAATTTATTTCTTCCTCCCTATTTTTTAAATTCAACTCCTTCCTTTCTAAAAATAAAAAATAAAAGAAAAAAAGCAGATCCATATTAGCTTTCAATTTCAATCGAACATTAGCTTTATATATATATATAAGTTATGTTACTTGAATCTAAATTACATGCTTGCATGTAACATATCTACGTGATTTTGTCTCAATAAACCTTCCAATTCTTCAAAGGTTACGAATATTTATTTATTTATTTTTTGTCTTTTGTGGTCATGTAAAGATTATGAAAAAAAAAAGATGCTAATGTTGGAACACAATTGACGTACTTGACATCGACAAAAAATTGATGCCAAATTTAAGTCTTATACCCTTTTTTCTTGTACGGAAAATTTTCTTATTTGATTACAAATACTTCATAAAAATGAGGCCTGCATTGTCCACATATTGCTATGTACATTTGTCTTAATTTAAAGACTCGTCAAGCAATTTTTATTTGACAGTTCGTGAGCTATAATTGAAACAAAAATCCAAGAGTTCAACCACTAAAGACTGAAAATACTGAAATTACATTTCACATAAGTACATGGGGGATCTATATATTGTTCAGTCGCGGCACATGCCTTCGCTGGCCAAAAGAAAATGAGAATTATATATATGAAATTTTCAAAAAAAATATTTTTACATCACTATTTTGTAAATGTAACCCTACAGACCAAAGAAAAATATTTATTCTAGGTACTAAATTTTTTCGATTTCCGTCACTAATTTGTAGCAAGTCATTGTATACATTGTACTAGAAGTAAAAGTCAAGGGTCATAAACTGCTAATAAGTAAAAACAAATTCAGTACTTCGATGTGTTTGTAGGGCAATAGTGGGTTCTTTTTAATTTTGTTTTGGGTAGAATGCCCCAAGAACTCTCAAACTACTACAAAGTTAAATTTTTAGCTCTTCAATTATTAAATGAGCACTTTTAACCCTCTTAATTAATTAAAACATATATTTATAACTCTTATATTAACTTGAATCGTTATGTTCAACCAAACAGTAAATGTAGTTCTTGACACTTTCGGTGCTGTTTTTACTAGATATAACGACTCAGGTTGATAGAAGCGCTTTGTGTATTTGTTTTAATTAGTTAAAAGGCTAAAACTACTTATTTAATAGTTAAAAAGTCAAAAGTTAAATTTTATAATAGTTTGAGGATATAAGAAGATTTTCTAACTCCGCCACTGAATAGGTAGCAACTACTTTGGGACAATCAATGAAATGAAGCAAATAACACTATGGGAAGAAGGAAATAATCAAAAGATTTCACCCGATTTAGCTGGCATAGCTTATTTTTTCTGTAGTCCACCGATTTGATATAGAATGAAGCCCGTAATACCAAATACCAAACACCAAAGGAATAATAAAACACATTCAAACCACCATTCTTTTATTTTTTGGGTTAGGAAACCAATACGAACTAACCCTTATCAAGCTAAGAAGAATTGACCATAAACTTTTTTGGTTGTATTATATGCTACTAACTACCTTCCATCATGTGGAAGCAGCGCTATAAGAAATACGGTCTATCTAACGGATGCTGCTTATTGGACACTCGTTAAAATGTGGTTTAAGTGTTAAATTTTTGGAAAGATAAAATTAATTAGAAAATATATAATTGTAATGGTGGGTAGTAATTGTTGATATGTGTATATACATGGTAGATTAGGTAAAATTTAAGTATGCTGACGAGTGCCGATTGAGCACTTATTAGAAAAATTCTAAGAAATAATATATAGTGTGTCATTAGTGTTTTTGTTAGTTGGTGAATAAGATAAGTAACCGTGCAAAATGCAAGTGAAAGTTTGAAATTTTCCTTCATAATATCCCACCATCCAAATTCATTTGCATTTGTGCATAAACTTGTATAAACCTTTCATCTTCCACAAACTTTTCAAGATGGGATCATCACTTACTATATCCAACCACGACAGATGCTACAACCCCCAGGTTATCAAGAGGATCTCATTCTGTAAGATTGCATTGGACTGAGATTGGCAAACTTAAACCATACAGACTAAACAAATACGAGTAAATTGTTTTTCTTAGAACGTGTTTATGTAATTTTCTCTCAATGAAACTCCCCAATTTTTTTTGTCCGTTGACAAATTGAAAAATTGACCTGGTAAACATCGTCAACCGTCTAGGAGTATGACCGATGCTAAGTGTTGGGTATTTAAGGACAAAAAAGTTGGTTGCATAATAATATTTAGATTAAAGTTTTTCATTGTTGTTCTTGGTGCGGAAAGTCCTATATTTGATTATACTAAAAACTCTATGAAAATGGATGCCTGCATTGTCCTCACATGGCTACAACATTTGCCTGTAACGCGCAGACTCAGCTACCAATTTCATTTGACTGTTTCTAAGCTGGAAGAAGCAAAAATCCAAGAGTTTAACCACTAAAGACTAAACCCTTGTATTTAATTTTAACATTGATAGCAACTACGTCAACTTTGGGACCATCAATAAAATAAAGCACACACTAACAATGGGAAGAAGGAAATAATCCAAAGATTTCACCTGGTTAATTAGCTTGCTTAATTAGCATATTTTTCCATAGCAATTGAATATGTGGTTGCTGAAACAATCTATATACATCAAGAACATTGTATATGTATACTATTAACTTTATGCCAATCAATCAAGCAATTTGAGTTATTCGTATAATTAACCATAAAATTATGATTGGACTCTAGCTTTTGTCTAGTTCACTATCTTAATTTTTAATTTTTTTTAATTTTTTATTCAAATGAAAGAACCAAATGATAAGTACTTAAGACCATATACACACACGGACCCTTGTTTTATTCTTTTGAAAAACCAATCTGAACTAACCCTATGAAGGTAGCTGGCAAGAATTGACCATAAATTGTTTTGGTTGTATATTTTACTACCTACTTTCCTCTATGGAGCTCTATAAGAAATAATGTATCATGTCGTTTGTGTTTGTATTAGTTGATGAATAAGTTAAACATCCATGCAAAAAATGGGGTCATATTTTGACATTCAATTCAAAGCTTCAATTCACCTACATGTTTATGGTTACTCCGCATAGTAACTTCCATCAACTTGCTCATTTTTATATACATTATCCTTATTCAAGAAAACAATATTCTTTTGATTCTGTCAAAAGAGAATATTCAAGAACTAAAAGGGTGTTGGTAAACTCATTAAATATTTAAAATTAATGAATTAGGTATGTTTTAAATTAATCTTGTTTGGTAACAAAAATTTCTTACTTCTGAATACAACATGAATCACTTAACATTTTACTTCTAAACACAACAGGAATCACTTAACATTTTACTATATGTCCACTATGTATGTGTTTGGAAAGTAGGGTTTTTTTTAATATTTTGTGACTATATTCAATTTTGGACCCTTAAACTATAGATGCACCAATTTTAGTTTTCAAATTTTAATTTTAGACATTTTATCCCCATCATACTTTAGTTATTAAACTTAATTTTTGACACTTTACCCCCTAAATTAGCTGGTATGAATCTATCTCACTTTATTCATTAAATCATGAGCATCGCTTGCTTACTATGTTGTTAGTTTTGATGCATTCATAGGATGTATTTCATGCTTTAGGGGTAAACTATCCAAAATTAAAGTTTAAAAACTAAAACGGGATGAATTTCATATTTTTAGGGATAAAAAGTCCAATATTAAAATTTACAAATTAAAATGGAAGTGTGTCTATAGTTTAACGGTCTAACATGGAATTTAGCTTATTGTTGTGGTTGGATTATTTGGAGAGTCCAAATCACTCTCTAGATGTACCACTTAAATTTATACCAACAGTAAACAACTAATTACATAAAAAAAAAAATCAGATCAGTTATACAATATGTTTATTTCTGCATGATACTAATTTGAACTATGCATAATCTGTTGTTGCTTAATCAAATGGTAAACATACTTGTACATTCTGTTCTTTGCATATAACTAGGGTTGACCAGATTTCAACTATGAACAATCGAGTTATCAACACCCTCGTGTCTCTAAAAATAATTTTGCGCAATACTTTTAAGAGAAATAGAGGATCCAATCACGTAAATTGGGGTCAACATTCAATTATAAATCATTTTGAATTATAATTTTGAATAAGGTAAATGGAGGATTGTAATCATGCAGTTTGTAGTCAAATCTTCATTCTTGACTTTCTTCTCCTATATATATATATATATATATACGTAGCAGAACAGTTTGTACTTCAGGCACACATAAGATAAACTAGGAGGGAAAAACACAGCAATACAAGTAGTTCACATACAATACAAGTGCAAGAATGATTGGTGCAGGGAAGGTGGTGTGTGTTACAGGAGCTTCAGGATACATAGCTTCATGGCTGGTGAAGCTGCTGCTTAAGCGCGGTTATACTGTTAAAGCTTCAGTTCGTGACCTCAGTAAGTCCATTTTTTCTCCATGGATTTGTTGTTCCATGCATTTTTTCTTCTTATTCATGAGTAGAATCATCAATCCCTGTATCCTGTTTGCATACAGGTCTCTAGGATATTATTATTGTTTTGTTATGCCTGTTACCAACTTAAAAGTGCTGTACATGTGGAGTCTTATACTTTACCATTTCTTGAAAGTGATTAGAAGTGCTCTTTTTAATTAAAACTTTCTCATGTTTAAGAGTTTTAGATGGATATGGAGATAATTCTAAGATCCTTAAAGAAATTTTATTCATTATTTTCCATTCTTTGCTTGAGTGGTGGGAATAAATGGATAGAAAGTCTGCACAGTTCATCACAAGTCCTTGAATTGCTTTTTTGCCCTCAAATAAACATAAGAACTAAGGTGTTCTAAGTGGCTACAATTATACATTCTCTATAGAGGATAGTAAAGAGTTGTCATCTCCTTTCTTTGCTTCTGTTCTCTTTTCTCTCTCAATGTAAGATTTTTCTTCTTTCATATTCTGTCCTGAACTTCCAAAGCAAGCGTAAATGTCACTAACAAGTCTGAGTACTACCTACAAATGCACACACGTACATAATTCCAAAAAAAAAAAGAGAAGTGTGTGCATATCAGTACAACGAAATAGCAAGTTTCCTGACTGCTTTCCTTTTGTTGTTGTTGTTGTTGTTGTTTTTTTCCCATTTCTCCCAATTAAAATGTCAAAATTTATTTCTTGCCTATTTTGGCTTGTCTTGTTATTGCTCCATGTTGATATTTCCTAAAATTTTGGTTGCAAAAACACATCGAGCTTTAGCAAATTGACATGCCTGAAACCCTTATTTGCCAACTACCTCAAAGCTTTTATGCATCATGATGCCACAGATGACCCAACAAAAACAATGCATTTGACTTCACTTGATGGAGCCAAGGAGAGGCTTCTTTCGTTTAAGGCAAACTTGCTAGAAGAGGGATCCTTTGATGAAATAGTTAAAGGATGCGAAGGTGTTTTTCATACTGCATCTCCTTGTCAATTTTCAGTTCCAGCAAGAGATCCACAGGTACGTCTATGTCACCAGTTTGGATGGTTTTTTAATAAACTGTTTTCAGGAATGGCACTTTTTGTTGTTTGCTACGTTAAATTTATATATACATGTGAAAAAAAAGTATATGTGAGATAAAAACATAACTAGATTCGCGTCAAAAATTTTCTGAAAAACATGGTATTAGCATTTAGCAAACAGAGCCCGTGGACTATAAAATTCTTCAAAGATTTCCCAGATTTGATTTCTAGACTTCTTATTATATGCTTTTAATGCAACATTAGTATAGTCACCGCAGTGAAATTATTTCTTCACTATCTATTATCTAAGATGATAATAGCTCATTCACATTTAACTTTTAACTTCAAACAACTTCAGAACATGATCTGGAGCTGATATAAGTAGTGCAGAGAACCGAATATGTGGAGATTCACTTAATTGCGAGCATAATTAGTTTGAGCGTTACACAGTATGCTTTAGTTATCAGGAGTAACGAAAAGCTACAATAAAAATTTCACACATGATATACCTACTTAACTCAATGAATTTGCAGTAGTATCTAAAAACAGAATTTTGGTGTCGTAACTCTTTATAGGTATGAACTGAAAATTGATTTCTGTTTAATTTCCTGAATAATGACTCAATTCTTGTTTTGCCTTCAATTTTTAGGCGGAACTACTGGACCCTGCAGTAAAGGGAACACTGAATGTGCTACGATCTTGTGCAAGAGTTCCATCGGTCAAGAGAGTGATCCTAACATCCTCAATGGCAGCAGTTATAAACAATACTGATTTAAAGGATGATGTGGTGGTTGACGAGAGCTGGTTTTCAGATCCATCATACTGTGAAAAGAATGAGGTGTGTAATCATTACTATATTCTTCCTGCAAAAACTATCTTTGAAGTCATATATAGACTGGTATAGTTTTCACCTTCAAATGGACAAAGTCTGATGGTATTTTAATTTGGTCCAAGTATGGAGAAAAGATAAGATATCTGCATGACTTGATAGAAATTTTCAAAGTTGTTGAAAATATAATGTAATAGACCCCCTGTCTATGTGGAGCATTTCTCACAAATTATCAGAAATACCGAATTAATTCTGAGGATTAGCATAGTGGTTAGATATATATATATATATATATATATATTTTCACTGATGCAGGTATGGTTTCTGTAATTGAAAAACAATGCTTTTTTAGCAGCTTACCAAATTTTTGGTGTTTCAGTTGTGGTATGTGTTATCGAAGACCTTGGCTGAGAATGCTGCGTGGAAATTTGCAAAGGAGCATGGCATTGACATGGTTGCAATAAATCCAGCATTGGTCATTGGTCCTCTCTTGCAGCCAACGATCAACCAAAGTGTAGAACTCATCCTGAACCTAGTAACAGGTAATTTCAGGAACCTATTAGGTCACTTAATCATCATTTTTATCTCTGAAATTGTTGATCTAGTGTTAGTTTTATCACTCACTAAATGTTTGTATACTTAAATTCAAAGAAAGAAAGGATGGCTCCATGAACTCCTGTGAACAAGGCTTCGTGCAGTCATCCTGATATCTAAACTTATATCCTGGCAAGAATGATCATTCTACTTAATGGCAATACAGGGGCTCAATCATTTCCCAATGCAACTCTGCCATGGGTTGATGTTAGAGATGTTGCCTATGCACATATTGTCGCCTTTGAAATCCCTTCTGCTAATGGAAGATATTGTCTCGTTGAAAGATTTGCAAACGGTTCTCAGCTCCTCGAGGTTCTTCAAGAACTTTACCCCACTCTCGAATTCCCGGCAAAGTGAGTGTATTTTTCCCTTCTTAATTATGTGTTCTTTGGGTTCTTTGATCCATTTTTGGTATCTGCACTGCATTTGAAGAACTGTGACCTCCTCAACAACATTATGGAAAAGAAAGGAATTTACTGAACAGTCCATGCATCATCCAGCTTGAAATTGGCAATTAATCTGGTTTCTGATTTAAAGATCACCCTTCATCAAACATGAAAGATTTATGATCTTTACATACTTTTGCAGCGTATCATTCTTTCATTTTTGTCTACACTTTTGTTTACTATTGATTTCAAAAATTGTTTTGTCATCCGACAGATTCATCGACTGTAGCAGCCTTACTTTTCCAGACTACAAAGTATCTCAAGAAAAAGTCAGAAGTTTAGGGATTCACTACATCCCTTTGGAGATGAGCCTAAAGGATACCATGAAAAGCTTCGAGGAGAAGAATTTAGTTAGTCTTTAAATCATACCATAATGTGCCTGTAAACAAAATATTGTCTCTGATAAATGGCCTCTCCAAGTTTACCTTCGAGTCCTCCATTTGTTTTCCAGTTTGTCAATAGATAACGTACTAGAAAATTGTGCTTTTCATTCTCAAACTTTCCCATTCAACATTTTAGGATTAATTCCACTTTGTCCCCCCAAACTTTGGACGATTACCCACTTCAGTCCCTAAACTTCAAAATGTGACACTTAAGTCCCTCAACTTATAAATACCTCCCACTTCAGTCCCTAAACTTATAAAATGGGACACTTAAATCCCTAAACCCTTATAAAATGGGACACTTCGACCACCAACGACATTCAGGATTTGTTAACAATTTTCCTTAAGTGGGAGGTATTTATAAGTTGAGGGACTTAAGTGTCACATTTTGAAATTTAGGGATTGAAGTGGGTAATCGTCCAAAGTTTGGGGGGACAAAGTGGAATTAACCCAACATTTTATTCTTGCTAATTCCCGGGTGGCAGAACTATATGCCATTCTAGACTTTCTAGTATGTAAATGTAGCTTTAAAATTTATAAAGATGGTCTGTAATTTCTTATTGTGACGTCTTTCTTGACTCAAAATTGTTGGTGGCAAGAAGGGATGCTATTATAAAATGTACTTAATTGTGATTGAAAATTTGTTTAAATATGATGAAGTTAATGTCATGAACATCATGACCATGCAGATTACACCCACACAGAAGCCAGCTAGAAGGGAGAGCGTGAGCAACTGCATGGCTGCATGGTTGACGTGGCAGGTGGTTCATGCACGTGAAGAAGTTAGCTACAAGTCTGTTTAGAATCTGTTAGATTACAGTTACGCTTGAGGACAAAATAAGCATTGTTAGCATTCCATTTCTGATCTAGAATATTCTGATCACAGCTATATATAGAGAAGTAACTCTCAGATGTAACAGTTTTTGGGTTGAATAAACTTTTCTCCTCATTTCTCATTCTCCTCCTATTTCTCGTTCTTCTTTTCTTCTTCTGTTTCTGGTTCATAACAATTGGTATCAGAGCCTCCGGTCCTTGGACTAGGAGGCTTAATCTAGGAAATTATGGCGGAAGGTACACGGATGAAGTCTATGGAAGAGCAGCTCCGCAAGCAAGAGCTCAGGATCCAAGGAATTTTGGACTCTATGGCTACTGACAAAAAGAGCTTAGAAGACAAGATCGATGCAGTGAGCTCGGAGTTGAGTAGCAAACTGGATGCGTTCATGGCGGCAATTTCCACTCAGATCAGCAATAGGGATAGAGGTTTCCTGCGAACACCAGATCTTGGAGGAAACAGGAGTACCGAGAATGGTGGTCAAGGACAGCAGGAAAGGTCCTACAGAACTGGACTTTCTACAGGTAATCTTAAGCTTGAGTTACCTGTCTTCAAAGGCGAACAACCGAGAGAGTGGATCCGAAAGGCACAGAAGTACTTCCAATTACATCGCATTCCCAAGGAGCAGTGGATTGGATTGGCAGAGTTTTACCTAGAGGATAAGGCAGACGTGTGGTATCAAGGTTTCAAGGTGGGGAAAGACAACATCGAATAGGAGCGTTTCTTTGAGGAATTAAATCGAAGATTTGGTACGCTAGGACAGATGGATCCGGTGGAGGAGTTCAACAAACTGCAGCTGTCCACCACGGTTCTCGCATACTAGGAGAAGTTCGAAGAGATAAGGTCTGAGGTAATGATCAGAGTCCCTCATTTATCAGAATCTTATTACGTTTCTAGTTTTTTGAGTGGGTTGCCAGAGGAACTAAGGTCATTGGTAAAAACTCACAAACCTGAGATTCTCACTCAAGCTTTTGAGCTAGCCAGGCTGCAGGAAAATGCCTTAGAATCTATTCTTAAGAGGCAGAAATCCGTGCACAAAACTCACAATATAGTTAGCTCTTGTCCAACTTCCAACAGCTCCCCCAACAAATCAGTCATTGAGACAGCTAGTAAGAGACCTAACGTACACGGTTTCAAGAAAATCTCTCCAGCAGAAATACAGTATAGGAGGGACCATCATTTGTGTTTCAAATGTGGCAAGAGATATGGGCCTGGGCACCAGTGTAAACAGAAGGAGCTGCATCTTTTACTGGCAGTTGACGAAGGGGAGGAGGTCGCAGCAAAGCAAGAGGATGAGGAGATCATTGAGTATCAAGGACACCAAGGAAAGAAGGATGTAGAGTTTGCCATTCATGCATTGACAGGAAAGATGCTGCACAATACCATCAAATTGAGGGGTCAATACCAGCGAGCTGAGATGTCAATTTTAGTGGATGGAGGCAGCACACACAGCTTTGTGACCAATGTTGTGGCCCAATTATGGCCAGAGTCAGTTCAACACTTGAAGCCTTTCAGAGTTAGAGTGGCCAATGGTCAATACTTGTGGTGTAGAAAGATGATTCCCAAGATGACATGGGAGATGCAAGGAAGAACTTTTACCCACAACATGTTCGTACTCAACCTAGAGCCGTATGACATGATCTTGGGGGTAGACTGGATGGCTGCCCATAGCCCCATAACTTTTGACTTCAGGAATCTGAGTATGGTTTTTGATCGGGATGGAGATAAGGTGTTATTGCATGGCGACACTACAGAGACAACACTCAGATTGCCAACAGACCATATCGAAGGGGAGGAATGGAGTACCAAGCTCTAGAAAAAATCATGTGGCATCAGGTTGTCAGAAGCTCAGGTAAATGACACTTTTCACCACTCTTTGGATGCTTTACTTAGGGACTACAAAGATGTTTTTGGAGAGCCAAACAACCTTCCCCCCTCAAGAACTTGTGATCACCAAATACCCTTAACTCCTAATGCCAAGCCTTTCAAATTAGCCCCATATAGGTACCCCCATGTTCAGAAAAATGAGATTGAGAGGCAAGTGAAGGAAATGCTTAGCAACGAAATTATACAAATCAGCCACAGTCCATTTGCCTCTCCCGTTCTGTTAGTCAAAAAAAAGGATGGGACATGGAGATTCTGTGTGGACTATAGGCAGCTAAATGACTTAACAATCAAAGATAAATTTCCAATACCTATCATTGATGACTTGCTGGATGAATTATATGGAGCAAAATTCTTTTCCAAAATCGATCTAAGGGTTGGTTATCATCAAGTCAGGATGCACCCTGATGATGTGCACAAAATAGCCTTCAGAACACACCTTGGACTCTATGAGTTCACTGTTATGCCTTTTGGCCTCACCAACGCCCCAGCCACCTTTCAAAGCCTCATGAACTCAGTTTTTGAACCTTTTCTGAGACACTTTGTACTTGTTTTCTTTGATGACATCCTAGTATATAGCCATGACCCAGATTCCCATCTCAGTCACTTCCAAATAGTGCTTGACACCCTCAGGAAACACTCCTTGTTTGCCAAGCTCTCCAAATGCATTTTTGGACAGTCCCAGGTAGAGTATCTTGGTCACATTATCAGTGGTGAAGAAGTGATGGCAGATCTTGCAAAAATTAAGTGTATGGTGGAGTGGCCAGTTCCTAAGTCAGTAAAGTCATTAAGGGGATTCCTTGGGCTCACGGGATATTACAGGCGTTTTGTGAAGGGGTATGGACTAATAACCAAGCCCCTAACAGACTTACTCAAGAAGGATGGATTCACGTGGAACCAGGATGCTGAAGTAGCTTTCCAAAAGCTTAAGCAAGTGGTGAATAGCACCCCAGTGTTGGCCTTGCCAAACTTCTCAGAGGTCTTTATTCTGGAAACTGATGCCAGTCACAAGGCCTTAAGGGCAGTGCTTATGCAGAAGGGATAGCCAATAGCATTCTTGAGTCAGGCTCTTAGACCCAAGAATCGGGGGCTTTCGATTTATGAGAAGGAACTACTCTCCTTGATCACAACAGTGACTAAATGGAAGCATTATCTTCTTGGCTCTCATTTCATCATTAAGACAGACCATCAGAGTCTTAAATATCTTTTGGAGCAGAAAATTTCTACCCCTCTGCAACAGAAATGGCTCACAAAGTTGCTGGGGTTAGACTATGAGATACAGTACAAAAGGGGGAAGGAAAAATTTAGTGGCAGATGCTTTGTCTAGGAGAGGGTATGAGGATGTTGAAGGGGACAAGGAGGGAGTTGTGAATGCACTTTCTGTGGCTAGGCCATCATGGCTGATGGAAGCCATGGACAGTTATAAGGGAGATGATAAGGCGGCCGAACTCTTGAAAGCACTGGCCATTAATCCGGATACCTGTTCTGATTTCTCTCTAAGAAGAGGAGTATTGCGGTACAAAGGACGAATTTACATTGGAGCTGTGGGCGAACTGAGGAGGAAACTAATAGCATGTTTTCATGAATCTCCCATTGGGGGCCACTCTGGGAATTTAGGTACCTATCAGAGATTGAAGGAGCATTTTTCTGGCCAGGAATGAAGAAAGACACTGAGGAATGGGTACAGCATTGTGATTGTTGTAAGAGGAATAAGCCTGAGAATTGCAAATACCCTAGGTTACTGCAGCCTCTACCAGTACCAGAACAGGCATGGCAACACATTTCCATGGATTTTGTAGAAGGACTTCCTAAGTCTGCTGGGTATGATAGCATATTTGTGGTCATTGACAGATTCACTAAGTACGGGCATTTCATAGCACTAACTCCTAAATATACAGCTTCTACTATTGCCACCTTGTTCTTTGAGAATGTGCACAAGTTACATGGACTGCCTTTCAGTATTGTGTCAGGTAGGAATAAAGTTTTTACAAGCATTTTTGGGCAGGAGTTGATGAGCAAGTTAGGTGTTGAGCTACAGTTATCTACTGCTTACCATCCACAAACAGATGGCCAGACGGAAAGGTTGAACAGATGCCTTGAGACCTACCTCAGATGCTTGTGTTTTCAGCAGCCTTACAAGTGGAAGCAGTGGCTAGCCGCAGCAGAATGGTGGTATAATACCAACTATCACACAGCTCTACACATGACTCCTTTCCAGGCATTGTATGGTTACCCTCCATCACAATTGGGCTTGGATGCTATAAAGTCTCCAGTAGCAGCAGTGGACCTATGGTTAGGTGACCGAGGGAAGTGGAATGAAATGCTCAGGGATAACCTTCTAAAGGCGCAGAATAGAATGAAACAGTTTGCTGACAAGGGGAGGACAGAGAGGAGCTTTAATGTAGGGGATTCAGTTTACCTCAAGCTACAGCCCTATAGACAGTCGTCAGTAGCCCTCAAGAAGAATCTGAAGCTATCTTCTAAGTACTATGGTCCTTACAAGATTGTGCAGAAGTTAGGTAATGCTGCTTATAGATTGGAATTACCAGAAGGCTCGGCCATTCACCCTGTCTTCCACGTATCCTTGCTGAAGCCTTCTACCAAAGGAGCTAGTGCTACTCAGGACCTACCCCTAACAACCAACGATGGTCAAGTCAAGGTTGAGCCTGAAGACATACTAGCAACTAGGGAAGTGGTTCAGAAATGGCAGAAGGTGCTCCAAGTGCTGGTTAAATGGCTGAATTTGGCTCAGGAGGATTCCACCTAGGAGGATGCTTCAGTCATTCAGTCTCAGTTCCCTAGTTTCCAGTTCAATCCTGGTGGCTAGGATTCTTTCAAGGAGGGGGTGTTGTCATGAACATCATGACCATGCAGATTACACCCACACAGAAGCCAGCTAGGAGGGAGAGCATGAGCAACTGCATGGCTGCATGGCTGACGTGGCAAGTGGTTCATGCACGTGAAGAAGTTAGCTACAAGTCTGTTTAGAATCTGTTGGATTACAGTTACGCTTGAGAACAAAATAAGCATTGCTAGCATTCCATTTCTGATCTAGAATATTCTGATCACAGCTATATATAGAGGACTAACTCTCAGATGTAAACAGTTTTTGGGTTGAATAAACTTTTCTCCTCATTTCTCATTCTCCTCCTATTTCTCGTTCTTCTTTTCTTCTTCTGTTTCTGGTTCATAACAGTTAATTAATTCTGTTAATTTGATTTCTCTCTAACTTTTTAAACACAAGTAGAAAATTCTTGGATTATTGTTTTAGCGGGATAGCTTCGAAAAGCTTCAGCAGATTACTTGGAAAACTTGGTGAGTGATTATTCTAGCTGGCTCAAGCTAGTTGCATTGGTGCTTCACTCCGTTTGATAAAACTAAAGTTTGAAAACTGAAATCTGAATTAGTTAAGTTACTGAATTGTTAATTACTAAATTTGATACATTTGAGTGTATATCACATTAAGTGATACGTAAACAACTTATCATTTATTTTTTGGAGCAAGTTTTGCCAGGAAATTCAATGTCAATTAATTAATTTAGATGTTCTATTTTGGTTATCAAACATGTTTAAACATGTTAAAATTTAAATCATTAAATTTAAATAATTAACTGGGTTATCAAACAGGACGTTAATCTTGACCTTACTCCATCTTCTCTTTAGTTACGAGAAAATATTCTTCATACTTCTATTTGAAAGAAATGTTTGAGGTAAGCTTGCATATGTCTTATGGCAAATAACAGCAAGGGTAGGGCTAAATCCACACCCCCTCAGTCTAAATCTACACCTCTATTATTAAGATGACAAAAATACCCATAGCAATTTGATAAAAAAATTTTCAATACAAAAACATGTCTTTTCATACAACTAGAGATGTTTAAAAAACCAATTACAAATTTTAATTAATTAAAATTGTTTGATACTATCATCTTAATTATTGATCCACTAGTGTTTTTCAAAATTATACTTCAATCAACTTTCAAGTGCAACGTGTGAAAAAGGTAAAAATATTTTCCTAACACAATTAAAAGAAAAAAAAGTCTCTCATCGCCTCTTATATGATAAAAAGAGATAAAAACATTCTCTCCACCAAACAAGAGAAAAAAATAAATGCTATCAAAATAAATAAAAAATGTCAAAAAATTTTAGACTATTCATAATGATGTTGTAATTTTAAACCCAAATTAGTACTATCCAATAAATTAGCACCACCTTCAATGTTATAATTTTAGAAATTTTATATAATAAATTTCTAATAATTTAATATTTAATTTTTATTCTCGACCAACAAGACAAGATAATTACTTGATTCATACGACAGCATTTATTTCAATAAAATGGTTATAAATTAGTTAGGGAAAATGGCCAATTTTGTCCCGAAAATTTTTTATAGTGTCAATTTCATCCTTATATAATTTTTTTGGTCAATTTGATCCCTAAACTTATTTACCGGTTCCAATTGAGGAACACCGCGGCGGTGCCACCATGTAAATTCTATCAAACTGCTAATTGAACAACTAAGTAAGGGTATTTTAGGTACTTCAATGCTGGGATGGTAATAAAAGAAGCAAAATTGATGACGGACCCAATTCTAAACCTAGGGTTAATCCAAAAAAAAGGAGATCTAAACAAATTCACAAATTTCCCAAACTTGTGCACAAAATCACTGCAATGAAATGCATACAAGAAGGAATTGGGACAAAGCATTCTCAAGCTCAACTAGTGATCGAGTCCCAAACAGCGTTGGCTCAAATGGATCAGAATTAGAAAGCTTGATTTATGAAGGAAATGATGAATATTATAATGGAGAAAAAATCATGCGACGCCACTACCTTGAACAGTGCCTAATTGTGACTGTATGGATGTAATTTTTTGTATGTGCTAAATGTTAAGATTTTTTTTTTGATAAAAACTGAAAAAGTTTCATATAAAAGTAAGTGCTCAAATAGTTGGTGACGAAATTAGTCACACAAGAGCTTCCCATTAGCTAAAACTAAACTAAGCTACTAGACTGAAAAAGCATACTGGGACTCGAGTACTACTACTGTAGGAGCTTGAAGAACATGATAAAGTTGATAGAATTATTCAATAATGGCAACGCAATTTCTAGAAAAGATCAGCTTGCAACCAATCCACTATCATGCGGTAAGCCTCCTGTGTTAAATGAATTCTATCCTAGCTGACGTATCTTTCGGGATCACGGCAAGCCTTTACACCTGGAAATCCACACATTCGCGTCTCATTGAAGTTGTACAACCCTCCAACTCCACAACAAGCTTTTTGTAGCTCAAAACCTTCAGTTTCACCTAGTTTGAGAAGCTGCTCATATGCAGCGTAGTAGTCTCCATAGACGATTGTTACAAATGGGTACTTCTCTTGTAGCTCGGCAATCGCCTTCTTCAGGTGATCATTGTGGAAAGTTGCAAAGCTGTTCAATAGCCATATGCAATGATTCTCGTCGAACTCGTCTACTTTGCTTTCTAGTCCAAACTTTGCAAGATAAATTGGCAGACATCCCATTGGAAAGTTCCCAGGAACCACTATTGTCCTTGCTCCAAAACTAATCACTTTCTCAACAGCATGCTTAATTTTGGCAACAACTAGAGGTACTAACTCTTGAATTCTAAGTGTATCTCTAGCCTCATCAAAGTATTGAAGGAATGCATAATTATAATCGGTTGCCTCCGTTTTCACCGACTATAATAGAGCGTTTTGAAGGTTCCTTTCACAATCATTGTGGCAAAATTTGTGAAAGTGAACTTTCATCCACTGAAACTGTACGTCAAGGGAACTGTTGGTCATTGGATTTCTAACATGATGACGAGCGAGAACAGCTGATGATAGTGCTGTAGCACCGGCTACGGCAAAATTTGCTGCATGCTCAAAATTTGCCTTTGTATCCTTGATCGGATTCAGGAGAGGTAGATCCAGTGCTTGGGCAATGTAGTCAATCATGAGAAATCCATCAGAGCAACGGTCGGTGGCTTTGTGGTGGGAGAAGGTCGATGTGCTAAATGTTAAGATTTGTTGAAATAATGCTTGAATTTTGACTATGAAATAGTAGTGAATGCAGAAACGTGGTGTTTGTAAATTTTATTGTGGTATGATCTACCCATACCCCAAAAAATGAAGAATATGATGGCTGCAATTTTCAGGGAGTTGAGGAATGCCGAGAGGGAAAATGCAGCACTAAATATTGAAATCAACAAATTGAAGGCAAAAGTGAAAATATTGTTCTTGGCTTGTATCTGTTGCTACATTTTAGTTCTTGTTGTAGTTGGAGGCACCCAACGACAAAAACAAGGCTTGTTAGAATTGAAGATGTTGTGCTAGCTCTGGACATTGTATGAAATTTTATGGTTCATATGTTTTGGACCATGTAATGTTGTCCTCTTAAAATGAAGTAATTCTGAGTTTTCATCAAGTTAGTGATATGTTTTGGATATGGATTGTTATGGATTTATAATATTTTTGAATTCCAAGTTGTATGTTTACAGATTCAATGTTGGATATGAAAGAGAGTAGCTTAACTGAGTTTTTGGTGATACATGTATATTGTTTGGTCATTGTTAACTAAATTGGCAGAATTGCATAACATTAAGTTTGCTTGCATATGAATAATATTGTCAAATGGAATAATATGATATATAGTTATCAACTAACATAACTTCATTCAAATGGAATTAGCTATTTAGAAGCTACACAATGTTTCTAAAACAACAAATAAGCCTTAGAATCCAACTCCTAACAGAGAAAAACAATAACTTCCAAGATTCATTACAAAAACATGTGAATCCCATGATATCAATTTCTAGCAAATTCTCAGAAATACTTGAAATCGTTGCCAAATGAAGCTAATCCTAGCCACATATTCTAGCCATTTGTTACTATCAAAAAGAACAAAAGACAAATTCAACAGCAACCACTTCAGCCTACTTTAGTAGCCTACTTCAGCAGCAACTTCAACAACTACCAATAAGGACAAAAGATAAATTCCAACCACCAAACAAACAACTTCAGCAGCAACTCCTTCAGCTCCATTCATTTTCACTGTACATCAGGCTCATCGAATATCATATGAGCCTGCAAATTCATGTCTAGTGAGAACCTTCAAGTGTAAGTAACAATTAATAATTTGTATAGAGTTTCAGGGTTACAAAAGGTTACTGTTTGTTTTCTCTTTTTCACGACAACCATCCTATTTCTCCAAGCTTGTGCTTGACAACAAGTGTATGTTCTTTTGCTCTACCACAGAACATGACAAAAAAAACAACACATGGTCCTACACAGCCTCGAGAGCTTTCATTTGGAGCAGCGGGTTGCACATCAATTTCTTTAAGCACTTGATCAACTTGGTAACATTCAGAGCAAGTCATCTATGTGATACACTTTCTAGATAGTCTTGTACACCCTTTGGAATTAGTTCTTAGCTCATTCGATTCTCTCCTTCTTGAGTTTTTAGGCCTACCAGGAAGTTTCAATTTCTTAGGTGCATCCATAGGGACCTTGTTAGATCTTTTCTAGTTATTAGGTCCATTAATTGGACCAGTAGCTGGCTTGTGACGACCCCACCTCTCTCTAGGGCGAACCCAAGAGTTTGGCGGACCGCCTGCCCAACTCTCGTCGGGACTCACTCACTAGCATTCTCGAAAATAGTAAGGTTCTCAAATCAACCATAATTCAACTTCATTTACAAGCCAAAAGTGAAACGTAGTTTTACATTGCCAAATATCCCAATGTATTAAATCCATAAAAGTACAAGTACAAGGAACTTATACACACTAGATCACGCTTAATTGCTCTAGACCTCCACTTCCTGTAAGGAAAACAAAAACTAAAGGAACGAGCTAAAAGCACAGTGAGGTTCTTAAACAAGCAATCAGGTAGGGAAACCACGGAAACATTACATTTAACAATTTGCATACTTTGCACAGCAATATCCAGTCATTCAAGAAATAAACATTCAATCATTGGAAGGATACATGCTCACTTGGAACCATTCATTCAAGTCATTCATTTATTCATTCACCAACCATTTTCCTTATCCCTCCAACATTAGAAAACATTTGCAAGTGTAAACTCCTTCAGTGTTCTTATCATTCATTCATTGATATCATTGCATTGAATTCACTAGCCAGTTCTCCACCAGATTTCGTGGTAATACTCGAGTATACCAAACATTGTTCCAAGGTCACCAACCGCCCGACCGAGTTCGCCTCTGGCTCGAGTCGACTGGCAACGAAGGATAAGAGCCCAATTCAGCCAAAAGGCTTACATTCATGCACAAGTAGCATTCAATCATTGAAAATTTACTTTTACGTGGGTCGAGTGCGATAAAGTACACACTCGCCCATCGAAAATCCATTTAGCAATCATTGGAAAGCATTTAACATTTAGACAATATTCACAACATTCCACATAATCATTTAAAATATCCACATGCAAGAAACGCTCACCTTTTAAAGTAGACCAAAGTTAAACGTTCGACTTCGGGTCGTGCTCGTTCCCACCGTTAAACCCTAAAAGTAACCAAGACAAGATGTCATGGTCCGATCATTCAAAACTTAGGTTAATAAGATGCTCACTTGAGCCTTAATCATGAGCAAACACCTATCTAAAATCAGCCCCTCAAAACACAAAACTCAAAGACAAACTTGAAAGCCAATCGAAAAATGTCCAAGTGCATTCCTAGAACTATGAAGTACACTCATTTAAGGCCACAAAACCATCCAAAATTACACCAATTAAAGTTTAAGACCTAGAAAAGTTTTCTCAAAATTTTCCAAGTTCCACTCAATTCATTTGACAAAATTTCCAACTTTGGCGACATTATTTGAAAAAGTATAACTTGAGTTTCGTAGATCGAAAAATCACAAAACTTACACCATTAGAAAATAGACTCGAAGCACTAATAGACTTTAGAAGACATCTTCATAAAATTTAGCTTATAGGTTAGTCAAATTTCAGTTCAAAATCACTGTTGTCTCATGTGCAAAACAGAACAGTCATGGTTTTTCAAAAAACTTTGTAAATTTGCTGGTATTTATAGGAGTTGAACCAACCCCTGATTTTTACACGGTTAAAAGAGCTATGAGTTTAGTTTCAAATGCAATAAACGGAACTCAATTTTGGATTTTTCTACACCAAGATATAACAGATTTTTCAAAACTGCTCAAAGTCTCCTGCGGAAAAATTTCAGTAGCACTTCCTTTGTGTTTACCAATTTTTCCAGTCATTTCGAGGCTACATTTTCTTCTCAAATCAGCCCACTCAACACCACAAGACAGCCACAAATCAAGTTCACAAGATATAGGATACATAGAGTATTTATTTTAGCCACAAACTAGCTATAATCAACATATACATAAGCTGGAAAATCCTCTACCAAGGCTGAAATTTCACAACTAAAGTTAGGAAGTCCTATTTTGAAACTAAAATTTCATACCAAAGCTAGAAATCTTCATATCTCAACTTTCATATCCAAATCAAAGCTAGAAACTCCTAATTCATGGCTGGAAAATATAAATAAAAGCTGAAAAATTCCAATAACAACACAAATCCATGAAACCAGCCACAATACTTCCATATTCAAGTCATATGCCCACTTAAATGCAAGATTAAAGGAAAAAAGTAGTTCCTTACCCAGATTACCTTCAATTCCTAAGGAGAGTAGCAAATCACAGCTTTCTTCCCTAAAAATCACACTACACCAAACTTCTTCCTTCCTTGTTGCAACCTTCTACGGATGGATTTAGGGTTTAAGGTTGATTTCCTCACAAAATCAAGCTAGGAATCAAGATGAAAGTTGGAAGTTTTCTCTCTTCCTTTCCTCTCTAAGGTTCGGCCTTCATGGAGTAAAAATGAAGAATTTTTTGTAGCAATTGGAAGATAAATACAAGACTAACTCTTGGTCAAATTCTTAGTCAAAGTTTGGTTAGATTGACGACAAGTGGTGGCAATCGATTCTATTCCTATCTCTTTGTCTCTCTTGTGTTTCTTATATCTAATTTATCTTGTGTTCCTCTAATACACTCTCAATACTTCTAATCGCATAATTCCTATAGTACTACAATTGTTTTGGTCCACCAAATATAATATGCACCTCACAAATCGGTTAAACTACCATAATACTTTATGAAACTTAACATGTACCAAAATATAAAAAGGGGAAAGATAAAAATGTTAACTTAACCTTTAAAATCGCTGTCAAATTAAGGCTAGAAAATAAACAAGCAAAGTAAAATTAAAAGGAAATATAAATTAATTTTTCAAAAATAGAAAAAAATTTAGAAATAATTTTCGGGTCCTCACATGGCTCATAAACCTTTAAATATGCGTCTTCAGAGTAATATGGATGCACTATAATTTCTAACTCAGGTCCAATCAATGCAATGCAGCCTATAACATGTGAGCAAGGTAAATTAGTGAGCTCCTATTTTTTGCATGTACATGTCCTTGCCTTTAAATCAACAACAAATGTGTTCCCATACATATGTGTCACCTCAAACTTGTCATCATCAGACCTCCTGGCAATTTTTGATCTAGCATCATCTTTTGCCTTTTCAAGTTTTTTTTAAAATTTTTGGACAGATAGCATCATTCTTTTTTCTCATCCACTCTCTTTCTATCCTCAATCTTTTCATTAGGTATATCCTGATGGATACCAAGGATGCACTTTTCTCTTGCCTCTAATATCATAGAATTAAAAACTCTCACACAGGTTATTAAGAAGAATGTCACATTTGGCTTTGGTCCTAAAATGTGACATAGAGCAATGGTATAGTGATGTATTGTCCATTAGCCATTTGTGTGCATTCTCATTATACTAACTCAACACATCCATTTTGGTTTCAAACTTATTGACATAAGAGGACCTTGTACAAAGCCCAAAACATACTCTTTAGTGTTTCACCAAGATGGAGCATTTTGAAGTTGTTGTGTAGATGTCTAACACAATGTCTATGCTCCAATCTGGGAAGAATATCTTGGATGGCAGAACCCAAACCTTATCATATAAAATATGAAAAAATTCAAAAATTAGTCATAAGAAGTTAGTTTTCCAACATTTGAATTTTCTAATTAAGGTTGGTTTAGTTGATTGAAATCATACTACTTTTTGCCTATCACTGATAAATGTCCATCTTTTTTTATCATAGATATTGAGATCAAACTTTAAGAACTCAATGAACCATGTCCAAGATCTCTTGTTCTTGGTCTCCACTACTGAATATGCAACAGGATAGATGCAATCATTAGCTTCTATTCCAACAACTGTCAAGACTACTCTTGGATGTGGTCCTCTTAGATGGCAGTCATCCACACCAAGTACAGGGCGGCAACCTTCTTTAAAGCCTTTTTTCAAGGATACAAAACAAATGTATAGCCTTTGAAATCTTTCCTTTCCATTATTCTCATCAACCTCTGTCTCTACATGCACTGTGGAACTTGGATTTGAACTTAACAATTCCTCCCAATAGTCCCAAATTCTTGTGTATTGTTGCTTATACTTTCCATGGATCAGAATTTTGGCTTTCCCAAAGTCTTGTATGCTTGATCTTTTGTAGTGTTCACATTTAGCTCTTCATGTACCTTGTACTTAAATGCACTAATTGTTGCCTTCCTATTCGTTGTCAAGAACTCCATGTAATACCCAATCAAGTAACCTGAATTTGCATGTTTATTATAGAAAGTTAAAGTTCTACCACATTAATGTTCTGGTCCCATCATTCTGACACAAATGCATCACAATTTGGTTCTTTTGCAACATAAGCAAACCAGTTGCATTTTTCTTTCTTGCATTTTGCCCTGACCCTGTTCTTATCATTCTTCTCCCAACCATGCTCCGTGCCCCACTTCATAGAATAAGATTCAACTGCTCTTTTAAACATCATCTTTGTGTCAAACAATAAACCAACAAAAAATTTAGGGTCCTTCATATCAATTTTTGGTCTGAACCTTAATATTTTGGCTTCTTTCTTGAGGTATTTTCATTCAAGGAACCATAGCAACTATTTAACTCCTCTGTGCTCATGGAATCAGATTCCTCTTCGACTGGAATCTAGTCACCATCATAAATATTAAAGTCATGGTTAGCAACAATAGCTTCTTTTACTTTTTCTTGCCTATGTGCCTACACATGTCCCTTCTTCTCTTCACCAGTTAGGATGGTAGTTTTCCCTCTAAAACTAGCATCATTTATGCCAATCTGACCATCAATTGCCTTGTCAACTGTAGTAGCACAATTCTTGAATATTATGTCATTCTCATCTTCCTTAAAATCGTAGTCAATATCATGAAAGCTTTCACCACCGTCCATTGACTCTAATTCTACTTCATTTTCATCATTTGCACCTTTATCTTCTTCAATCATAGTAGGAGCTTTCCCTTTATGTTTTTGGATTTTCCCCAATCTGCTTTTTTAGATACATCAACTGGAAGTTCTTCATTCCAAGGAAGTCATCAAATATGATGTCCACACAGAACAAATTTTCATTTTCATTCTCACCTTCACTTTCAAAAGTTGACCTGTTGCTGTTAGGATCCATAGATCTAATATGAAAGGCATGGACAACGTAAAGTTCAACTTTCCCAATTTGTTTACCTATACTAGCCATGTCCATGAAATCCTATTTACTATCTATTTGTCTAAGTTTTGATTTGCCATCTCTAGTAGGGATTATATACCTATAGTTGGTATCCTCATGACACCCAAGTAAACAGCCAAAAGCTTTCACAGAAGCTATGTTAATCTTGAAGCCAAAACTCTCTCAAAAGGCTCCACGGTACCCCCCACATATTTTTGTTCTGATTCTTTAATGTATGCCCCACCATAGTAGACATATAGATTGAACAAATTTGAGTCATCACCTATTTTATTTTCAAAAAAATTTAAAAAATTACAGCCATAATTTGTAATTTACAAACACATGGTTCTGCATATCATTGTCTGCCTTTTCGAAGAACATGAAAGCAACATCACAAATTAATTTTATGGTCACGAACCGCATACACCCCTTTTCAAGAGAGAGAGAGAGAAAACCCTTTTCCAGCAAAAATTTTTGATTCGATCTTGCTATTGAAGTACAATACTTTCTGTTTGCAACAAGACAAACCCCCACTGAATATGATTAAACTAATAACATAATGAAAGAAAGAAGATTTAAGTGTTTCAACTCAATTTGCTTGACCGTTTGTCAAAATTGCTTCTTTCATGCATTTCGTCGCTTGCTACCTCCATCCTTCGACTTCCTATGCCATTCGACTCTTTATTCATCATGAATTCCTTCGATTTTGTTCAACACACTATCCACTAAAGCCCGGGGTTTTTGCAAGGTTTTGGGTTTTTCTCAAAAATTTAATGTGCTAGTTATTTTTTTTTTTCGATTTTACTTCTTTTGTTATCGCCCCAGCACTAAAGCATCCAAAATACCCATCATTAGTTGCTCAATTAGTAGCTTAATCGAATTCACATGGTGGCACCACCACGACATTCCTCAATTGGAACCACTAAATAAATTTAGGAATCAAATTGGCCAAAAAATTATATAGAGACGAAATTGACACTATATAAAAGTTAATGTAGAAATTGGCCATTTTTCCAAATTAGTTATGATGGACATATTCTATTTTACTTAGTTATATATTTATATTATATTGTACTAGTTTATTTGTGCCTCATGCGATGCATGAGGGTGCCCAACTTTGGTGAAGTTGTTAGTTGTGTGTGTGGAGTTAAGAGTGGGTATGTGCGAATTTAATGATAGAAGAGTAGTAATTCAAGATACGTAGTATATTGTTTTGTAGCAGTCTGTACATTATAAAAAACTGGTCATTACAGGAAAGAAAACTCATACAAAGAGTTGTAGACAAAGCACTATTTACATTAACAAAAGTAGATGGTTGCATGGTAGAAAACTAATGTCAATAGCTAGTGCAAAACTATAGGAAACAAACCTATTTAGCTAAATTTACCAACACCTGCCCAACGAATAGATGGATATGAGTATCTTAAGTTTTTGTATATGGGCATAAATGGGTTACCCAACATTACCCATTTAATTTTATTGGGTAACCCATCAAACCCAATTAAATTATTTAGAATTGTTTTCTCCCAAGCCTCCTCTCTTCCCCCACCTATTTTTTTTTTCAAATTCTTCATTTTGTCAGGATGTTAACTACTTTTGTTTCATTATTATTATTATTATTTGTTGGTTTTATCTTATCATTTTATTTTCTCTTAGTTTATTAACTTGTTTATTTTTTAGCATTATCAATTTATGACAAGTTTTAGCCTATTTTCCTACCTTTTCAAAATGAAATTTTAAATTTACATATGAAAAAAATGCTAGGAGTTCAAAATTTTTGAATTAAGTTTTTATATTAACTTTTATAGTACTTAGTTCAAATTTTTGTATTTTTATTGTTCAATTGTTAAATAGTATGTAATTTTGCGACATAGAGTATGGATGAGGAAAAAAATTGGTAATTAGGGCTTATTGAACATTATAAATAAATATTTAAAACTAATAATGGGTGCAAAGGTGATATAAATTAATAACTTAGTTTACAAAAATAAACTTAAATGAGTTTACAAAAAGTTAAAATAAATGGGTAATAAGGCAACAAAAGAGTATTATCGATGCAAGTATACATGGTCAAAAACTGTAATAATTCTCATCAAATTCTTTGACCATACAGATATGGTATCTTGTCTCAAGAAACTACCAAAAACTCCACCATTTGCTCATGCCGTCAACACATAAACGTCAGATTTCAAACTCCAGAATTTCTTTTAGCGCATTAAAAGCATAAATGCACCATTATCACTTCACACCGACTGATCTAAAAACGATTGCGGTTGGTGCATAGGTAAAATCAGTATCAATACATGCTGGCACATGTACGTGCTTGTAGCATAGATGGAAGCAAATTGGGGACTTCAACAAATTTTATTCACAAAAAGTCACTTCATTAATTAATCCATAAATATCATATTGATCATTATCTTCGTATATCGTATTAAGCATTCTTGAAACTACATACATTCGTTTGATAGTTCGCCAAGTTCCATCCTAAATTTCGACTAATAAGAAAGCACTAAATGTGGGAGAAAAAGAAACAGCAAATGAAATAAACTGCAGAATGCAAATGAAATGCTGAAAACAGAGACAAAATTTCAAGTTTACCGAAATGCATTGGAAGAACTTCTTGGACTCATCTTCACGTCTCAAAAGCAGAAATCCAGCAAAAGATTAAAAACATATTTGGCTCTAAGGACGCAACATACTTGGACCCAACCAACCAACCAAACATGGCAGCCAAAGTAAAGAAGAAAGCGGCTTCCATTCCAAGGGTGGATAAAACTTTGACCGAAAATAATTAAGAACCTGACATAATAAGAATTATCTTCCAGAAGAAATATGCATGCAAAGAATGAATCCAATGAGCATTTAAGAGCAGAAGAACAACTGGCAAAGCCTGAAACTTGGTATAATTTAAATGCCATAACAAAAGTATAAACATAAACGAATCAAATACCCACAATTTGAAACATTTATAATCTCAATTACTTTATTAACTGAATTGCCTCTAAATTTTCTGCATAATTCGGTTGGTTTTAGATTTCATAGAAGATGGAGAAGTTCTTGGACTAATTTACGATGGGGTTGGAACAGAAGATGGAGAAACCAATCGCACTGGTGTATCAATATGAAAAGACCCAATAACCAAGCCTACAAGCTCACATCAATAACTAATTAAAGGGTAAAATTGGGAGATAAGGGTTAGCTAGTAAAATCACATTGTCACATCACCTACCAGCCGCACATCCCGACTCAGTCCTAACTCCAACATACAAATGTTCACCTGATATTCCATATTTAGCCACCTAGTCAAGGTGTCCATAGGGGACCATGACTACTGTTCATAAGCCAACTCTCCTTTTTATTTCTTTTAGGATTATATTAATCGTACGTACCGGGTCCATGTCTTAATTGTTGGACAATTCTGATCCGGGTTGGATAGATTGGACCTGGACCCGGACCCAGACCCGCTCCAGCCACACTTACACACCGCCTTCGCGTTACAACTTATCACTTTGCCTCTCCTACGTCTGAGTCGGTCTGTTTTTTGGCCGCGGTTGATTCCCTCCTTGTCGGCTCTCTGTATATCTGCATAAATTTAGATGTGCACATAAAATAGGTAGCCCTAGCCCTAAATCCTCCTCCTTCCCTAATAATTACTACTAGTAAATTACAGACACGATTAGTAGCTGTCCATATTTCTCTGGAACAGAGGAGGAGAAGCCATAACTCCGCCGTAGGCGACAGCTTCTGAACAAAATAGTGAGCTGTAAGTTCCAACAATGGCTACTTTTACTATTATTGCTATTATTTTTTAGTCTTTATTGCACGTGCCTGCCGTTTTTCGTTCCTTTTTCTTTTTGGTGCTTGTGTTGTTTTTCGATAGAAGCTCGATTGTATATATTCTCCGTAGAAATCTAGGGCAGTTAGCTTATTGAGAAAGTTTGTGAATTAATTATTGGAATATATGAAACCGACTCAAATCGGCCGGTTAGTTTAAGCTTATTGGAGTAGCTGATAAAAGTATCTAGGAAATCGTCTCTTGCCTTTTCTGATTTTGTCTTTTGTTACAGTTGCTACTTCCTGTATTAGGGTTTTATTACCTACTTAGGGTTTTAGCTTCCGTTTCGCCGTTCCTTCTGAAGACTATTGTCTTTTTCAAAATTTTGTGTTTAATCTATGGGTTAATCCATTCACTCTTCTGCCTTGTTTTATTACTGGAGTTTGTTGATTATTAGGTTCCTATCTGTACTGGTCTTTTGGTAGCTGACTGAATTTTTCCCTACTCCTTTTTTTCTTTGGGTCTTTGGTTCAATCAAGATGTCGCATATCGGTGGTGGAGCTGAGGCTCATGCCCGTTTCAAACAGTATGAGTATCGAGCCAACTCCAGTCTTGTCCTGACCACTGACTCGCGCCCACGTGACACCCATGAGCCCACTGGTGAGCCCGAGTCCCTTCAAGGCAAGATAGATCCCAAAACCTTTGGTGACCGTGCCTCGCGGGGTAAGCCTCGTGAATTGGAAGACCAACTTAAAAAGTCCAAGAAGAAGAAGGAGCGAGAACCACTAGCTTCCGAACCCAATCCTGGCAGGCAGAGCAAGAAGAGGCGCCTTCTACAGGAGGAAAGTGTTCTTAATACCACTGATGAGGGTGTTTATCAACCTAAAACTAAAGAAACCCGGGCTGCCTATGAGGCCTTGCTTAGTGCTATTCAGCAGCAGTTAGGTGGCCAGCCTCTTAACATTGTCAGTGGTGCTGCCGATGAGATTTTAGCTGTTCTTAAGAATGAAAATCTCAAGAATCCTGACAAGAAAAAGGAGATTGAGAAGCTTTTGAATCCTATCCCCAGCCAAGTATTTGATAATCTGGTATCTATCGGGCGGCTAATTACTGACTATCAAGATGCTGGTGATGCTGCTGGAGCTGCTGCTGCCAATGGTGATGATGGTCTTGATGATGATGTTGGTGTTGCTGTTGAATTTGAGGAGAATGAAGAAGAGGATGATGATAGTGACTATGATCTAGTACAGGAGGATGAAGAGGATGAAGATGATGGACTCGACGCGAATGCCGGTGCCATGCAGATGGGTGGTGGGATTGATGATGATGAGATGCAGGATGCTAATGAGGGGATGACCTTGAATGTTCAGGACATTGATGCCTACTGGCTTCAGAGGAAGATTTCACAGGCTTATGAGCAACAAATTGATCCGCAACAGAGCCAGAAGCTTGCTGAGGAGGTCCTCAAAATTCTTGCTGAAGGTGATGATCGTGAAGTTGAAACCAAGCTCTTGTTGCATCTGCAGTTTGATAAGTTCAGTCTTGTCAAGTATATGTTGCGGAACCGGCTGAAGATAGTTTGGTGCACCCGCTTGGCAAGGGCTGAAGACCAAGAGGATAGGAAGAAAATTGAAGAGGAGATGATGGCGCAGGGGCCGGATCATGCTGCAATTCTGGAACAGTTGTATGCCACCAGGGCAACTGCAAAAGAGAGGCAGAAGAACTTGGAGAAGAGCATTAGAGAAGAGGCTCGCCGTTTGAAGGATGAAACTGGAGGAGAAGGGCAACGAGAAAGAAGGGGGCAAGGCGATAGAGATGCTGATGGTGGTTGGCTGTCAGGGCAACGTCAATTAATTGATCTTGACAGCCTTGCATTTAACCAGGGAGGTCTCTTGATGGCCAACAAAAGGTGTGAGCTTCCAGAAGGTTCTTTTAGGAATCAGAAGAAGGGATACGAAGAAGTTCATGTACCAGCATTAAAGCCGAAACCATTAGGACCTGGTGAAGAACTAGTAAAGATCTCTTCCATGCCTGACTGGGCGCAGCCGGCTTTCAAAGGAATGACCCAATTAAACAGGGTTCAAAGTAAAGTTTATGAGACTGCACTTTTTGGTGCAGATAATATTCTATTATGTGCTCCCACAGGTGCAGGGAAAACCAATGTTGCTATGCTCACCATCCTTCAGCAGATTGCTTTGAACAGAAATGAAGATGGGTCTTTTAACCATGACAATTACAAAATTGTTTATGTGGCTCCAATGAAGGCACTGGTTGCTGAAGTAGTTGGTAACCTCTCTAATCGTCTCCAGGATTATGATGTCAAGGTGAAAGAGCTGAGCGGAGACCAGACACTGACCCGTCAACAGATTGAAGAGACTCAGATCATTGTTACAACCCCAGAGAAGTGGGATATAATAACCAGGAAATCTGGTGATCGCACCTACACTCAGATGGTAAAGCTGCTCATCATTGATGAGATACATCTGTTGCATGATAACCGGGGTCCCGTGCTGGAGAGCATTGTAGCAAGAACTGTAAGGCAAATTGAGACCACTAAAGAGCACATACGGTTGGTGGGCTTGTCTGCTACACTTCCAAACTATGAAGATGTAGCTTTGTTCTTGCGTGTTGATGTGAAGAAAGGTCTCTTTCACTTTGACAATAGCTATAGACCTGTTCCTCTAGCTCAACAGTATGTAGGAATCTCGGTAAAGAAGCCTCTGCAGAGATTTCAGTTGATGAATGACGTGTGCTATGAGAAAGTAATCAGTGTGGCAGGAAAGCATCAGGTGCTTATTTTCGTGCACTCCAGGAAAGAAACTGCCAAGACAGCTCGTGCAATACGTGATGCTGCACTTGCCAATGATACTCTTGGTAAGTTCTTAAAAGAGGACAGTGCAAGCCGTGAAATTCTTCAGAGTCACACTGAGCTTGTAAAGAGCAATGATCTCAAGGACTTGCTACCCTATGGTTTTGCAATTCATCATGCTGGGATGGTTAGAGCTGATCGTCAAATTGTTGAGGATCTTTTCTCAGATGGGCATGCACAAGTGTTGGTTTCCACGGCTACTTTAGCTTGGGGTGTCAATTTACCAGCACACACTGTGATTATCAAAGGTACCCAGATATACAATCCTGAAAAGGGAGCATGGACTGAACTAAGCCCCCTTGATGTTATGCAGATGCTTGGCCGTGCTGGAAGGCCTCAATTCGACACTTATGGTGAAGGAATTATTATTACTGGACACAGTGAGTTACAGTATTATCTCTCTCTGATGAATCAGCAGCTTCCCATTGAAAGTCAGTTTGTATCGAAGCTGGCTGATCAGTTGAATGCGGAAATTGTTCTTGGAAGCGTTCAGAATGCTAAAGAAGCTTGCCTTTGGCTCGGTTATACTTATCTTTATGTTCGCATGGTTCGGAATCCTACCGTTTATGGTTTAGCTGCTGATGCCCTTGCTTCAGATAATATGTTGCAGGAAAGGAGAGCTGATCTGGTAAGAATTCTGCAAAATACCTTGTATCTTCATTCATCTGATTTGGTGCACATCATAGTATCTCTCCCCTCCTCTCTTTCCACAGCCCCCCAAAAATTTTGGTTGAATTACCTTAAATAGCTGTCAGAGCCTGTTTGTGTGGAGCTGAATGTTGTCTAAAGCTGATTCTGCATTTTTTTGGAAATGGAAAAGTGTTGACTTCCCATGCAAATCACCAATGTGTGCCAATTCTGATGTCATCATTTGTTAGTTGCAACATATACATGCCATGTGATCGTGTAGGGGACTTGTGTTTCTTTTCGCTTACTAGTGATTTTGGCTCCAGCAATAGTACTTTGGATCCTTTAATATGGTAGAATAGACCAAGTATCAAGTCAGAATATAGCCAATATTAAGGTTTAATTTATGATGTATTTCAAAGGGGGAAAAAACTTTCAGGTTCTTCACTTTTTTTGCTGCATTGTTAGCCCCACTCCTCGTCCTTCTTGTTGCCTCTGTGACCTTCTTGCTCTCTGTCTTTTTTGGTCTCTTATAGAGTTGCAAATCCTGAATTCACGAGATCACACGTTATAGTTTTTCACCATTATGGCTAGGGATAGGTTAAGTTCATTATGGACCCAGATGGTAAGTAGAGATATAGTCTGAGATCAGATTTATCCTCTCACACCCAGTTTACTCTCATGAACTCTGCTTTTTGTTAACAAAACACACACACACCCCCCCCCCCCCCCCCCGCCCGCGAAAAAGCCAAAAAAAAAAACCCTGAGTTTTGCTGTTGCTTTTGCCTTGATCTTGTGGCCTATTAGAAAATTTTCCATTATGAGAGTTAAAATAAAACAATCCCCATCTTTTATTGTACATTTATGCCAAAGCTATAGATGAGTCAGGGGCTTGAAAACTTGAAAACTGGAAGGAAAGCATAAAATTCTTGTTGGTTGGATCAAAGATCAGGATTGGTTAATAGACCTGGAATGATAAGCTGCTGCGGTAGTTAACTTTGATCTACTTTCTTTTTTTGATTTTGTAAGATAGACACGTTTAAAGTTTAAGCTCCCTTCTACGAAGCGAGGTTGCAAATACAATGTTGGTATGTGAATGGCTCAACATTATATCTTTTCCATATTTTTTACTTGAGTTATATTCTATTTGCTTTGCGAGGTTTCTATTTTGTTTTATGACTCGCTGGCTTGATTAAGACATATGTGCACTTTTAATGAAGTAGCTTTTCTTTATTTTTTCCACAAGACCTGGAATTTTGGGATGGGAAGGGATGTCATTCAATGGGCGGTGGATCAAACAGACTTTCTCGGACCTCCTTTTTTTTTGTTTTTGTTTTTGAAGGGGGGGGGGAGATGGTGGCTCTGTCACCATCAGATTACTAATTTAATGGTAGTATATAGGTCGTGAAAATTCTATTGACTGATTTTTCTTTGATTTGACCCTTGGAACCCTTAGATTAGGTGCAAGAAACTCTATACCATTATTGGGTTGATTCTAATGTGTCTTTCTCGTTGCATCTTTTCTTGTGGATGATGCCTTGTACTTCTATGGTGCAATAATTATCATTATGTTGTTTTCCTACTTGATGAGTTAGTATTTTCATTTATCTTTTCATGCGTTTGATACATCACTGTTTTTGAAATAGTATTTCTCTGCCCTTGGAATGTATCATGTTGTTAGCTGCCAGTTGATGGTATCCTATATTCAAACCATGACTACATCTGGAATGCTTGTAACACTATCTGTTCTTGAGTGTCACTTGCATATCTGATTCCATGACTTTGTTCTCATGCCGCAGGTTCATTCAGCAGCAACATTATTGGACAAGAATAACCTGGTGAAATATGACAGGAAAAGTGGATATTTCCAGGTAACTGACTTGGGACGCATTGCCAGCTATTACTATATAACTCATGGAACGATTTCTACATATAATGAGCACTTGAAGCCAACAATGGGGGACATTGAGCTATGTCGTCTTTTCTCCCTTAGTGAAGAATTCAAGTATGTGACAGTGAGACAAGATGAAAAGATGGAATTGGCAAAGCTTCTGGAACGTGTCCCTATCCCTATCAAAGAAAGTCTGGAAGAGCCTAGTGCCAAGATCAATGTTCTTCTTCAGGCATATATTTCTCAACTGAAGCTTGAAGGTCTCTCTTTGACATCTGACATGGTGTTCATTACCCAGGTTTATTATTGTTGCTCTATCTGAGTTTGCTCAATGTCTTCTGAAATTTATATTTGTTATGGCTGTATGAATGGGTCTTCTGTTTGTTTAAAATTGCTATATTCTTGTTGCAGAGTGCAGGGCGTCTTATGCGAGCATTATTTGAGATTGTTTTGAAGAGAGGATGGGCCCAATTAACTGAAAAGGCATTGAAGTGGTGCAAAATGATTAACAAGCGAATATGGAGTGTCCAGACACCACTCCGTCAATTTCATGGGATTCCAAATGAAATTTTGATGAAGTTGGAGAAGAAAGATCTGGCTTGGGAAAGGTACTATGACCTCTCCTCGCAGGAGATAGGAGAACTCATCCGTTTCCCTAAGATGGGGAGAACTCTGCACAAGTTGATTCATCAATTCCCAAAGCTTAACTTGGCTGCTCATGTCCAACCGATCACTCGTTCTGTTCTGAGGGTTGAACTCACTATTACACCAGATTTCCAGTGGGATGACAAAGTACATGGATTTGTGGAACCATTTTGGGTAATTGTCGAGGATAATGACGGAGAATATATTCTACATAATGAATATTTCTTGCTGAAGAAGCAATATATTGATGAGGATCACACACTGGATTTTACAGTCTCAATATATGAACCACTGCCTCCCCAGTACTTCATTCGCGTCGTATCAGATAGATGGCTTGGGTCGCAGACTATCTTACCTGTTTCTTTCAGGCATCTGATTCTGCCAGAGAAGTACCCTCCTCCTACGGAGTTATTAGACTTACAACCCTTGCCTGTGACAGCTTTAAGAAATCCATCTTATGAAGCTCTACATCAAGAGTTTAAGCATTTTAATCCTGTCCAAACTCAGGTTTTCACTATCCTGTACAACTCAGATGACAATGTCTTAGTTGCTGCACCCACTGGTAGTGGAAAGACAATTTGTGCAGAATTTGCCATATTGAGGAATCACCAGAAAGGTCCTGAAAGTGTCATGCGTGCTGTATATATTGCTCCTATTGAGGCTCTTGCTAAGGAGCGGTATAATGACTGGAAAAGGAAGTTTGGAGATGGGCTAGGGATGAAAGTGGTTGAGTTGACCGGTGAGACAGCAACAGATATCAAACTGCTTGAAAGAGGTCAGATAATTATTAGTACTCCAGAGAAATGGGATGCTATATCTCGCCGTTGGAAACAGCGAAAGCATGTTCAGCAAGTTAGTCTTTTCATTGTTGATGAACTCCACCTGATTGGGGGCCAGGGTGGTCCCATTCTGGAGGTTATAGTTTCTAGAATGAGATATATTGCAAGTCAGCTTGAGAACAAGATAAGGATTGTAGCTTTATCAACTTCTCTTGCTAATGCCAAAGATTTGGGAGAATGGATTGGAGCTACCTCTCATGGTCTTTTCAACTTTCCTCCAGGTGTGAGGCCTGTACCCTTGGAAATTCATATTCAGGGCATTGACATTGCTAATTTTGAAGCCAGGATGCAGGCCATGACAAAACCCACATATACTGCTATCGTCCAACATGCCAAAAATGGGAAACCTGCAATTGTGTTTGTTCCTACCAGGAAGCATGCCCGCTTGACTGCTGTGGATCTGATGACCTATGCAAGTGTGGACGCAGACAAAATAATGTTCCTTTTACAGTCTGCAGGAGATTTGGAACCTTTTATTGATAGAATAAAAGAACCAATGTTGAAAGAGACTCTTCGTTATGGTGTGGGTTATTTGCATGAGGGCTTAACTGGTACTGATCAAGATATAGTCAAGACTCTCTTTGAAACTGGATGGGTTCAAGTGTGTGTTATGAGTAGTTCAATGTGCTGGGGAGTGGCCTTGTCTGCACATCTGGTGGTGATTATGGGAACACAACATTATGATGGCAGAGAAAGTGCTCATAGTGACTACCCTGTTACTGATTTGCTGCAGATGATGGGGCATGCCAGTCGACCCCTTGTTGATAACTCGGGGAAATGTGTCATCTTCTGTCATGCGCCAAGGAAGGAATACTACAAGAAGTTCCTATATGAAGCATTCCCAGTTGAAAGCCATTTGCATCATTATCTGCATGACAATCTAAATGCTGAGGTGGTTGCTGAGGTCATCCAAAACAAGCAGGATGCTGTGGATTATCTAACATGGACATTCATGTATAGGAGGCTCACCCAGAATCCAAACTACTATAATTTGCAGGGTGTTAGTCACAGGCATCTATCTGATCACCTGTCAGAGCTTGTTGAGAACACAATCAGTGATCTTGAAGCAAGTAAATGCATTCTTGTTGAAGAAGATTTCTTACTTTCACCGTTAAATCTTGGCATGATAGCATCCTACTATTATATCAGTTATACAACAATTGAACGTTTTAGTTCTTCTTTGAACTCCAAAACCAAATTGAAGGGTTCACTGGATATCTTGGCTTCAGCCTCAGAGTATGAACAACTTCCCATTAGACCGGGTGAAGAAGAGTTGATTAGGAGGTTGATTAATCACCAGCGTTTCTCCTTTGATAACCCAAAATGCACTGACCCTCATGTGAAGGCTAATGCTTTGCTGCAAGCTCACTTCTCTCGGCAACTTTTAGGTGGGAATTTGGCATCTGACCAGCGAGAGGTGCTTATTTTTGCTTCAAGATTGCTCCAAGCCATGGTTGATGTAATTTCCAGCAGTGGTTGGTTAAGTCTTGCCCTTCTTGCGATGGAAGTGAGTCAGATGGTAACTCAGGGCATGTGGGAGCGTGATTCCATGCTTCTCCAACTCCCACATTTTACCAAGGAATTGGCAAAAAAGTGCCAAGAGAACCCTGGAAAGAGTATAGAGACAGTTTTTGATTTGGTGGAGATGGAGGACAATGAAAGGCGCGAGCTCTTGCAAATGTCTGACTTGCAGTTGATGGATATTGCACGATTCTGTAACCGTTTCCCAAACATTGATTTAGCATATGATGTTCCTGAGAGTGACAATGTGAGGGCTGGAGAAAACATTAGTGTGCACGTAACTCTTGAAAGAGATCTTGAGGGAAGAACAGAAGTTGGACCTGTTGATGCACCTAGATATCCCAAAGTTAAGGAAGAAGGATGGTGGCTTGTGGTTGGTGACACTAAAACCAACCAATTGCTTGCCATTAAAAGGGTTACCCTTCATAGGAAGTCCAAAGTCAGACTAGATTTTGATGCTTCCGCTGAAGCTGGTAAAAGGAGCTACACGCTATATTTCATGAGTGACTCCTATTTGGGATGTGACCAGGAGTATAGTTTTACTATTGATGTGAAAGAGGCGGCTCCTGAAGAAGATAGCGGAAGAGAGTGACCATCTGATCTTGTCTTGTCGACAGGTAGTGTGTTTGCTGAAATGCAATGTTGGTTCTTTTGTTTAATTTTCTGGTTCTGGAATGTGTTTCTTGACTTTGTAACATGTGTTGTTTATTTTGTGCAGCTCGATGTCTTTCTGCTCATTTTGCTCAAATCTTGAGATGTTGACTTAGAAGATTCAGCTCAAAGTGCCTGGGAAATATATGCTGAGGGTATTTTTGCAGAGATTCTGTTTGTTATTTGACAATTCAAGGAATGCTGGACTGAGAATTGAGGCACATACCAAGTTCCCTTAGTGTTCTTACAACTGGCATGTATTATGTTATGTGAAATTTAGTGGGAATTAGTTTACGTAGCACTAGATTAATGATTTTCAGCTCAAGCTTGTACTTTGAACTGAAATAGTCATTTGTATCCCCAAAGTGTTTTTTCTGCTTTTGGATATGTAGATTATGAGAGACATAATATTTATCCATACCAGTCAGCTACTCATTTCCCCTCTTTTTGGTTATTGATTTTCAGAATATTTTGCCGAAATTAGGATACAAATCCAAAAGTATCTTTCATAAAATGTATGATTTCTTTTCAAGGTTTGACAATATGTGTTTGTTGAGTGGCAGTTTCCCTGACTGCCATTAGGATGGTATGGAAATGGAAGGGGCTAGAAAATTTCCTGATTGTTTGAAGCTCATGGTTGGGAAGTTGTCGCGGATTAATATCAATGGCCTGTCGACTTAATAATCCCAAGAAGTCATCGTTCGGGTTCAAATCGTCGCCCGCTCAACTTACGGTCCCAAGCCAGTCTCACAATTAATAGTGCTAAGCCGTTTCGGCAGTGTCACGGGTTAGGAATTAATCAAAGCTCAACTTTTCTAGTCAAAGTATAAAACCCCCATTTTTCTTCCTTACAAATCTTCCATAATCTCAAGCCCAATGGGAGTGCAAATCAAACTCTGCATGTATAGACAACACCAAAAACAAAAAAGAAAAAAAGATTCTAACTTAGAAAAACGCTTTTAAAACTACAATGATTCGTCGTTAACAATAACAAAATATAGTCTCTCATTCTTCGAGTTTTGACAATGGTATTTTAGGTTTGAATTGTATTAGTTATGTTTTATTTAATTGTGTCAGATCTTTAAGAAATAAATTGCTCAAAATATTCAAACAGAAAATCTATTAACAAAACAACATCTACTTGTGATTTTTATCAAATTATATCATAAAATTTTCTCAATAACCAGTGTTATGAACAAGTCCCAGAAATCCCATGGCTGTATATTCTCTTCCTTCCTCCTTTTCAACCATCTAGGCAAACTGGCAAAGTGTCAAGATTGGTGGTGGTTGTTCATTAGAGGGGCGACTAAGAGGAAGAGTGCGATTGGCAGTTGCAGTTATTAAAGAATTGAAGGGAGCAAGAATCTGGGCTAAGACTTTTGGAAGGAAAGAAATAAGACAAACAAGAAGGTACAGAGGGAGAGACACGGTAACAGTAGAAACTGCGCAAATCAACCATATGAGATGTTGGACCCTATAGCGACGCAGCAGGTTTGGATAGCTAAATTTTTGCAAATAATATTTCGCTTGTATCATAAATACATTTTTAATTTATTTTTTTATATTTTCAACCACTTTTTTATTTAACATATATCATATCACAAAAGTACTGCAATAATTATTACAAATAATATTTCAAATAATACTCTATCCAAACATGATGCGACTAGCCACCGATAAATTGAGCAACCGAAGATTTCATGCCACAAGAATCCACACTAAAGGCCCAATGACGAAGGAAGTTAAAAAGTTACTGGTAATTTTATGCATTCCCTATGACTCATGGCGAGACATTGTGTGGGAAGCTATGTGCGGTTGGGCACGCCGTTTTTGTTGGAATTAGATGAGCATTTTTAAGATGATGAAAGGGTATCATGTCCTTATCATGTTAATTCTTATAGACTGGCACTTGAAAGGAATACTTTTAAAGGATTCTGGACTTTCAAGTTCAATTTTACTCTATTTTGGGATAAATTGGGATAAATTAGTAATTTCAAATTTTGTTACACCATTTTCCAACTCAATTACACCATATTTAAACTTTTATTATACTATTTTCTAATTCAATTACACCGAAGGACAAACTTGTGGAAAATGGAACTTGAGGCTTTATCCTCAATTTTAGAAATTTTCTCCAGGTTTTTAACAGTATCTTTGACCCTACTTGAACTTTAAAAACTAGGGTATTATCATTTTACCCCCTTAACGTTTGACGTCACTATTAATTTCCCCTTTAACGTTATTTTTTAGTTATTTTACCCCCAATACTAGTGGTCAAATATAACGGAGTTTATTAATTCAAATGATAAGACATGTTTAACTTTTAAAATTAGTATCACTTTACCCCATCAACTATAACCTTATTATCAATTTACCCCCTAAACTTATTCTTATATACATAATTGTTTGATTTGTTTATATACAAATGAAAATCCGCTGCCTTTTGAGTTTGGAAATGTGAGTGGTGGTTGTTTCGGTGGGCTGGAGCTTAAAGAAGGGCCACCTGATTTACATTTGTGGTGTCATTGATCAGCTAGCCCTGTTTCCTCATTGTTATAAGATCCCTAGCTTATTAGTCCACTTTTTTCTGCATTATCTTTATTTAATTTTTTTTTCTATTTTTTGTTGCCTTTAGGGGGATTGTATGCAATTTATTCATTTATGGGAGAAGGTGCCAATAATAGAGCACCAAATTGCAACAGACTAAAACCCCAAGGAATAAAAGTAAAAGATGGATAAAAACCCCATGGAAAAAATGTAAAAGATGGTTAAGTTTGAAACAAACCGTCTATGCATGAGAAATATATACATCTGGGTGGAAATATTGAACAAACAGGTACTTCCAGTTTGATGTCCCCTTTGGCATTTTTGTTTTTCAATGCTTTTCCATTGGATTAAACAATGCTCAGTCTGAGCCAGTGTAAAAGATCTCTCTTCAGAAAGAGTGACATGGATAGTGATTGAGGAGTCAAGGAAAGCAGCCAAAGTATGGAAGCTCTTAGAAGGAAAAATTGGTTGTTGTGATGGAAGATGATCAATGTTTTAACTGGAATTAGTGTGGCAATAAACCTGTTCTAACATGGAATACGGAATCCCAATGTTTAATTAGGTAGGACTTGAACTAATTTGCCATTTTAATGAAATAACTATCTTTGCTCTCAGTTGACTTCTTGTAGGTGAATGGCTTGATAGACAAAGTAAGCAACCATTTTAAAATTACACGTAAGACTGGGTTGGCTTATGAAAAGGAATCCTATCTCTTACAAGAACATTTAATTTAATTTCTAGAGCTTCTCATCAAACACAAGATACAAAGCTAGGAATGAAGGTCTATCTCTGAATGTATACTTTGGTCTGCAATGTATTATTTCTCCTTCTGCTTATCCCTGGTAACTTGTAAACTAATTTGTCCACAAAATCAGAGTATACATCAGCCCAAGGTCTTCTGAATACAAGTATGAGGCAAGGTACCAGAATGCCAACAAGAAATCCCAATCCAAGGCTTAAATAGAACCATTCATCAATAAATCCATCATTGCTATCATTTTCAATTTTTGATCCGTTTGCTGAACCCCCATTTTGGCACTCTAACCTCAGAGGAGCTCCACAAAGTCCCAAATTTCCCTCAAAAGAAGATGCAGTGAAAGTTGAAATTTGTCCTTTATAAGGTATCGTACCTGATAAGTAGTTGTTTGATAGATTAAGATAGCTCAAGAATGATAGCGAAGCCATTCTTGATGGAATTTCACCAGAGAGTTTGTTGCTTGAGAGATCAAGGGATGACAGTTGCTTCAAATCTGAAATGCTTCCTGGAATTTCACCTGAGATTTGGTTTCTTGACAGGTTTAAAACCATCAGGCCAGATAACTTTGATATTTCCACCGGGAAATTTCCATAGAAGTTGTTGTCTGAGAGGTCTATGGCTGTCAGAAGGGAAAGAGTTTTGGTATACTTTTGAAATTGATTCTTCAGATTGATCACCAACCTTTCTTCGTAGTAAAGGCCTCTATATGCCCCATACAATAGATATTCGAGTATCTTCTGCTCTACTTGCATGGCTTTTAGGTTTCCCAAGTTTGCTGGAATTCTGCCAGTTAAATTATTCCCTGCTAGATCAAGAACCTGGAGCGAACTCAAATTTGAAATCGCGTCTGTAAGGTCTCCTGAAAATTCAGTTTCCCTTAACTTAAGGATTCGAAGATTGGAGAAGCTGTTGGCAAACCATGATGGTATGCTACCTGATAATCTGTTATTTCCTAGATCCAGGGTCTCCAAGCTTGACAGATTCTTCAAAAAAGCAGGAAGCTCATCTGATAACAAATTGTCATTTAAGTGCAGAGACTGAAGCTGGCTCAATTGGCCCAAAGATTGTGGAATCATTCCAGATAACTTATTGTTTCCAAGGTCTAAAGCCTTCAAATAAGAACAATTCCCTATGCTTGCAGGAATGCTTCCTGTTAATTTATTCACGGAGAGATCAATAACTTGCAGTGATGGCATTTCACCTAGGGAGGTAGGTATCGCCCCAGCAAGCTCATTGTTGGAAACGGAGAGAAAGATCAAGTCTGGCATGATTTGACTTATATTCACTGGGATAGGACCAGAAAAATGATTGTTTGAGAGATCAAGTAACTCAATGGGGACAAGAGGAAGAGGGATGGGTCCTGTAAAGATATTGGAGCTCAAATCCACATCTGCAAAAGGTGCCACTTCCAATGGAGTTGGTAGCTGACCTTCTAAGTTGTTGAAAGAAACATTCAACAATGACAGGTTAGCCGAGATATCCCAAAACCAGATAGGGATGGACCCTGATATACTTGCATTTGAGATGTCAAGGAACTTAATCTCCTTTTGAGATTGAACCCAAGTTGGAAATAATGGACCCATTTGGCATGAACCAGTATCAAGATTTCGAATTTGGAAAGGAGGAATCCAAATGGAGCTAACATTCAGGATGAAGGAATTTGCTGAGAGCCGCAAGATCTTTAGTTTATTCAGCTTTAAAAAATGAGCTTCAGTTAGGATACCTGTCAACTGGTTAAAAGAAACATCAAGGACCGACAGCTCAGACAGGAGGCCAAATGTCTCTGGTAAAGTCCCACTTAATTTGTTCCCTGATAATCCGATATTTGTCAGATTTTGAAGTGTTCCTAAAGAAGATGGTATAGGACCTTCAAGCATGTTGGCAGCCAATCCCAGTGTTTGAAGACTTTTGAGCTTCCCCAACCACTCTGGTATTTTACCATCCAGTTGATTGTTGCCTAATTCTAGGCAGAACAGATTAGCTAAAGCATTCCCAGAAACACAGCTTTCAGTTCCACCGAGCAATTCAGGCAGAGTTCCTGTTAAATTATTGCTAGACAAGTCAAGATACTCCAAGTTGCAAAGTCTGCCAATAGAACTTGGTAATCCACCTTGAACGTTGTTAACAGATAAATCAAAATGCGTGAGAGATGTCATGTTCCCAACGTTTGCTGGAAGTTTCCCATGTAATTTGTTTGAAGATAAAGAGAGAACCTCAATGGTTTTCCAGCTTCCCTTGAACAGTTCGGAACAACTGGCACTAAGGTTGTGATTCAAAGCAAGATCCAAGTACCTTAGCCTTGGAAGCTCAGCCAGGCCAAGTGGAATTCTACCCCTAAGCTGGCAGCTGTCGAAATCAACATACTCAAGGCTGCTGATGTTGACAAGCCAATCTGGGATCGAGTCCAATCCATTAAAGCTGAGGTCCAAAACAGCAAGTGAAGTGAAGTTGACAACACTAAGAGATGAAAAGGAACCAGATAAGCTACAGGTTTCAAAATGAAGTTCGGTTATATTGGGTAGCATGTTTAGAACATGAAAAAAATCTGAATGAACTAAAGAAAGGTCCACCTGGTTCATCTCAAGATGTTTCAAGGAAACAAGGCCACCCACCCACTGGAAATTATCGACACTTAAGGTTAACAATTCTGAAGAAACATCAAGATACTGCAAGCTAGAAAGGTTTCCAAGGGATGGAGGAATTATACCAGTAAATCCAGCTTTTGACAGGTTCATATACTGCAAATTCCTTAAAGAACCGAAAAAATCAGGAATTGGGATATCTTGAAATGTGTTGAAGCTCAAGTCTAAATGCGTCAAGGACCTCAGTTTTAGCAATGAAGGTCTAATCTCTCCACTCAAGTTCCAAAACCCATACCTGGTAGTGCTACCATTAAAGCTATTCACTGGATAGGGGTTGTGGAGGTCAATCTTGATAACAGCACCAGTATTGTCATCACAAGCTATTCCCCTCCATAAGCAGCAGCCTCTGCCCCGCCATGATGAAAGCCGATTTTCAGGATCATTAAGGCCATTTTTGAAGTCAAGAAGAGCTTCAAGATCATTAGCTGAACAATTCACCATGACTGCATCAGCTCCAAGGACAGAGTCCCATGCTATTAGCTGAAAAGTGAATGCAAGCAGAGCAATAACTGGAAAAAACTCCATAGGCTTCAACAGTAGGCAAAAGAAAACACATCAATGATTTATTATTCTGAAAGTCTCTTCTCTACATACATATAGACTTTAGTTTTTCTTGAACTACAAGGTAATTTCATTTTCAATGGGAAAATCTTAAACAATGATTTTTTTGGGAGAATGATGAGCATATAAAGTACGATTGCTCTCTGCTACATGTCAACGGGCTTTGCTAATGCTTCAATGAGGAATTGAGCATTGAAAGTTTTATATTTGGTTTGACCTTCAAGAATCCGATGATCAACAACATGGACGTCCACGTTTCAGTCTGCCAACTGTATAGTATTAATTAAGAAATATGCCATGATAAGAACTGAAAGGTCGGTCAAAGAAAGAAGAATCAATTATCAGTTTCACACTGGAGACCTCATTTACATGGAAATTGTGGTCAGGGAACTGCACTAATCTAAATATTCGCCTTAATTTCATCCGACATTGTCGTCTTTTTTGGTTTTTTTTTTTATTGTTCTTGGTTTTCCAAAGTGCATAAATGATATTTTAGCTGAGTAGAGACAAAGTCATATCCTCTCTTTACACCTGTGATCTGCTAGAGCAGTTTTCAATCCATTTTGACGGCCAATCAAGGATTGCCTTTAGAGTCTCAAATCCTTCCAAAATGGCCGTTGGGATCATACCATCATAATGAGTTATATGTTAATTCTATTACACATACACAAATTTTGGGTCATATCAAAATAAAAATAAAATCCTGAATGTCATGCATATCTATCTATTATCTATCTATCTATCTATCTATCTATTATTATTATTATTATTATACTATCTATATCTATATCTATATGTATTGCAGAAGGGGTTTTTAGCAAAGACCCTCTCAATAACTTCTAAACTTCTCATTCTTTTTTCTAGATTTTTGTATTTATTTTAATACATAAAAAGTAGTGGGTTATAACCAACCCTATCACCAATCAAATTTAAAATTTAAAACATTCCCATTATCTACTTCATAAACCATTTATAGTTTGTTATTTATACTTTAAATCTTTTTTACTCTTTAATTAAAGACAAATGCTCATTCGTATGCTATTTTAATACAATGTTACATTTTTATAATTAAGAAATATTTGTCACCACACTAACCCTATAACCACCCCTACAAATGAGTTTTGCAAATTACAATCACGTTTCAAAAAAATCACAAATGTGCAACTAAATGTAAAGTTGAGGGGGTAAAGTGCAGCTAAATGTAAAGTTATGGGATTTACTATATTTAACCCTAAAAAAATTCCAAGAACATAACAAGTAGTGAGTTATAGATTTTTGTATTTATTTTAATACATAAAAAGTAGTGGCTTATAACCAACCCTATCACCAGTCAAATTTAAAATTTAAAACTTTCTCATAATCTATTTTATAAACCGTTTATAGTTTGTTATTTATACTTTAAATCCTTTTTACTCATTAATTAAAAACAAATGCTCATTCACATGCTATTTTAATACAATTTTAATTTGCAAGCATACAACATGATTAAGAAACAGCAGAACCAATTAGGACTAGATTTTGACCCAAAAAAAAATTAGGCTTAGATGGCACTGGCACGTTGCCGTAACTTGCGATGCCAATTAGGACTATTTAGTGCTTTTTTTTTTGCAAGGAGTTAGGACACTGTAAAACTTATTTAGACAAACTTTGCCTCATCGGTGATTTGAGTATCAAGTTATTGAATATACTACAAATCCTATAATATCAGTCTGCTACAAAAAAATAATATTTTACTAACATGTGGTATTTGCGTACGAAATTTTAGAGGTAAATCAAATGCTTTTACTTATATTCTATATAATTTGAATTGTTTTTTAGCGAATATAACCATACTATACAGGACCATCACTTTGTACAATTGGAGCTAGCAAATTGTATATCAATCACAATTTGGATTTTGCTCGATACCTACGCAGTTGGTGAGTTCCATCAGTAACACTACATCAAACTTTTAATGTTGTTTCATACTTTTATCAACATATATTTCAAAAAATTGTAGGTTTGAAAATGATACATATGCTCGAAAATTAGTTACGTGGTTGAGATCAAACAATTTTACAACATCACAAGCATTGTTAATAGCAAATTCAAAGAGAAAATGGATATCCGAATATACAATCATGCGTACGGTAAACTTACTCTATTTAATTTAATTACTACACAAATTTTTTAATTTTATAATCATAATCTATACCTTCTTTCATTCTTACTAGGTTAAATATTTTCGAATACTTGCTTACATTCAAAGCATTAACATAGAAAACATGTTCTATGAGCTATGCAAAAATTGTGGATAACTATGTGAAAATCGTTTTTCAAAAACAGTGTGTATGCATTATAATGACGTGGTCGATACTGTTGTTAGGTAATTAATTTCATGTACCTTTAATTTCAACAAATTTTTTTGTATTGTATATAACATTTTATTTGTCAAACAGGTACAATGTTAACATACAAATAAAAAATTTCAGTAGTAACATGCATCTTAATCTACCGGACAGACAAGCACGATTCATATTTGATTGTAATGTTTTTTATCTCAGAAAATTACAAAGGAAGGTAGAATTTCTTAATATATGTTTATTTTTTTTAATGTTATTTATAAACTATGTAAAAAAATACACTAATTTTGAATTTCGCACGTACTTAATTCTCAGAACAATGGTGATAGGTTGTTCAACCAACGAATCAATTCATGCAAAGATCGTGCATTTTCATTTGTAGTACGCATTCCACAAAATTCAACAGAATTAATTAAATCACCAATTTTGACTTTTGTACTAAAAGTTGATTGGTGTGAAGAGTGTTCGCACTTTCATGCAAGATTATCAAATCGAATGTATAATATTTGTAAGTATTTTATTTTAACAACATTTAATTACATTCATTTTTATTCATATATCATTCATTTTCTAATATAAATTTCTATTATTTTTTCAGGATCTATCTTCCGAAAAAAGGTAATTTTTGAATAATATACACATTCTATCATATTTCAAACTATTGTTAGACAGATATTATATTTTAATTGCGTTGGTACAATTTTTTAACTTTTTTTAATTCACCATTTTATTTTCATTTTTTCAATAATGTCAGCACCGTGCATAGCACGGTTATTCACACTAGTATAAAAGTATGATGAGTCTTTAGTGTGAGTGTAAGCGAAAATTGATCTTAATTTTTGTGATACCAATATTACCCTTGACAATAATAAATGGATGGATTATATTCTATTTTCTTAATAATTAATAAGAATTATGTAACACTTACAAAGAAACATTCCTTGAATTGTGGTGATTCTGATGAATTAAACCAAAAAAAGAACAACCAATTCATTGCATTTCATCAATAACTAATATCAATTTTTCCAACAATTACAAGAATGAAAAGCATTCTCTCGAGTTATAGTGAATTAAATTAAAAAAAGAAGAACAAAATTCATTTATTTATATATTATATAAAAATATGGTGAATTTTAGTGGTTAATAGTGTTAGCAAAAAATGATATTAATTTTTGTGATGCCAAAATTACACTCCTTACCAGCCTTTTTTTTCCCCCAAAGGACCATGGTACAAGCATTATTGTTGAAAAGGGATAAGAAATTAAACATTGAAAACAGCAAAGCAACATGTTGACCTCTTGAAATAATGCTTCATTTTTTCAATAATGTCAGCACCGTGCATAGCACGGTTATTCACACTAGTATAAAAGTATGATGAGTCTTTAGTGTGAGTGTAAGCGAAAATTGATCTTAATTTTTGTGATACCAATATTACCCTTGACAATAATAAATGGATGGATTATATTCTATTTTCTTAATAATTAATAAGAATTATGTAACACTTACAAAGAAACATTCCTTGAATTGTGGTGATTCTGATGAATTAAACCAAAAAAAGAACAACCAATTCATTGCATTTCATCAATAACTAATATCAATTTTTCCAACAATTACAAGAATGAAAAGCATTCTCTCGAGTTATAGTGAATTAAATTAAAAAAAGAAGAACAAAATTCATTTATTTATATATTATATAAAAATATGGTGAATTTTAGTGGTTAATAGTGTTAGCAAAAAATGATATTAATTTTTGTGATGCCAAAATTACACTCCTTACCAGCCTTTTTTTTCCCCCAAAGGACCATGGTACAAGCATTATTGTTGAAAAGGGATAAGAAATTAAACATTGAAAACAGCAAAGCAACATGTTGACCTCTTGAAATAATGCTTCAAAGGTCCACAACCAATTCAGTCTTTTGTTTTACCATTATTACCTAGAATTAATGAAAAGGATATGTGCAAATTAGAACAGAAAGGGCTTTCGTAGAAAATAGAAAAACAAAATGTCATTTTACTTCTGTGACTCCAGGCACTCAGTTTGATCGAATTCCCTGAATCTGTAAAATGACTTTAGTTTTATTCGAACTTTGAAAAGTATCTAGTTGAAATGTACATACAGTTTCTAGATAAAGTTTGCAGCACTAGTCCAACAAGACAAGAATTAGCTGTTTCATGACCTTTATAGACAGCACAAAATTGCAGTAGTTATATTGTTTCAATAGCTTGTGGATGGCGTTACATAAATCATTGAATGGTTTATGGTCATGAATCTGGAACTAGGGTAGATTTTTGTTTTTGTAAGAACTGCCCACTGGGGCTCCAGTAGTTTTGTGAGATGCTCTGTCTAGATGAAGTCCAACCTGAAAGGCCAAGAGACTTGGCTCCATGGGAAGCCTGCTTAAAGGCAAGTCAGATTGTGCGAGTATAATTGTAGAAGGTGTATTCTACAGAGTTGAGATGATTGATTTGTGTCTTAAGTGTCATTAGGCTATTCTCTGACAAGGCTCAAGAATGCCTGGACCATTGAGCATTTGAGATGGTAGGCCTATCTGTTCTTGTTCACTTAATTCAGTGCTTTACAGGCCTGGTCCTAGTTTATTTGAATCGCAATACATTGAAATGGTCCATGCACCTTGGTAATATTTGCATAGCAAACCGCTTCACTTGGATGAGTTTAAGCCAATATCTGCATCTCTAATTTCTTTTCTTTTCTGAAATTGTTTTAACTTGTTGCAGATATTCGAATAGTAGTCCCCCTAAAACAGCCTGAGTACAAAGTATCGAATGAGAAAGTAAAAGGTTTGGGAATTGCGTTCATTCCTTTGGAGGTGAGCCTCAAGGATACCATCGAAAGCTTCAAAGAGAAGAATTTAGTTAGCCTTTGAACCATGGCATTCATGTACTCTGAACAAATTGTTAGCAAGATAAGTTTGGAAAACATTCAATTTCAAACTTTTCTTTCTTGTTTGTAAGAGTACAAATCTTACGTCAAAGATGCAATTTATGAACTTTTCCGGAAGTCTTGTTCGTGGAACTAAGAAAGGCCATGTATACAAGATATCCGATTCAGATCATGAAGTTACTCCAATAAGTTAATCCCTGAAACCCTTTCAGAGTTGTTACAATTCTGGTTTTCTGGTTTGGTTTGGATCATTTAAGCTGCTTAGCAGGAGAATGACCTCAATTTCATCTTGTGATCTTTTTAGTAAATTTTGAGTGGTTTCTGTACCAAACCATGTTGACGGCCAACTAATGACTGTTGCTAGAAATCTCAGAATTTCTTCTTGTCTGATGGGATCAAACTGTAAGCATGTTTTAATTTTTTTTTCTTTTACTTTTAAAAATTCTATTGCACATGCACAAATTTGCGTCGGTTCAAATTGCCACATCTTTTCAAAGGCACATGAGTATTGAATCTCACATAATTGTTTACAAGATCACAAATTGTGCATGATTAGTAAGACACATTTTATGGTAGCCTAGGTTTTTCTTTTTTCTTTCTATTGTGGGATAAGGTTTATGTTTTTATCCAAAAAAAAAGGGGTTAAAAACAAAAAAGTCCTCTGTGATATACCTAATACACAGAAAAGCTCCTCGTGATTTTAAAATATACAAAACAACACCTCATTTTTTAAACTATATTGTAAACTAACAGAATTCGTTAAATTTAACGGAATCCGGTAAACTTAACGGAAAACTTAACAGAATCTGGTAATTTTAACGGTTGATACCGTCATTTTCGTTAAGTTTAATGAATTTTGTTAGTTTATAATTTAGTTCAAAATATGAAGTGTCGTTTTGTATGTTTTGAAACCATAGGGGACTTTTCTAAGTATTAAATATACCATAGGGGGCTTTTTTGTTTTTAACCCAAAAAAAAGTATATACAACAATGGAGATTTTAATAGTTTGAGCTCCAGGATTTCCAAACTAGACTTAACGTTTCATAGTCATGTAAGTTCGAAATTACATCAAACCAAAAAGAGTTGATTTCTTTATCTATGTCTATGCATGTATGTACATATGGTCTGTATTTTATGTTTAAAACATATGCTTCTAAAGATATCGAACTATAAAAAATCCATCCCACATGTGCTTTTGGTCACTCAAGTACTTATTATTTTAATGTGTCACTAAACTTTCAAATCGATATACTAATGGTCTTACTGTCCAATTTTTTGTTTCAATGTTTCAATGAAGGCCAGCCTCTCTTTTTTCCATTCACCACTTTCATCAATCTTCAAACTCAGAAGATAGATTGCAATTGTTTAAGAAAGAAATAAAATAGAGATTGAAATTACTCGTAACTTAGGGTCCTTTCAATTGGATGTAATATGTTTTCTGTTGAACAATATTATAACTTGAAGAAACTATATTTTAAAAAGATAATCTCCGACCGTTAAGTTTTAGATGAAAATACCAATTACAATCAAAATTTTTAGGAAAATTCATGAATTTAGTCCATGAACTTTTACACTTAAACCAATTTCGTTCTTGATGATTTTTTTAAGCCAATTCAGTCCTTAAACTAATTTTTCAATTTCAACGTAGGACTTCTCCGGCTGCACCATCACATTTTGCCTCATTCTCACAATCAGGCAGGGAGGTACTTGTCACTCAAAGATACTCGGCAATCCTTCGTTTCCATCATGCGTGTACAAGGCCTAGGTGGTTGGGTTCTGTCGTGGGATTGCTGCAACGGGACTACCTTATCAGGTTCAAATGACACATACTCTAGCTAACTTCCCAACCAAATATAATACTTGCACAAGAAACCCTAGCGCAACACGAACTTGTCCTATAAAGATGTACCAGTGCATCTTTGAGGAATTAGAAACTATAGAGCCAGCAAATAAATTAACCTATCATGCAAAGACAATACTCAGTAGACCTCAATGCACTGGCATATTGTTGTTGTTGGAGAATTTTAATAAAATAATTAAATTCTCCATTAAATGTGCATATTACAAGGAAAATAAATTGGTAAAATTTTCTGCAATTTATAGGTGTTTGAATGGTTTTGAAGAAAGATTTACTATATGAAATTATGGCTTTTCAATTACAACAAGTATTTGTAACCTACAATACAAATTTGAATGTGTTTTGAATGGCCAATAATTTCAACATTTACTTGGTGTCTTATTAGTAGTGTAGATTATGTTTGTCCAACTTTTCTTTACCTATAAATATGCATAGTTGAGATGGAAAAATATCTACTACTCTATTATTTTCTATCTCATAAATTGGCAAAAAAAAAAAAAAACTGGTATTAGTGGAGCTATATTCTCTTAGTTGTACAGACTAATGAGAGTGACAGCAAGTATGACTGGGCTGTTGTATCCTGGGGGTGACAAGTTGGAGATTCTGCTACACCGAAATTGATTGTTCTGCAAAGACTTGAATCACCTTAAAAAAAGCGAAATATCCGTATCTTAACCCTTCACATTTGTGCATTATTATATTATTATTTTAACTATTTTGTTATAGTTAATTTTATAATTGTTAAAATTATTATTATAACTATTGTTAATTTTTCTATTTAACATTTGTATTTTTATTCTAGTGTAACAACACATATTATGTGGCATCTTTGGAGAAGACATTAGCTGCAATATACTTTGGCTACTAAAGGCGGGTTAGCTAGGGTCGGGTGGGTATGGTCATTAGTTCTGTAATCATAAAGAGAATAGACTAAATAGATGGCTTGTCCACTACAATTTCATACAACTAGAAACTAATCCTTCATACCTGATCAAATTTGACTTGTTAAACAAATTATCAGAACTCTAGGAGCGTATGATTTTTAAGCAACTATTAATTCACAGAAAAATGCGCCTGGAGAGAAAAACAAGAATTACCATACCTGATTTGAGAGCAGAGGGGTGTACGTGTCGTTTAGTCTCTTTTTCCACAGTGTATCCTGGTCGCCTGGGTCTGCCCCAGGCTGCAATTAGGTATCTGATGGAGGTATCTATTTCTACCTATGACTGGACGTACTTGACCTGTGCAAAGCACGGCTTAGGCCCCTTAGAAATTTAGTTGAACAGATAACATCAAATTATTTCGACACATGATGAATAAATAGAAATATAGGAGAAAAATTGAGCATCAAAACAATTAAAATTGACAAATGTTATTTGAACTCTTATTTTTGTTAATCACATTTTCACTATTATTTTTAGAGTAAACCTTATATACACTGACAATGTATGCATTATCACCGTTGGATTTATAACATGTGTGCAAAAGTTGAATTGCAAATTCGTGCAGCCCCGTTTGGATTGCATTTTCCGTCATTTTCCATGGAAAAATTACTGTAGCGATTTGATATATGTGAGGGAAAAAGACAATAGGAAAATGTGATCACGGAAAACGACGTACTTTTTCGGCGGAAAACGGCAATCCAAACAAGGCAAATTTTGCATAGTTATCATTCATCCAACGGTGATAGTGTATACACTGTCAGTGTAGGAAAGATTAATCCTTATTTTTATCATATTATTTTTATTAATTGTAGGAATACAATTAACAAAATATGGAGTATAAATAAAATTTCCCTCAAATTTTGTTATGAAGAGAAATTCCATCTATGAAGTCAACCCTATTATTTATTGTGATTTGAATAAAGATTTTTGAACCACTATTATGATGATACCTAAAGAGGAGAGAAAATTAATACACTATAAGTGCATTGTTGCATTAATAGCAGCATAGTTTTAGTTATACCTAAACCAAAAGCAGTCATAATGCTTCCAGTACTTTAATAATGAGAAAAAAGTTTAGAAAGCCACTAAGACATGGCACAATCTTCAACATCAATATAGCTTACTACAAACTTTCACATTTCTTTCTTTTGATAGAAGAAGTTAGTTCATCTATTTAAATCCCACCTAAAGGTGACAACGTTACCCTGCAGCGACAGGATATAAATAGCAAGGTTAGATAAAAATACGAATTGTTACGTTTCCGGATCTACATATACAAATTAGAACTGAACCCATTTTTTTATTGCAAAAACATCTTCCTAATCAAAATTGAATTTTCTAACAATTTTTTTTAAAGTCACACTCTAGGTTGAAAGCCTCAATTGTGACTTCCATCACCAACTACAATCCTTGTATGCCAACCCAATTGATACTGCAGCACTTGAGTAATTAAAAAACAAACAAAAATTAACATTAGTTTAAATATATACAAAATCTTATTGGATTCTCCAATTAAATTGAATAGACCATAAAGTAATTGCCGCGGGGAGGGGGGAAGAAACATAGAAAAATAGAGGTAGAAGAATGCCTAACTAGATTTATCTTGGTGGAACCATCACATGATATATCTTTTCTCCTAAAAAAATACACAAAATTGTAAATAATTACAAAATGTAACCAAACAACAAAGAAAAGGAAAAAAATGTGAAGCAAGAAATCAAATCTTAGGAGGAGAAAAGAAAAGAATGAATTTTTGTTTTATTTTTCATAGAAGATGATCACTAGTATAAACTGAATTCTAAAATCTTTTATATATTTTAATATTTCACCTTTTATCCAAGAAGAAATAATAAATAACAATGTCATCCTATAAAGTTAACAAACAAATGCCAGTTGATTATAACATTATAATTGAAAATAGAACAAACATGAGAGATTAGAGATGAAGAAAAAAAGGAAGAAAAGAAAATGTAAAATAGGATCAAAAAATAATAAAGACTTCTCTTTGCTAAGTAGGTAATCATCTCGAAGAAAAAAAATAACGTGGCAACAATCTTAGTTAGATTAGTTTTAAAAAATAAAAAAGGTGAGGGATGACAGGCGTTGCTGCAAAAAAAAAGAAAGAAGAAGAGATGGAGTTGATTTTCTGGAGGAGAAAAAATATTTTAATCCTTTTGGCCCAATTGAATCAAAAAAGGGAAGGAAAAATTTTGCTTAAATGACCAAGATTTCACTTGTCAAAAATATGTGCAATACATGTGTCAAAAAGATGAACTGCTAGAGTAACTTGCTTTCTTCTTATATACAAGGTAGATATAAGAAAAAGTGGAGTTACTAGAGCAACTCCAATGATTGTCAAGTGGATCCCTCTCATTTTGACATGTGGCCCATTCATTTTTCCTTTCTTCATTTTGCTTTTTTTTTTTCTTTTGTTCACCTTATTTCCTTTCTCCTTTTTGGCTAAAGACAATTAAACAAACCTTTATATACACTGCAGGTTTCTTATTTAGTTTCCATTTTGTACTCCTTTTCTTCTTTTTTTTTCCGTCATCCTAATCATTTATTCTGTTTTTTCTCTATTGGATTAGTTGATGCATTTTCTTTCATTTTTGTCCATGATTAACTAAATGAATGGTTTCATTATTGGAGATCAAGAATGGTTTGATATTTCCTTCCTTCCATAGTCCAATAATCATGATTCATGATCTTCTACTTTTACTGTCTCTCTTTGGTATGTGCTATTTGTTTTTTTTTTTTTCTGTCTTGATCAGAAACCTTTGCTTATTGCTTTTCTTGCCACTTCCTTCTTCATCTGACTTTTTTTTCTGCCTAAAAGAGGTATGTGATGCTATGAATATTTTTCCCCCAAATCTAAAGAAACCTTTTTTTTTCAGTTTTTGATAGTTTATTTATTTTGAAACTACTTTTTGACCTTTTTATTTTTGGAAAAAAAAAATTTCCTAAGGCTAACAAGAATACGGGTGGTGATTACATGAAGATTTTTTAGGCTAACAATGAAAGAATTGTAACTTCTTTTCTCCCATAAAATAAATAACACCATTATACATATTCATTCTAATTTTAATTTTTTATTTATTAAAATTGTTATTTGATAATACGGAGATAGTGCTAGAGTAGAGAAGAAAGAATCTCACAAATGAAGGTCCAAGATAAATGATGATCAGGAAGAAAATAATGATGCCTATTAAATTAAAAATTAATCAGAGTCTCTTAATTTATAGATAGGTAATTATATTTTGATTTATATGGAGTTTATTAATGGTGAAAAGTGCTTATAAACTGGATAAGATGGATGACGTGTAAAATAATTGAATGTGAAGATAATATTTTGTATCTCTTCATTCAACATTTTGAATTACTAGCTTGTATACATGATAGGTAGTTTATTTTTATGGTTTTAATTTTAGCAAATGATAGCTTGAGAATAAAAGAAGTGTAAAATTATATTTCAGAATCTTTTACTTAAACTGGTTCTATATGACTTTGCACTCTTATCCTTTTTTATTGTCCATAATGATAGATAATGTAATTAGAGTTTGAGGTGATTGTTAAGCATGAAACTGGACATATCATTACTATTTGGCTAAAGGAGTTGATAATATTTTGTTGATTTGACTAACTAAAATGATTGCAGATGTCAAAGGAACGCATTTGGTGGTGGAAGTTAGCAGCGAGGCTTTTAGTTTAGAGTGTCACTCGACAAAATATTATTAGAAAATTCTATTTTGATTAAGAAGACATTTTTGCAATCAAACAAATTGTTGGATTTGAATTTGCATGTGTAGATTTAGAAACATGGCAATTCATGTTTTTATTTAAAGTTTCTTTATGTATTCTAGAACTATTTGGTGAAATAATGTTCTCATCTGTTTATAATGCTATTAGGCATGATTTAAATGGATAAACTGACTCGCTCTTTCTCTCAAAAAAAAAAAGAAAAATATGCAAGTTTGTATGTTTTTATTGATGTTGAAGATTGTGATAGGTTTTGGTGGCTTTTGAAATTTTTTCTAATTATTAAAATGTTAGAAACATTATGACTACTTTTTATTTAATTACAACTAAAACTATACTGCTATTAAACAGACAATGCACTCATAATAGACTTGCTTTCTTTTCTTTTGTGGTATCATTACATACACATAATATTGGTTAAAAAATATTTGTCCAAATCACAATAAATTGGGGTTAATTTTATAGATGGAATTTCCTTTTACAGCAAATTTTAATTATTTTTACACAATTTTTTCCTATATTTCTATTCATTATGTATCTAAAACATTTGTTACTATGCATTCAACTAATGTCTAATGTTTAGGGTGCTAGCTGTGCCTTGCACAGCCGAGGAACCTCTAGTATCTATGTACAAGCTATAAGAAGAGCGAAGTATGGGGGTTATGCGGGGTTGTTGTTCCATGCACCTGCCACGAGAATCTGCTAGTCTAGCTGTGAAGATGTCGAAAGCTTTCTTTCATGCTAAAAATGGTTCAGAGGATGACCGTATTTAAATTATTCTAATCCTTAAATTACAGAATTTGACCTTGAGTGACTAGTATATACCCTTGCCTGATCACGAGAAAGATGCAAAATATGGTGGTTTTGCCGCAAAAGTCCTACATTGGAACCGAAAAATTAGTTCAAGGACTAAATTGGTCAAAACAAAACTATGAAGGATGAAGTTGGTTTAAGTTTAAGAGTTTAAGGACCAAATTGACAAATTTCAAAGTTTTTAGTCTACAAAGATTACCAACATAAGTGATAATGATATATACGGTATATAAATAAATAAATAAAATATATATATATATATATATATATATATGAAAGTAGTTATTTTAATTAGAGTGTTTCTCACTCCTATGTGGCATGCTTAATTGAAGAGAATTAACGGGTTATAGGTCATTTGGATTTTACCCATATTGAATATTATATTATATGTTTAAAATTATCACTAATTTTGAAATAAATTTAAAAAATAACTAATCTTATCTTAATAATATCTAAAATAACTATAGTAAAGGCTTTTTCAAATTACAATTATTAAAATCTTACATATTCCATAAATTACTTCCTTTTATCACCATATCGTTGATTAGGTTTCAAATTGCTCATCATCTTTTCCCTTAATTTTGAATTAACTTAGTATAAAAAAAGAATTAATTATTACACCAACAGAATTATCAATATTATTGGAAACTAAAAATTTATTGATGAAAAAAAATGGATTGTTGGATCTTTTCTACTTAATTAAATGTGAATATATAGTTCTAGATTTATGATCATTATAAAAATTTAAATTATCTAAAAGAATATTTATTAAAAAAAAGAATATCTACAAAGTTTTTTAAATAGGATACATTATTTGATGTATACTATCATATTATAGTGAAAAGTATGTAAATAAATTTTTAAAAATTAGTAAATACTTGGACATTTAGAATACATTAATTTTTTGTAATTAATATAAATGGACATGTAAGATTGTTGTTAATTTTCATATTTAAATTATTCATATTTATATAAATTCATAATAAATAAATAAATATATAAATAAAAAGACCGTACTAAGGTACGGACGAAATTCTAGTTGAGAATGATTACTTCTTGTACTACAATAATGTCCCTTAAGATCAGTTCAAGAAAGAGAAATCAACTTGCTTGGTGAGCACTTTTGATGGGATTGTAGTTATCTGATTGCTTTATCATTAATCCCGCCATTAGCCGTAATCTCATCATTGTTAATAGTAGGCATGTAAATGTAGGGGTGAGCATCGAATTCGAATTCGGTAGGTTGAAATCGATAATTTTCGGTAAATGGTTCTGGAAAAATTCGACCTAATTCCCATTCGAATTTGAAAATATCGAATTCGAATTCAATCCGAATTGAATTCGGTAAACGGAAATTAACCGAATTGCTGAAAACTGCTTCTTTGGAGCATTTTTCATCAGCAAACAACAATGCTATTAAACTGAGCCACAAATTACAAACTAATTGTAACTAAATACAAATCACAAATCACAAATTCACAAATCACACTGAATCACTGATCATTGAAATCCAGAAATCATAAACAAATCCACAAACGATCCAGAAATCACAAATCCACAAATCAGAAATTACACTGATCCACAATCATAAATCAATCCAGAAATCATAACTCAACAGAAATAAAAGTCTAAATTAACTTGTCCAGAAATTACAATCCACATTCCACAATCTAGAAAGCCAGAAAGCCACAAAGGTCAATTATCTAGAAACATTGAAACAATCCACACAATCCAGAATCCAGAAACTGCAATCCACAAACCAAAATCCAGAAAGCCACAGGAAGAGTTGCAATCCAGAAAGCCAATTACGCTGAAACTACAACTTGCAAGAAGAGTTGGTTCAACTCTCAAAATGCAAACTTCAGCATTTGTGACCTCTCAAAGGTCAATTATAGTTGATTCAGTTCCGATCTTCAGCAACTCTGCAAGAACAAACAAAATTCATGAAGTATCATAAAGGCAATTATTAGAAATAAAGAAATACTTCAAATTCTGCAATAAAAATTTTGATAGCTTACCAGATTCGAAGGCTTCAAGTTCTTTCAGATTTTCTTCTACATTTAATTCTGTCTTGGAGGACCGAAGCCAATCTTGAGCACATATTAAACCTTGCACAATTCTAGGAGTCAAAGAACTCCTAAATGTATCAAGAACATGACCTCCGGTACTAAAAGCAGATTCGGAGGCCACGGTAGAAATTGGGACTGCTAACACATCACGAGCAACTTTGGAAAGGATTGGGAATCTAAGGCTATTGGCCTTCCACCATAACAAGATATCAAATCTCTCATCATCTTCCTCACAATCCTCATTCAAATATTTCTCTAATTCAGATTTTGCATCCCTACCCCCAAGTTCTATTTTGCTCTTCTTAAACTCCAACTTGTACCTATCAGTGATTGTTTTAGAGGCATCCCCATGTCCATGAAATGTAGTTTTACTCCTTTGAGATTCACTTGAAAGTGAAGAAGCATGAGACGCAGAATTTGAGGCAGGTGTGTTGAGCATCTTGTATTCATTAAACAGCTCAAACATTGCATCTTTTGCAAGGCCAGCTATTGTTGTACCATCGGACTCACCATACATTTGGCAAACCACAAATTCAAGGTATTCAAGTTTAGTTCGAGGATCAAGCATGGAGGAAATAAAAATCAGCATATTCATCTTTTCAATCCTTCCCCAATACTTATCATATTTCTCCTTCATTGATCTTGCCATTGAACTCAATTCCTCATTATCACTTGCTGTCATTTCAATTAAAATGCCATGAATGTGACTAATATCAGTGAAAAAATTATTTGAAGTCACATATTTGGAACCGGAAACCTTCACAGTTAGCTGATAAAAGTTTTCCAAAAAAATTACCAAGAATCTAGCTTTTGTCCAATCAGATTTTGTTGGCAGATTTTCTAACTCTTGAAGCATATAAGGATCCTGCTCCTCAAACCTCTCAAAAGCTCGCTCAAACCTTTGAGCTGTGTCTAGCATAAGATATGTAGAATTCCACCTAGTAGAGACATCTAAACATAGCAATCTTTTGCATTCAATTTTTTCAATTTCAACACACTCTTTGAATTTTTTCAATCTAGAAGGTGACTGTCTAACATAGCTAACTGCTGCCCTGATACAATCAACTGAATCCCCAAGTTTTTTGATGTCATCATTAACAATTAGATTCACTATGTGAGCTACACACCTCACATGAGTCCATTTTCCCCCTAACACAGCTTTTCCCCAATTTTGAAGTTTTCCTCGTAAATAGCTGACAGCTACATCATTGGAACTCGCATTGTCAACTGTAACAGTTAGGATATCATCAACTCCCCATTCTAGTAGACACTTTTCTATGGCCTTACCAACTTCAGTTCCCTTGTGACTAGCAATAGGACAGAAATTTAGGATTTTTTTGTTCAGTTTCCAATCATTATCTATGAAATGGGCAGTGAGGCACATATAGTTTATCCTTTGAATGGATGTCCAAGAATCTGTGGTTAGACAAATTCTGCCACTATTATTTTTCAAGAGATGTTTCAACTTAATTTTTTCATCTAAATACAGCTGATAGCAATCTCTAGAAATAGTCCATCTCGAAGGAATTCTAAATGATGGACAAGCAGTCCGCATCATATATTGAAAACCTCTACCCTCTACATGTTTAAATGGCAACTCATCAACAATTACGATATAAGCTATGCTTTTTCTAATGGCTTCCGCATCAAATTTCCAACTTATGAGTGCCCCTTTAACCTCTCCCTCTAAGGTTTCAGTTTCACCCAAACACAAAGTAGCCTGGCCCAGTGTGCTTATTTTTAGGATTTAGAGGACATTTAGCTACATGAGTATTAAGGGGAGTCGTACCATGACTTTTGGGATCCGTAGCTATGTCCTTCTCACAGTACTTGCAAATTGCATGACGAACTCCATTCACATGCTTTACATGAAAATGATCCCAAGCTTTGGATCTCTTCTTGTACTCTCCTCTTTTCTTGACAAAACCAAATTCCTCACAGCTTTGTGTAGTAGGGTTAGGAGGAAGAGTTCCAGATGATCCTTCTTGTTCCAGCTCATTGCGACTTGGATAACTCTCACCATCAGTAGTAGACATAGCTTAATTTTTTAGAAAATCTGAGCAAGTAAATTATACAATTTAGTGCAACAATCAATTATCAATAAAATTGAAATAAAAGACTAGAAAGCAAAGGCAAAAAAACCAACTCAGGAGTCAAGACAATCAAAAACCAACTCAGGACAATCAAAAAACACATCAACCAGAACAATGAAACCACAAGTGCAATATGACAATTACTTCAAGAAAACTAAAATGCAAGAAATCAGAAGGGAGAAATGAACAGACAGTACTAATTACTTCAAGATGATCAGAAATATTGTTTGAAGGGCACAAGTACAGGGCAAAGAACAATGCATCCGAGGAGGGGTTCTTTTCTCTCTTTTCCCCTTCCCTGTATATCTCTCTTGGAAAGCAAGCAAAGCAAACATAACAGAGTAAAGCAAAAAAGGAAAGGAAATACAGCGACAACAACAACAGAAGAAGAAAGATCGACCGACCCATTTGAGTGATAATGACAAGAATAGGGATATCAAGCAAGATTGCAGCCAGTAAGCTATAAAAAAATCTGAAAAGAAAAACCAATCGAAGAAGCCCTACTGCTATACTTCTTATTAAGACTCTAATCAGCAACTTCATGTTGAATACGGAGTAGCAAATTTAATTTTAGAATCCTCAGCTTCACACCAATCAAACATTTCTCAACCAAACCCAAAATTACACATGTTTCAAATCAAATAAATTTCGAAATTAGGGCAACTTATTAATCGACAAAGTAAAGCACTAAACTTACCTTCAGCACTAGTGAACCGTGGTCCTGGTGATGGTGGAGGCTCGGTCAGCAATGGTGGAGGCTCGTTTAGCAATGGTGGAGGCTCGATCAGAACGAGAAACGGAGAAATAGGGGTGAGCTTTGAGCTTTCTATAGTTGAGGAGAGGAGAGGACTGAGAAGAATGAGGAGAGGAGAAACTCAGAAATAGCTTAGGGCCTTAGGCTTAGACTACAGTGGGCGGCGTTGCGGCGGCGCAAAGGAACGAGAAGAAGAGAACCAAGAGGTCTTCGGAAGAGGAGAACGAATGCTAAAGAGTAAAGTCTGAAATTGGAACATCCGGACATAAATTACATAATGATATTATTTCCTATATAACTTAATTTGGAATTTCTAAAATGAAAACGGTAATAATTTACCGTTTTACCGAAATAAATTCGAATTCGGTAAATCCGAATTCAAAAACTATAAAACCATTTTCGACCCTAATTCGATTCTAACTAATTCGATATACCCGATTTACCGACCGAATTACCGTATTCGAATTACCAAATTCAAATCGATTTCGGTCGATAATTCGGCAATTACCGTAATTGCTCACCCTTATGTAAATGGGTCAAGTCTGATCAAGATTCAATCAAGACCGAGTATACTTGAATAGGATTTAGCCTAATTCCTCAAATCCAGATTCTACTTAGACCCAAACCATGCAGGAAAGTCATGAATTTGGGTAAAATCTGATTTTGTATGATTCATACACAAACACAAATCCAAACCATACCCCATCCCAATCCATATATACATAATAGATATACATCAATAAATTTATAAAATAATCCTAATTGTCATTGTAACTGGTGCAAATATTTGCGAGAAAATTAGAAAAAGTAAAGGAAATAAATAAAAAATTGGATATGGATGCAAAAAAAGTTTTAAAATAAATAGAAGTGACTGATAATAGTTCTTTCTTTGAATTCATAATATTACATTCAACTTTTTAAATGTTAATTTTATTATTTCAAAATAAAAATTGGATGGTATTTATGTTATTTTAAAATTCTACATATTTTAAAAATATATTTACTTTAGTTCTTCATTGTATATTTAGAAAAATACTCATTGGATAGCTAAACCCATGAAGATTTGAGTCTGGGTTTACTTTTTCATACCTACGAGAGTCTAGATCTAGGTTCGATTTTAACTAAATTTAATAAATCTGGATTTAAATAAAAAATATCCAATTGAAACCTTGCCTATTACATGCCTAGCCAATGGTATATGGGTTGTATTCCTCCAAAGTCTTGGGCCCTTAAGAAATCAAATTAGCTAGGCACGTAGTCAAACGTAGTCAAGTATATCACGTGATCACCAACCATGTTCATTACGGTTTTCTATTTTGCAAATAAAAGTCCTGCATTTGTTTTACTTTACAGTCCTACATTAGTTTTACTTTGCGGAGATTAGAACATACATAAGTAGAGAATAACATATCAAGAATGATAATCGACATAGTCTTGAAGATAAGAGATCAAAATGGTCGTTTTAACAGTGTACATTTCATATTCTTGATCAATTTCATTACAATTTTTGAATATTCCGTTAAAGGTCTTACATTGGCTATATTTTTTAAAGACAAAGAATTAAATTGGTAGAGATAATACATGTGGGACTAAATTGCTTAAAAGTTCAAAGATAAAGGACCGAAATGGTCATTTTTCCGATTAAAGCCCAATGCGTTGACTTTTCCGCATATATGTTGACACTACTACTAGTGCTAAGGACCAATTTCGCCTGGCCAAGCTTGATGCAATCAAAATAATAGGCTATTGAACTTATGACACAACCAAATAAAGCACTATTTGATAACCTAATTTATCATCTAAATTTAATAAATTTTGAATTTAATATGTTCAGATGCATTTGATAACAAAAAATAGAACATATTAATTAATTAAGTGACATTGAAATTTTTAGGCAAATAAAAAATAAATAATAAGTTATTCACTTATGACATACAATGAAATGTATCAAATTTAATATTTAACAATTTAGTAATTTAACAATTTCATATTTCAAATTTTAGTTTTCAAATTTTAATTATATCATATGCATCCCAAGTAAATAATAATAAATAACTAGAAACACAAGGGCTTGGTTTAATATTTGGGATAATTTAAGAAACTCACCGGAGATTTCTCATAATATTACTAAGTTCCTCTAAGGTTTTTAAAACCTCACTTACTTCCCCTGTCAACTTGACAAGATTAAATATTTCTATCAAAGGTCACAAATTGACAATGTTACCTTTGCTATTAATAGCTATTTAACCAAAAAGCCAAAACAAAATAAAAATTTTAAACCAACAAATATAAACTAAAAAAATAAATTGTTATCTAATAATGGTCCATATTTCTTTATATCAAGGTCATGGTGGGGCAACAAAAAACATAAATAAATTAAATCTAGTCAAAGTTAACTATTTACAGGAATTTTGGTAAGTAATTAACACCTTAAAAAATTTTATGGACAATTATAAGGAAATCAATAAATTATTTAGGAAATATGTTTTAATACATGGTGTAGTTTAAGTTGTACTAAAAACTAAAATAATCTCCTCATATGTGTAACTTGTAATATAAGTCCAAGTTATAGAAAAAACTTTATAAATAAGTCTGAAATTAAAAAATAATCAAAAAAATGATCTAATGACCAAATATATATTTAGGAATATCCTTTTTTGTTTGGTTAAGCATCATGCATTATATTAGATAATAGTAGTTGTATATCTGTAAAATTACTCATTATTGCATTTACCTTTCTTGCATTTCCTCTAAAGGGACTAAAATGTGACAAGAAATGTCAATCTTGGGAGGTATATGAGATTTTAAAAACCTTAGGCGCGTTGACTGATATTATGCAAAACGCTAGGCGAGGTTTCTGAAATTATCCCTTTATATTTCCTACAAATTTATACCGTATACGCATTCATCATCCACCACAAAAATAGCTCGAGAATAGTATTTTGACCATTTGGGATGGTTCAAATTCCCAGCTTCCTTGCACTTTCACTGATTACACCAGATGCAGAAACAGAGACTCACTGAAGAGCAGAAATGAGCGGAGAAGGCCCCCAGGGCATATGGCGCAGCGGTTGAGGGGTCGGCCTTGAGTTGCTGGTTCTCCACTGACCAGGGTTCGATTCGTGTCCGCTGCGCTGCACATCCTGAGTCCTGACTCGCCCGGGAAAGCTGAATGGGGCTATTGGCTTCCCTCCGGTTTGGTGTGCCAGCTCGGGTCCAAGGGGTTCGGGTCGGGGCATGTTCCGGGTTACCAAAAAAAAAAAGAGCGGAGAAGGGAAGGTGGTGTGCGTGACTGGAGCTTCGGGATACATAGCTTCGTGGCTGGTCAAGCTGTTGCTTGAGCGTGGCTATACTGTTAAAGCTTCCGTTCGTGACCTCAGTAAATCATTCATGCTCTTTACTGCTTTTAGCTTCTTCTCTGAACTCTTTCTTATCGTCCACCCAATACATTTCACCTATCAAATTTAGCGTTCAATGAATTGTTCCGGTAAATATTTGAGAAATTTAGCATCCCTTTAACTAGTAGTTTGTTTTTGCATGATGACACAGATGATCCAAGAAAGACAGAATTCTTGGAGGCACTGGATGGAGCCAAGGAAAGACTTCACTTGTTCCAGGCAAACTTACTAGAAGAGGGATCCTTTGATGCAGTGGTTGATGGATCTGAAGGCGTTTTTCATGCTGCATCTCCAGTTCAACTTTCAGTGAGCAATCCGCAGGTACATTTCAAATGATGATCAAATTTTGAAAAATTTGAATTTCAACAAATAATAACTATATGGCTCTTAAAATTCGTAATTCTTCACATGCTTAAATAATTGTTATGTGGCTAGTTAGTTACGAAAATGGTCTAATTCCTTTATGCTCCTCAGTTACAAAATTGTTGTGTACTAGAAGTCTCAAGTGTAAAGAGAGTGAGTATTCTAGTTTCTCAGCAGCCATATGGCGTTGCCGACAAAATGGTAGTATTCAAAGAGCATCTTGCAAGTCTCTGTTCTATGATTCTGTTTTGTGGATTTCCTCAAGTAACTTGCAGGAACTTCAAGTCTTAATTGAGTGTTTAGAGTAATTAGGATGAACGATATCTGTAAAATAAGCTGTCATCCAGAAAAAAGTTCAAAAAAGGACAACAATTGGATAACATTAGAACTAGTATAGGCTCAAGAGTGTGATGCATACATTATATATAAAATGGTATTGATAACAATTTCTTAGGCAATGACGTCACTTCTTTTTTATGGGTTAAGAGCATAATGGAGCTGATGAATTACCCAGATTGCAGCGACTTCATTCCCTTTTTTTTTCTGTTAATTTCTTAGGCACAGCTATTGGATCCTGCAGTGAAGGGAACACTGAATGTGCTACAGTCTTGTGCCAAAGTTTCATCTATCAAAAGAGTGATTTTAACGTCTTCTATTGCAGCAGTTACTGCCAATGATGAATTAAAGGACGGTGTCATAGTTGATGAAAGTTGGTTTTCAGATACGTTATACTGTGAGAAGCATAAGGTGTGTCAATCTGCCATTTTCAGTTACACTGCCTGAGGAAATGCTTGCTATTTGTTAGATTCCATGGAGTCAGCCCAATTGTCTGATTGGCTGACAAAAATCTTCTAGTTGATTCAATTTGTTTATGGAAGATAGTGGTATCACTAAGAAGGCTTTAGAAAGCATTTACAATAATTGGTTTGGTAGCGCTGATAAAACATCTTCTCTTGAAAGGCTTTAACAAAAGAGCCTTTACCATGATCATCCATCACAAAAGCACCTCAGCCTTTGTGAGTAGAAGCTTTCTAAAGGTAGCAACAGAAATGAAGCTTTCTAACGGTTGCATTGCTAACTATTTGATGGCATCAACAAAATCAAAATGCTAATAGCGTGCAACAGATTGATAGCAGACCAAAAGAATGTGTTTTATAGAATAAATAAGTGTGGGATTACTTCGCAGCCAAAAAGTATATTACTATGTAATGAATATTGGAATGCTTGCTTGAGAAGGCTTATTGACATATGCACAAAGAAAACATTACGTCACTGAAAATGTGAACTTTAGTTTCTGTTTTGTTGTTTACTCAAGTGCTAAGAAATCAAAACAGTGAATTTAGCAAGTAATCTGCCAATAATTATAATCATTCGATGCGATCAACTGACATTGTCTGGAGGAAGAATAATTAACCCTGATTAGAGCCATGTATACTTCTAAAATAAGCCCCATTTCTCCAGAGTAGAAGGTTTTAGAGAATGGGACTGGATGGTCTCCCAACTGTCTAGAAAACATACTTTTTCTAATGTCCCACTTGAAGAATTATGCTTTCAACTAAAGCTACCAAATATGTTCTCTCTTTTCAGTTATGGTATCAACTATCAAAAATTTTGGCAGAGAATGCCGCTTGGGATTTCTCAAAGGAGCATGGTATTGACATGATTGCAATTAATCCAGGAATGGTCATTGGTCCCTTCTTGCAGCCTTCTGCCACTTTGAGTGCAGAAGTGATCTTGAGCCTTGTAAATGGTATCATATTGTTAAGTAGTCAATCTACAGAAAGTTTGGTCTACACAATTAAAACAAAGAAGCCGTGGTTGACTCTGGTGAAGTTGTGAGCCTGCTCATTTTGTATTACAGAAAAAATATACATTGCGCACAATAGGTATGCATTATTGGGCATCATATGTAATTGTTTCAACTCATTTTATTTGATTATGTAATGCACATGAATACAAACACGTGAGCGCATATGTCTAGTTGCTGGGTATACAATCATATTGTCTAAAGAGCTTGCTGCCAAATTCTTCTTTGGAACTTACCTGTGTCAGCATTTCTTCACTTCCAAAGCTTTGGAAGTTCAATGTGAATTAAACAAAAACATCTGCTTCAGTTATACGAATTATTTACTTTGAGGTAGTCGCATAGGACGTGGAGGCTTTTCATTTGAAACACTGTTTGGTAGTTGAAAGACTTCTTATAGCAGAGGATATAGGAATTGGAGCTTGTTGTGGTGCCTTCTAAAGCTTTCTTACAAGATAGAGTAACCAGTTTGAGCATTTTATTCAATACTAGCTCGTTGTGGTCTCTAGTCTCTGCAGATTTTGCATAAGTTGCCTGATAATCTGCTTGGTGTCCATGACTTGATCATTTTCCCATGCAGACTCTCTCAGACTACAGCGTTATTTACCTGACCTGGTTTCTCACGTTCCCTCATCTTTTATATAGTTGTTGGGTTGTAAAATGTCCAGAAAAAATGAAGTGAAATACTTCACGTTAATTAAAAATTTGTCACATTTGACTATTTACATCTCTCTTTAAGTATCCTGACTTTACAAGTAATGATACTCGTCTACATGGTAAGAGATGTTATCCCTTTTGCTGTCGAATGCAGGAATTGACCCATTCCCTACTATGGTTATACCATGGGTTGATGTTAGAGATGTTGCATATTCACATATTGTTGCCTTTGAAATCGCTTCTGCCAGTGGAAGATATTGCGTAGCTGAGAGAACTGCAGGCTGCTGTGAACTTATCAAGATTCTGACTGAACTCTTCCCTACTCTCCAATTGCCAGATAAGTGAGTCTGGTTTTCCTGCTCCGTTAGGCCACACTGACGTCTTTGCATGCTTTAGCTGATTGCTTGCAGCTCCAAAATGTATCTCATCTTTTGTCTTCTTTCTCAACATGATAAAGAATACTGCATCCTTCTGTACCATTTTAGTAGTATTAAGGGACTGATTTCTGATAATTTTATAGGCCTAAATCCTAATCCTAGTTGATGCATGATGTTTTGCTGTTAAGAATCATTTGCTTCTTCTCTGGATCCTAATCCATTAGAATGCAAGATGGACCTTGGCATAACATTGGGTAGTAATTAGTAAACTGCCTCACTTTCTCAACATGTTTTTGCTGCATTCTCACTTTTACCTCATTTTTTTTTCCTGTTCTGAAATGGTTTTAATCTTTTGCAGATGTTCTAATGGCAGTCCCCTAATTCAGCTGAAATATGATGTATCAAATGAGAAAGTAAAAGGTTTGGCGTTTGGGCATTGAGTTCATGCCTTTGGAGGTGAGCCTCAAGGATACTATCGAAAGCTTCAAAGCGATGAAATTAGTTAGCCTTTGAATCATGGCATTCGTGTACTGTCATCAACTGGAAATTGTTTATATCCAAGTGTGGAAAGCATACAATTTCAAACTTTTTATTCTTGTTTGTACAAGGTACGCGATTCAGATTATAGATAAAGTTGCTAAAATGTAAACAAAAAGGACAGAACTGGTACGAGCATGAATAGATAATCAGAAAGACATTTTGGTATATCTGAACAGATAATAAAAGCATAGCACCTCATTATTGACCATTTCCTCAAATTTTATTGTAATCTTTTTGGTAATTTTGAGCAATATATTCAATTTTTTGCGCTTTGAAAAATTCTAATGCTTAAACAAAATTTTTGGTCACGAAATAAAGGTCACGTCATTCCAAAAATAAATTTTTGCCCTAGTCATTGTCAAACTCATTTGTACTTGTTGATTTATTGCTTGTTACAAAATGAGTGGAGTTTGAAAATAGGATCTGCACCAATATCAATGTATTTGAGTGCAGAATACTTTATGATTGTTTTCGAGATTACAAGATCTGCATGATTAGTAAGGCAGAAATCAATAGTCGTGTATGCATTTTTTTTTTGGGGGATAATTTAAGCTTTAGCATTCCAAGCTAGCTTTAATGTTTCAAAATCAATTGGCTTCTGAGTAAGAATATATGACGTGAAAACATGACCTAGTGCTTTTTCATTTCTACACTGTATATTAGAGGTTATTTATCCCCAAGTATTGGTATATTTTAGGGTGGCAACAGATCGTGTCACGTGCTTTTTGTATCTGTGCCGTTGTCGTGTTCATATTAGAAAATTTTAACTCTAACCCAACCCATTAGACTATCGTATCGTTTAGTGTCATAAACTATTTATGAACAGGTTGATCCAACCGAAGTAACATAACCTATTAAATACTCTGTACGATTAAAATAGTTTTGATGTGATGCATTATTTTGCCAAAACAACCTATTGGCCAATGCTAGAAATACTCTATCATTTTATCACTTATTTTTGCCCAATTGATCATGCAATCAATTCAATGTTACTGTTGTTAAAACGCACATTAAATTTTTTGAAATACATAGTCAATACAATATTTAAAGTTTTCAAAACATTCAAAAAAAATAATAGCTAATAAAGCTTTCTAAGCATAATATAAGTTATGAAGTCAATCTTGTTTGAATTACTATTTTTTTAAAAATTTTCTCCATTTTCTGTGAATATTTCTTCTATACATTTTTCAATCATCTTTTATCTCACATATATCATTTCCTAAAAAGTACTAAAGTAGTTTTTCTCCAAAAACTCTCTAAAAAATGAGATCCAGTCAACCATTTAGAAACATGGTCAGATAGTTCCATATATGATAAGATATAAAACATATGATTTTTTAAAACTTCTAATTGAATCATTGTTAGTTTTTTATTAAATACTCAAAATGGCCTCAATAGTGTTTAATTATTATCATAAAGTAAGCATTTTATTGGGTTAGCGTGTCAATCTGCAGGTTGATTAGCGTGTCAATCTGTGGGATGACCCAACTCAACCCGCTTACATTCGTGTCACAAACAGGTTAATCTAATAATGACCAAATAATGTTCAGGTCATGCTAAAACCTATGAATTTTGAATCATGTTTAATTCGTGCTGTTGTGTCTTGTCAAAAATTGTCATCCCTAAAAACTCTATTCAAAAAAAAAAAAAAGGTGAAGGTTTTATTTGTCTTGGGTAAAAAATAAGCCTATTAAAAATCTGTTGGACATCAATGAACGAAGAATTCAATTCTTTTTCTTTTTACTATGTTAGAAAATAATAATAAAAGACTGATTGCAATTGTTTAAGATTGAACCAAAATGAAGAATCCAACTACTCCTACCTTAGGTCCTCTTGGTTTCTATTTTTAATATTTATACTACCTACTCAACGTCACACCATTGAATTTTTTTTAATTGCATGGTACGGGTTACAACCACCGTCCTAATCCCTCTAATTAACATATCTAGTCTATTGGGGAATGCCATTGTTTTCAATTGGGTTGTGATTGCTGACGTGGCACACTGCTATTGGTTGATTGGTGGTCGTCCGCCCATGCGAATTTCCAATTGATGGTCGTATGCTCGTGTGAATTCCCGTCATTAATTGAAGGAATTGTCCTGCTTGTGTGAATTTGCAAATTTCTTTCCTGGTGCAGTTGCTCGTGTGAATTAATAACCCTCCAGCTTAACAGCCTTAACCACGTGCTCTCTGCAGGGAAGAAACCCATTGCCCATATGGGTAGATTGACATACTATCAGTCAGAGACTCAGAGTTGGTCAGACTTGCGTTGGGTTCAATGCTTCACAAAACCGTCCTTTCCCCTTTCTCTATCTCTCACCCATCCTCTGCTTCTTTATTCAGAAAGCCCTCATCCTCTCTTCCTCTTCTTCATATTTTCTACGAAACGGGTTCAATATTTTTGCTTAAAGGGTTTGGTCTTTCCTCCCCTGCCTAAACTTCTCTAGCTTTTTTTTTCCTTTTTGTTCTCCGGTTTAGTTGTCTTAACATTGTGGCTTGTTGTGGTTGTTTTTTTCTTTGTAGTATAATAGGGTTTCTCCAAATCTTCTCTCTCTGCTTGATCGTCTTTAGCTCCAGAAGCAAGGAAATTTGCAGAATCTATCTCCAGACTATCAGGTTTTTGTTGCCTCTTAATCTTTATTTCCTTTCTATATTTATTGGTTTTATTCCCCAAAAATTTTCACTTGGTTAATATCTAAATTTCGCCTATATTGTTCCTTATTTCTTTATCCATGCTTTCTCCCAAGACAGATATAGCCAAGAGAAGATCATCACCGAGAAACATTGTGTGCAATTTGCTTCGTTGGGGTTCGTCCTTCTTCATCTCAGGTTTTCTCTATTTTATTTTTTCATTTTTTTAACTTTTGTACTCTTTTTTAAGTAGTTTCTATGTTACTTATTTCTTTTTTTTGGGTCTCTAGAGCCCCTTATACAAACTTGTCTGATATTTATTATAGATGGAAAAATTACTTGGTAGAGAAACTGAAGGAAAAGGTTGTTGAGAACTCTGAAAAATGGAGTTTTCATGGCTCATCTTATGGTTTTTCTTTTTTGGTTTGTTATGTGCAGGTACGTTCAATTATTGACTCACAAAAGACGGTCCATATGGTAACCAACCCAAAGTCTCCATTTGTGGAGATCAAATTTCATGTCAATGACTGTTGAAAACTTTAGTTATTTTTTTCGTGTCTTTATTTTTGATAAAAACTATTTTTCTTTTTTTTCCCTTGTGAAGTTTTGGTTCTCATTTTCCGGAGAGTGTATATGGATTCTTTAAAACAAAAGAAAAAAAATACTTTTTGTGTTTTCTTAGTTGCTGATAAAAGCACTGAAACTGATCAAGGAGCCATTAGTTGAGATACTCGTTTTAAGTACATGTTCCCTATATATTTGTATATGCATGAATCTTGCTTGCCTTTCTTCTTTTAAATGAGTACCTTTTATTTTAGGTTTACAAGAATACCATTTTTTGGTTAAATTTTTGTTTATTTTGTTCCTAGAAGATTGGTTTTGAGTTCATCTACTGGGATAACATTTTGGGAATATAAAGTGAATATAGAGTAAATATGGCAGATTGAGTATTAGCCTGTTATTGCAGAGAAATTTCTTACCATCTACTGCCATTTAAGTGGTTTACTACATGTTTCTTACTTATTTGGACTTTACCTTTCGTGAAAATGATTTCAATGTTTATGGGCAATTAAAAGTTTGGTGTGGTAATATGTTGGTCTTTCCAGTTTCTTTATATTCCTTGAAAAGGTAAAGAGAATTTTTTGCAGTTAAAATAACAAAAAGATGTTAGGATTACTTTGCATTTAGATCCTATTTTCTCAAGTCATCTCCTTTTTATTTTACTTTTGGTTATGTTATTAATTTTTTTATTCTTTTATGTTATTAATTTACTTTGTTCATGTTAAAGGTGCAAATGATTGAAGATGCAATCACTCCGAAACCAGTTCATGGAATAACAAACTTTGTAAGTTAAAAATGCAGTCCTTTTTTTATCTTTTTTTATCTTGCTTTTGTGTTGAGCATGGTCACTATTAGCTGGTTTATTCTTAATTTCAGCCTTTCAGTCCTTCACTATTTGCACACCATTAATTCACTGTATTGGAATCATAAATACTACTTTGTTTACTATAGAAGGTTTTTTTTTGGTCTGTTATTTTATTTAATTATCTTTTACTACAGCAAGAAATGTGAAGAATTATTCAAATTTTACTGAGGAAAAAATTGTTTAAGTGGTCAATTTTTTGTAGGCTTTACTTGTCATATATGTACTAATTTGCTCTATGATTTTCTGCTCAGATTTTTGTCAAGAGAGGGAAGAAAGAAAAAATGGTGGTCAATTCTTACTTTTAAGCATTATATGGTTATACAACTATGCGAAACTTAAATACTGACTGAATTTGTTGTTGACCATTATGCTGTTATTGTAAGAAAACTTTTAAGAATTATTGCCATTCAAGAGGTTTACTCTATATTTCTTGCTCATTTAGACTGTCTGTATTGTTTGGGTAAGATAGCATATGAGTTTTTAATTTAGGAGATTTTGTTGCCAAGTTTGGATGCGTCTGACATACACATTGTCATGCCTTAGGTAGTGGACATTTGTGGTGTGTATCGAATAACCATTGCCAAGATTGCTTATTTTGTAAATTATAACGATTTGTTTGCATATTTAAATTTGTGAAATTTACTTTACGGGTTTTATTCCTCATCTCACCATTAAATGGTTAAATGGAAACTTTTGAGAGTACAAATAGAGCTTCATGAAAACAAGAAACTAGATTCGGGCATAATTTTGGTAATGGAACAATTTGGTTTGAAGGCAAGATTAAGGAATCTTTGATTTTTCTTTGTATTATCTTCTCACAATTGCAACAAATTTCTAATGGCCTGCTTTGATTATGTTCAGGTTCCCATTTTTAACAGCAAGAGAAATGGGACAAAAAAAAAAAAGAAGGCCATGAAAAGAAACAGGGAGGGGAAAAATGGATCTTCATCAGAACATGTATGCTTTTGTTCAATTTTTTTGTGAAATTTAAGCTGGTTCTATAAGTATTTTTTTGTTTAATTTTTCCCCTGATTAGAAGGAGAAGATGAAAAGAAAAATAAGCAGATGAAGAGAAAAGTATGGATCTTCAACCTAATCAGGTCTATAATTTTCTTTAATTTAAGCAGTTTTTGTAAGGTTTTATTTTAGTTCAAAATACATTTTTAAATGATTTTTTGAAATGAAAATGAGGTGAAGCAGATGAAGGGAAAGAACAGATCTTTGGTTTGATTGAATGCCGTAAGTTTTTTTTGTTACTTTTTCTTTGTAACTTGAGCAGTCTTCTGAGTTTCTTTCTTGTTTGCCTTTTTTTTATTTCTGACTTTCTATTATTGAATGTGAAGCAAAAAAGAAAGAATAAATAATAAAATTTCATAGTCCTAAGCGATTTTTTTTTTGAAAAAAAAATTGTGTGAGTTGCATCTATGGTTGTAGAATTAGTTATTAGAATGATTGAAAAATTGGATTTTGATCGACTCATTGTAGATGGTAAGAGCTTGAAAGTAATTGATCAGATAATGCTTAGAATCACATCAGATTGTTTTTGCTTTGAGTTTTCATTTTTTGTTGGTTTATTCATTGTGCAATTATTTATTATGCTTTCAATAAGATTTGATTTTGATAAGATTGTGTGAGGATTCTAATAGCTTTCAAATGATAAGGTAGATAGTGGAATCATTTATACATTTTGGTTTGGGGTTTCATTTCAATTTGTGGGAATTAGGTACCAGAAGAGCTATATTTTGGGTTATCAATGTTAATTATCATTGGATTTGCTAAAATTAGCGTTTGTGGTGTACATTTAAAGCTTAAAGTAATGCAATTCAAAGCTTAAAGTAATAATAAAAGTATAGTGCCACAAAAATTCAAGGCATTAGTTAGACGATTTTAGAATCAAAACAAGGAGGAATAAGGAACATCATAGGTTAATCTTACTATTGCTTTTGGTAGAATAATTTCAAATGTATTGCACTTTGAATATGTCTGAAGATCTAAGTTTTATTTGATTGAACTGTTCCACTGATGATGCATTATCCTGCTGGGTTTAATTATTCTCGCTGGTTTTGGTTAAGATTGTCTTTGTTGCTTTCTCGATTCCTGGGATATGTTCCTTTTCTTTTGTTTAAAAACATTAAAATTACCTCTTGTGCACTTGAAGTGTGAAGATGCTCATGGATTATTTGCATTAATATCATCAAGAAATTTTGTCTGATTTCGTTGCTTTTGGTTTCTCCTGAGGTATTGTCTTGTCCTTTTACTTATTTCTTTGCTTATACTTTCGGACTATTATTATAGATTGGTATAAATTGCTTTGTTTTTTTTCCAAAATTTGATGTTTCTGATCAGAATTAAGTGTTCCATAGAAATTCAAATCCTCTGATATTTTCTTTAGGATTTTTTGTTCAAATGTTTGGTTATCTGGTTTATGACATTGCTTCTTGTCTATAGCTTTTAACTTGGAGTTTCGTCTATAGAGTGAGTTTCTAAACCCATCATTCACTGCTCGATAGGTATTTGCGTTCATGGGAATGAGAGGAGCGTCAGAATGAAGCTGGAGCTTTCTGATGCTATTAGTCATTGAAAGTCTAGAGTCATTTTGCTTGTGGCCAATTAGAAATACTTTTTTCTTTTCTTTGTCAATTTTTTCAATTGGCACTGGTATACGTTTAGTCGTACTAAGTAGATTTTCTCTTTATACTGCATGTATATGCATTTTATTATTCATTTGAATATATTGTAAAAGAAACTTATTGCTATTAAATATCCTTTTCTAGGAACTGACAACTTGATTTGTGGTTTTTATCAACAAAGAACAAACTTATAGCTATTAAATGCCTTTTTTAGGAACTAACAACTCGCTTTGTATATTTCTTCAAGCTATATTTTTTCCCCTTCTCCTCCATTACATATGTCTTTTTTATTTCTATTTTCATTCTATGCAAAAGCAAGGAGCATCTTAATGATCTTAGTAGTCTCTCATTGTATTGTCTAGCATTTCTTTAACAGATTATTCATATTCACTGCTTAATAAAACTATAAAAACAGAACGGCAAAGTTTTTGGTGTACCTTTGTGTAACTTTTCATACTTAATATTTGAATTTGAATCATTGGGCATTTCTGGGCAACCTTGAAAATTACACCGCGCATCGCGCGGTGTTCTCCTCCTAGTTGTAAAAAACTTGCTTTTGACAAGTTAGTTGGTTAAGGTTGTATCAATTGGATACAATGATATGATCTTAATTGAGAATATATGAGGAAAGAAGGTATATTTGGAAGAATCAATCTCCACAGGTTATGTTATTAAGATGTATACACCAATTACATTCAAAACTTTTAAAATTACCAATATAAGATATAATAAGAAAAAAAAAGCTATAATAATAATAAATTGTTGAAGGGAGGAATGGATCGGATGGTACAAGACCTCTCAGTATCTCACCTAAGCAAAAAATAAAACAAAAAATGCCAGTTTTTTTTTTTTTTTACAAATTTGCTTATGGTAATCAAATAGTCTTAGAATCCACCAATTGTTCAGCTAATTCTCTCCGGCTTTGTTTGGATTTAGTAATTTGATGAAGAATTTGAAATTCACCCAAATCGATCTAATAGTTTGAATTGTTTATAAAGTTTTTAGATTTGTAATTCACCAATTATCAAAATACATCTTAGATATTAGAATAATTGATGATTTAAGAATTCAAATGACTCATGAGTAATCTAAACAACCAGAGGAATTTTTTAAAAAATTTTAAATCTTTCATTAAATCCCTCAATCCAAACACAACCTCAGGGAAACAATTTTAATCAACTTTTAACCTACTTCCTACGAGAAGTACAAAACTACATTTTCAAGAAAAAGGAATTAGCTAGTAGCAAATCCTATTTAACCTCTAACCCATTTGGTCTAGGAAGAGAGCATGGTTTAAAAGGCGTCTTGAGACTTTGGATGTAAGCCTGATGAATTTTTAAAAATTGTAATAATAGGAATAGTATAAGCAAGTGTTATAAAATTTTATAAAATTACATTATAAAGCAAATTATCTAATTAAGTTAATGGTTACCTTGAAGGGAAACTTGAACGTAGTTAAAGGAATTGTGGAAATTTTTCATAACATAGGGTTCAGCTGCAGACACCAAAATTTTGTCAATTTTTAATGTTTTCTTGAATTTTTTGTATTTAATAAGTTATTTATTTTCTTGCATTTTAATGTGCATTTTTCTCATTTTTTTTGCAGGTTTATTTTAGAAAAAAAAACAAAACAAAACAAAACAAAAAGAATATCAAAAAATCAAAAATCTTCTCCTAATTATTTCTCTTTCACCAAATGCACTATTGGTTGATTTTCACACTCAATCCCAGACACCTTTCTTTTCATTAGGTGAGAATGCCATAATTTGGACCAATCCTACACTCCACTCTCGACGGCCTCTCTTTCTTTTCTCTCAATTGGCAAGGCACAAAAGCATACATCTCTCGGCTCTTTCCCTGGACAGACAAGAGGAACAAAAACCAACACTCCAATTTTTTTTCCTCAATCTCCATCTAACTCTCGACCCTCCTCTCTTCAAGAAAAGAAAAATTTTCAGCACACTTCCAACACAAAAAACTCCAACTCACAAGTCCCTCTTGGCTCTCTCTTGGCCTTGGACAAGAAGCACTCTCCACTCCAAAACCCAATTGACTCTCTCTCGGCCTTTTCTTTCTTTGCACTGACAACACACCCGCACACAACTAAAACTCAACCAAACAAGCAACAAAGGAGTGAAGCTTGGAAATTCCTTCAAAATTTGACCGAGAAGCTCTTGCTTGGATTGAGGTATTTTCCATTTTTTTTTGTTAACCATGTTAAAGCCATATTTTAACGTTTAATTTTCTTGCTTTTGCTGGCTTTTATTGTTGTTATTGTGTTGATAAAAATTTGGGAAATGGTTTGAACTAGATTAAGGAAAGAAACATATCTTTGTGCATGCATGCCAAGTGTTTGAAAAAATGTTCAAGTGGGAAGCCGAATTAAAGTACCTATTATTGGGTATTTTGTTTGTTAAAATAGATGATTATGGTTAGTGGAAGGCCTGAAAACGTGGGGTTGCTCAAACATTTTGGGAGTTTTGAACTTTAGAAGCATGTGAATAATTTTTCTTCATTTTGGACTCTTTTATTTTAATTTTGTCATATTTGTTGTTGCTTTTATTGATTTTAGTTCATAGTTAGGTTGTAAAAATCACAATGAGTGTTGTAGTATATTTTTATAATTTTTAGTGAAAGATATGGTGATTTGAAAAAAAATAAAAACGGGTCTGATTTTTGCTATTTTGACCACTTTGTTTTCCTTTTTTGTAAAAACTAACTCCGGAAATGGAATCTACGCGAGAAACCGAATGAGGGGGCGTATTTTGGTGAGATTTGGTGACCGGAGGGGTCGCCGGCGAACGCCGGCGGCGGCGGTCCGATGGCGGCGACGCCACCGGCAGCCGCCATGGCCACCAGCTGAAACTTCTTCAGCTGGCCGAACAAGAAGAAGAAGAAACGGAAGGGAAGAAGAGAAAGAAAAGAAAAGAAAGAAAAAGGAAAAGAAGGAAAGAAAAAAAAAATGGTTGGGCTAATGTTTTTATTTTGGTGGGCTTCTTTCTTATTTTCGGTTGGGCTGGAAGGTCAGACCCATGATTTATTTTTGGTTGGATTTGAGTGATAAAAGACGGGTTGGCCTGTGTGTTTTGGCTTGGACTTCCGGCTGGGCTTAGGTAGCTCCGGCTCAAATAAATAAAGTGATAGTCCAATGGCCTTGTTTTCCTAAGACATCAGAAACGAATTTGCACTTTAACCCCGGATCTTTGGAATAGTTTTATTGTGGCCCAGAATATTTTAAATTTCTTTCACTTAGGTCCTTAAGTTAATTGCACTTTGGTCCCTAAACTTTATCTTTTCATTTAATTTTGACCTCGAAACTTTGAGAAAATTATATTTTTACCCCCAAAAGTTTTTTCAATTTTTGCAATTCAGTCCCTAATGAATTTTGACTCTTTTTATTATGATTGTTTCTTTTCTTTAATAGCTAATTGTGTTACTTTTGAATATATTTAACTTGTACTTTTTAGATGTTCTTAAGTTTCTTTATATTTGGTATCTTAAGGTGAATTTAGTATTTTTTATCATTATTATTTTCAATTAAATTGGTGCCATGATTCTTTTGTTCATTTTGAGTATAAATAGGGTAATTTGACTTCCATTTAGTCGCCACTTCAAAAGGGAGGTACCTCTATTATTATTTGAATGTCAATTACGTGCTTTTATGTGCTCCTACGTGTTCCTATGTGTTTATATATTTTTATACGCTTTATTTATTTGATTTAAATGTTCATTCAAATTTTCTTATATTTGTTTAGTTAATTTTTTTATAATTATTTGAAAGGCATTTAAATACCTCAAAAATATAATAGATAGGATAACTAGATTTGTTTTTATTATATTTTCCCACTTTAGATTGTAGTTAAGCTCCCCGATGTAATAGATAGGTTTTGCGTGTTTATGTGATTTATGTGTTATATGTTTTACCCGCTTTTCTTAGGATTTTTGCATCTAAATATTATACTTACGTGTTATGTGCTACGTGCTACGTGCTCTTATGTGTTTATTTGTTTTAATTTATACTTTATTTGTCTTATTATGTATTAAGAATGCATGACGTCACCACACTAGTCCAACGCTAGTTATGGTTTCTCTTTCCGTTTACTTGCTAGTCCAACGCTAGTAAGGATTTTTAGAAATGGGCTAGTCCAACGCTAGACCCTTAAATCATTCGTGCGTTAGATTCATCTTTTGTGTGATATTCATTACACTTTCATGCATATTTTTATTTTTTAGGATCTTTTCTCATTTGTATGATATTGTCTATTATATTGTCTATTATATTATCCCCTACCCTCTATATGTGTTAATTATATTATTTAGAGTTGCATCTCATTTAAGAAATTGTAGAAATAAGTTAGTTCATTTGCTTGTTCATATTAGGAGAATTATTCTTTGAACATGGGAAATGGGTGATTATAACTCTTTAGTTTAAATATCCCATCGATCCCTGTATAAGAAAATTATGTCACGAGATTTTCGTCTCTCGCACCCATTATGTTACATTCCTATTCTTTGGCCACTTATATCTAGATATATAATTTAAGTTTTCTTTTCTTTTCTTTGCATTTCATTCATGCATGCTCGTGACCCTTTCAAGAAATTATTTTGACTTTCGCAATCAATGCGATTGGTATCAATTAAACCCTTGAATGGATATTTTGTCTCTTTCGATATTTTATAAATTTAGATTTGCATCCATGTAGGAAATATCCAAATGTGATAAAATTAAGGGTTAGATTAGGAAAATTTTGACTAAATCTCGCAACTAACTTAGACTAGGTTGAAAGGGTGCCTTAGGTTTGAGTTAATCGAACCTTTGCCTTCCCTTTCTTCAACCGTAACTTCCGAACCCATTTACTCTTGTTGTTCAAAAACCTGGAGTTGTCGAAAAGGGTTTTATTTTATTTTTATTTTATTTTTGTCAAAAAAATACTTTTGGGTGATTTGGTACACCAAAACTCAATACCAAGTGGCGACACCTAATTTTTCTTAAAAACCCTTTAGATTAAGTTTTGGACCCAAATTGTCGCATTTTTTTAAAGTCCCATTTTAGGTCCTTTTTCATTTATTTTTAATCACATCTTTTATAAACACCTTCTTTATTTTCCATCGCGAAAAATGGGGCGCGACAGGGTTCAGTTATATTATTAGGAAGCTAGAACAACTAAATGATATTTATCAAGAAAGAAGGGGAAATTTCTAAAAATTTGAAAACTTTTGGGCTCTTTCTAGCAAAACATTACCATAAAAATATAAAACTCGCCCATTTGGAGTTGTAATAGCAACTAAATGATAATTATCAAGAAAGAAGGGGAAAATTCTAAAAATTTGAAAACTTTTGGGCTCTTTCTAGCAAAACATTACCATAAAAATATAAAACTTGCCCGTTTGGAGTTGTAATAGTTTATTGAAAAATACTTCACTAATAGAGTAGTATATTGTTTAGACATGTAATTCAATAAGTATTTATTGTATTGGATAATATATAATTTGAAAATTTTTAAAAGTATTTATCTCTTTATTTAGTTCATAATATAGAATGGAGTGATTAAATTTAATGTTACATATTTTAAACCACAAAAGTTATTGTAAAAGTACCAAATTTAAGCTTCTTTCAAAAGTGCTTTTAATATCAAAAATTTTACTTTTAATTTTATAAAATAATGTTCACCAAACGTCTCAAAAGTACTTTTAGCATAAAGTATCGCAACTTCAAATAGGGCTTTAATCATCATTTCTTTTCTGTTCCCCCATATAACCTATCGCGCCGTACTCCTTCAACAACCCAACAACCCCCCCGTCCCCCACCCCAAGCACCACCACCACCACCTCCTCATCTTTTCTCTTTGTTTTTTTCTTTGCTTCCTCCTCTACTCTTTACTCCTCCACCTTTATGCGTCCTCTCCTTGTCATCCACCTTTGCATGCTGTCATTTCCTTTCTTCATTCTATGATTTTGTCTCATCATTTCCTCCCCTGTCCTCTTTTCCTATATTTTCCGTGTACAGTAGGAGGTGGTTTCTTTTGGGGCATCTTGGGAGTCTTAGGCATACACCTAGGCACTCGTGTTTTTATAGTTTGGACTAGACCAGTCGATTCAACTAGTCCAAACTAGTATTTTGGACATTAGCTATAATTTCATTATAATCTAACAACAATATATGTGCACTGATGTTCCTCTGAACCATTAGAATTCAAACTAGCTAGCCAAGCAGATGATCAAGCATGGTACTTGATCATTGACCATGGCCTCAATTTCATCTTTTGATCTTTATAAGGAATAGAGGCAAATATAACATCTTTTATGCAGCGATCGAAAATAATATTTGTTTTAATTCTTTTATCAAGGGTTTTCCTATATACAATATTGTTAAAAACTACTAGAAGGAACGAAAGTAAAGAAAGGAAAAGTGACCGGACAAAATCCGAAGGTAGTGAAGGACATGAGTTTGGATGCAGAAAATGAGATTTGTGATATTTATTCACATACAAAACTTTGAATGGCAATATCCGCCAACCTTTAAATGGTAATATTTAATCATCAAACACTGCCCTACAATGAAAACTAACTGATCAAACTTCCCCATTTCAACAAATAAATAAGGCTGGGGCTAAATTCATATCCCATCAATCTAAATCCACACCCATAGTATTAAGATGACAGAAAAGTCCGAAGTAATTGGATAGAAACTTTTTTAATACAAGAACATGTTTTTTTATACAATAAGAGATATTTAAAAAATCAATTGTAAATTTTAATTAATTGAAATTGTTTGATACTATCATTCTAATTATGGATTCGTTAGTATTCTCTAAAATTATACTTCAATCAACTTTGAGGCGAAACATGCCAAAAAGATAAAAATATTTTCTTAACACAATTATAAAAATCTCTCATCTTCTCTTACATGATAAAAAGGGATGAAAACATTCTCTCTGCCAAATAAGGGGAAAAATTAGATGTCATCAAAGTGCATGAAAAAAATGTCAAAAATTTTAAGACTATTCATAATTATGTAAATTTTAAGTCCGAATTAGCACCATCTACTTTCAGCAAAAAAAAAGGCTAATATTTTATTGAAAATGTTTCGAACAAACCCCATAAATACTATGGGCCCTTTTATCAACTTAATTATAAGGGTATGGGTTTAGATTGTGGAGGTCGATTTAGCCTCACCCAATAAACAAATATATAAAAATAAGAAAAATCAAGCAATGCCATTTCAACCTTACCCTGATGACATTATTCAATGAAATACATTCAGTGAACAAAATGACATTATCATGAGCTAGAAAACAACATCCTGGCTACCAGTATAAATTACTAGTATTTAACCACATTCAATGGCTTAATTAGTCTAGCCAACTCCTCTTAATCCACCAACCACTTTCTTCTCCGTCAAGTCTCCATCATCACCACTGTATCATTCCAAGAACACAAAAAAAAATTCATTTTTTTATCCCCATATTCTCCACCAATCATTTAGTCAAGATTTATGTGACTGCCAAAAACACGATCCAAGCTGAGCTGCTGCGAGCTGAGCGAACAAAGAGTGGCCGAGCTGATGGGAGGAGAGCGAACGAGCTGTCCTGCAGAAAGAAGTAAACAGAGGGGACTAATTCCCCGGAGTAGCTCGGACGATCAAATCAGTATAGCTTATGAAAAGGGTAACAGTAGAAAGTACTGTTGATGGCGTACCTTGTGCCGTCACATGGGTGTGTATTTATAGAACCCTTGACGGTAGTTTCCTTATAGGGTCATAAGTCCTAATAAAGAGAGAGTCTCTCTAGGGTTTCGCCCGCTAACTCCGAAAAGCTCGGGAGGTGCGGCCCATGAAGCCCATGCCGCTGAAAAGCGGCGGCCACGACTGACCTGGTGCCCTCCACACCCGAACTGATCTGTCCGAGCTGCCAAGTCATCCCTCCCGAACTGACACGTGGCATCCGCAGGTGGGTCCCACTACACTAGCCCCCCCTCTGGGTCTAGAGTCATCGAAAGGTCGCATGAGTCTAGACCAGATTTCGAGGCGACGGGTCAGCTCGGTGTGGGGCCCACAACCCCATGATTGCTGTCTTGACTCGAATAACGACCACATTTGCCTGGGTACTCGTCACTTCGTGCGTCACGTCCCATCATAATGACGGTCATCAGCTTAACCGTCGCATCGTGCAGCGGTTTTTTTGGTAATAAATTCGAATTTCAATCCAAGACGATTCGTCTTCCCACCCTGGTGGCCTATAACTAGGCCCCACCAGACGTCACTTTAACACTCTTCTCCTCATTTTTTCTCAATTTCTCAATCCCCTAAGCAGTTCGCTCATCCCTTCTTTCCCAAGCCCATCTGCTCGTCTCTTAATGAGTTCGGTCAAGAGATAACTCGTTCTAAACATTTCCCAGCTTCTCTTCCCTCACTTGCCAGTAAGTCCTCTCTCTTTTATGTCTTCTTCCTTCACACATTCCGACATAACTAGTTCGGCCCCTAGGCGTAGAGTAGCCCGACCAGCCCCCCATAGAGATCATTTCTTCTTCTTCTTCTCCTTCCAGTTCCTCGTCCTTGAGCTCGTCCGAGTCAGAGTATATTCCTTTCTTCACTCCTTCTCCTATCCGAGCAATGGCTCAACCTAACCAGCCTGTTCAGCCCGTAGCCGGAACTGCTGACGAAGCAATTTCGCTCGAGACAGCTCCACTCCGAGCCAGGGAGGGACCCTGCAGGGGTTCTGATACTGATTTTGGAGAGGTAGATCTCATCCCCCCTATCCTGGATCAGGAGGATGTAGACGAGCTGGTGGGGAAATATGGCATTCCCCACCAGTTCGAAGCCCGAGCTGTCCAATCTAGGAAGGTTGCCTGCCGACCTCCCCCTGGGTTCGTGGCGATCTACAAGGACCAGTTTATAGCGGGTCTTCGCCTTCCTATTCTCCAGTTTCTCTTCCAAATTCTGACCTTCTGGGGAATCCGAGTGACTTAGTTCGCTCCCAACGCAGTTCGATTGATCTTAGGTTTCTTCATGCTCTGTAGGATCCTGGAGATTCCTTATTCTTTGGAGCTATTCCGGTCTTTCTTCCAGATGAAGGTCATCGGTCAAGTTCACAGTTGGTTCTACTTTGCTCGTAGGAGCGGAGTAGAACTCCCAACAAGCGAACTGTTCTCTGGCGCTCCTTCTTCCATCAAGGGCTGGAAGGCCTAGTTTTTCTTTGTAAAGAACACGGGTTTTCCTCCCTCGACCTGGAAGGAGGATGTCCAAGTGTCAGATCCTCCTCCTTCACCTTTTCCTACTGCCGAGCTCGACCGATTGGTCAGTTCGAATGAGCAGTTGAACGTGAAGGAATTCAATAATGCCCAACTCTGGGCAGCTGGCTTGATCCGGGCCGAGGTGACAGATCCTGTTCCTGACCTCAAGCCACTCACCCCAGAAGAGCTGACTGCCCGTAAATTCATCTTCTTTCTTCTCTCTTTTTTTTTTGTTTGAGCTCTTTCATGCTGTCCAAACTGACTCCCCTCTTCTCTCTGCAGTGAAAAGATTTTCCCAACTGCTAAACATTGGAGGGGTCGGCAGCCCAAACTCCCCTGCTATCGTGCCTTCCGCTGCCCTATCAGTACAGCCCCTCCTTCTCCATGCCATTTCCTCAGGCCCCATCTCAATCTTCCCCTGCGGAGGGGCCCAGCAAGAAAAAAAGGAAGAAGTCGACGGCCAAGAGGGCCCAAACCGAGGTCGTTTCCTTCGCTGCTCAGGTAGAGCCCTCCAGGGCCACTACTGCCCAGCTTGGGCACTTGGAGTGAACTTCACGGAGCAGCAAGCCTCCTCGGAGTTGCCACCGATCATGTGGCGACAAAGGAACGTGACTCCCCTTAATCCATCGCCCGAGCTGAGCTCCTATCCGCACCCCGCACATTTCTGCCCGAAGTGGGGACTGTCGGTGAATGACCAGGCGCAATTCCCAGAGGCAGCCCAGGAGCTCCTGAGGGCGCGGTCCTGCCCCGAGACCACCGCTTCATCAAGATGGTCTCAAGCCCCGAGCTGCTCAAACACTACTACTTCAGCGCAGCTCAGGTGAGTTCCTAGTGTTGGCCATAAGATTCCCTTCCTTCTGCCTGTTCTACTTGTCTAATTTTATGTTTGAACGTAGCTCAACGTGGCGGGTGCCGAGCTGACCCAGAGGTATGAAAACATGGGGGTGAATCTGTCCCATGTCGGGGCTGCTAGGGACAAGCTGGCGGACCTACTCGAGACCGCCGATGCTGAGTTGGAAACCCTCAAGAAGCAGCTCGCGGATGCCCAGTCTTGATGAAGAAGAAGAAGGTGGCCGACCTGACCTTGCAGCTAGAGGTCGAGCAGAAGAAATCCGTAGAGTTCCCTGGCCAGATTGAAGCTGCTAGGGAGGAGGGACGTCAACTGGGCGTCCAGGAGTTCAAGAAGTTGGAAGACTTCATGAACGACCTGACCATCCTCAATGACCCAGTGTTGTAGCTCGGCTATACGAATGCTATAGACGACGTGCGAGCCCTAAACCTGCCTGGTTTTGAGCTAGAACGTTGGTCGGATTACAACCCCGGTGCAGTCGACCAAATAGACAGGCTTGTAGAGGGCTACACACATGAACGTAATCTGGCCGAACTGGTAGCCGATCCGACCTTGCCTGCGACTTCCCCCGAGCCCGAGCAGGAGCACCAGGGGGAGAATTAGATAGCACTTAATATAGACGTAGGTAGAATAGGTCGTAGAGCTGGCCAATCCATTTTGTATGGCCCCCTTCTTTTGTAAATAATTTTTTGTGGAATGAATAGACTTTTGTTTCCTCCATACTTTAGCTGAATTTCCTTTCATGTTCTTCTTATCATATTTGTGTGGAAAAACCCCTAACTGGAGCGCAAATTGGTATTAAACGGAATAGCTCATACATTTGTGCGAATAAAGTCCGGATCGGACCTGATACGAATGGCCTCCTAACTTGTACAAAATCTTTCAAGCTTCACTGAATACGTTTGTATGAATTAGATTACAACTTACCCCGATCTATGCAGAACAAACTTAGGCAGGGTACGGATAGGGAAATCGGGTGCGTGCGGGGTGTCTGAACTCTAATGAAAGGACCTCATATTCGAATTATGCCACGTACGTGGGATGTCCCCCCCATTAAGGTGAGCTAACTTACAATACCCTGCGCGATCTGCCTCCTTCACCATGTAAGGACCTTCCCAGTTAGGATCTAACTTGTCCATGCCCCTAACTCGGCTTACCGCGTTTTTTCACAGAACCAGGTCTCCTGGCTTGAAGGAGATGTGTCTTACCCTGACGTTGTAGTGCCGCGTGACCTGTTCTTTGTACTTAGCCATTCTGATGGCTGCTTCTTCCCTCTGCTGCTCGAGCAGGTCCAGGTTGAGCCGCATTTCCTCCTCATTATCCCGAGCCACGAAATGCTGCACCTTACCAGAAGGCACACCAATCTCTGCCGGGATCACCGCCTCCGCCCCGTAAGTCAGGACAAATGGAGTTTCCTGAATGGCAGTTCGTGGTGTAGTTCGGTAGGCCCATAGTATGGTGGGTAGCTCGTCTATCCACCCAATTCGGGCAGACTCTATCCGCATCTTCAAACCATGCAATATGGTTCTATTGACATTCTAGACCTAACCATTAGCCTGGAAATACCCCATAGAAGTGAAGTGTTGCTGAATTCTGAACTCAGAGCACCAATCTCGGAAAGAGCTGTCGGTGAACTGTTTGCCATTGTCCGAGATCAGGGCTCGTGGTATGCCGAACTGACAAACTATGTTCTTTCATAGGAACTTCTGAACCGACCTGCTACTGATGGTGTTAAAGGGCTCGGTCTCGACCCATTTAGTAAAGTAGTCGATGGCCACCACCAAATGTTCGTAACCTCCGGGAGTTCGGAGAAATGGGCCCAGCAGGTCAATTCCCCATTGCAAGAATGACCACGGGCTCTGAAGGGGGACCATTTTCTGAGTCAAGATGTGATGAACTGGTGCATGTAGTGACAGGACCTGCACTTCGACCCCAACTCGGCCGAGTCCCGGAAAATAGTTGGCCAATAATATCCAGACAGCATCCCCTTCTTGGCCAGAACCCGTGGTCTGACGTGATTTTCGCAGATGCCCTAGTGTATCTCACGCAAGATGTAACCCCCCTTCTTCGGGCGTTACGCATTTTAGTTATGGACGCAGATATGATTTCCTATAAAGCATTCCGTCTGCGAGCACATATTTCTGTGACTGGAGAAGGACCCTACAAGCCTCTATCTTACTCGGGGGAAGTTCCCCACCGGTTAGGTACTGTACAATGGGATCCATCTAGGAGTTCATCACTTGTATCACTGCCGTGTCTAACTGCTCATACGCCCGACCTTTGACGACCTCTAACCAATACTTCCTTGTTCAGCGTGCCAAAAGAAGTGGAGGTTAGTTTAGACAAAACATCTGCTCTCTTATTGCCGCTCCTTGGGACTCGTTCGAGAGTGAACTACTTAAATCGACTTCTCAACTCATGTACTTTGGCGACGTACTTCTTCAATGGTGCTTCCTTGACCTCGTAGTTCCCCAAGACTTGGTTAACTATCAACTGAGAGTCGCTGTGAATCTTTATTGATTCAACCCCCAGTTTTTGAGCCATCTCCATCCCCGCGATCAGAGTCTCATATTCGGACTCGTTATTGGAGACTCTGAAGTCGAATCTCAGGATGTAAGTCAGCTCTTCCCCCGTGAGGCTGATTAGAAGAAGCCCTGCTCCACACCCTTCCTTGCTGGAAGTTCCATGGACATATAGTGTCCAAGTCGGGATGACCTGTTTGGCTACTTCCTTGATTGCTTCGGCCTTAGCTGGTGCAGCAGCCTCTCTGGCCTGTTCAGTCTCGGCTTGTGTATGAGCCTCTCTGGCTTACTTAACCCCAACTCGTGTAGGAATCTCTCTGGCCCGTTTGGCCCCAGCTCGCGTAGGAGTCTCTCTGGCCTGTTCGGCCTCAACTCGCAAAGGAGCCTCTCTGGCCTGCGTGATCTCAGCTCGCAAAGGAGTCTCTCCGGCCTGTGTGGCCTCAGCTGACTTGGTGCCAGTCTCTCCAGCCCGTTCGGACTCTGGCTGCCCAAAGGAAATGCCATCCACTATGAAGTTAGCCAATACTTGGGCTTTGATGGCCGTCCGGGGCTGGTACTTAAGGTCGTATTCGAACAGCTCGACAGCCCACTTGACCATTCTTCCTGATATGTCCGACCTAGACAGGATCGATTTCAAGTGCTGGTCAGTCACTATCATGATGGGATGACTCTGGAAGTACGACCTGAACTTTCGTGTTGCGTGAACTAATGTCAGGACGTAGCGCTCAACTGGCGAATACCTGGCCTCCGCCCCCTGCAGAGCACGGCTGATATAGTACACCGGTCTCTGGATTTTGTTTTCTTCCCTTACTAGTACCGCGCTAACGGCCTCCTCCCCCGCCGCTAAGTAGATGAACATAGTTTCACGTCGTCCGGGGGAAGTCAAGGTAGGCAGTTCGGCAAGGTGACTCTTCAGTTCGTCGAATGCTTTCTGGTATTCTGAGGTCCATTCGAACTGGGGATCTCTTCTCAAAGCCTTAAAGAAAGGTGAATCTCGGACCACTGATTTTGATAGGGCGGCCATCCTTCCAGTTAGACGTTGAACTTCCTTAATGTTTCGGGGAGGAGTCATATCCATGATAGATTTCACCTTGTCAGGATTAGCTCTTACCCCATCTTTGGATATCATGTATCCCAAGAACTTGCCTGACCTGACCCCAAAAGTGCATTTCTTGGGGTTCAGAAGCATGCGTGAGCTCCGAAGAACGTTGAAGACCTCTCTGAGGTCTGTGACGAACTGCTCCTCAGTCCGGCTCTTCACCAACATGTCGTCCGTGTAGATCTCCATATTTCGGCCCATCTGATTTTTGAACAGTTTGTTCACCAATCTTTGGTACGTTACGTCCGCGTTTTTTAGTTCAAATGGCATGGTGACATAACAGTAGATACCATACTCCGTGATGAACTAGATCTTCTCCTGATCCTCCTCGTCCATAGCTATCTGGTGATATCCCTTAAAGGCATCCATGAAACAGAAGATTTCAAATCCAGTGGTCGAGTCCACAAGTAGGTCAATTTGGAGAAAAGAATAGCAATCCTTCGGGCAAGCTTTGTTCAGATCGGTGATATCCATGCACATTCTCCAAACCTTGTCATCCTTCTTGACCAGCACCGGATTGGCCAGCCAGATCGGATAGAAGACATCCTTTACAATTTTGACCTCCAACAATTTGCGTACCTCATCCTTGACGACCTCATTCCGTTTAGGCGCAAAATTTCGTTTCTTCTGCTTCACAGGTTGGATATTGGGGTCCACGTGTAGCTTGTGAACTGTCAACTCAGGCGGAATCCCAGGCATGTCATCTGCACTCCTGGCGAAAATCTCCGCAGATTCCTCAAGAAAAACTTTTAGTGCCCTCCGTGTTTGCTCACCTAGGCATGAGCCGGTCTTGATCACACGATCTGATCTCTCCCTGCTGACTGGCAGTTCGAGCAGCCCTTCGTCCGTCTCCAATCGCTCCTTCTTCTTCATTGGCTCTCAGGGTTTTAAGCAGGTTGTTTGAACCACCAGTTTTTCCTTACCCTTGAGAGTCGCGATGTAGCATGCCCGAACTATCTCTGGATCCCCTAACACTTCAGTTACTCCTGCGGGCGTGGGGAATTTCATGCTAAGGTGCAGAATTAAGCAGATAGCTCGGAATGAGTTCAAGGTTGGCCGTCCCAAGATCATGTTGTACGACGACGGCTCCTTCACCACCGCGAAATTCAAGGGGACAGTTCGGCATTTTGACGGCGCCCCCACTGTGACTATGAGAGTTATCATCCCCTCAGGTCTTACCGGCGGCCCTGCGAAGCCGATTAGGAGAGTTCGGATTGGGATGAGTTGCTTGTCCTCCAACTGCAGTTCCTTGAAAGTCTTGTAGTATAATACGTCAATGGCGCTCCCGTTGTCTATATATACCTTCTTGATCTTGTAGTTACAAATTATAACTTTTATTACGATGGTCTCGTGATTATTGGAGAGTGGTACTGCGCCTTCAGGTCCATAGATGATCTTCTCGTATATTTTCAATCGTTTGCTCGAGGTCTCTCCATCAGGAGGGGGGCGATTACTTCGTCGAACCGCATGACTATCTCCTCCGACTAGTTCCCCCGCAATGGTGTTGATCACCCCGGCCAAATTCTGCACTTCTGGTTAGGGAGTTCAGTCGTGGGAATCCTGAGGTCAGTCCCGCGGGTAGTTCATGCGCTCCTGTTTGTATCCCCATTGTTTCTGGTCAGTTCGTCCATCTTGTACAAAACTGTCTCAGGTGCCCTCGTTTGATCAGCACTTCAATGTCCTTTTTGAGGTGACGGCAATTTTTCGTATCGTGTTCTACATCACGGTGGTAGGCGCAATACAATTCTCGGTCTCGTCTGCTCCTATCCCCAATCAGTTGGGGGGGAGGCCGTGCGAGACTCTCCTGTTCCATTACTGCAATGACTTGAGCCCTGGGCGCTGTGAGGAAAGTCCAGGCCCTCTCTCTCTCAAAGGGTGTTCTTTCGTGCCTGGCTAGACAGCACGTCTCTTGAACTGGCATTTTTTCTATGCCTATCATCCCCTAACCTTTCTTGTGCACCCTTCGGGCAATTGGCCTCCTCTGCGTTAGCTTTCTCATGAGCTCGGTCTAGCATCTCCCGAACTGACTTGGGAGATTTTTCAACGAACTCTGTGTACAGCTTCTACTTTCGCAACCCGTTGATGAAGGCTGCCATAACAACTTTATCATCCCGATCTCGGACCTGGAGAGACTTGTTGTTGAAGCGTACCATGTACTCACGCAGCGATTCTTCAGGCCTCTGTTGAACTGTCATCAGGTGAGCAGTACTCTTGGAAAAGGCTCGTGACGAAACGAACTGGGTTACAAACAGTCGTGCGAGTTGGTTAAAGGACCGAATTGACCTAAGAGGCAATCCCTGGAACCATTGACGTGTCTTCCCCTCTAAGAACATTGAGAAAGTTTTGCACCTAACAGCATCAGCGGCCGTTTGTAGGCGCATTTGCATCATAAACGCGAATAGGTGGTCCTCCGGATCCATGGTAGCATCGTAGGGTTTCATGCTGGGTATCTTAAATTTCGCGGGTAGAGGGTAGTTCTCGATGTCGGGCACGAAAGGGGAGACGATATATCTGTCTGCCTCCGGATCCAATATCAAATCCAACTCATCTTGTATCTGATATTCTTCTTTTCTTGGGGAGAGCTCCCTCCTGGGGAACCCTTGGAAGGGCTTCGGATGCTCGGTTCGGGAGTTCTTGTGCGAGGGCTCTGTGACCTTGACCTGTTCTCGCGTGAATTCTTTCCGCTCCTGCTTTGTGCAGGGGTTAGGGCTTCCCGTTCTTGAATCCGACGGCCCAACTCCATCCACCTTCGGTGTCGTGTGTTCCCGGTCATGATGACCTCCGGACTGCCCCTTAAGGTAGTTCACAATAGTCTCAAAGGTAGGCAGATTTCCAGCTATCACCTGCACTAGTTGTTCAGGCGGGATTCGCGAGAGTTCCGTCCTGTCGTTCCCCCGCGTGGGATCCTGATGGGAATTTTGGAGGTTGCTTCGTTCGATTCCCTTGGACCCATCGGCGTTTCTCCGGAATCTAGTTCTCGGCATGATTCCTGAAAGGAATGTTTGCGTTTCCCACAGACGGCGCCAATTGATGCGACTGCCAAAAACACAATCCTATCTGAGCTGCTGCGAGTTAAGCGAACAGAGAATGGTCGAGCTGATGGGAGGAGAACGAACGAGCTGCCCTGCAGAAAGAAGTAAACAAAGGGGACTAATTCCTCGGAATAACTCCAACGATCAAGTCAGTATAGCTTATGAGAAGGGTAACAGTAGAGAGTACAGTTGATGGCGTATCTTGTGCCGTCACATGGGTGTGTATTTATAGAGTCCTTGATGGTAATTTCCTTATAGGGTCATGAGTCCTAGTGAAGAGGGAGTCTCTCTAGGGTTTCGCCCGCTAACTCCGAAAAGCTCGGGGGGCGCGGCCCATGAAACCCATCCCGCTGAAAGGCGGCGGCCACGACTGACCTGGCACCCTCCACACCCGAACTGATCTGTCCGAGTTGCAAAGTCATCCCTCCCGAGCTGACAAGTGGCATCTGCAGGTGGATCCCACTACAAAGATAATAATAAAATGAAAAATATTCGCCATCATCGTTGTTAAAGCTCCTCCACTATTTTGTTCATGGCTTTTATCATCACAATTCTCTTATCTTTCCTTTCTTTTCATTCAACCAGAAACATCCCAGAAATATTTCGTATTATTTAGCAATCAAATCCAACAGAAGAAAGGAAGAGGAGACGTTGCAGCTTGGGGTGCCATTAGTGCCGAACTTGGATTTTCCTGCTTTCTTCAACAAAAAACCTCTGTGAAACTACTATTCTTTTCTCCTTTATTATCTGAAATTTCATATTCACATGGCTATGCATTATCTGCTCTTTTTTCCCCGATGATAAATGGCAAAAGGACATGATAAAAAATAATTAGCTTAATTTGCGTTTGTTCTATTTTCTTTTCTAGAATTCGGTTAAGTGCTATATGAGACATATGGTTTTTGTGTCATTTTCTTTATTATTGTGACTGTCACGGCATGTATTGGTAATGCACTATTCCATAAATTTTTTTTTTCGTGGAAAGCATGGAATTAGGCAGTCTGCTTAGTTGTTCAACTTCTTTTCTACATAAACTAAATGCATTTTTTTTGTCTAGTCAATTATTTTGTCGTCTTCATAACTTTAGAAGAGTACTAATTATACTTGTAGTCGGTTTTACTGGATAATGGAAGATGGTCAGCCCTAACATTGTTTCACAATTATGAATTAACTTTTTTTTGGTCTTTCACATACAAATTGAAGCATGTTAAAATACTAAGATGTACAAATATAATAGTTTTCTTCCAGTTTTCATATCGAAAAACATTTTGGATAAGCTAATGTGGTAAAATTTTGATTACTATGCTGAGATCAAGGATAACATTGCTGTAATTTCATTAGAGTAGATTTTTAATCAGTTAGTGGGATCAATGATTAAAGCATACTTAATCCACCCAAAAAAGTTGTTTGAATTGTTTGTGCTTTTGCCTTTTGGGATGGGTCATATCCGGGCTTCCTTGCTCGCATTGCTCTTGATTTTATATGAGGGACAAAGAGACAGAATGAGTGGAGCAGAGAAGGTGATTTGCGTGACACGAGCTGCTGCATGAGAAAAAAAAATTTGTAGTTAATTTGCTCAATCACCTGCTATCATTCAGGTCGATCTAGCATTCGTGGACAAATATTCTGTAACCTTATAGAATTGTACAGATTATTGTGGTGCTTGGATATGTTTACATTATTGAGTGTGTAGACTTAGATCTCCCTGTTAGCCAGCCTCTGCAGCTATTTCTATACCTGTTTAGCTTAATGGATGTTCTCAGCTATTTGTGTTTTATTCTTAGCTTTAAATGTGTGTTTATGAGGTAAAATGATACATGTTACTATATGCTTTCCTACCTAAGTAAGGATTAAGCACATCAAATGAACTAACTAACCGTTATCTATATCTATATACCGTAATAAAGGGAGAGAGATGGTAGTTGGGATAAATAGCTTATATCATTTCTTCGAACTTTCAATTTTGTCCTCAAAAAATAAACTTTTCACCTAATCATTTAATCACATTTGCTAATATGATTTTTCGTAAGTCACATTTGCTAATATTGTAGCTTCATGGTTGATCAAGTTCTTGCTTCATCGCGGTTATACTGTCAAAGCTTCCGTTCGTGACCTCAGCACATCACTCTTTACTTCAAATTCTTTCTTCAGGAACTAGTAAAAATTACTGGACCATGGCCTAATTCATGATAAAAGAGGGCATAAATCTCAGTTGCTTATTGTGGATGAAATTTGTATTGATTTATGTTCCATGTCAAATCATGGTTTCGGTGAATGTGTCACAAAAATTGGCATCCCTTGAGTGGTTGGTTTTGCATGATGGCATAGATGATCCAAAAAAGACAGAATTCTTGATGGCACTAGATAGAGCCAAGGAAAGACTTCCCTTGTTTCAGGCAAACTTATCCTTTGATGCAATCGTTGATGGATGTGAGGGTGTTTTTCATACTGCATCTCCAGTTCAACTTTCAGTGAGCAATCCGCTGGTACATTTTAAATGATGATCAAATTTTGAATTTTCAAATTTTAAAATCTCGAATAACAATAGAACCATATCAAAGAAATTAAGGGAGAGTCTAAAAATTCTCTAATTAGATGCAAGTGAGGCAAGAAATGGGATCCAATAGGGAATGGCGGTCTATCTTCCTCATGTGTGCCCAAAGAGTGAAAAGTTCCCTCTAAATGCTTGGTCATCGCTATTTATAAAACCATGCATGCATTTGAAAAAAAAATGCCAATTGACATGCGTATCCACTACTATCAAACAAAATAGTGTATATATGCCATGCCACAATTAGAATTGAAATATGAATCAAATTACTTAATACTCCAATTGAGTTCATCTTGATAATAGCTCGTTTGAGCCAAGTTCGATTCGAGTTTGATTCGTTAACTAAATAAACCAAATTTAAACAGTATTTTGTGTTTAATAAACTTTCAAATTCGGTTCAAACTCAATTTAATTAGTATAAAAGTGAAATTTTACATGTAAAATACTCAAATTACTCAAACTTGACTTGAGTTCGACTCAATAAAAATTCATTCAAGTTCAATTCAAAAAGTAAATAAGTAAAATTTAAACATAATTTCACATTCATTAAAATAATCTAACAAACTTGGACACACCCTTAGCCATACCAGCTACTTTATTTAGATTTGCACTTCATGCACCTCGATCAGTCCCCATTGAGCTCTCTCTGTGATTCCATTCCAAGGTCCTCGCACTCTCATTGTTACCTCTTAGGGTGGTAGAGAGCAAGGCTGAGTCAGGGTGCCGGGCCAAGGGTTATTCCTTACTTAACCCATCCAAGGATCTCTATCTCTTCTTAGGGAAGGTAAACCCGTTTCCTAATTAATGCAACAGATAAATAAGTATGGAACCACTAGGGTGGCCTAGTGGCTAGGCAGGAGAGGGGTTATTAGAATCTTTTTCACTTGTTACGTTCAAAACTCAAATCTTGTGTCTAGCAGTTAAGAATGGAAAAGGTATGCAGAGAGGTGAGAGTGTAAAGAAACAAGAAAGTATGGTCTCCTTCCTTTAATTCATACTAAAATCAAGAGGCCGTTTGGGTTGCTATTTTTAGAAATTTTTGAAAAAAAAATTAAATAAATGTATTATAACGATTTGGTATATATGAGTTGAAAAGATAATTAAAAAATATATCTAAACAAGGCTCAAGTTTGGATTCCAATCTTGACCAAATCCAATACCAGTTTCAAATTGGGCCAGGTATTTAAATGGGCTCTCAATAAATCGAAGCACAAATTAGGTATCAACTTTAAGAGAGCAAAAACGTCAAAAAAGTCACCTAGGTGACCCATTTATTTGAGTCGATCATACAATTTTTTTCCCCTTGGTAACTCATTCATTTGAGCTGATCCAACAACCTTTTTTTACTTTTAGTATAAATGGGAGGTCTCGAATGTAGAGCATCTCACTTACACTCCCTCCTTTGATACCATCCAATCCATCCCCTCCCTCTCCCCCCCTCCCTCCCTCCTCCTTCCAATCCTAAAACCTATTTAATCAATCTGATCCCTTCATCGGATCGAGAGTAGCAAACAAAAAACAAGTAAATCTTGCCAATAGTTAGGGGGTGTTTGGTAAGTGGGTTTCAACGCCTATTATGGGTTTTAAATTCAATTATACCTTTACATGATATTTACATCCAATCCATCCCCTCCCTCTCCCCCCCTTCCCCCCCTCCTCCTTCCAATCCTAAAACCTATTTAATCAATCTTATCCCTTCATCGGATCGAGAGTAGCAAACAAAAAACAAGTAAATCTTGCCAATAGTTAGGGGGTGTTTGGTAAGTGGGTTTCAACGCCTATTATGGGTTTTAAATTCAATTATACCTTTACATGATATTTGCATAGGGTCAAAGGGAATAAATGAATGGGAATGATAAGCCTCTTCAATGGATTTTTTGATTAACCATCTCTCACTAGGGAATCATCTTAACTACCCATCTTATTCTCCTTAAATTTAAAAATACCCATCTTATTCTCCGTAAATGTAAAAATAAGAAAATAAAATGCCACCATTTGTGCTGGTTTCAACAAATAAAAAAAAGAAAAGAAATAATGAAAAATAAAATTAATAAATTGTAAAATTCATTCCATATTAGCAAATACATTATGGGCTTTCGTGAAAACCCATTTTTACTGACCACCCTATGATAGTGATGGTGATTGTGGAATTTGAACCAAACGGCTACTAAGCTGTTTTGTGAAATCCTTCACTTACCCAATTTGCTAGGTCATTTCCTTACCTCCTTGTCAAATGAAGAGGTTGAAATAGATTGTAAGTTGTTTTTGGATTGGCAAAATGTGTCGGGTCGTCTGGGGATTTAAAATCTTTAACTGACTTTTGCCCCTTTAAAGTCCATATGTTGTTAGGTTCTGTGATGCTTTCCAACAAAAATGTGGTCTCAACTAGAGATTGCGACCAAACAAGTAATTTTCAATTTTTTGAGAGACTTGAATGTCAAACTGCAAAATGTGAGAGGACATTTCTTGCAATTTTCCCTAGGCACTCAGATCGTAATAAAGTACTTCGACCAAATTTTGATGACTTTGCTGAAATCATAGAACAGATTGCTGTCAATTCTGATGGACCCAAATCAATCAATAAAATAGACCCATAAGAAAATTCTCGGGAGAAATTGGTAACGAGGCAAAGGAACAACTCTTATTACTCAAAAACAGAGGCTACACTAATTTATAACAGACAATGACCTTTTTGGTCTCTTATATTTAGGGTGTTGGTCAATTTTTGGTCTCTTATATTAGACCCCCATTTTTATGAAATAAAGTTAATGTACGACTCTAACGGAATATTAGAAAATTCAAACAAGATTAGTCACGTACATGACACATTAGACATTACCATTTTATAACTCTCTTATCTCTGAAACAATATCCAATTTAATCCATTACAAGTATCATCGCCTACTCATTTATACCATAACTCTATAAAATAAAGTCAATGTACAACTTTTAATAGAAGATTGGAAAAATGGCATTTAGTCCCTAATTTTTGGCTTGTGTGCTTAATTGATCCCTAATGCTTTGACCAAAAAAAATTTGGTACTAGTCAAAATTTTCAAATTTTAGGCACACTTAAAACAATTGACAAATCAAATTGCTGTTAATCAACATCTTCGAGTTTGCATTTTTGGTCCCCAAAGTTTCAAATTCAGATCATTATAGTCTCTTAAATTTTAGACAGCAATATTGAGGATTTTAGAATGAAAATTATGTTAAAAATTCAAAGGATAATTAATTTTTTTTCATTCTTTAATTCATTCCACTAATTTCTCATAGGCTTCTTCTCTTTTCCATAGCTGGTCTCAAACTTGGCAATATATGTTATTTTTCATTATTTAATAATTAATTAATAATGAGTTTTATCATTTTTTTGCTTGTGTTGATCATTCAATAGTTAATTAAATATCCCTTTAAAAATATAAGGAATACATACTCCATTAAAAATAGGTTGATTGTCCTTTTTTCTCCCATATTAAAAGGTTCTCATTTGAGTTTCAGATGAAGTTGATATTTTGTAAAATTATTTGAATCATTCAATAAAATTATCAAGATACACAATAGTAAAAAAAGCTAAAACTTTATTATTTGGAACATTGAATTTCAATAGGTAGAAATGACAAAAAATTATAAGCTCTATTTTTTCAAAAATTTCTAAAAAACACTTTATGTACTTATGTTCACTATTTTTTATAATCACAATTACTAAACGCAACCATTTGAAGATATTTTTTCTACTCATGCAAGAATTTGTGTAGCGGTAATTAATGACATTACGTATTAAAACTATAACTTTTTCTCCTTTTCTTTTACTAATTTTTATTTATATGTCATATGCATATTGTTATCAAATTGTAACTTACACAATGAAGAGATACTCTTTAGGTTAAACAGCGATATTGTGCTGATATAAAAGTGTTATTGGAAAATTTATAGAGATTTCGGAGCACATATATCGTATATTTAATTAATTAATATTTTGTGATCTTAAAATGCTAATTATAATGACTTAAAATATAAGAGACCATATTGATCGAAACTTAAAACATTAGGGACCAAAAATAAAACATCAAAGCTTTTGACAAGCAGCAATTTGATTTTTATCGTTAGTCACTTTTAAATTTCTGGCAAGTGTCCTAGTGTGTCTAAAATAAAACTTTGGGGACTAAATTTGTTTTGGTCAAAAACATTAAGGAATAATTTGACATATAGACCAAACATTAGAAATTAAAACTGTATCTCTTTCATGAAAGATTTGAGAATCCTAACGAGTCGGTCTTGTGTATGGCAAACGTATTGTTAAAACTAAAGGAGCAGAATAAAAAAAAAATTTCCACAAACTGAAATAGCTATTTCATCAATTTTCCGCCTACAATTTTTCCAAATTCCCAATTATCAACCTATTAATTCATAAAGTTCCGTTTTGCCCTTTATTTCTACATTTACAACATCTATAATATTGATATTGACGGCATGGAATGGAATTTCATGAATTGAAAACCTCTAATAAAGGATTTTGGGAAACTCGAAGCCAAAAATCATAGAGATTAGAGTTTACATTGGAACCAAGTCCATTACAGTTCTTTGATTTCCAAATAAAAGCTCTACATCAGTTTTACTTTGTAGAGATTAGACCTTACATTGGTAGACCTTGGGATATCAAGAATAATAATCAACACAGCCCCAAGGATAAGAGGGCAAAATGATTATTTTAACTGTGCATATGCTGTACACTTGACCTCTTCCGTCCCCTTTTTGAATTTTTTGTTAAAGGTCTTACATTAATTTTATTTTTTTAAAGATGAGGAACAAAATTGGTAGAGATTAATACATATAAGGGACTAAATTGATGAAAATTCAAAAGGAACTGAAATGGTCTTTTTACCAACTAAAACACACTGCAACGAGGCATTCACTTATCTCACAAAAACCCAAACGCCGAGGCTACTACTGGCACTAAGTACTAATCCCACGTGGCCAAGATTAGAGGTGGCAATTTGTCCCAAATCCCAATGGGTTACCCATGCCCACGGGGACTTTGGGCGGAATGGGTACTGGAATTTGATATTGGGTTTAAAATGGGACAAATCCCAATTATACCCATTAATTAATGGGAAATTTTGGGAAATACTTGGGTACCCATTGGGCTCAAATAGTAAGGGCTCCGTTTGGATTAATTATTTTTTGGGATATTTTTGAAATATTGTATTGTAGTAGTGTATATGAAAAATTTTTACTATAAAATTTTTTTGAAATATTTGATATACTAATATGGATGGGATGTTTTTTGAATTATTGTATATTACTATAATATTGTATTTGAAAAAATTATTTTTTGAAAAAATAGCCAATCCAAACGGAGTCTTAGATTCAAAAATTATCTTTAACAATTTTTATAGTCATACTAGCGAATATAATCTAGCAGTCTTCCTAGTCATTATCCACAAGAATTTCCAGCATTTCAGTCAGTTTAGACCTGTCATCCTTGGACAATGATGAGCATAAATATTCAACACCCTGAGTGCCTTGGCCATCTTGATATATGTTTGGAATATGGTTGTATATCTATCTTTTCCTTTATTTGTAAATCCAATTTTTGGTGGGAATCCTGAGTATAAAACACTTGCATGTTTATTTAATAAAACTAAAAGAAATTTAATAAATAAAAAATATTAAAGTTATATAAAAAATTAAAAGGAAAAAAATATATAGAAAATAGATTTGGATATTGGGCGGGATCAATTTAAACCCATTCCAAAGTGATCCCGCCCAAGTTAGTCCCAAAACACATATGGGTAAGGTTGGATCCAAACCCATATGACTCGGTTCCATCTCAAATCTAAGCAAATCCCGCCTATCCCGCCCATTTTGCCACCTCTAGCCAAGATTAACACAATCTAAATAATAGGCTATTCAACTTAGGGATAATTTCATAAACTTCCCTTGAGGTTTTTGACAATTTCATGAAACTTTGCTTAATATTCTAAAATTACATATACCTCACCTACGGCTACAAAAGTACTCTATTACCCCCATATAGGATACTTAATGACATTTTTTTAGGAAAAATTTTAGAAATTTCAAGGAAAACCAAAATTGACTTATTCTCTCTCTCTCTCTCTCATGTTTCTTCCTTTCTACCTTGATCTTTTTTCCACTTCCTTCTTTGCCCAAATTCCTGCCACCTTCCTTTTTGCCTAATATTCCTCATCCAATTCAGGACTAAATTCAATCTATCGTCCCTTGCCCGTATTTGTCCCCTTCCTTTCCCTTCTTCTTTTTTCTCTTTTTCCATCTCTTTTTTGCCAACATAATTAGGTTCATCCTTTTTTTTTCTTTTAATTATAAGTGTATGGGTTTGATTTTTTTTGTGTCTATTTATCCAATTTGTGGTTGATTATGGGTGATAAAACTCGGTGATGTCAAAAGTCAAGAAATGGGTGGATGAGCTTTAGAAATGGATGGTTGAAAAAAAATAAAGCAGGATGCGAAGAGAGAAAGAGAAAAGAGGTGCAATTGATTGTTGATGAAGTGCTAGTTTAGGGTAAAATTTGAGGTGGATTTTTATCCAACTTAGCATCATGTGACGGATTTAATTGACTTGTGTAAGAAGTGTAGGGTCTAGGGCTGTTGGAAAAAAAATCAGGTTGTAGTGTTTCGAGTGCTAGAATTATTGGCATTGATTTTGATTCAAATTGGAGTGTTTGCTTGGCTTTTGTGATAGTGTTACTTGAAAGAAGGCAATCATCATAGTTGGAACTTTTTTTCCAAACTTTTATTTTAGGTAGAAAGAGTTTGTTGGCTTTGGTGTTAGAAGAAAGCAATCAACAAAGCTCTTTTTATCTTTCCTTTTTATCTTTTTGGAAGAAAGGGTAGTTTAGGATATTTGAAGGAATTAATAGCCTATTAGGCTATCTTGAAGCACAAAAAGTTAGAGTAAGGGAGGTGAGTGTAATTTCTAAAACCTAAAAAGAGCTTCCTGAAATTGGTGGAGACCTCGAGGGAGGTTTCTGAAATCATTCCTTGAACTTATGACACGACACCAACCAAGAAATAAATAGTAATAAATAACTAGAAACACCAGTAGTTTAATATTATGTCTGTGCATCCATGATTAAAGCATTCATCATTCACCACAAAATAGTTTGGAAAATTTAGCTTCCTTGCACTTTCATATTGATTACACCAGAAGCAGAAACAGAGAATCACTGAAAAGGAAAAATGAGCGCGGCAGGGAAGGTGGTGTGCGTGACTGGAGCTTCGGGATACATAGCTTCATGGCTAGTTAAGCTGTTGCTTGAGCGTGGCTATACCGTCAAAGCTTCAGTTCGTGACCTCAGTAAGTCTTTCCATGCTCGTTACTGCTTTTAGTCATCTTCTCAGAACCCTTTCTTATGGTCCACCCATGACACAACACCTTCTCAAGTATCAAATTTAGCGTTCAAACGAATGGTTTGGGTAAATACTCGACTAAGTTGGCATCCCTTTTATTAGTAGTTTGTTTTTGCATGATAGCACAGATGATCCAAGAAAGACAGAGTTCTTGATGGCACTGGATGGAGCCAAGGAAAGGCTTCAGTTGTTTCAGGCAAACTTATTGGAAGAGGGATCCTTTGACGCAATAGTTGATGGATGTGAAGGCGTTTTTCATGCTGCATCTCCAGTTCAAGTTTCAGTGACCAATCCGCAGGTACGTTGAAAAAGATGATCAAATTTTGAATTTTCAAATTTTAACTAATATTAACTATTTGGCTTCTAAAATTGGTAATTCTTCAGATGCTTAAATAATTGTTACGTGGCGAATTAGTTACTGAAATGGTCTAATTCCTTTATGTTCCTCAGTTGCAAAAATGTTGTGTACTAGAAGTCTCAAGTGTAAAAGAGAGCGAGTATTCTAGTTTCTCAGCAGCCATATGGATGCCACCGGCAAAATGGTAGTACTAAAAGAGCATCTTGCAAGTCTCTGTCTCTATGATTCTGTTTTTGTGGATTTCCTCAAGTAACTTACAAGAATTTCAAGTCTTAATTGAGTGTTTATGAGCCATTAGGATGAACCATACCTGTAAAAAAGGCTGTCACCCAGAAAAAGTTGAAAAAAGGACAACAATTGGATAACAATAGAACAAAGTATAGGCTCAAGAGTGTGATGCATACACTAAATATAAAATGGTATTGATAACAATTTCTTAGGCAATGACTTCACTCCTTTTCTATGGGTTAGAGCATAATGGAGCTGACGAATTACACAAATCTGCAACGACTTCTTCCCCACCCCCCTTTTTTTGCTGTTAATTTCTTAGGCACAGCTATTGGATCCTGCAGTGAAGGGAACGCTGAATGTGCTACAGTCTTGTGCCAAAGTTCAATCTATCAAAAGAGTGATTTTAACGTCTTCTCTTGCAGCAGTTACTACCAATCTGTTGATGAAAGTTGAAAGTTGATGAAAGTTGATGAAAGTTGATGAAAGACGGTGTCATAGTTGATGAAAGTTAGTTTTCAGATACGTTATACTGTGAGAAGCACAAGGTGTGTCAATCTGCCATTTTCAGTTAAACTGCCTGAGGAAATGCTTGTTGTTTGTTAGATTCCACGGTAATCAGCCCAATTGTCTGATTGGCTGACACAGTTCTTCTGGTCGATTCAATTTGTTTATGAAAGATAGTAGTATCACTAACAAGGCTTTAAGTATTGAAAGCACTTGCAATAATTGGTAATTTGGCAGTTAAATATTCATCACGCTGATAACACATCTTCTCTTAAAAGGCTTAACAAAATAGCCCTTACCATGATCACCCATCGCAAAGCACCTCAGCCTTTGTGAGTAGAAGAAGATACTTAACAAAAGATAAAGTAAAGAAAACAAAAGGAAGCAACAGAGACGAAACTTTCCTATTGCTAGCATTGCTAACTATTTGATGGCATCAACAAAATCAAAAGCTAATAGCGCGGAACAGATTGATAGCAGACCAAAAGAATGTGTTTTATAGGTGAAAGAAGTGTGGGATTACTTTGAAGCCAAAAAGTATATTAGTATGGAATGAATATTGGAATGCTTGCTTGAGAAGGCTTATTGACATATGCACGAAGAAAGCATCACGTCACTGAAAATGTGAACTTTAGTTTCTGTTTTGTTGTTTACTCAAGTGCTAAGAAATCGAAACAGAGAATTTAGCAAGTAATCTGCCAATAATTATAATCATTCGATGCAACCAACTGACATTGTCTGGAGGGAGAAAAATTAACCCTGTCTAGAGCCATGTATACTTCTAAAATAAGCCCCATTTCTCCAGAGTAGAAGGATTTAGAGAATGCGACTGGATGGTCTCCCAAGAGTCTAGAAAACATACTTTTTCTAATGTCCCACTTGAAGAATTATGCTTTCAACTAAAGCTACCAAATATGTTCTCTCTTTTCAGTTGTGGTATCAACTATCAAAAATTTTGGCAGAGAATGCTGCTTGGGATTTCTCAAAGGAGCATGGTATTGACATGATTGCAATTAATCCAGGAATGGTCACCGGTCCCTTCTTGCAGCCTTCTGCCACTTTGAGTGCAGAAGTGATCTTGAGCCTAATAAATGGAATGTTAAGAAATTTATCATATTGTTAAGTAGTCAATCTACAGAAAGTTTCTTGTACACAATTAAAACAAAGAAGCGGTGGTTGACTCTGGCGAAGTTGTGAGCCTGCTCATTTTGTATTACAGAAAAAATATACATTGCACACAATAGGTATGCATTATTGGGCATCATATGTAATCATTTCAACTCCTTTTATTTGATTATGTAATGTATATGAATACAAACTGGTGAGCGCATATGTCTAGTTGCTAGGTATACAATCATATTGTCTAAAGAGCTTGTTACCAAATTCTTCTTTGGAACTTATCTGTGTCAGCATGTCTTCACTGCCAAAGCTTTGGAAGTTCAATGTGAATTAAACAAAAACATCTGCTTTAGTTATACGAATTATTTACTTTGAGGTAGTCGCACAGGACTTGGAGGCGTTTCATTTGAAACACAGTTTAGTAGTTGAAAGGCTTGTTATAGCAGACTATATAGGAATTGGAGCTTTTTGTGGTGGCTTCTAAAGCTTTCTTACAAGATAGAGTAACCAGTTTGAGCATTTTATTCAGTACTAGCTTGTTGTGGTCTCTAGTCTCTGCAGATTTTGCATAAGTTGCCTGCCAATCTGCTTGGTGTTCATGACTTGATCATTTTCCCATGCAGACTCTCTCAGCATTATTTACCCAACCTGGTTTCTCACGTTCCCTCTTCTTTTATATAGTTCTTGGGTTGTAAAATGCCCAGAAAAAATGAAGTGAAATACTTCATGTTAAATAGAAATTTGTCACATTTGACTATTTACATCTCTCTTTTAAGCATCCTGACTTTACAAGTAATGATACAAGTAATGACTTTACAAGAAATTTGTCCCTTTTACTGTTGAATGCAGGAATTGACCCATTCCCTAATGTGGTTGTACCATGGATTGATGTTAGAGATGTTGCGTATTCACATATTGTTGCCTTTGAAATCGCTTCTGCCAGTGGAAGATATTGCGTAGTTGAGAGAACTGCAGGCTGCTGTAAGCTTATCAGGATTCTGACTGAACTCTTCCCAACTCTCCAGTTGCCAGATAAGTGAGTCGGGTTTTCCTGCTCCCTTAGGCCACACTGACGTCTTTGCATGCTTTAGCTGATTGCTTGCAGCTCCAAAATGTATCTCATCTTATGGCTTCTTTCTCAACATGATAAAGAATACTGCATCCTTCTGTACCATTTTAGTAGTATTAAGGGACTGATTTCTGATAATTTTATAGGCCTAAATCCTAATCCTAGTTGATGCATGATGTTTTTGCTGTTAAGAATCATTAGCTTCTTCTCTGTTTCCTAATCCAATAGAATGCAAGATGGACCTTGGCATAACATTGGATAGCAATTAGTAAACTGCCACACTTTGAAGAGTTCAATCCAATACATGCATTCTCACTTTTACCTCATTTTTTTCCTGTTCTGAAATGGTTTTAACCTTGTACAGATGTTCTAATGGTAGACCCCTAATTCAGCTGAAATATGATGTATCAAATGAGAAAGTAAAAGGTTTGGGCATTGAGTTCATGCCTTTGGAGGTTAGCCTCAAGGACACTATCGAAAGCTTCAAAGAGATGAAATTAGTTAGCCTTTGAATCATAGCATTCATCTACTGTCATCAACTTGAAAGTGTTTATATCCAAGTTTGGAAAACATACAATTTCAAACTTCTCATTCTTGTTTGTACAAGGTACGCGATTCAGGTTATATATAAAGTAGCTAAATTTTAAATAAAAAGAACAGAAGAGGTATGAACATGAATAGGAAGGGTTGCTCCATAAGGGAACAATATGTAATTATGTCTCCAAATTTGTTGGGATAGCTCTTTTGTGCATTTGATAAAACTAAAGTCTAAAAACTGAAATCTGAAATCTGAAATCTGAATCCATGAGGTAAGTGAATTATTATGTACTAAATCTAATACATTTAAGTGTACATCACATTAATTAATTCAGATGTTCTAGTTTTGGTTATCAAATTCATCTGAACATGTTAAGATCTAAATTCATTAAATTTAAATGCTGAATTAGATTATCAATTGGGGTTCAAAAAGACTTTTAGGTATATCTAAATAGATAATAAAAGCATAGCACCTCATTATTGACCATTTCCTGAAATTTTATTGTAATCTTTTTGGTTATTTTGAGCAATATTTTTAATTTTTTGAGCTTTAAAAATTCTAATGCTTAAACAAAATTTTCAATCACACTAAGACAGAAATAAAGGTCAAGTCTTTCCAAAAATAAAAATTTTGCCCTAGTTATTGTCAAACTTATTTGTCCGAATGTCTGTCTAACCGGTGTTCATAGGGTACTCGTTGAGTTATATTTTATGCGTCATATTTTTGGAAATGTAAGATTAATTAGGGAAAGTGAAAAAAATACAAGATAAGGTAGGTAAGACTAAACAGAGAAAGTATATAAATACAAGGAAGAATAATAATTATTAGCATGTATACATACATGATAAGTTTGGTGAATGTTAAGAGTATTAATGAGAAAACTCTTGATTTATTGCTTGTTGCAAAATGATAGCAACTTGAAAATAGGATCAGGACCAGTATCCATGTATTTAACTACAGAACACTTTATGATTGTTTTTTTTTTTTGTCAAAATTTATGATTGTTTCGAGATGACAAAATCTGCATGATTAGTAATGCAGATATTAATAGTCGTGTATGCATTTCTTTTTCTTTTTTTTTTTGGGATAATTTAAGCTTTAGCATTCCAGGCTAGCTTTAACGTCTCAAAATCACTTGGCTCCTGACTAAGAATATATGATGTGAAAACATGACCTAGTGCTTTTTCATTCCTACACTGTATATTTGTGGTTATTTACCCAAGTATTGGTATAATAATTCAAAAAAAAAAAAAACCAGTGAAGGTCTTATTTGTCATCAGTGAAAAATAAGTCTATTAAAAATCTGTTAGACATCAATGAATAAAGAATTTAATTCTTTCTCTTTTTTAATATGTGTGTGTGTGTGTCTATATATATATAAAATAAAAGATTGAGTACAATTGTGTGTGTGTGTATATATATATATAAAATAAAAGATTGACTGCAATTGTTTAAGATTGAAAGAAAATGAAGAATCCAAACACTCCTACCTTAGGTCCTCACAATTTTCTGTTTTTACTACTAATACTACCTACTAAACCTCACGCCGTTGAATTTCTTTTAATTGCACGGTATGGGGTTTGAACCATTGTCTTTATCCTTCTAACGGTAAAAATCTTGCTCGTGACAAGTTTGGTTGGTTAGGATTCTATCAATTGGATACAATAATATGATTTCAGTTGAGAAATATTTGAGGACAAGAAAGTATATTTGGAAAAATCAATCAATCTCCAATGGTAAGTTATTAATATGTATACACCAATTGCATTCAAAACTTTTAGAACATTACCAATACAAGCTATAATAATAATAAATTGCCAAAAATGGTTTCTTTTTTTATTTGCAAATTAACTTCCAGGAATTAAATAGTCTTAGACCCTGTTTGATAACCCAGTTCAACACTTAAACTTAATCGATTCAAATCTTAATATATTCATATCGTTTTATAACGAAAAATTACTAAATTAATTAAGTAACACTGAATTTTCTATGCAAAACTTGCTCTCAAAATTAAGTAATAAACTATTCACTTATCACTGAATGTGATATACACTCAAATGCATTAGATTTAATACTTAACAATTCAATAACTGAATGGATTTAGAATTCAGATTTCAAATTTCAAATTTCAGATTTCAGTTTTATCAAACACACCTTTAGTAATCCACTGGTATTTCGCCTCAATTCTCTCAGGAAACAATACGAATAAACTTCTAACCTACTTCCCATAAGGGGAACAAAACTAAATTCTAAAGAAAAAGGAACTACCTAGTATCGAATCCTATTTAATCTTTAACTCATTTGGTCTAGGAAGAGAGTATGTTTCAAAAGGCGTCTTGAGACGTTGGACGTAAGCTCTCACAAGCGAAATATTATTTGGAAAATTTTGATATCCAAACAATAAAATAATGATTATCAACAAAGATGGGAAAAATTCTAAAAAAAATTTAAATGCATTTAAGCCCTTACTAGCAAAACATTACCCTAAAAATCTAAAACTTAATCATCCTCTGTTCTCTCTTCATCAATAGCATCTACTCTTGTATCCCCTTTACCCTCTGCCTCGTCTTTTTTCTCTGCTTTCTTCTTTGTTCCCGCCTAACTCTTTTTTCCTTTACCTTCATTTGTCCTCTCTTTCTCCTCCCCCTTCCTATGCTTCCCTTTTCATTCTTCTTCATTTTTAAACTCCTCATCTTCTTTTCTGACCTTCTCTTTTCCTTAATTTTCTATGTCCAGTAGGTGGTGGTTTGCTTTAGGGGCACTTTGGGTGTCTTAGGCATGCGCCTAAGCACGAGTGTTTTAAAATTTCGGACCGAAACAATTGATTTAACTGGTTGAATCGAAAACTAGCAGTTGAACCGCAGGGCATTTGACCTGGTCAACCCTAACCAAAAACCAAGTTTGATTGGGAAAAACCTGAAAAAAAAACCATATAGAAAAAAAAAAGAAATGCATAAATGACTATTGAAATCTGCCCAACTAATCGTGGCTCTGTTCTAAAGTTGCTCTTATTTTGTAACAGGCAATAAATCATGAATTTGTACAAAAGTATGACAGGACAAAAATATAGCTAGGAAAGACGGGACATTTGATTTTTTGTTTTAGTATGACCCAAAATTTTTATTTAAGCATAAGAATTTTCAGAGCTTAAAAAAATTAAAACTACTGATCAATTTAATCCCAAAAAAGAGAAGAAATTCTGAGATTTCTAAGAGCAATCTCAAATTGGCCATCAAATGGTATACCTAAACACAACTCAAACTGTACCAAAAAGATCACAAGATGAAATTTGAAGGAAAGGTCAAATATGAGGTTCTATGCTTTTATTATCTACTCAGACATGCTGAAGAGTCTTTTTGATTAAGTCGGCTGTCCCAACAAATTCTGAGCCATAATTACTGATTGCTTAAGAAGCAGCTCTTCTTATTCATGTTCTGTTCTTGTTCTTTTAAAAAAAAAAAAAAACCAGTGATAGTTCACGTGCAAACACGTAATTGTAATATCTTAAAATATATTATTCTTTAGATACTAAAAATTTTTTATGAAATTTTGATCATCAACATCACAATATAATATTTTTATGTTATTTATTTTTTAAGCTAGTTACTTTTAAAAATTTTATTAAATGAAAAGAGATAGAAAACATTCCAATATAGTTGACGTATCCTTTAGAATTGAATTTGAAATCATGAACCAAACACTTTTTGATTTATAACTTGAACTCTAACATATGAAATATTGATAATATCATGTTTTACCAAAATTATTGTATATTCATGATTCTATTGCATATAAACCACAAATCATCACAATTTTTTTATAAATGAAGAATGTAATTAAGTTAGAAAAGTAAACATACATGTAATTTGAATTCTTTGTATTATGTTAATTTTATTTTTGTCAATAATGGAGTATAAATGATTTACCACGTAAAGTAAATGTGATGTATGGATAGAGTATTATTCCAAATAATTATTTGGAATAATTACTGTAATACCTTTTGTGATGTGATGTATCTGAGATAAAAAAGTGGTTGGATGTGATGTATCTGAGATAAAAAGATGGTTAGGAATATAAAAAGGTGGATTGGGAAATGTGTTTATGATGCAAGCGAAAATTTTTTTTGGAATAATTACCCATCCATACAAAAGTTCTATTTTCCTTTTCCTTTATTCATGTTTTTAGCACAATACAATGCGAAGCAAAAGCAACAAGTCTACTTTTTTCATATGACCACAATATTTTTGGTTTTAGTATTAGTTTTTTTTTGTATATTGTAGTTTTTTATTTTTATTAATTGCCAACTTTTAATCCATAACCGCTATCATTATTATCAATTATTGGAATCCACTAAATCTGTCTAATTACAATTATCACCATAAATGAAATTTACTTAATTTTAAAGCTTTTCATTTCATAACCGCTTCCATTTTTCACTAATATTGCAATACAATAAATATATGTAATCATTAGAAAAAAAGGGCATTTTGGACATCACTAAAAATAATTTGGATATCATTTTCATTTTAATCATTTATCATTTTAAATTTACTCTTATTATAATTCTTATTTTATCATTGGAGATGGCTTCTAACTTGATGGATGGACTTGGTTTGCTCAAACCAATACAAATGAAGCATTACTATATTATTGTCAATAACAATGAGTTTTTGTTTGGATAGGAGTTTATTTGGATGATTTATTTGAGATAATTACTGTAGCACTTTTTGTGATATGATGTATGTGAGATAAAAAGGTGATTGGGAAGATCAATAGGTGATTGAAATTTGTGAAACAAATTATTTTATCTCAAAACATTTCAATCTAAACACACTCAATGTTTGTCTTCCTCTTGATATGAGTGATTTGGATGTTGTCTTTGGTATCATTTAAATTGTATTCTAACTTTTGAATTCATTTGCTATTTACTTTATGTCATTTTATAAATAGTTTTCAAATTTTTTTCAGTTTTTCTTGTTTTGATCGGTTGCTATTAATGATAATAGTGGTTTGTATGGTGGTATTTCAGATTTTTTTGTCTAGTTTAATAATACTGTTTCAGGTATAATGGTGTCATCATTTTTTGTATATTGAAATTCCGTTGGACGCTACATAAAAAATTCGTTATATTGGTAAAAAATGCATAATTGTAAAATTTACTCGTGATATTTGTATGAAGATATACAAATGAATAAAGGTTTTCTTGTCTGTCTCCATTTTCTAGAGAGTATCTTTTTTCTGAAATTGATTTTTTTTTACAATCTCAACTAATGACTTATGAAAAATTTTTCATACTTCAATTAAGAAATTTTAATACGTCTAATAATATGAGATGGAGTCCAAGGGTAGGTAAATAGTTTTTAATGAGCAATTTTTTATTATAATTACCAATACTATTAAAATGTAATCAATTGGAGTGTTTTATTTCTTTTAATTAGTGCCACATTAAAATGCAATAATTCTAATTAAAAGACATGAGGATAATTTAGAGATAACAAAAACTACGATAAAAAAGTTCTTACACTTAAACTCCCCAATACCAACATTCACACTTTTTATATGGTAATGATGATAATGATATATGTTTTACCATAGCTGTTCCGCGTAACAGCAGAAAAATCATCAGTGGAGCAGACAGAAAAAACCTCTAGTTGCTGGAATTGTATGTTTCCAAACTTGGTCATAAACAAATTTGATGACAGTACATGAATGCCACGATTCAAAGGCTAACTAAATTCTTCTCTTTAAAGCTTTTGATAGCATCCTTGAGGCACACCTCCAAAGGAATGAACTCAATTCCCAAACCTTTTACTTTCTCGTTTGATGCTTTGAATTTCGGCAGAATTAGAGGACTACTGCTGTTAGAACATCTGCAAAAGGTTATAACCACTTCAGAAATGCAAAGATTTAAAGTGATAATGCTGGTATTTGGTTGAACTCTTCAAAGTGAGGCAGTGTGCTAATCACTATGCAATGTTGCCAAGGTACATCTGGCATTTTAATGGATTAAGAATTCAGATAAGAAGCTGCTGATTCTTAACAGCAAAAAACACCATGCATGAACGAGGATTAGGCCTAAAGATGAGATATATTGTGGAGCTGCAAGCAATCAGCTAAAGCATGCAAATACCTCAATGTGGCATAATGAACAAAACGGGACTCACTTATCTGGTGATCGGAGAGTGGGGAAAAGTTCAGTCAGAATCTTGATAAGGTCACAGCAGCGTGCAAATCTCTCATTTACACAATATCTTCCACTGGCAGAAGGGATTTCGAAGGCAAAAATATGTGCATATGCAACATTTCTAACATCAACCCATGGTAAAGCTGCATTAGGGAATGGTTCAATTCCTGCATTCGCCGGTTAAAACAATGACAACTCTTACCATTAGGACGAGTATCTTTACTTGTAAAGACAGGATACTTGAAGGGAGATGTAAAAAGTACTGGATATCACTTCATCTTTTCTGGACATTTCAATTACAACCTAACAACTATATAAAAGAAGATGAAACATAAGATACCAGATCAGGTCAATTAACTGGTAAGTCATAAAGTGTCTGCATAGGAAAATGATCAAGTCATGGACACCAAGGAGATTGGCAGGTCATTTTTGCAAAATCTGTGGCAACAAGAGACCGCAACATGAAATAGTACTGGATAAAATGCTCATGCTCAAACTGCTTATTCTATCATGTAAGAAAACTTTAGAAGCCACCATAACCAGCTCCAATTCCTCTATTGTCTGCTGTAAGATGTCTTTCAACCAATAAAACTGTGCTTCAAATGAAATGCCTCCAAGTCCTAAGGGGCTACCTCAAAGTAAACAAGTCTCATAACTAAAGCAGAATCTTTTGTCTATTTCATATTTGAATTTCAAATCTTTGGCAGTTAAGAAATGCTGACACAGAAAAGTTCCAAAGAAGAATTTCATAGCAAACTCTTTAGACAATATAATCAGACACACACCAACTAGACATATGTACCCACATGTTTGTATTCATGTGCATTACATTATCAAATAAATGCATTGCATATGATGCCCAATAATGCACGCCTCTGCGTGCAATATATATTTTGCTGTAATACAAAATGAGCAGACTCACATCTTCACCAGAGTCAACTACTGCTTCTTTGTTTCAATTATTAAAAGAAACTTCTAATGCATGATAAAGCTGTACGTATGAAAGATCAACTATATTTGCTTTAGATTGACTGCTTAACAATCTACATATAGTTCTCAACATACCATTTGCTAGGTCCAAGATCACTCCTGCACTCGAGGCGGGAGAAGGCTGCAAGATGGGACCAATGACCACTCCTGGATTAATTGCAATCATGTCAATACCATGCTCCTTTGAGAATCTCCAAGCAGCATTCTCTGCCAAAAGTTTTGATAGTTGATACCATAACTGAAAAAAGAAAAAATATTGGTTAGCTTCAGTTGAAAACATTCTTCGAGTGGTACAGTAGAGAAGGTATATTTTCAAAAAACTTGGGAGACCATCCAGTTACATTCTCTAAATCCTTCTAGTTGGGAGATACAGGGCTTATTAGAAGTATACACACCAGGGTTTTTTTTCTCCTGGAAAACTCCATCCAGACAATGTCAGTTAATGACATCAAATGGTGGTAATTATCAGCAAATTACTTGCTAAATTCAATGTTTTGATTGCTTGACATTCCAGCAAACAACAAAATAAAAACTAAAATCGACCTTTTTAGTCACTTGTGACCTTTTCCGTGGGCACATGTCACTAAGTCTTCTCAAGCAAACATTCCAATATCCATTCCATAGTTAAGTAGTTTTTGGCTTGGATCTAATGCCACACTTCTTTCACCTACAAAACACATTCATTTGGTCTTCCGTCATTCCTGTGCTTGCTATCAGCATTTTAATTTTGTTGATATCATCAAATAGACTGCTTAGCAATTGGGAAATTTCATTTCTTTTGTTTCCTTTATTTTATCTTTTGTTAAGTAACTTCTTCTTCTCATCAAGGCTGAGGTGCTTTTAATTTGTATTTCCTTTTTGTTTTTGCATATCCTATTTTGTGTGTTCTGTGACAGGTGATCCCGTTAAGGGATCTTTTGTAAACGCCTTTTCAGAGATAATGTGTTATCAGAGTGATGAATATTTAACTGCGAAGCCTTTTGTCAAATAACCTTTATGAACCCAATTATCGTGAACGTTTCTAATGCTTAAGCCTTCTTACTGATAATACTATCTTCCATAAACATATTTAGTCAACCAGAAAAATTTTGTCAGCCAATCAGACTACTGCGCTGTTTTCCATCAACAAATTGAACAAACAATAAGCATTTCCTCAGGCAGTTTAACTGAAAATAGCTGATAGACACACCTTGTGCTCCTCACAGTACAAAGGATCTGAAAACCAACTTTCATCAACTATGACACCGTCCTTTAATTCTCCATTGTGTACAACTGCTGCCATCGAAGATGTTAAAACCACTCTTTTGATAGATGAAACTCTTGCACAAGACTGTAGCACATTCAATGTTCCCTTCACTGCAGGATCCAATAGCTGTGCCTGAAAAATTTTAAAAAAAGGGGGGGGGGGGGTGGGGGGTTAAGTTATTGCAGATTTGTGCAATTTTATCGGCTCCTTTAAGCTCTAATGCCATGAAAAAGGAATGAAGTCATTGCATGACAAAACTGTCATCACCTTTCTGGAAACCATTTTAGATTCAATATATGCATCATGCTCTTGAGTCTATACTTGTTCTAATGTCCATATGTCGCAGATTAATGAGAAATCTCCAATTGTTTTCCCTTTTTCAACCTTTTCATGGTGACAGCTTTTTTCGAAGTTTTGTTCATCCCAACTACTACTAGAAATCAATTATGTCTTCAAATTCCTGTAAATGACTTGAGGAATTCCAAAATGCAGAATCACAGAAAGAGAGCAGCCTGAAAGATGCTCTTTGAGTATTACCATTTTGTTGGCAACTTCCAGATGGCTGCTGAGAAACTAGAATTATTCACTCTTAGACTAAGAATGGTATACAACAATTTTGCAGCTGAACATAGAGGAAGTAGACCATCTTAGTAACTAATTAGTCACATAACAATTACCGTAAGCATGTCAAGAATGACCAATCTTAATAGCCAAATGATAACTATTAGTTGTATTATGAAAATATCAAGATTTGATCATCATGTAAAATGTACCTGTGGATTGCTCACTGAATGTTGAACTGGAGATGCGGTATGAAAAACACCTTCACATCCATCGACTAATGCATCAAAGGATCCCTCTTCCAGTAAGTTTGCCTGAAACAAGTGAAGTCTTTCCTTCGCTCCATCTAGTGCCATCAAGAATTCTGTCTTTTTTGGATCATCTGTGCCATCATGCGGGAAAAAACAAACGTCATTTGATGAAGGGATACCCCAACTCTGTCAGATACTCGAAATCAATCATAAATTTTGTGCACAAATCAATTTAAACGTTAACAAAGTTACATAAGTTGTGATCTTCAAAATCACGAGCACTTCTCAATCATTAATTGCATTTTAATATGTTTAAGCTACTTGCTTAATCTGCAACAATCTAATGCATATTTACCCAAAATAGACACTAATGCCGTTTTTTTTAATCTCAGACGAGAGAGTGACAATAATTTGAAAATCTGTACCGCCGGAAACGCACTGTCTGCGATACTATCAGAATTGTTACGACAAATAACTCAAATTCTTACACCCTCTTTGTTTGTTAGGCAATGGAACAGCAATAAAGAGCATGAAAGCCTTACTGAGGTCCCGAACAGAAGCTTTGACAGTATAGCCACGCTCAAGCAACAGCTTTACCAGCCATGAAGCTATGTATCCCGAAGCTCCCGTCACGCCCACCACCTTCCCTGCTCCGCTCATTTCTTCTCTTCAGTGGGTCTCTGTTTCTGCTTCTGGTGTAATCAACGAAAGTGCAAGGAAGCTAAGGACATGAACCATCCCAGATGGCAGAAAGACAAATTTTCAATCTATTTCTTGGTGGATGATGAATGCTTTAATCATTGATGCACTAAAAAGCAGAAAACTACTATTAGTATATTGAATTCACAGCAATCTGTTCTATGATTTCAGAGAAGTTGTTGAAATTTTGTCGAAGAAGTTTATTCGGGAGAGTTGCGTAATCGGAATGCAACGGTCATTTACCTAACACCGCTTTCCTTACCTAACATGCGCTTCTCCTCTAACATATTCTATCTTAAGACGAGGTCCCACTGATTAAGTGATTACGATAAAAATTAATTTTCATAAAAATAAAATTGAAATTTAAAATATGACAAAAAGTGTTTATATCAACCATCATTACTCAATCATTATACATTGTATAGATACTAAACAGGCTGCATTTTGAACAATGATCCAATTAATGAGAATAGATAAATAAATTAGTTTCATATAATTATTATGATTTTACTAGTTCACATGTTTTCTTTTGAGAAAAAAAGGCATGCTATTGATCGAGTGATTATTGGTATTTTTCTCGTTGTATTGAAACTATTTTATTCATAAAATTTGTGTAAAAATAAAATATAAAAATGATTAAAATTTTATTATATTGAATTAACTGAGCTAACTAGATATATCCGATCGCAACCGAATCCAGAGCTACACATTAGAACCTGTTGAGTAATCAGATCTGAAATAATTATTGCAGATTCGGGTTTGTACCCGTTTTTACCCTAGTCCAAACATAGTTGGTAGGATTTTTTTATTTATTTTCCAAAAGTAAAGTTGGCACACCTTTTTGCGCACCAGGTACAACTTTATTTAATAGACATTTTGTCTCAACTGTGGCAGAAATATCTTTAACTCAAGACAATAGGCGGGCGAATAGGCGGATGCTTACTCGCAAATCATGGAAGATAATTGCGAAACAAAAGCTTAAGAATATTCTAGGAGATTTGCAAGGGCTGTCCTTACATTTTGCCGTTTGAACATTTTTGGGTCCTTGGCTTTTCATATGATGCATTTAAGTCTCTCCCAAAAATGAAAAACACCGCTTTGGCTACAAACTCTAGTTGAGACTAGGACTGTAAACGAATTGAGTCAAGTCAAAATATGACCTAATCAAATCAAACTCAACTTAGTTTTATCAAGGTTAAACTCGAGTTTGAACTCGACAAGTTATCAATGTAACAGTTCAAACTTAAAAAATAAAAAATAATTATTTTATTTTTTAAAAAATGAATAGTATAATAATTTTTTTAAAACAAATAATAAAATACTATGAATATATATAATTTTACTATTAAAATAAAAAATAAAAAATATATATAATCGAGTTAGCTCACGAACTAACGAGTTGGGTATCTTTGAATTCGAACTCGAGCTGATCGAGCTAGAGTCAAGCTTTGGCTCGAGCGACTCAATTCGTTTGCAACTTTAGTTGAGACCACATTGTCACTAAAAAGCACCGAACCTACACATATGGACTTTAAAGGGGCAAAAAGGTCAAATAAAAAATTTTTAACATCCAAATGGCCTAATATATCTTGTCGATCCTAAAACATCTTATAATTATTTCAACCTCTTCTTCAAATTAAAGAGGAGAGGAGAAGAATTGTCAAATTGAGCAAGTGATGGATTTTAGATAAACAACCTAGACCATTAAAAGGATTTGCTAGTTCTATTTTCGCTTCTTTTTATTTGATGAAGAGATGAGATCACTTACAAGATGTTTTTGAATTGATTGAAATGAATCTCCTCATATGGGTAACTTGAAATTACTACTTTGATCTTTTTGCTCCTTTAAAGTTTTGGGTAAAATACAAGGAACCCCTTGTGGTTTCACGAAAAGACATCTTACCCCCTATCGTTTAGAAACCTCCACATAAATACCCTAAACTTCATAACTAAAGCAGAAATTGACCTGTAACCGGGCGTGCGACCTAGTGACGATGGGTATGCAAGATTCCTTTGAAAAGACCTTGAGTTTCATTCCTAGGGAAGAAAAAACTACTTCTCCCCTAAATTATAACTTTTTTGCCTTTGGTTTTCTTTCATTTTCTCTGATACACTGGATATTGTCCATCAAAAACTAATAAAATTTGATATAGTTTGGAACAAGAGCCCAGTAATTCGTGGGAAATCAAAGCCACTCCTACAATTTTCTTCCTCAGAGATGGCAAATTGGTAGACAAACTCGTAGGTGACAACAAACAATATATCTAAAAGAAAACAATGGGCATTGCTGAATCTTGTTCAAATCTGACAACCCCATGATTGAGTTGCCTGTCTTCCGAATGTCTAAGACGTATATCAATTTTCTTCAGCAATTTTGATACTCTAAAATCGGATCTCAGAGAACAAGGGATCAATTTTCTTCAGTAGTAGTAGTAGTAAACACAGAATTGAGTGCCTACCCAATTATTGATTGGGGATTTTTGAGAAAAATTTGGGAATCCACTCATAAGGGGAGTGGTCATGCCGCTACAGATGAGGAGAGGAATATGGCCTTCTGCCTCGAGATTGAAGCTACAGCTGAGGAGATTGCCCAGGAACTTATTCATTTCCACGAAGAAATGATGGTAAGAATTCTTAAATGAATTAGCCCTTGATTGTGCAACAAAAACCAAGCGCTTGATTGCTGAAGTTGAAGAAGCTCTTGACCATGTGTACTTGATGCAATCAGAAGGGATCAGCAGCAGCAGTTCATTCTGATTCCAACTCCTCTCTCTCCCACTTCTTGATGTCTCCTTTTGCAATGATTTATTTGCATATGTACTGTCAACTATGTCCGCAATCGAGACTATGGTTAATCATTATCATGTATGGGACCATTTCCATTCCTTGTATGATAGTGTATCTGACACCCGATGGTACCTTGTTCGATTGCTACAATATATTCATCATCATTATCATGCCAGTGGACTGCAGAGTTTTGATGCTTGCGTTGGCATTTGATTCAAAGTTCCAAGGCAAAGCTTTCAAGCTTACGTTTCTGGATATGCATTGGATTGTCAATTCCTACTAATTTAGCAAGCCACGGGTTAGACGAGGGTATTTGACTTGCTGCCGGTAACTCAGCCAGTTCAAAAGGTAATTTTCACTTTAGTTATGAAAGTTAGGGTGTTTATGTGGAGGTTTTTAAACAATAGAGGGATAAGGTGTTTTTTCGCGAAATCACAAGGGTTCCTTGTATTTTACCCTAAAGTTTTTGATACTAGACTGTTCGGGAGTTCTTTTAGGCACTCTATTTGATACTAGAATTGAAATTAGAAGCCTTGTAACCTGTAGAGGTTGAAAACATTAGTACCTGACATATATCATGGCCGAGCTCTGATGGTCGAACTATCATAACCAAATTGTTATGACCGAACTATGTTGATTGGACATGGCCAAACTATAGTTATGTCCAAGTCTATAGATAAGATTCGTACTATTATTAATGGACAAGTGAATAAACTATCAGAATTATCTTCAATAACTTGATAACATTAATAAACGATCATCCTAACTCATGAGATAATCACTAAAGGATTATCCCTATCAAGAACTCATGAGATAATCATTTGATGGTGATTTTTATCAGAATTCAAGGGATAATCGCCAAAGGATTCATTCATAATCCATTCATTCTTATAAATATAGGTATAGACCATCAAAAGTAGGGTATCTAATACTTAATCGACTATCTATTTCTCCTTTCCTAAAAATATCAATAACTTAGAAACTGACTTGATCATCGAAGTAACTCCGGGGATTAGACTTTGGTCCTTTGACAACCTCTTTGTATGTAGGTCATGTTCAAGAGTTGATAGAAGGTCAATTCATCTAACCCCCCTACATTAGTTTGAACAAATATAGTTCATCTCGTCCCAACAGGTCAGCTGGTGGTAATATTCTACCTCATGGAATCTCGATGATTATAATGCTAGCTTGTTAGATGTGCATTACCCAAGTCAGCTTAGTCAAGCACCTAGGTCAGTTTAACTCGATCAAGCGTAGTCATCTCCGTAGCTCATCTTATTAGCTAAACTATCTAGATCAGTTCGACCTATGGATTTTTTTTTTTATAATTGATGCCGTTGTAGAGGTCATCGAAAGATGTTGAACTGTCGAATTTATCAGAAAATAACGAGCAACAAAGTTTTACCAAAAGATGACGAATTAAAGAGATCATCACAAGGTGACAAGTTGATCTACAAGAAAAACTCATCACAATATGACAAGTTGAACTCATCAAAATATGTTAAACTGCAGAGGTAAATAAATGATGCCGAACTACCAAACTCATCAGAAGATGATGAACTGAGCTGCGAGCGGAGGGCATTAAAAACGCCAACCTGCAAAGGCCATCAAAAGATGTCGAATTGCCAAACTCATCAAAAGATGACAAACTATAAAATTCACTAAAAGATAACGAACTAAATACTTCGTCACAAGGTGACAAGTTGATTTACGTGAAAAACTCATCATAATATAACAAGCTGGACTATGAGTCAAACTCGTCAAATGATGCCAAACTGTAGAGTTCATCAAATGATGCTGAACTACATAGCTTATTTCAAGATGATGAGATGTAGAGCTCATCATAAGATGACAAGCTGAGTAATAAGATGAACATATCAAATGATGTTGAGATGTAGAACTCATCAAAAGATGAAAATTACTGAACTCATAAGAAAATGATGAACTGTAGATCTCATCACAAGGTGACAAGCTGATCTATGAGAAGATCTGTTACAAGTTGTCAAGCTTAACATATGAGCTAACAGCACCACAACAAAATGGCCTATCTAAAGCTTTGATGAGTCAACTTGACATAGCAATTTAGACGATCTAAACTAAGTTATTATAATAACTCAGAAGATCTAACCCAATTTCTCAATTTAAAACTTTTTAGAAACATATACATAGGTAACAGATCGGATCTATCCTGAATTGAAAAATATTTGATCGGGGGTACTATTGTAGAGGTTGAAAAAATTAATACCTGACATATATCATGGCTGAACTATCGTGGCCGAGATATCATGGCTAAATTGTTATGACCGAACTATGTTGGTTGGATATAGCTGAATATAGTTATGTCCAAATCTATATATAAGACTGATATTGTTATTAATTGATAAGTGAATAAACTATCAGAATTATCCCCAATAACTTGATAACATTACTAAATGATCATCCTAACTCATGATATAATCACTAAAGGATTGTCCCTATCAGGAACTCATGAGATAATTATTAGATTGTCATCTTTATCAGGAACTCATAGGATAATCACTAAAGGATTAATTCATGATTTGTTCATTCCTATAGATATAGGTACAGAGCATCAAAAGTAGGGCATCTGATACTTATTCAACTCTTTACTTCTCCTTTCCTAAAAACATCAATAACTCGGAAACTGACTCGATCGTCAGAGTGACCCCAAGGATCAGACCCTGGTCCTTTAACAGTCCCTTTATATGCAAGTCATATTCAAGAGCTGACAAAAGGTCAGTTCATCCAACCTCCCTTTTGTTAGTTTAAACAAATATAATTCATCTCATCCCAATAGATCAGCTGGTGTTAAAATTCTATCTCATGGAATCTCAATGATTATAGTGCTAGCTTGTCAAATCCAATCTCGGTGAAGCACATAAGTTAGTTCGGCCTGATCAACCGTAGTTATCTTAGCAGCTCAATTCATTTGGCTGAATTATCCAGGTCAGTTCAATCTGTGGATTTTTTTTTTGTTTTTACATAACCCAACCTTGATTTTTATGTAAATTGGAAGCAGGATCCATAGTTATTCAGAGGTCCATGTAAAATGAGTTTACTCACCATAGGGAGAGATAGGGGTCTATGGATAGGCGACTCAAAGAAGGAATCGCCTTCACCCGAGCACTGTGGCTTAGGCATAGTTGTCTATTGCTCTGGATCAGAGGGCCTTAGAATGTGATCAGGGAGAGAGCTCAATAGGAACATGGAATGCAAAAACAAATAAGATAGCTAGCAAAAAAAGGTACTAACACTGGGAACTGAGATGGTGTATGTACACTACTTCCTCTAGTAGTGCTACGTCACAGGGGTGATGGAAAAGATATGGTTATTTAAAATAGGGATGATTATATCATTTGGAGGGACTTTTCATTCTTTGGGCATACATTAGGATGATTGAGCCGTCACTACCATTCCCCATTTGATCCCAATTCTTGCCTCACTTACACCCTATCCAGATTCTTAGGCCCTCGTCTTGGATATGGTTTTACTGATAATTGATTTATTATCCTGGTCTTCCATGAGAGCCATCTTGAGGTCCAAATTCTTAGAACTCAGGTGAGAATCCCTGACAAAAGTTCCTCACATGTACATCGCATTAAAGTATCGAGCAGAAAAGTGGATGGAAAAAGGAGTTTGGACCAACTTAGTGCGCTTCACTTTTTGGGAGGAACGTAAATGTATCATTTAAAACTAAGTTACCTAAAAAGTCAATATATGAAATGTAAGGGAGGTTCGGTGCATTTTTCTTGGATATTAATTCAGTAATTAAAATTTTTTTAGGTTTATTGCAATATGCACCTTAGACTATTTTCAATTTGCACTTGTCTCTTAAAATATATGTTCTAGCATTTAAACCTTGGTACCCTAATTAGGGCTGCAAACGAGCCGAGCCGAGTCGAGCTTTGGCCTTATCGAGTCGAGCCTTGACTTAATTTCATCGAACTCGAACTCGAGCTCGAGCTCGACGAGCTGGCAATTTTGAAGCTCGAGCTCGAGCTCGACTCGATTCGAGCCGAGCTCGAGCTCGAGTTCGAGCTCGAAAAAATAAAAATAATTATTTTATTTTTTAAAAAAATAAATAAAATAATATTTTTTATTAATAAATAATAAATATTAAGGATATTTATGTAATTTTACTATTAAAATAAAAATAAAATAAAAAAAATATATATATACTCGAGCTCGCGAGCCGGCTCGCGAGCTAACGAGCTTAATATTTTGAGCTCGAGTTCGAGCTCGAGTTTGACTCGACCAGCTCGAGCTCGACTCGAGCTCGAAAAATGTCGAGCTCGACTCGAGCTTGAATCGAGCCGCTCGCGAGCGGCTCGCGAGCGGCTCGATTCGTTTACACCCCTAACCCTAATCTACATCAATTTATCAAAACATTTTTATGAGTGCCATTTTATCCAAGATATCTATCATGATGAGAAAATGGCCATTTTCGTCCCTAAACTTTTTTTTTTCTGCCGATTTAGTCCCTAACTTTTGTTTCTGACTAATTTAATACATGAACTTAATTTTCGAGTCCAATTAAGGCCTTCTACGGCGGCGCCACCATCTAAAAGCAATTTGGCCCCTAATTTAACATCAAACAAGGGTATTTTGGGAACTTTGAATGATCTCCTCTCCACTACCAACCTCCGCCACCAACCACCCACCTCCTCCTCCTTCTCTTTCCATCCATCTTTGAGTTTGGATAGGAGGGTGACAATATGGAGGCTTAAACTGAATTCCGGAAGGGCCAAGGTTGGTGGTGTCAAACCACACGGCTTTGTTGTTAGGTAGCAACTGGAATTGCATGGCTGAAACTCCAGCATTTTCAGAATGAATCTCCCAATGACCTCGGAAATTTGTACTAAATTCGGGTTTCTTGCCAAAGGGCTGCTGGGTGCCATCAGGAGGTTGCTGGAAGCCATTAAAGTTACTGCCATCTTGGCCTCCAAAACCAAATTGAATGCTGCCGAAGGGATTTCTTATGCCAAGGGAGAAGCCATCCTTTTGGACTTGGTTGATGGGTGTCCTGGCAAAGGTACCCAGGAACACAAGGGGAAGAACAAGAAAGGCTTTGAACAGAACAGCCATTAATTCCAAAATCCCCAATATTGGAGAATGCCGTTTCACGGGTTCCGTGTAATATTTGTCTCCCTTTGCATGTCTCAATTTATAGGCCTGGCGCTTGTATGAGGAGTGTCAAATGTGTCGATTAGAGACAGAATATTTGAAGTACATTCCCAAAGAAAGCCATATCCTAGTACAAAAATCTCAATTCTACAAAAGCAGCAACAGCTTCCAGTCAAGATGTCGGTAAATGGGAAAGGGAAAGGAGGTGACTGAGGAAAAGGAAAGGAGTTACTGCTATTTCAATTCTACATCACATCTTTGGTCGGTAAATGGGAAAGGAGGTGACTGAGAAAATTAGTCGACAGAGAAAGGAAAGGAAGGAAGGGGAGGCGTTGGCAGTGGCGGCAAGGAGGAGTGAGGTAGAGGAAAGATTAGGAAGTTAATTAAAAATTCCTTCAAAAAGTTTTAAATTTAAAAATACCCCAAATACTAATAATTTTTTTTTAAATTTACTCAGTTTGATTACAATTCATACCTGAAGTTCCCAAAATGCCCTTGTTTGATGTTAAATTAGGGGCCAAATTGCTTTTAGATGGTGGCGCTGCCGTAGAAGGCCTTAATTGGATTCGAAAATTAAGTTCATGTATTAAATTGGCCAGAAATAAAAGTTAGGGACTAAATCGATAGGGAAAAAAAGTTTAGGAACCAAAATGGCCATTTTCCCCTATCATGATTGATTAGATTCACCTGATTTAAGTAATATGCAACATATTCATGATCTGAGGTTTACTGCTAATTGATAGTTTAGTATATCAATTGCATATCAGAAAATTATAACAAACTCTATATTTATTCCATTTATTTCTTTGTTCCCTCACAAAAAGCTATTATAATACCTTTTGAGTCCTCTCTTGTCAAATTGAGAATGGCTCATTCTTGTAGTAACAATTATAACGGGTGGAGAATTTCCACGCCTTTAACCTAAATTTTTCTTGGAAAGACAAGATTCTAAAGACTAATTGTTTAATGCAGAAGTCCTTCTATTTCTTGACAATTTGAACTTCTCCTCTGCTTCGAAAGAAAGAAAAGATTCCTGTGTCAAGGGACAAATAGGACAAATCCAACAGCTAAAAAAAAAAAGAATATTTAAGGCAGGCCAACCAATTTAAAGAAGGCAGAGAACTTTCATGAGTAATTGACAATTGAGTTAGATTAATTGTAGACATGTCTTTATTAGGGATAAATATACTTGTTATACCAATATAATACTCAGCCGGCTATATGATTGACTATCACAAATTTCTTGTCGTTATATTGTATTTTATATTCCCATTTTTGTACAGATTGTAGTGAGAAGTAGTTGAAATATCGATCATCAAGGGACGTAATACTGTCCTGCAAGCCTAATAATAACGTTATATTTGAAAATGAGACTGGAAATCTTAAACTATTCAAATCCATCATAATCCCGTTTGGATTGCTGTTTTTAGGAAATTTTTGGAGAAAAATTACTGTAGTACTTTTTATTTATTTATTTATAGAATATGAGGTAAAATGGTGATTGAAAAAATGAGAGAACAAAATTCTCATGAAAATCTAAAAAAATTTTCTACAAAAAATGCAATCATACCTAGAATAGAAAGATGTTTTCACTCAGAATGCTTTTCTATTTGGAATGGTTTAGAAATTTTTTTATTATTGCAGTATCTGATACACATATCAGAGTGAAGTGTAGATTCCATTTTTAATATTTGGTATAATCAATTTTTAAATATTTGAATAGAATAGATTCTGTATAGATTCAATATAATTACCCTAAAATGTAGCATAGGACATTCCATATCTTTAATTTTGTTTTATTTATTTGTGCTATGCTATTTGTTTACCTTATTGAACTTTAATTTTTTATTTTAAAGAAAAACTCATGACTTATTAAAATAATTAATTTTAATATTCTATTAATTTTGAAATATGAATTTTCATTTTAGTTTTTTGTTTTCACTAGCACTATAATTATCAGCTTATACAAAATAAAACTACATGAAATCAAGCATTCGTGCTCTCTTTTTATTATGTTTTGATTGTATATATCAGGTGCAACTAAGATCCTCATAGATTTGCATAAAAGTTTAGAAAAAATAATGTTTTAAAATTATAAAAAGAAAAAATAATATATATATATATAATAATAATAAACATTAGCTAGATTGGTTTGTTAAAATAGATTAAGATCAAATATTGATTAAACTAACGAATAGCTGAATAAATAAATACGAATAGAAAAAAATGGAATAGCCCATTTCAACCTTATATCATTATATTCTCCTATTAATCACATTCAATCAGCAAAACCACATCATGATGAGCTGAAAAACGACATTATAATGAGCTGAAAACGACACCCTACTAGTATAAATTAGTAATTTAAATTAGTATAAATCAACGGTTTAGTCTAGTCTCCCTCCTCTTAATCCACCAAACACTTTCTTCTCCGTCTATCAACGGCACCTTAATTCCACCAATACGCAAAACTCCTCCATTGTTTTTTTCATCGACTTTTGTCATCATCTACTTCTCTCTCAACCAAGAAAATCCCAGAAAAATACTTCAAATGTTTTAGCAATACAACCCAGCAGGAGAAAAGTCAACACTTCTGAGCTCTTTAAAAGGTTACAGAAACTTGGGAGCAGCGGAAGGGGAGGAGCCATCGCAGCTTGGCGCTGCCGTTTTCGCCCTGCTTTCGTCAGCAAATAACCCTCTTGTAAGACTACTCTCCTTTTCTCCTTTTATCTCTCGATTCCATGTTCATTTAACAGAGTTTTGCTGGCTCTGCTTTGGTGTACTCTTCTATTTTTCTTCAGCACTTTTATTGTGATACTAAATCAAAGAAGGGATAACATCACTTATCATTAGTTTAATTTGCATTTTTTTTATTTTCTTTAATTTCTACAGTTCGTGCAAGCCCTACATGGAACAGAGGATTTTTGTATCGTTTTCTTTGACCATTTTTTCTTGGGTAAAATACCCTTTACCTCCCATGGTTTGACAATTTTCATCGTAACTCCTGTAATTTTAAAAGTTATACATAATTTCTTCGTGATTTGAACTAATTATCAAAATAATGTAAATGATCATTTGTAACAGAATTAAGGAGAAATGATCATTTCAATAATATTCCAATAAAGATTTGCACAGGAGTAGTATACTCCTAATACATCAAGAGCACTTAGCGTACCATCCCACCATACAAACTGTCTTTACCAATTATCAAGATCAAATCAAAACAGGAATAACACTAGACTTGGAGACAGTCTAAATCCAGTCCCCATTACAGTGCCGGTTGCCAGTTCTCCTGAGTTTGCGGAACTTTAGGCCATGAACTAACAATCATCTGAATTGTTCTAGCTCTACTGTAGTCATAGCAGATCTCTGAAAAATTCTTCTTGTCCTTTCTTGCCAAACAGTCCACATAGCTGCAACTAACACAAGTCTTCCAAGAGGACCAAGACTGGCAGCAAAAGATCTAGAAATACCATGATGACACCACCATAGCACTTTCTGTTCCCAAAAAAGATTACCTCTGTATAGCAAGCACATATGTTGCATCTTGTCCCAAATACATCGAGAGTACGCGCATTCAAAGAAGAGATGCTCCTGAGATTAATCCTTCTGATTACATAACACACAAACTGGAGATATATTTGAAACACCCAATCTGATAAGTGTGTCTTTTCTCTTCAGTTTTCTTTTGTAGAACTAACCACAGTACAAAAGAAAATTTTGGCACATGACCACTACCCCACACCAGTTTACACAAAGTCTCTGTCTTCTCAACAAGAAAAAGTTTTCTAATTGCTGATTTCACTGAGGACTCCCCAGAAGAAGCCCCTTTCCATATGACACGATCCTCTCTGTGCAGCTTACTCAACAAGGAATTAGGAGTACTTTGCTCAAACTCCTGCACAACAGCAGTACATCTCCTCCCTGTCTGCCAAGACCACTCGCCATGCCTTATGCACTCCACCACTTTAGAGTTATAAGAAAGTCCTAAACACTTGAGTAGAGAATCAGGAAATTTCAGGAATTCGCACTTTGTTCAGTTGTTTATATTCTTTTTTATATTAATTAAACTATGCAAGATTCACATATCCACCTAGATCCAATATATCCCTATATTTTGATAAATTGATATAAAAATGTTTTAATGTACTTTCTGGGGAACAAAAAGAGATTTTGTTCTAATTGAAACATCTTGGCTTCTACTGTGGAGTGGTTGGTCTGAGCAGTTAAACTAAAGGAGCTGCAAAAAATTGGCATTCCTGCGCTAAGAGGAGGGATATAACAGGCCAACCAAGAATTTTGTGAAGCATGGGTGCTTGAGCCTCTAACATGTAGTTTAAAAGGACTTTAATTCTCTTCTAATGATCAACCTGTTCTAAATGAGTTGGGACAATGCCTCACATTTATGACTTAATCATTCTTGGTCTCTTCGTGTATGTAAGGGAAGCATGTTAAAAAACAAACATGTGAAAAATGAAATAGTTTTGTCCATTTAAAACAACTATTTGGATAAAAAAAATGTGGCAAAGTTTTGATGACTTTGCTGAGATCATAGATCACATTGCTCTATTTTCGTAAAAAAAAAAAAAGAAAAAAAATTCTTCTTCTGCATTTAGAAAAATACAAGAAATTGATGATTGATATGTTGTCACATAGTTTAAATTTTATTAAGGTAGTTGTTAATCTGTTAGTGGGTTCAATGACTAAAGCATATACAATCCACAAACAAACTTGTTTGGAGTCTTTGTCCATTTGCCTTTTGGGATGGATCATATCTGGACTTCCTTGATTTACATTTGACATGAAGGAAAAAGAGACAGAATGAGCGGAGCGGGAAAGGTGGTGTGCGTGACAGGAGCATCAGGATACATAGCTTCATGGTTGATCAAGATGTTGCTTCATCGTGGTTATACCGTCAAAGCTTCCGTTCGTGACCTCAGTAAGTCATTGGTGACCTCCATATCTCACTCTTGTTAGGAAAAGTGAGTTGTTTTCTATAGATCTCATTTGTATTTATTCTTTAGTAGTTGAATGAATGGTTTTGGTTAATATCCCACAAAAGTTGGCATTTCTTAAGTATTTTTTTTTTTATGCCTCAGATGATCCAAAAAAGACAGAATTCTTGATGGCACTGGATGGAGCCAAGGAAAGACTTCACTTGTTTCAGGCAAACTTACTAGAAGAGGGATCCTTTGATGCAGTAGTTGATGGATGTGAAGGTGTTTTTCATACTGCATCTCCAATCCTTCATCCAGCGACTCTGACCAATCCACAGGTATATTCATGAACAAATCTGGAGATTTTGAAATGTCAACAAACATTAATGATTTAGCTCTTGGAATTCGTAATCTTGACATCTTTAAGGGATTTTTATGAGATTACTTAGATATTCAAATGATCTAATTCATTTATATTAACTTCAGATAGAGCAATTGGATCCTGCACTAAAGGGAACACTGAATGTGCTGCGATCTTGTGCTAGAGTTTCATCTATCAAAAGAGTGGTTTTAACATCATCTATGAGAGCAGTGACATGTAATCGGGAACTAAAGGATGGTGTTGTAGTTGATGAAAGTTGGTTTGCAGATCCAACATACTGTGAGGAGCGCAAGGTGCGTCTATGATCAGCTGTTTTTATATCCTGATAAACTGTCTCAAAAAATGTTGGTTCCTTGTTCTGTTTGTCAAAGGAAATGTTAGTGTTTATTCAATTTATTGATGGAAGATAATAATATTTCTGAAAAGGCTTGAGCAATGGAAGTATTTACAAAAATTCATTTTTTAATGTGAACTTGACAAAAGGCTTTACGGTGAAGTGTTTCCTGACTTTGATTCCATAAAAAATGCTTTACAAAATAAACCCAACTGATGCCACAGGATAGGTCGCCACTCAGAAAATAAAAATAGGATACCATAAGAATAAAATATCCTAAGATGTTTTAAATACCAAAAGAATAGGTTGCTAAATAGAAAAGGAAACAACAAAGAAAAAAAGAACGCTTTTCTGAAATTTTCTGCTGCTTAACATTTGCCAGCTTCAACAAAATTAAAAGGCTTGTAGCAATCAAAGTTGAGAGAGAACTAAACAACCATGTTGTTAATTTGTAAGATGAAAGAATTAGGTAAGTCTTACAATTTTCAATAATTTGATATAGGACACTACTATCAATCAAAATGCTTAAAGCCGAATTGTTAATGAGAAATTGCCAACATTATGATGAATTTGAGACAGGATACATCACCTAAAGCCTTGTACACCACTAAATTAATCGCCATATCTATGTCCAATTGGGAAAAAAATCTCTGAGTGTGGCCATTACTCTGCAGCAACCATGTCGTCCCTAACATGCCAAAATTCCAAGCAGCTTGGGGCTACTATCACACCAATATACCATAGCGCCTGAACTGACCGAAAAATGCTCAAACCAAGTTGATAGTAGACTTGGTCTAGATGCTTAAGCTTAGTCTTTTGCAGAACTTTATCTAAAGCCATGTATACTTCTAATACAAACCCCATATATATCAAAGTGGGAAGGTCAAATATGAGCAAATGATCTCCTTGAGTTCTTTGGAAACATAGCTTTTGCATTTTCCAACTTAAAGAATTATGTTTTTAAAATGAAGCTAACAAATCTTTTTGCTCATGTCAGTTGTGGTATCCACTATCAAAGATTTTGGCAGAGAGTGCTGCTTGGGAATTCTCAAAGGAGCATGGTATTGATATGGTTGCAATCATACCAGGAATGGTCATTGGTCCCATCTTGCAGCCTTATCCCAGTTTAACTGCAGAAATGGTCCTGAACCTAGTAAAGGGTACGTAGAGAAATTTCTTTTAGATTGTTAACTAGTGATTCTATAACAAATATTGTCGATATTTCATTATGATTAAATATCTACCATCTTTTTTCAAGAATGAGTTAATCAAGGTAATTTAGGACACCTCATATAAACTACGCTTGTCCTGGGAAATCAGGCTGCAATTCTAAATTTGACAATTTTCATCTTTCATTGACTGTTCTACCTTTACAAGCAAGTATTCTAGTAATTATCGTATGAGATGATATTGATTTAAGTGTTAAATGCAGGAGCTGCATCATTCTATACCGCGCGCATGAGATGGGTTGATGTTAGAGATGTTGCATATGCACATATTCTAGCCTTTGAAGTCCCTTCTGCCAGTGGAAGATATTGTGTAGTTGAGGGATTTGCACGGTGGACTGAGTTTATCAAGACTCTGAATGAATTTTATCCTACTCTCCAACTGTCAGATAAGTGAGTCTCGAATTCCCTGGGTCTTTGCCATGTTTATTTCATTGATTGATCCTAAAAAGTACAAGCTCAAGAGTTTCATATTCGTTTCTAGAGCTTCACTGCAATAGTCCAAGTGTCCAACCATGTGAGAATTGGGATAGGAAAGAATTCTAGTCGCCGGAATATTGTTTCAATAGTTTGTTAATGGTGTTATAAAAATCACCTAAATAGTCTGATGCTCATGATTTTAGATAAACTCCAACCTGCTAGGCCAAGTTACTCGGCTGGGCAAAATCTGTGGGAAATTAGCTTAAACAGGAGACAGCAAATTTGTTCAAGTCAATCCTAGTTATATGTAGACGGAGTATTACAGAGATTACATTTGAAGATAATCAATTTGTTTTAGCAAGTGTTATTAGGCTATTCTAAGATGAGGGTCAAGAAAGAGTCTAGACTTTTGAGGCTGGTAGGCCTATGTATTCCCGTTCACTAAATTCACTGAATCATACTTCTCCTGGCCAAAATAAAGCGTGATGCTTTTGCTGTTACAGATCAGCATCGTCTTATTTGAATTCTAGTCCATCAAAATGCAAAATCGACCTTTCTAATGTTACACAGCTTTAATTGAATATAAGCATTTTCATTTCTAAAAGTTTGTTTCTAATTGTTTTGACCTGTTGCAGGTGTTCTACTAGTACTACCCTAGTTGAGCCAAACTACGAAATATCAAATGAGAAAGCAAAGAGCTTGGGGATTGAGTTCATTCCTTTCGACGTTTGCCTCAAGGATACTATCGAAAGCTTCAAAGAGAAGAACTTGGTTAACTTCTGAACAAAATTCTTAAGCAGATTGAGATTGGAAAATATACATTTTCCAACTTTTCATTCTCTTGTGTGAGAGTAAACTCTTAAAACTATGTGACTGGTGCACTTTTATTCTAGTTAATAATTGTCTGTGGTACTTTTATTGAACTGATCGAACTTTTATTGTAGCAATATGAAAACATAGGAGGGCTATGCCAAGGAAGGCTTAATCCAATGGCTCCCCTCCCCCTCCTCGCTTCTTAATTTGCGCCTTTCTCCTGTTAAAAAAAAATTGAGGATTATTAGCACTACATTAAACCACATGAGCCTGCTGAAGTTTAAAATGTGTTCAATACTTAATTTATTTATTGAGGACTCATTAGGGTGGGAATGTGCTAATCAAATGATTCAGGGCTCTATGGGGTTCTAATTATTCCTAATTAAAAGCAATAAATTAGCAAGCGTTTGATTCAGAGATTAACGGTATGCGGCGTGTGTTTGGATGGAAGATTATTTTGAAAAAATTTGTTAGAATAATATTATAATATTTTTTGTGATTTAATGCATGTGAGATAAAAAAGATAGTTAGAAAGATTGAAAAATAATTGTAAAAATGTGTTTGTAATGCAACAAAAAATTTTCCAAGGGATAAGTTATCCAACAATTTGGAAACATATTTTAGATTATATTGTAACAATTTCTCTTTTTTTTTTTGGTGATATAATGTTTGTAAGACAAAAAGATGATTGGAAAGATAAAAAAATGACTAAAAAATATGTTCTAAAATTTCTTTTCCGAATAATCACCTAGCCAAACAAATTATTAAAGGTTAGTTCTTGTCAGTTTGAACTTTCCCAAAGCCAATTAAGAAAAAAGTCATTTCAAAATTATCTCAAACTTTTATCACTTATTTATTTGTTTGCTATACAAAAAAAAAAACCTTTTGAATTCCCAGTGGAAAGAGATTTTCTTAAGAAAAAAGCTTTTAAAGCTATCCAATATTCATTCTCTTTCCATATATTTTTATGAATACATTTTTTATATAGAAGTACGCATTTTTGGAATTACCATTTAATTTAACGGGTATTGCTTCTTGTTCTAATTGAATGTGGAAGGCATCTATTGTTCAAAACCAATCATTTAGTCTACTTATTATTGATGGAATATTTCCTTAAAAAAAAGAATTTCAATAAGAAATATTCTCACATATGTTTAAGAACATCAAAGAATTTATGACTTATGTTGTTATCAGAAACCTCCCGCTTACACACCAAAAAAAAAAAAGTCATGATCAGACACTAAATACTACCAAAAAGTCTCGACTGATTATGATTAAATTGAAAAATCTAATCCCATCTTGGAAAGAAGAGGTGGAGTTAAAACAACGCTTTGTCCTTTGCTGAAACTTCAACAACCACTACTTTCTTCGTCCATTAAAGTATATGAATTCTTCTGTAGTCAAGCTCACATACTTAAGACTAACAAGCAAAAGGGGTCCAAGGGGAGATGAGTGGAGCTGGTAAAGTGGTGTGTGTGACTGGAGCTTCGGGTTACATAGCTTCATGGCTGCTGAAGCTGCTTCTAGACCGCGGTTGTACTGTCAAAGCTTCTGTTCGTGATCTTAGTACGTCATTCAAAACTCCATATAAGCCATCTTGAAAGTTGCTAATTGTATTGTGTTTATAGTTGTAGATTATTCCTGTTTTGCATGTGTTTGTACAAAGGTCTTGTTTCCTACATTAATCATAACCTTACAAGGAAAAGCTTCAACCGGTTTTGGGTACTACGTCGCATATTGGGTGGCACTATGTCTTACAAAATAGAGGTATTTCGAGTTTGTGGATATAATGCTTTTAAATAAGTTGAATCGAGTCGAGTATAATACTTGATATTTAGACCCTTTTCTTAAATTATCTGTTATATGAACTGTAAGTGTTGTTCAAGAGTTCAATTCGTTAAATATTGAAGTTTGAATGCGTTAAACTAAATGAGCCCAGCTGAACTCAAGCTTGAATTTGAGTTTGAGAAATTGGCTTAATTCGATTGTTGAGAAATAATACATAATTTAGGATAAATATGATTTTATATAATTTTATGTATTATTAGTCTTTTGAAGGAAGGTGCGATATATATTTATATACACACACACATACATATGATCATTTCCATTACTTTGATATTTAATCCCAATCATGAGGTGGTTATGTATAGTTTTTTAAACTATAAGGAGGTTATGTACAAAAATACTAAACCATAGGGGGATAAAATGTAATTTGCCCTTACATTTAAGACAACATTGTGCCATGTCATGCAATACATAAAAGGTCATTTTGAATAGGAAACTTGCAATTTAGCGACGGATTAGAGTTCATTATTCTGTTTTGTGTGTTATGTTCTCACTCAAGTACTATGTGTCACACGGATCAGGTCCCCACAAATTTAGTTTTGTCCAATTTAAACTAATTCACGTAATTCTTGCAATTTTTTTTATATAACTCATACAGTTTAAGTGTAAATTTGAATTTGTCAACTCAAGCTACGTAGTTAGTGATTACATCAAAACTATACAAACTTACACCAACTATTATAAAAATTACACAAATTGATCTAAATGGAGAGAATTCAATTTGTGAGACCCTTATTTGTGTTACACTGATTTATTTAATAGTATTCAGCCTTCATAGGTGCAACGTCACCATTTCATGGAAAATTTTTCCATTGTCACGTCCCTATCCAGCACAAACTTAAACTAGACATTAAACCTATAATATGTAGGGTATCATTTCCGATTGTGCTAAGTAGTTTAAATGGTTTTTTTTTATAAGAAAAGTTTGAGTGAGTTCGACTCTGGTCATCACCATAAAACATTACTCGTTAGATGGATTCAAGATAGTTGTCTTTATGTGCAAAATCATGTTTTAGACTGGGCATTGGCAGGGCACCTTAAAAGTTAAAAGCTATCTAATTTTGTTGGTTTTATTTGTATTTGTTATATATTATACAGAAGGATAAAAGGATGGGATAGATGAATTAATTCCAAAATTTATTCCGGGGAAACTTCTTTTGACATAAAAATGGTGATGAAAGTTCTTTTATAACTTGAAATTGATTTGTATTTAACTTCAGCTATGCTAAATTCTCTTCTTGAAAGCTTCTGGATTTGGATGCGAGCAATCAAAACAATGAAAAGTTTACCCCAAATCTTTTATTATCTTCGAATTTGTTTAGTTAATATAACATCTTTATTTGAATTTCACATAAGATTATCTTCTCTAGGAGATAATAGTTTCTACATATATAGTGATCCCTGCCCTGCATTGTATAAGCTGGTTCTCAGGAGATGACCTAGTGGTGAAGAGGTGATTGGCTTGCTTAATGCTGGATGATTGTGGCATTCTACTACTGTCCAATCATGCTGCTAACTTGTACTTCATTATAGATCAACATTAGATGCACATTTATTCTTGTGATCATTCCGTGTAAAAAAATGTTTATGACTTTCAAAGTTATCTGTGTCTGTGAAACTACTATAGTCCATTGTCAAATTGCAAAACAAAGTTTTAGGAAACATAATTTGCCAAAAAGAAGTTTTGCACTTTAGAGAGCACAAGAATCGATTGTATTTGCATACTGTCACCCCCTACTATCTTTGTTTCTTTCCTCTTTTCAATGTTTTATGTCATGCTAACATTATACTTTTCGGTTCTTTAGAACTATGTTATCCTTTTAATCACAAATTTGGTTTGCCTCAAGTATTTTTGTGCTAAAAACGTGATACTAGCTTGTATTCATGCCACAGATGATCCAAATAAGACAGAATTCTTGATGGCACTAGATGGAGCCAAGGAAAGACTTCACTTGTTTCAGGCAGACTTACTGGAAAATGGATCCTTCAGTGCTCTGGTTGATGGCTGTGAAGGCGTATTTCACACCGCATCTCCTGTTCTGCTTTCTGTCAGCAATCCTGAGGTACATTAACCTTCTGAGCGCTTGGAGGTACTCTAATGTCAACAAAAATTTCAAGTACTTCTGCTCTAGGAGTTTGTGAGAGACATATTTACTCATTTTAGTTATTTCTTTAAGTGGATGACTCTGCTTCTTGAGGTCAACATGGATGATTTAGCAAAGTTTATGACATGATACAATCCTCTGACGTTTGATCTGAGCAACCTTATAATACTCATATTGAGTGCATGAGTTAGTCTACTGAAACAATAACAGATAAACAGGTTAAATTTCAATATTTTCAGTTCAATGTCTTTATAGTGCACAAGGACCTTCCAATTGATTTTTTGTTCTGAAGGTAAGAGATAAATAATGCAGATAGGCAAAAATGTTGAAGATAATTTCTTCATATCTTGGAACATTTCATACTACTTCCAGAATTCATTAGCAAAGACAATTAAGTGTTGTGTGAAGTTTCATCTGTTGAGTATATAAGTCAAACAAATGTGATCTATGTCTCTTGCCAGTTGAAATTTAGAAGCATTTAGCTCCCAGCTTGCAATTCAAAGAACATATTGCAACTACAGGAGTTGTTCAGTGCTATAAAATAGTAATCAGATTTGCTAGACTTTTCCATCTTTTAAGATCTCAGGGAGCATGAACTTTCTCTTTTTTAGCAGTGTTGATAGTTGATCTAAGGTGTTCAAGAACCTATATTTGTACCACTGCCATACATATTTCTCTAGTTTCCCAATGTTGGTTCTTTTGGTACTTAAGATGATCCACGTGATGAATAAACATTGAAATGCAGCTGTATACTGAAAGGCATATGAACTAAAAATCCATTACTAGTTAGAATTAGAGTACTTAAAGGATAACTTTTGTCATGAAGGATGGATGGAGCTTATGTATATAGTTTCTCCAATGCCTGACTTCTTCTTTCTGCTTCGTTTCTTAGGCAGAGCTATTGGACCCTGCAGTAACGGGAACACTAAATGTGCTGCGCTCTTGTGCAAGAGTTTCATGTATCAAAAGAGTAGTATTAACATCTTCTATGGCTGCTGTTGCATACAACCGAGAATTAAAGGATGGTGTGGTAGTTGATGAGAGTTGGTTTTCAGACCCATCATACTGTGAAGAGCACAAGGTGCATTTGCCATATTCTTTTTTCAAGATAAACTCCTGTTGAAGTACTTGTTTTATTTCATTTGTTAACCCAACAGAACCCGAGAGTAGATTGATCCTGATGATACTTTTGTAGGAAAAAGAAAGCCGTTGTTGTTCATGTTTACCAAATCATACCACAATCCAATTTCTCTGCCTCTTTTGTTTTGGTGCGTGCGTGCGTGTAAGCAACAATTATAATGGTTTTGATCAGTAGAGGTAATGATGTGAAAACATCAAGAGAAAGGCGATTTGATAGTTTGTCTAGAAAATAGAGAACAAATATTGCCTGTGTTTCCAAGGATGACTATTTGACATCACCAAAAAATTACAAGGCTGATGGCAAGTAATCAAAACAGGCATAGAGCAACAGTATGCACCTTTTAAGATGAATTTAATGTGACAGACTATCTAACTTATTCAGAATTAATCAAGCAACTGCAACTGAAATGTTAGTATCAAATGTTTGGCTTGCACCATAAAACCCCAATTACTTCCTATAGCAAAGAGCTGAGTTTTCAGAGAATCACAACGGGATAGTGCTAGCCAAATCTCGAAGAACTAGAGGAAAGTTACTAGTAATTGAAAAGAGTTCATATAGACACTTCATATATGTAAGGATATTAGGACACACTATTATGCACCTCACATAACGGGAAGCTTTCCAGTCACAATGATTGATGATATGGCCTTAAAATTGAAACAGTTCCTATAAGATTGAGATGCAAAAAAATTGTGCTGAGCAAGTGTTATGCTGATATTTTATATTTTTTGTAGAATGTAATCAAATAAAGTTATCTAGATAAGCTTTCTCCAAAGGAGGTTGAACACTATTCTTGAGAAATTGATGAAAACTAGTTGTGTCTAAATTATAGCCTGTCTAGATATGTCTAACCTTTAGGTTTCATTATACCTGGAAGGCAGTGCAGAAAGTGTTAATTATAACCAAGGTAAGGACTGGGGTAAAAATCTAGGAATTGCAATACCCCAATCTTTTGACTTGAACTGGGGACTTGTAATGCTTAAGGTGAATTGGTAGTTGCAATTCAACAATGGCGTTATGTGTTATGTGTCACTGAAATGATTCTGAGATGTCCAGTGCTGAGCGGTTCCTGGATATCGTGATCACGCACCATTAAAGACATGCCATCCCTAAGATTGCCCTATATAACATGCCTAGTGTTGCCAAAACCACCAGCCTTCATAATCTAACACCAACTTTGGCCACTCCAGAAATGGACTAGGCCAACAACTCTTGATCTCAAATGTTGGACAAAACTTGGAATGAGACAGGAGGTTTTTCAGAGTTCTTTTGTTTTTCCAAAACATGCTTTTGTATTGTCCTTCTTGAAGAAATACCTTTTACAAGGATAACTGACAAACCTTTTGGTCTTTTCAGATGTGGTATGTACTTTCAAAAATTTTAGCAGAGAATGCTGCATGGCAATTCACGAAAGAGCATGGAATTGACATGATTGTGATTAATCCAGGAATGGTTATTGGTCCTATCCTGCAGCCTTTTGCCAGTCAAAGTGTAGGAATAATCCTGAACCTAGTAAATGGTACTTCTGGAAACCTTTAAGATCTCTAGTTAATCATGCTCTATCTGATGTGTGTTTATGTTTTTCAGTTAGAGGCTTCCTAGCCATTTGAAGTTTGTTCTTCGCAAAGTAGTACAAGCAAGTAATTCTTAAGTAACTCTATTGATAATTAGAGTCTATTCATTTAACAAAACAATTTCCGAAGAAATATATGCATTCTTGCCCATCATGTTCCATCTGAATTCAAATTTTCACTGATAGCATTTTGGGTAATCTAAAGCAAAGGTACATAAATACAAGTGAAGGCACATATAATCAATGTATATCTACTTATACTATCTTTGAATATTCCTGTCTAATTTTTCTTTTGGTTTCGTCTATGATAGCACCTTTCTTGCTGCAAAATTTGCATTTTAAGTCAAATACACAAAGAAAAATATTTGAGTAATATTCCTAACTATTTTTCCTCCCTGAAGTATCATGAAAAGGTGTGTAATTCCTAACTATTTTTACTTGTGTAATGTATACTTGAATCTCAGTTTTATCAGTTGAAAGACATCCAATTGCCCGGAAAAGTTATCATGAATCCCAAAGTTTTTTGCCTAGATAGTATAACCAATCACACTGCAGAAGTCTACCTATTAGCATTCCACCGGAACAGATGACTCTCCTTAACTTTTACCTTTTGCAAGAACAGATGACAAATCTCTCTTTCTCTGTCTCTGTCTCTGTCTCTGTCTCTCTCTCTCTCTATATATATATATCTATCTATCTATCTATCTATCTATTTTGGTTGATTTACTCACATATGGAGGGAAGGAAGCAATAATTTTTTCAACTTCATTCTATTACCTGTCTGTTTGAACTTTGAACATATCATCCAGAGAAACCTGCATATTCATGACAATCACGTTGATTTCTTAGCCTGGATTGCCTAGTAAATGGCTTTTGTTATGAAAGTAGACAGACTGTTGGAAACTTGAATAAAAGCAAAAGACTTGAGGACATTTTTAGCATGTATTACTTAATTGAGTCAGTAAAATTGCATCCAAATGACTAAATCAGTTATGCAACTTTTGAGTCCAACAGTTGTTTCAAGTGGTTAATGACCTGCCTTACTAGCTTATTGACCTCCCAATAATCACTTTCTTTGATAGCTATTGGTGTACCAAGAAAGAAGAAAAAGATATGCAATTCTCAATGTAAATCTCCATTTCGACTAAAAAGCTGCACTAGCTTCTAGATTTGCCTATTTTTCTCTCTCAATATTGGCTAATAGTGCCTTCAAAAACAGTGGCAAGATATGTTAGTGATTACAGGTTGATCATATTATTCATTGAATTTTTCAATGCAGGGGCTGATTCGATCAAGGGTGCACCTTTTGGATGGGTTGATGTTAGAGATGTAGCCTATGCACACATTCTAGCCTTTGAAATCCCTTCTGCCAGTGGAAGATATTGTATAATTGAGAGATCTGCCCACATCTCTCAGCTCATCAAACTTCTGCGAGAACTTTACCCTACTCTCCACTTACCAGATATGTATGTATAGCTTCAATTAATTCCATGCCAAATTATGTCATATGTCATGACATCTCCTTTGAATCTGATTAAAAGCATATTCTATGTTGTTAAGCATTATCTTCTCATAAACGAGCCACTTTCTTTGATTTCTTCTTGCAATAAGGTTTTTTCATGAGTTGAGGTCCAACAAAATATGTAATTGTGACAACTTTCTGCATGATCAACTAAAAGTTTTTCAACTATCACTTGGATCCTCCATACTTCTGGATGAAATAATTGATTTGATATGGTTTTGCCTTTTGCCATCAGTATAGAATCTGTAAATTTTACAGGTATACCTTTCTGTTTCATTGGATGGAAAGACACTTAGAATAGAGGTAATTTAGTCGTAGAAGAATCCATTTGTTCAGTTGCTTAAGCTGATTCAACTGTGAATCAGACAGGAGTTGATCTGCTCCCCAAGCCACCATCCAGAATTTCAAATAGAAGCATAATCCAGCATTCTTTTTGCTACAGGAATAGCAAAAAATAAAGTACCAAAACAAAATGTTTTTCTCCTGATATTGTACTTCAAATTTGACTCTTTCAAGTTACTATGACCAAATCAGCATTTTGGTTTTCCAATTGCTTACAGAAAGGTTTTAACGTATTAAGTTAGAAAGGTCTATTACAGAATTCTTTCAATACAAAGCAGGAAAGATATACATCTTCATAGAAATGAATTCAAGTATCCAACAACTAGATGCTTTCTGATAATACTGAACCAAAATATTTGGCATATTGTTTCAATGTATTTTGGTAGGTATTATGGACTAGGCAAAATGGCGTGATGATGCTTGGTCTTGGAGCGAAGCCAGGATAGATTCTGGTTCTGGTAGGATAAAAGTTCCTGTGAGAGGCTTCTGTTCTGTAAGATGTCCAATCTGGAAGAAATTCAACCTGCAATGCCAAAAGATTTCGCATGATTAAAAGAGTTGGTTCAAATTAGTGAATTCAGCTTGAAAGCGTCATCTCTTCTTCCTTCTATGAGTTCCACGTTCCAGACCAACTTCTGAGCCTCTCAACTTGTTTCTAGGCTAAATTTCTTGGGCAAGGGCCAGATATAGGTCACAGTCATGTGTTTACTGGACAGTTATGCAGTTAGAAAGTGGTAGCATCATGTTAATTTGAATGTCAACAAGGAACAAAGTAGTGAACATTGATTACATATGCATCATATAGCAAATGCCCTCCTCATTTTTGAAGAGTTAAATTTGATGAGTGTATCTGTATTCACCTCTCCTCTTTCTCCTTAGGTGTTCTACCAGTGGCAATTCCCTACACCCAGACTATGGAGTATCAAACAAGAAAGTTAAAAGCTTGGGAATGGATCCATTGGATATGAGCCTAAAGGATACCATTGAAAGCTTCAAGGAGAAGAATTTAGTTAGTCTTTAAATAATAGAATCGATTTTTTTGTGAATCAACTACTGAATAGAAGATTGTTACATGTTCTCAAAACTTTCCTGCTCTAAACCGTCCACATGCTTATTCCAGTTTGGCAAAACTTCGTTTACCATTAGTGTTCAAATTTCATCCTTGGTGTCCAAATTATTTCGACAAACAAAGAAATCTATATCCTACCAAAGCAATTGATGGAAAACAGCTGAAATCAATCCTTTTAATTGGTGTGATGACCATTATGCTTGTGTTCAGCCTATATAACAAAAAGGATGCTGAGCTGCTTGAGGTTGAAACATGAACATGAATCATGAAAGCTTTTAACTTGCTGTGTTTGTTTTGAGATATGTGTTTTGATATTTTTTTTCCTGTTAAGTTGGATGAATATTGAACCATTTTCACTGGATTTCCCTTGTAGCGAGACGGGCTCATGCACAAAACTTAGTTAACATCTTATGAACCCTATAGTATTCCTATGATTCTTTAACTAAAGAATAGATTCCTTATCTCTCTTACAGTTGTTTAAGGAAGTTTTTCTTCTGTCTAAATACATTCTTAAGTATGCTAATAAAGCCCTCCACTCCCTATTGAGCTTCTTCTCGAATCCTCTTTTAGAGGGACACGAGGCAAAGGCTCTGCTTTGCTCTACCGCCTGGGGGATTGTTAAGGGGGGGAATTTCTCAGTATGGTTGTCCTTAAAGAGCGCCAAGAATCTTCTTTCCTCTCTTGGTCCGGCCCTTTGCACTCTAAAAAGAATTTCCCCATACTAAACAGCGAAGGGTCTCTCGGGGAGAGGCCCAAGTGCTTTTCTTCCTTGGCGCCACGAAAAGAGAGAGCCAAAAGAAGAAAAAAAAGGAGCGGAAATCCTCCTCGAAGATATCCGTCTTCTTCTGCTTTCCCTTAACAATAATTGGAACCACATATATAACACCCATGGTCTGAACTAATTACAACTGTGAAAAAAAATTACATGTGGTGCGAACTATTTAACGATGTGTAGGTAGGTATTGTAAAAAAGTTTGTACTACTATGGTCACTGAGATGGATTACATATGGTGCATTGAATCAGCTTTTTTCGCGTGCATTGTTAAAGGCAGTGCTGTTAATCAGTGAAGCTGTAGGTCTGTGAGGGCAGATTTACATATAAAGTTGTACTAAGGAAGATTGGAGTTGATATGGTTGGTCACATCGTCTTCTTCTGGCTGCCAACCACTCGGACAACCTTTTCAAATCTATACTTGAGTGACCTCTGTGAGCCCTTGTCTCGAGTTCCACCACCATGGGTGATGAGTTTGTGATAGAAATTAGTATGTTGTCCTTGGCAGCCAGACTCCAATTGCTGGAAATTTTTGGCATGTGCATGACATTTGTTGGTTGCATTTTTTTTTTGTTTTTTGTAGTGATGTCCAGAAAACAAAAAAAAAATTTAGCATTCACATCAAATTTGACCTGGTCTCTTGTGTAGACTTAAAGTTCAAGAGGGTTCCCATATAGTCTCTGCTTGGACTATTTACGTTTGTTAAATACGTTTCTCAAATGTTTAGAAGCCTGCAGATGAAAAGTTTTTGGGCATTTCTTATTTATGGGTGCCAATCCATGGCCCAGTGCATGTTACATTTGTTGGCCTTTTTTATAAGTTTTCTCTGACATTTTTCTAAATGAGCCTGGCTGCCCAATACTTCGAACAGGCATATATCCTTTTGTGCCACTGCAAATGCATTCTTTCAATCACATAGGCCACTTTTGTTACTGTATATGAAGCTTGAAAGAGATTCATTACCATATAATATGCACCAATTCTTGTCAATATCTCTACTCCATTACCACGTACTAGTACACCAGTTCCAAACTCCAACGACCATGAAAATGTTACATGTCCAAATGCAATGTTGATATGACTTCAATATCAAATAGGCAAGGAAAAATAAAACAAGTTGAAAGAGCTCCATGTACTGACGGCCTGGAAGTGAGGTTACAACCTGTCTTCAATCGCAGAGGCATGTCACGGTGGTGGCGCGGCAAGTCCAAGTTCTTCCATAATCAATCCACTATACTCGTATCTCTGAGATTCATCAGACCGGACGAATACAATTCGTTGCCCCTTGTTGTCATATCTGGCAAAGTACATTGTTGCTTTCAACTTCACAGTGCCCGGCAATTCCACGGCTTTCACAATATGTCGGACCACAGGAACACCATACTTGGCACTTTCGTCATGTCTAGCTTCCTTATAGTCCATGGAATGAACAGTGAAGCGGCTGATTTTGTTAATTGCATCATCTAGCCTTTTCCTATCACCTGACGATCGGGTTGATTTTGTCCCTCGGGAACCTTCGCGCTCACCAGCTGTTCCAAAACTGGAAACTGGACGTTTTTCCGTCACTGCTCCTGGGATCGGAGGGACATAGTAAACATCCTCACCTTCCCATGGATAGTTGCTGTATGGATGGTCCATCGAAGAGGAAGCCACTGCCTTTCCCTTGCGACTCTTTCGATTTGTGGGGGGCTGATTGCACTTTGGTGGTTCCATGGGAACTGGTTCACAAGCCGATTGCACATAGTTGCCTGTTGTTGTTTTTCCCCACGTAGTCGGGGTGTAAATGTCATATAGGAAGCAGCTCCCTAGCAGTTTGAAGTCCTTATAGTCTCCATTTGTTTATAGGAAATAACAGAATACAACTAATGATTAGGGGATGGCGGAAGTCGAATATTCTGTAATTAATGATGCTCATTATACTACGTGTTGTATTAGCCATATGTTCGACTGACCAGCAAACTACACAGGAAACATAACTACGAAATTGTAAAATGTAAGAGTCCGGATTTTGCAAAAACTAGAAAAAAATATAAAGATTATGATGTTGTTAGACAAATAAAAAGAAAAGAGTCAATCATGTTCATACCTCTTCCAATTACTGCCAATTGCTGCCATGCTTGTCGTTGGCTGTAAAGCAATTATTTTCTTCATCCCAGCCAAATCCAGTCTCTGGTTTAGAAGACCACCCCCGAAGGTGCGAGAAACAATACCATTTTTTCTTGAATCTGTGCATTGGAGACGGGCACTGTTTAACTGAAACAGGCATTTCAAATTTTTCTCTTAAATGGGCTGCTAGGATATTATAATTCTGCTCCTGAGTTTTATGTGTGTCCCATGTTTTGGTGGTAACCCAATCAACATAGGTCGTGATGAAATTGTAATCCATGGTGGGAGTCCAATTGACTTTCTCTGCCATTTGCTGGGGTAAAAAGGGAAAAACTTGTGATAAGGATGACTAACAACTAATGGGCGACTTTTGTCAAATAAAATTCCAGGCAACCAAATTAATAAAATGACATGCATGAGTAATAAAGCTTGTGATGATGAGGTTGTAGCATTGGAATTTCAGACATGGCTTCCCATTACCAAAGCATTTCTTAATAAATGAATTACAAAAATCAACAAAAAGAAACCAGTATAATGCATGCTCAGCAGACTTTATATTGTTTTCTCCAATGTCCTTCTTCGTCACCATGAAGGTCAAATATTTAGATGTGTATCCAATGTCAAATATATGTGACTTTTGTCAACTAAAACTAATTCCACACAATGATAACGGGCTCACAAAATGGTCCAATTGCGGCAAAGTATTATATTTTGTGACTTAGGGCATCCTAAGCTGTAGAACAAGTTCAACAACAAAAATAGACATAATGGCTAACGGGAGGTACGTGTTCGAATTTAAAGCTGTACAGATAGCAATGGCACCATACTTGCATCTGGTAATTTTCAACACACAGTTGGTAGTCATTGGAGTCGCTTGATGAGTGTGTAGAGCAACTGAAGCGCTGCTAGTAGGAGAGGCTACAACATTGAAAAACAAATGAATACAATTTCCTTAGCACTAATGCAGAGCAATTGGAAAGGGTTCAGTAGTGTACACAGGAAGTCAATTTTGCACTTTGATCCAGGCATGGACGAGATTACCAAGCATGGCTGTCCTTCAAATTTGCTTACCAATGCCAACTTCGTGGGGTGTAAGTGGCAAATAATCTACATGGATGCACTACAACAGTCAATTCTTGCCAAAACTATAAACAAAACTTAATCACAACAACAACAATGAACTTCCCTAAGAAGCTAGGCCTTTACTTTTCACAACCATAGACAAAAGAAGCTTGGTATTGGTTATTAATTGTAGCCCAACTAGTCTGAGTGCTAGTATGAGCACGTAAGGATTTTAGTTGAAACACAAAAAATTTTTTTTTTTGGGGTACAATTTATGAACAAAAATCCATACTCTATTTATAAATTTCTGAAGACTCCCACATTTTTTAGAATGTTGATTATTCCTGTACACAGATGCAAATTGTTCCGAGTAAAAAATCCCTTGGCACTTTCTTGGTAGTCAAAATCCGTTATATAAAAGAACATTGAAAGAAGTTGCGAATGAGATGGGATTCAATGGATTGAGGGTGAATTGCTACAGGATGATGAGTGGGAGCTCCAGACCTTTTCCTCTTTTTTTGGCCTTAACTAATTACCAGCAGAAGCAGAATGAATACAGGGCATGAATTCTTTTTTCTTGTTGTCATCGTCATCGTCTTAACCTACTCGTCGCAATTTTTTCTTGTTCGGAATGAATTCTTTAACACTCTACCAAATAGAATAACTTAATCAAGCCATTACACTATTGATACCTTTTAAAAATAGAGGGGGGGATATCACACAGTAATATTAAAAAAATACATTTTTCTTTAAATTCTTGTTCGAAATGAATTCTTTAACACTCTACCAAATAGAATAACTTAATCAAGCCATTACAGTATTAATACCTTTTAGAAATACAGGGCATGAATTCTTTTTTCTTGTTGTCATCGTCATCATCTTACCCTACTCGTCGCAATTTTTTCTTGTTCGGAATGAATTCTTTAACACTCTACCACATAGAATAACTTAATCAAGCCATTACAGTATTAGTACCTTTTAGAAATAGAGGGGGGGGGGGGGGGGGGGATATCACACAGTAATATAAAAAAAATACATTAATTAATATGCCTCCACTTTGATGTATTTAGCAACGAAACATAAGTACCAACAGCAATGGAGGTTGACCTGAGCCATATTATAGGATTTGAGATGGGAAATTTATGAGTAATACCTGCCGTTGCCGAACTTTTATGCGCTCTCACACCTTTACTGCAAGAAAAAAGCCCAAGTCTGAGACGTGGTGGCCACTACTTACCAATCAATGGTCACCGATATGGAGAGTGCTAAGAGGCCAAGAGTTTGAGAGGTTTCGAAGGGCCGATCCGTATAGTTGGAGTAGGCGATCTAGTAAATTGTTTCACCAGCAAGATCGACAGAGAAAAAGAACAGGTAGAAGAGGACTGAAAACGATTTCTTACAGTTTATTCTTAATAAGCAAAAAAAGGACCAATCGTAAGAAACTGTAAGAATAAACTGGTTGTCATGTCTAAAATTCCAATGCTACAACCTCATCATCATAGGCTTTATTACTCATGCGTGTCATTTTATTAATTTGGTTGCCTGGAATTTTATTTGACAAAAGTCTCCCATTAGCCGTCAGTTATCCTTACCACAAGTTTTTCCTCTTTTACCCTAGCAGATGGTAGAGAAAGTCAATTGGACTCTCACCATGGACTACAATTTCATCACGACCTATGTTGATTGGGTTACCACCAAAACATGGGACACGTATAAGACTCAGGAGCAGAATTATAATATCCTAACAACCCATTTAAGAGAAAAATTTGAAATGCTTGTCTCAGGTAAACAGTGCCTGTCTCCAATGCACAGATTCAAGAAAAAATGGTATTGTTTCTCGCACCTTCGGGGGTTGTCTTCTAAACCAGAGACCGGACTTGGCTAGGATGAAGAAAATAATTACTTCACAATCAACGACGAGCATTGGCAGCAATTGGAAGAGGGATGAACATGATTAGCTCTTCTCCTTTTCATTTTTCTGACAACATGATAATCTTTATAAATTTTTTTCAATTTTTGCAAAATCCGGACTCTTACATGTTACAATTTCTTAGCTACGTTCCCTGTGTAGTTCGCTGGTCAGTCGAACATAAGGCTAATACAACACGTAGTACAATGACCATCGTTCATTACAGAATATTCGACCTCGGCTATCCCCTAACCGTTAGTTGTATTCTGTTATTTTCTATAGGCAAATAGAGACTATAAGGACTTCAAACTGCCAGAGAGCTGCTTCCTTTACGACATCTACACCTCGACTATGTGGGAAAAAATAGCAACAGGCAGCTATACGTAGGCGGCTTGTGAACCAGTTCCCATAGAACTACCAAAGTGCAATCAGCCCCCTACAAATCGAAAGTGTCACAAGGGAAAGGCAGTGGCTTCCTCTTCGATGGACCATCCATACAGCAACTATCCTTGGGAAGGTGAGGATGTTTACTACGTCCCTCCGATCCTAGGAGCGGTGACGGGAAAATGTCTAGTTTCTAGTTTTGGAACAGCTAGTGAGCGTGAAAGGCCCCGAGGGACAAAATCAACCTGATCCTCACGTGATAGGGAAATGCTAGATGATGCAATTAGCAAAATCAGCCACTTCACTGCTCATTCCATGGACTATAAGAAAGCTAAATATGACAAAAGTGTCAAGTATGGTGTTGCTGTGGTCCAAGATATTGTGAAAGCCATGAAATTGCGAAGCACTGTGAAGTTAAAAGCGATAATGTACTTCGCCAGAGATGACAACAAGGGAGCGAATTGCATTCATTCAGTCTGATGAATCTTAGAGATACAAGTACATTGGATTGATTATAGAAGAACTTGGACTTGCCATGCCACCACCGTGACATGTCTTTGCAATTGAAGACGGGTTGTAACCTCACTTCCAGGCCATCAGTACATGGAGCTCTTTCAACTTATTTTATTTTTTCTTCCTGCCTGTTCGATATTGAAGTCATAACAACATTGCATTTGGACATGTAATATTTTCATTGTCGTTGGAGTTTGGAACTGGTGTACTAGTACATAGTAATGGAGTAGAGATATTGACAGGAATTGGTGTATATTATATGGTAATGGATCTCTTTCAAGCTTCATATACAATGACAAAAGTGGCCTATGTGATTGACAGAAGATGAAATATACATCAAAGGATACATCAGTATATTTCATCTCTTGATAGTGCATTTGCAGTGGTGCATAAAAGGATACATGCCTATTCAAAGTATTGGGCAGCCAGGCTCATTTAGAAAAATGTCTGAGAAAACTTATGAAAATGGCCAACAAATGTAACATGCAGTGGGCTATGAATTGGCACCCATAGATAAGAAATAGCCCAAAAACTTTTCATATGCAGGCTTATAAATATTTGAGAAACGTAATTAACAAACATAAATAGTCCAAGCAGAGAGTATATGGGAACCCTCTTGAACTTTAAGTCTACACAAGAGACCACGTCAAATTTGATGAGCATGCTAAAAATTTTTTTTGTTTTCCTGACATGACTGAAAAAAAAGCTGCAACTAACAAATGTCATGCACATGCCAACAAATTTCCAACAATTGGAGTCTAGCTGCTAAGGACAACGTACTAATTTCTATCACAAACTCATCTCCCATGGTGTTTGAACTCAAAACAAGGGCTCATAGAGGCCACTTAAGTATAGATTTGAAAAAGTTGTCCGAGTGGCTGGCAGCCAAAAGAAGACGATGTGACCAACCATATTAGCTCCAATCTTCCTGACTTAGTACAGTTTTATATGTAAATTTGCCTTAATAGACCTACAGCTTCATTGATTAACAACACTGCCTTTAACAAATTTTCTCCTGACACCCCTCGCGAGCCGGTCGACACAGACATAGCAAAGTAAAAAAAATTCAGGTGTGGTATCTAACTGACCCAAGGCTTATCATTACTGAGATGCTTCCTTGTGTTGCACAGGAAAAATGGATTGGAACAACTTTGGGGGTTCCGTAGGAAGCTCTTCCAAGACATAGGAATCTGAAAATGATAAAGACGACTTGATCGTTGCACTGAGGGCAAAGCTCATACTACACCATCCAGATGCGGAAAGATACGGAGGCCCGAAACTAAAAATTCCTCATCATGACGGAGCATTAACGGGCCACCAATGGGTTGAGGAATTGATAAATGGTCACTACAAACGTATAATGGAGAATTGTCGCATTTTTGTTGACAATTTCCTCCTGCTATGTGATATACTTAAGCAAAATAACTACGTACCGCAGAACTATCAAAAGCGTGTGGAAATTGAGAAGGCACTAGCCATGACTCTAGTAATGGTCAGTCATAGTGCATGACAGCGTGTTTTGGAAAAGTAGTTCAACAGATCAACTGTAACAATTAATCGAAATGTCAGGAAAGTTCTAAGGGGGCTATGTATGTTTGCATAAAGGATAATTCATCCGTATGACTATGATCAAGTCTATCCAAGCATTGGGAACTCAACAAAATACTTTCTATGATTCGAGGTGAGCCCAAAGCTAAAGTAAAAAATTTCTAAATATTGTAATTACAATTTAGGTGTACCGTTGTAATGTAACTAAAATGTTTCCCACCCTAAGTACTGCAGGGTGCTGTAGGCGTAATAGATGGCACCCATGTCCCCACATGTCCACCACTGGGATAGCAAATGGCTTACACCAATCAGCACGGTAATCAATCACAAAATCTTTTGGCCATTTGTGATTTTGACATGCGGTTCACACACACATATATATATATGCCATATAAATATGCCGGGTGGAAGGGAAGTGCACATGATGCACGAGTTTTGGAGGATGGTCTATGGCACCTGTCAAATTTTCCAATGCCTCTTGAAGGTTAGATGCTACAATTACATGGTGACTTTTAGCTACTTTAGTTGTTGGTAAGAGGAATGAGTAGTACTAATCATGGCAAATAAAATGTTTTAGGCAAGTATTATGTAGTTGATGCTGCATACAAGAATGTTCCGGAGTTTTTACCTCCGTACAAGAATGTTGGCCACGGGGAGCCAGAGAAGAAACTATTTAATACGCGTCACTCAGAGCTTAGAAATGTCATAGAATGCACATTTGGAGTACTGAAGAAGAGATTTGCGTTCTTAAGGGGACTGGTTCCAAATTTTTACATAAGTACTCAGATAAGTGTTGTTATAGCTTGTTGTGCGCTACATAACTTTCTTAGGATGAACCAACCAGCTAACTCTCACTTTCAAGTCTACGAGCAAGAGAATGCTACGTTGGAGAATGAAGAGGGAGTCACCACAATGGCAAACATTCAGCCAATAAATGCTTCCTGAGCTGAGATTGCGGCATGGAAGGCAAGGCGGGATACAATTGCGACTCAAATATATGGATCACAGCGCAGGAGAAGGCGCTAAAAATCGGGGGGAAATTGTTTGTTGGCAATTAATTTAGTTTGTAGTTTGCTCCATTTCCTGGCAATTCGCACTTTTCAAAGGGGGCAGCATGTAATATGAAGAACTTCTTCTACTAGGTAGGAATATTAGCCAATCACGAAGTACCATGGTAGGAATTGCACTATGTAATTTTTCATTTGCTATGTTGTACTATTTTCCCTAAGCGACATTTGCAGGTCGACTTTTTCAACCATTATGCATTGTATTCCAAAATGAACGTGCATGTGCTAACTAACTCTCCAAGTGCCGACGAAAGTTTCATGCTTCTTGATTGGGTCCACCAGTCAAAAGGCGGTCAAATAAGCATTTTTGTTGACCAAACATGTATTTGGGAAAAAAACATACTGACCAAACACTTATTTGCTTTCTTGAGCTTGCACTAAAGTGGGGAAATAATTTATATGAAAAAAGGACCAATCCAAACAGACTCAATGTTTCTTAATTAATGAGCACAAATAGGATAGTCCCCTTTTTTTGTGCCTGCATTTTAATTTCTATCTTTCAAATTTCAAATTTCCTTTCTCGTTTGAACACTTGCAAAAGTATCAAATATTGATCCTTTATCAAATAAGAAAGGAACTTTATATTTGATGAATGGTTACCTAATAATGAGATAAATATCTCTCACCAATAAAAAACAATCGAAAAAAATTCAAAAAATGTTAGTGTTATAATGAAACTCTTATGGCATCCATAATGGTTGAGTAGTCTGTTTTGCTTATGCAGTTTACTTGAAATATTATAATCAATAAATCTAAAATCTTTAAAGATTTATGATTTATCAACTCTTTATTTTCTTATAGAGATATAACTCAATCTTTTATGCCAAAATTGAAGGAGTTTTCCCAATGATAAACATACTTGCTACCTATATAATTATTGTGGTCAAGTGCAGTATAATGTTCAATTCAAAGGTTGGTACTAAAAACTTTAGAATTAATAACTTCACTATTTTCAAAATCTACTACTGGATAATGAGGTTCATAATCATACCCAATAGTAATTAATTTGAAAATAGGAATTCTAAAGTAATAAGAAAATAAAGTTTTAGAAAACAAATTTTCTTGAAATGAGCAATAATACATCACTTATCTTTATGTGAACATTTTTTAGTTTCTATAAAGAAACTTTTGTTCACTTTTCATATAATTAGAAACTTATTATACTGGTAACGTAAATTGACAGACTTTAGCCAATTCACCAAATATATCACAATTTATAACACTCAACAATTCAGATTTTCTTTTGAGTTACTTTCTCTCAAGGTAAAGTATTAAATTTTATTCTCTTACAAACAACATTGGTTTTTATTGTTTTTTGACTTAATGAGAACAAAATTACCTTTCTTTGCATTTCTTCTTTCATGAAGGTTAAGTTTCTCTTATTTCTTAACCTCTTTATCCTTTCTTAATACACATGGTTAAAACACATAATTAACCATATATCTTTATGTGTATTATAAAGGTTTGTATGATTAAGAAATTCTTTATGAAAGTATAAAGAATTAAATGCTGCAAAAATAACTCAATCTCAATTTGATGGGACTTTAATTGATGATATAGCAAAAGAAAGTCTTCTAATGGTGCTAGTTAAAACTTGCAACAATTTCTTTATGCCTTTCATGCAAGATTTAACTATAAATAATTAGGGTTTGAACCCTATTATATATGAATATGAGACAAAATGAGCAAACTATTAAATTGTTCCTAATTCTCATACTCAACCTCTATATTAACAAATATATCCATATTATGAGAATGGTTTGTTCATTCTCACGAAAGTGCTAATTTAAAACTTACACCTAAAACAAAGAAAAATGAATTTAAAAAAAAATCAAGTTATAAGAACTATAAACTCATGGGAATGAAACACTAAATTAACAATCAAGAACTATATCATAAAAATGTTATGAAGTTTGTTCTTTGATTTTGAATCAACCTTATATCAATTTAAATAGTATATTCAAACCTTCCAGTGGACAAAGGTTGCAAAATATATAGAATTTACTTTCCTTAATCATAAGACTAGTAATCTAAAACAATAAATGGAAGAAATAATTCGTACATGTGGGCATAGCAATATCTCTTAATTTACTGTCTAATTTACCATCTTATGTCAATTAATCTTACCAAATAATTACTTTCCTGTGGGGTCGGATAACTATCTTAATGAATTAATTGCTACTTGATATAGATGCCATTTTTTTAAATTTCTTTAATCATTCAACAATATGTAAAAAAGAAATACAAATTTCTCTAAATACCAATATACTTAAGATGTTGTGGCTACTTCTAAGTATATGGCATTATAAGAAAAATTATCAATTAATCAATATGTTGACTAAAAATTCATGATTTCAATCACCAAACTATATCTGATGAAAAGCTTTTCTCATCAAATATTTGGGATGCTATGACTACTCCCAAATATATAATGTAAAAGTAAGATTTTTAGCATGGCATCTTGTTATTTGTTAATAGTAAAAAAAACTTTATGTTGACTAAATTTCATTGAATTTTTCTTTCCTTTTATAATCACTTAATCTTATGTGATTAAAGTCCTTTACACCGTATATTTGAGATGCTGTGGCTACTCTCAAATATACGATGCAAGAAAACTTCTAATGAAAATTCGTAGAAAATAAGTAGCCATCTTATTGACTAGAAATCCTTGATTTTAATCACTGAACTATATGTGATTAAAATTGTAGTACAGCAATATTTGACATGCTATGGCTACTCTCAAACATAAAGTGTGTTAGACTTTATAAGGATATCAAAATAGTCAAAAAATCTATATTTTGACAAAAGAATTTATTAATTTCCTTTTTTTATATTCATTTTTAACCATCAACCTTTATGTGATTAAAATAGTTCATGCATCAAATATTTGAGATGCAAGACAAATTGTATAAAAAAAATTCTCTGAAATTCAAATGTAATCAACCATACTAATATTGACATCATAATATGAGATAAATGAATATAAGTGTAATGCACAAAAAATATTATATAATTCCAAATAATAACAGGAATGTAGAGGTAAACTCATATTGAAATCATGCTTTTAGATATTTATCTCATAATAAGGAATCAGAGATTCAATAAGCCTGCAGATCCATTTATTTAAAGTCAACCAATTATCTTGCATAGATTAATATGATATACATCTTTTTATTGCGGAATATAACAACTCTTTATATGTTTCTCGAATTGTTATATTGTATTGATAACAGCAATCAATGCATATAATCCTTACAATCATAAATATGTACAACCAAGTAACATTCAAATTACTTGCAATCATATCAGATTATTGGAGGAAATCTGGATGAATTGCATAACAAAATAAGGTATCATATGAATGATACATATACATGGGATTAGTCATTAAATCTCAATTATTGAGAAAATGAGACCATAGATCCCATGACAAATTAAATTCAATTCGTTCAAATTTGATACGAATCTCTAAAACTTTTTCCAGATTGCCAAAGGACCATGAAGTTATAAGCTGAACAACATGGCTAGATGTGAGAACTCGAAAAAAATTATTTTATAAATTCTCTTTTTTTTAAAAAAAAATTTACTTTATATGTTCTTTTATTTACCTTAATTGCCTTAATTTCATGGTAATTTTCTTGATTGATTCAAGAGTTATACCATTTCTCTCTTCATCTTTTAGTGCATGTTAAGTTTTATAAAATATTAAGGTAGTTTGACCGACTAGTGCGTTGTGCGCATTATATTTGGTGGACGAGAATGGGTATGGTGCTACAAGAAGTATATGATTAAAAGTGCTAAGAGTACATTAGTGAATCATAAGTTGAAACAAAAGTACAAGAGAGTTAAGAAAATAGACTTGAACCGACGTGCGCCGTTTGTTACCGGTTGAGGACACCACTTGACCAAGATTTTCTTCCCCTAATCTTCTTATTTTTCTTTCCCTAATATTTCCCTATGGCTGGCCGAAATTATTGACCAAGAAGAGAGGGAAAAAAAGAGGGAAAAATGAATGATTGCCAAGTGTAGGCAATCAAAGCCACCTTTGACCAAGAAGCTTTCTTCCATTTTTATCTTTCTTTGCATCAAAATTTCCTTCATTTCTCTTCCTTGTTGCCCGAACCTTGAGAGGAAAAAAAGAGAGAAGAGAGTTTCAAGTTTTATCTTCATCTTGTCTTGGTTGAGTGAGAAATTCACAAGAACCACAAATCTAATCCGAACAAACTTGCAATAAGGTGACAAGGAAGTATCGAGTGGAGTGGAGTGATTTTGGAAAGAAAGCTGTTGTTTTTCATTTTCTTCTTGGGATTGAAAGTACCAAGCTAAGAAACCTTCTTTCTTTTTCTTATCTTGCAATTTATGGAGAAGATGACTTGAAATTAGAAATTTTATGGATGATAATCTAGATTGGTGAAATTTCAGTCTAAGGTTTCATTTTTCTAGCCTTGTTTCTTATTTTTCCAGCTTAAGTATATATTGGTTATAGCTAGTTTTATGGCTAAAATAAGTACTCTGTATATCCTATGCCTTGTGAACTTGATTTGGGGCTGTTTTGTGGTGAGAATGAATCCTTGAAAATGGTTGGAAATTAGGGAAAGTAAGGGGAAGTGCTGCTGAAAATTTTTTCTGCAGGAGACTTTGAGCAGTTTTGGGAAATCTGTTATATCTTGGTGTAGAAAAATTCAAAATTGAGTTCCGTTTATTGCATTTGTAATTAGACTCATAGCTCTTCTAACCGTGTAAAAATCAGGGTTGGTTCAACTCTTATAAATACCAGTAAATTTACAAAATTTCTTGAAAAACCATGACTGTTCTGTTTTGCACATGAGACAGCAGTGATTTTAAACTGAAAATTTGACTAACCTATGAGTTGAATTTCATGAAAATGTCTTTTAAAATTTATTAGTACTTTGAGTCTATTTTTTAATGATATAAGTTTTGTGATTTTTTGACTTACGGAACTCAAGTTATACTTTTTCAAAGAATGTCGCCAAAACTGAGAATTTTGTCAAATGAATTAAGTGGAACTTGAAAAATTTTGAGAAAAATTTTCTAGGTCTTAAACTTTAATTGGTGTGATTTTGGATGGTTTTGTGGTCTTAAACAAGTGTTTTCTTTTCATACTAATAACTTATTTGAATCAGAACCCTAAAATGCACTTGGACATTCTTCGATTGGCTTTCAAGTTGTCTTTGAGTTTTGTGTTTTGAGAGATCGAATTTAGATAGGCGTACGTATGGCTCATGATTAAGGCTAAAGTGAGCACCTTATTAACTTAGGTTTTGAATGATCGGACCGTGACATCTTGTCTTGGTTATTTTTAGGGTTTAATAGTGGGAATGAGCACGACCCAGAGTCGAACGTTTAGTTTTGATCTACTTTAAAAGGTGAGTGTTCCTTGCATGTGTGTGTTTTAAATGATTATGTGAAATGTTGTGAATGTTGCTGGAATGTTAAATACTTTTCAATGATTGGTAGATAGATTTTTGATGGGCGAGTGTGTATTTTATCGCACTCGACCCAACCAAAAGTGAATTTTCAATGATTGAATGCTACTTGTGCATGAATGTAAACTTTTTGGTTGAACTGAACCCTTGCCCTTGATTACCAGTCGACTCGAGGCAGAAGCGGATTCGGTCGGGCGGCTTGTGACCCTGGGACAATGTTTGGTATAATCGAGTATTACCACGAAATTTGATGGAAAACTGGCCAGTGAATTCAATGCAATGAAATCAATGAATGAATGACAATAAACACTGAAGGAGTTTTCACTGTTAAATATTTCAAATGACGGAGGAATAAGGGAAATTATTGGCGACTGAGTAACTGAATGAATGGTTTCAAGTGAACACGTATCCTTCCAATGATTGAATGTTTCTTTCTTGAATGACTGTTTATCATTGTGCAAAATGTTCAAACTGTTAAATGCAATATTTTCATGTTCTTTCTACCTGATTGCTTGTTTGGGAACCTTACTGAGTTTTTAACTTATTCCGTTAGTTTGTTTTCCTTACAAGAGTAGAACCCGGAACAAGTAGACGTGAACTAGTGTATATAATCTCTTGTACTTGTATTTTTATAGATGAGATGTATTTGGAATCTTTAGAAATGTAATCCTATGTTTTACTCTTGAATTATAAATTAAGTTTGAATTGTTGGTTGGAAATGAAACTTTTATGTTAATTTCGAGACTTGAACGGCTATTTCAAGAACGTTAGCGAGTGAGTTCCGGCGAAAGTTGGGCAGGCAGTCCGCCAAACCCTTGGGTACGCTCTAGGGGGAGGTGGAGTCGTTACAGGTGGTATCAGAGCCACTTCGCATGGTCTCTACGTGGGCTGAGTTTGGACCAAGTGGTGTTATGGTCTCGATTATGTAAATAAGTGTAAAGGACTAGGTGCTCTTCTTGAGCATAAACTGTGAATCATGAATGTTATAGGTGTAAAACCCTTATCATGATATTTGGAGAAGATAGATATGTATGTCAGGTAGGAATATCTAATATAGGTGATTTACTCTTGGAACCGGTTGGTTCGAGTTTTGAATTATCCTATTTTCGGATTCTTATACCCGAATACCAAAGAATTGATACCTTTATGATAAGTCGATATCACGAGTAATATTGGGATAAGTCTGGATGGCGAAAGTCAAGACACGGGGGATGCGAATAGTTTGGACTTGAGATTAATTGAAAATATTAGTGAAATTTAGGACCCTTATTATTCAAGTGTACATACCTGATTGTACTTCTTCGAGTTTTGATTAAGAGTAGTGTTTGAATAATACTTGGAATTAATGTCCAATAGGGTAGAGACTTGAGAATTACAGACGTGCGTTCAGGTAGTTGGAAGGACACATATTTCCTTATTTTGCTACTGTATGTATTTTTGCTCGTGACGTGACAATGCTACTATGTATAATATTTGCTTTTATATTTATGTACCTGGTTTTGATTCGCTTGATATATACAGTATTTTGTGATTTGTTATATGAATTTGGTATGCTATAAATATGCTACGCATGTTTCCATATCTTTGACTTTGTTTTTGTGATGTGAAAATGTCTTTATTTTGGCTGCTATAGCCGATTTATTTTATTTATGACCCATATAGCTTGTTTTGAAAAAAAAAAGAGAATAGAGAATAGAAGGGAGATGTAGTCATGGACGTGGAACTAGTCGTGGCCGTGGGGTTAGGCAATCACAAGAATCAAGGAATGAAAGAGAAACAGCAGCCGAGCAAGATTGTGGACTGAGGGTTGAAGCAGGGGACCAAGTGGCGATTGCGATACAATAAATAACCAATATCTTAGCGCGATTGATAGAACAACAAGGCCAAATTCCAATGAATCAATCTAGTAACCCTGAGATAGGAGAGTATAGGGCTCTAGAATGGTTTCAAAAGTTTTCTCCACCAAAATTCCTTGGAGGATCTGATCCGGAGATAGCTGAGCAGTAGTTGGAGGCGATGGTTAATATTTTTGCGGCTTTAAACTATACGCAGTAAAGACAGGTGAACTTTGTTGTATTTCAATTCGAAAGATCGGCCCGGACATGGTGAAATGTTATTAGGGCAAATTGGGAGAGAGAACAGACTGCATGGACGTGGGTAAACTTTATAAGGGAGTTTAATGAAAAATACCTCCCATCTTTGGTTCAAGAAAAAAGAGATGCTGATTTTATTAGGTTGCGTCAGGGAACCTTGAGTGTGGCCGAGTATGAAACGCAATTCACTAAACTATCTAAATTTGCTCCTGAATTAGTGGTTACGGAACAGAAGAGAATGAGACGACTTATACAAGAATTGAATTTGGAGATCCAGGAAGCTTTAGCTGCGGTTCAACTTAATACTTTTACGGAATCTCTTGAGAAAACTCAAAGGATTGAGAATGTCAAGGCACAGGTAAAAACTTTCCAAGCACGAAAAATGAGTGCATCTAGTAGTACATAAGAGGAATCTAGAGAAAATATAATGCTTCCCAAAGTGAAAAAAGTGAACTATTCACCTTACCCACCATAGACACTAGGAACACTAGAAAAAGATTCTACAAGAGGAAGTCAAGTGGGAAAAGGGCTACAAGAAGAAATCCCTCGAGAAGGCCAAAAGGTGGCTTCTTGCTTGGCCTATGGATAATGTGGGAAGACAAACCACAGTGAGGATGATTGCTGGAGGAAAGGGCAAAAGTGCTTAGTTTGTGGGAGTACCGAGTATCAAATTAGCAGCTGTCTGAAGAAGCAGTAACGAGGAAATAATACTCAACAAAGGGATAAAACTACCCCTAGACAATCTAACGAAAGAGGGAATAGATCAAGGTGCTAGTTCGAGTATATGCCATAGACAAGCAACAGACTCCAAAGTCATCTGAAACGATAGAAGGTAAAACTTTCAAGCACGAAATTTTTTTCAGGGAGAGAGAGTGTGAGAACTCGAAAAAAATTATTTTATAAATTCTCTTATTTCTTTAAAAAAAATTTATTTTATATGTTCTTTTATTTACCTTATTTGCCTTAATTTCATGGTAATTTTCTTGATGGAGTTAAGAGTTATATCATTTCTCTTTTTATCTTTTAGTGTATGTTAAATTTTATAGAGTATTAAGGTAGTGCGTTGTGCGCATCATATTTGGTAGACAAGAACGGGTATGGTGTTAGAGAAAGTATATGATTAAAAGTGTTAAGAGTACATTAGTGAATTATAAGTTGAAACAAAAGTACAAGAAAATTAAGAAAATAGGCTTAAACTGATGTTCGCCGTTTGTTACCGGTTGAGAACACCACTTGACCAAGACTTTCTTTCCCTAATCTTCTTATTTTTCTTTCATTTTTATTTCCCTAATTTTTCCCTATGGCTGGCCAAAATTATTGACCAAGAAGAGAGGGAAAAAAAAAGAGGAAAAAATGAATGATTGCCAAGTGTTGGCAATCAAAGCCACCTTTGACCAAGAAGCTTTCTTCCATTTTTATCTTTTTTTGCATCAAAATTTGCTTCATTTCTCTTCGTTGTTGCCCGAACCTTGAGAGGAAAAAAAGAGAGAAGAGAGTTTCAAGTTTCATCTTCATCTTGTCTTGGTTGAGTAAGAAATCCACAAGAACCACAAATCTAATCCAAACAAACTTGCAACAAGGTGACAATGAAGCTTGGAGTGGAGTGGAGTAATTTTGGAAAGAAAGCTGTTGTTTTTCCAACTTAAGTATATGTTGGTTATAGTTAGTTTTGTGGCTAAAATAAGTACTCTGTGTATTCTATACCTTGTGAACTTGATTTGGGACTATCTTGTGGTGAGAATGAATCCTTGAAAATGGTTGGAAATTAGGGAAAATAAGGGGAAGTGCTGCTGAAAATGTTTTTCGCAGGAGATTTTGAGTAGTTTTGAGAAATCTGTTATATCTTAGTGTAGAAATTTGATGCAAATGGCTAAAATTTCGTCTGGTTTATATGATCATCAATCAAATAAAAAGTTATTTTATGTATCAATCCTTACATCTCCTACTACTGGCGGAGTAACAGCTAGTTTTGGTAACTCAAGAAAGGGAATTTTCTAAACCCTTTTTTGTGTCAAAAGAGTAACGATTCTTGATCCTGTTGTTCAAAAATTTCTAGTCTTACTTTCAATTTTTCCAGATGCATGAATAAAAAAACAAGAGGGGTTTTATTGATTAAATAGAACTTTTTATAAAAATTTTCAAATTGGATGAGATATTAAAAAATAGAATAAAGTTCTATTAGTTTAGAAAGTATTTGCAAATATCTAATCTACAAAAATATATATTCTATCATCCAAGAAATTGAGTGATTCCCATTTTCATCCATTGAAAAATATTTAATTACTTGAAAAGAACCTAGGCACTAGATTTTTTTGAGTATGAAGATTGGGTTCCAATGTACCTACCGTCTTTTTTTTAGGATCAATTTCAGCAATGCAGTTCATCCAACGATAAAACTACATCCGAATTATAGAGCTATGACACAATCAAACTCGAACGAACAAAATGTTGAATTGAATCGTACCAGTCTATACTGGGGATTATTACTCATTTTTGTACTTGCTGTTTTATTTTCCAATTATTTCTTCAATTAAGAAAAGGAAAGAGAATAAATAATCATTATAAGCATTCTCTTAACCCCCTTCGAATCAGCCAAAGAAAGAAGGGAATCCCGCCAAGTTCTTACGTTTTCATGTCTACAACTTAATTCATTCGATTACTACAGGGATGAACCCAATCCGGAATATGAACCATAAAAGAAAACACCTATTAAACCGATCACAGAAATACCAGTTACAGTACCTACTATCCAAAGAGGAATTCTTCCAGTAGTATCGGCCATTTAACCCACTTCCCTCTACATTTCATCAAGTGTTCGTGCTAGAGACATAAACAGTCATGGATAATTATGAGATGAGATCCTTCCGAGATGGATCCCTCTTGTTCCTGTTTAGTCCCCTTCATTTCGGAAGTTGTTTCTATTTCTACATCCCCTTCTTCAATTTCGAGTTGTATGAACTACCTCGAATACTTTTCAAAATAAATAGGAAAAAGGAAACTAAAAGAATAAATAAAAACGAGGGGCGAAGTGATACAAAAAGAACTCTAGTCAATTTTGTAGTCTATCTATAAAAGGAGATCCTATGAAAAATGTAATCGATTCTTTCCTTTCTTTGGGCCACTGGCTATTTGCCGGGAGTTTTGGGTTTTTTAATACCGATGTTTTATCAACAAAGCTAATAAATCTAAGTGTAGTGCTTGGTGTATTGATCTTCTTTGGAAAGGGAGTGTTTGCGAGTTGAATAATTCCTCGTTTCCCCTTTCCTGGAAAGTAGTTACTACTTGAGCCACAGAAGAAGCTTTTTGACCAATAGCTACATAAACACATATTACATTTTGACCTTGTTGATTGAGAATCGTATCTATGGCTACTGCTGATTTACCGGTATGTCTGTCCCCAATAATTAATCCTTGCTGGCCCCGCCCTATAGGAATCATCGAATCAATAGCAATAAGCCGCGAAATAAATAAAGAAAGATAGTCATCTCCCCACTTCCCCCTCTGACTCTGATACCAGACGGGACGAGGTGTTAGCCCCTTAGACCAGGAAAGTAAATAAGAATAAAAAGGAGGAAAGCATAAGAGTCAATCCGACTGCGACCCACTTCCTAACTCTTATGCTTTCCTCCTCTTTATTCTTATTTACTTTCCTGGTCTAAAGGGCTAACCTCTCGTCCCGTCTGGTATCAGAGTCAGAGGGGGAAGTAGGGAGATGGCTATCTTTCTTTACTTATTATGATGTTGTTAGTGTAGATCTACAAATTTATATCTTTCTAATGAGATTGTTTAATTTCATGATTACCATTTTTCTTTATTTATGATCTTGCTAGTGTAGATCTACAAGTTTAGATCTGTCTGATGAGACTGGTTAATTTCGTGATTACCATCTAATGTATTCAAACTTATTATAACTTTGCTAGTATTAATTACATGGTTTTGGATCTGTCTAAAGGGCATGGAACCTGTAATTGCAGCATCCGGTCCAAGTAACACCATGGGATTTGGCACTGTAGGGATGTTGAGATTCTTGGGGTGGTATGCTCCAGGACGGTGAAGTGTCAAAATGACAGATCTAGGGTTAATAGATTTTTACTATCGATCTTATGATTTTGTTTGTAAATATGGTCGTCATGCATAGTTAATCTTTTTCAAAGGATTTAGATCTGTTCTTGTAACTTTATTACTATCTTTACTATGATAGAAATATGGTCGTCATGTATAGTTAATTTTTTTCAAAAGGTTAGATCTTTATTTGTAAATTTCACACTATCCTTTATAATCTGTTTAGAAAAATGGTTATCCTCCATGGATCCCGAAGGATTCTGTACTAAAGGGAAGAGGATTATTGATATCTTACCAAATTTAGTTTGTTTTATTTTAATATTTACTTGTCTTTGTTTATGGTTTCATCTGTTAAAACATACTTTATTTCTCCCAGTTCTTCTTTAAACAACAAATCTTTAAATGATTTTCAAATTAGAATTGCTCGGATAGAGTAATCAATCCTTATTCAAAGAAAACTAGAAAACAAATCTTCTGAATTCCAGATTAACAAAGAAAAACTTAGATCTGAATTCTATGCAAACCACAACCAATTTAAAAGAAAATAATTTTTTGACAAATATCAGGGAGAAACCCAAGAAAATATACTAGAAAACTTTTATGACTTTTTAACAAAAACAAAACAAAATATTCATTTCCTTGACTGGTATGAATTTCAAACATTTCAGGTGTCCACACCAGAATTCAAAAATCCAGTCCAAAACATTCCTAAACCTGCATCTTCTATGTCAAAAACCATTGAAATTCAGGTTTTTACATCAGATCTTGTAGATTCAATCCAAACCAAGTTAGAATCCTTAGATCCCTCTATAGATCTATCTCAAACGACTTATACACAAGAATCCTCTCATAAACATTCAGAATCCATGGATTTATCAAAATCAACCCATATAAACCCAACATATATAGATCTACCAGATTCTCCAATAGATCCATTAAATCCAATAGATTTACCAAACCAAGAGTCTATTGAATTTCCCAAACTTCTGATATCCGGTCAATCAATAGATAATTCTGATAAAATCACTAGTCTTGATATTAGAAAAGACATATGAAATTCCTTAGACATGGGATATTTCTCAATAAATATTTTAACGAAAACTCAACCTAGTGACAAACCTATCACTGTTAAAGATCTGCAAACAGAAATTGTTTCTCTCAAAAGGGAAGTTGAAACAATAAAAAATACATCCACTAAAGAAGAAATCATTAAAGAGCCTTCCCAATCAAACATAATATCTTATAAAAAATATTTTGTTCTTATAAGACTGGTTATTAGTGACAATTATATTGCAGAAACAGAAGCTTTATTTAACACCGGAGCTGATCTTAGCTGTATTCAGGAAGGTCTGATTCCAACAAGATTTTTTGAGAAAATAAAAGAAAGCCTTAGAGGAGCCAATAGTTCCCAATTAAACATCCAATTCAAACTTTCAAACGTCCAAATTCAATTTTCTTCTGTATCCATCAAAAAAACATTCCTCTTAGCAAAAAACCTTACCAACAATGTTATTTTTGGAATAACTTTTGTAACCAAACTTATTCCTTACTTGATCACTAATGATGGGATTATACCCCAAAAATATGGTCAAGATGCTCTTCTACCATTCTCCAGAAAACACTAAATTATCTATCCCTCAAACACAGCCAGATCAATTTCTTAAAAGAAGAAATTGCATACAAGAGGATAGATGAGCAACTCAAAAAATCAGAAATCCAGCAAAGAATTCAGAATTTTCAAGCAAATATACAAGGGATGGTTTGTGCAGAAGTTCCAAATGCATTTTGGACAAGAAAACAGCATACTGTCCACCTCCCTTATGAACCTGACTTTGAAGAAAAGAATATTCCAACAAAAGCCAGACCTATACAGATGAATCAGGATCTACTCTAACATTGTCAAAAGGAGATTAATGATCTCCTATCCAAGGGCATTATTAGTCCAAGTCAATCTCCATAGAGTTGTCCAGCATTCTATGTCAAAAAACAATCAGATATTGAAAGAGGAGTTCCAAGGCTGGTAATCAATTACAAAGTCTTGAATAAATCCCTTCGATGGATCAGATATCCTATACCAAACAAGAAGGATTTACTTCAAAGGTTTTATTCTGCCAAGATATTCTCAAAATTCGATATGAAATCAGGATTTTGGCAAATTCATATTCATGTTTCAGACATATACAAAACAACATTCACAGTACCATTTAGACATTACGAATGGAACGTGATGACATTTGGACTTAAAAATGCTCCTTCTGAATTTCAAAGGATTATGAATGAGATATTTAGTCCTTATTTCTCATTCATCATCGTTTATATTGATGATGTCTTGGTTTTTTCAAAAGACATCGAACAACATTTCAAACACCTAAATACGTTTCTTCATATTACCCAGAAAAATGGCTTGGTTGTCTCTCAAAAGAAAATCAGCCTTTTCCAAACCAAAATTAGGTTTTTTGGACACCATATCCACCAAGGAACCATTACTCCAATAAATAGATCAATACAGTTTGCTGATAAATTTCCTGATCAAATTCTTGACAAACAACAATTTCAGAGATTCTTGGGATGTCTAAACTATGTTTCAGACTTCATTCCAAATCTTAGCAATATAGCCAAACCTCTATATGATAGATTAAAAATCACTCCGCCCTTATGGACGGATATCCATACAGAAACAGTTAGAAAAATTAAAACCCATGTCAAAACCATTTCTTGCTTAGTTCTTCCAGATCCAACAATTCCAAAAATTGTGGAAACGGTGCTTCTGATCTAGGATATGGTGGCATTCTTAAACAAACAAAAAATAATAAAGAACAAATAATTACTTTTGTTTCCAGACACTGGAACAATTCCCAACAAAACTATTCTACTATCAAAAAGAAATTTTAACAATAGTTTTATGTATTACAAAATTCCAAACTGAACTACTAAACCAGAAGTTTTTATTTCGAGTTGACTGTAAGTCAACTAAAGACGTTTTACAGAAAGATGTCAAAAACCTTGCCTCTAAGCAAATCTTTGCAATGTGGCAAGCCATTCTATCAATCTTTGATTTTGACATTGAATATATTAAAGGATCTTCAAATTCTATTCCTGATTATCTAACTCGTGAATTCTTGCAGGGAAGATAAGATGCTCAGGAAAAAGAAACAGCAGGAAAAATCCTCAGACAAACCAGAACCCTTTTCTCAAACCACCAAACAAAACTTTTTGAGTTCCTCCAGTTCATCTCAAACAGAAAATAAATCTTCTTCAAACTTGTCTCCAAACAGGCTCCAAATCCTCTCTTCTTCTCAACCCATATCCATAGCCTCTCCAAAAACATGGGCAGACATAGCTGAAGAAGAAGATGAAAAACAGGCATACTTTGATCGTCTCAAACAATGGGTTGAATCTCATGGATATCAACCTGATCCAGTGGGATATCCTGTTTGGGATACACCAAACCATTTTAATTTGGCTTTAAACCAAAACACCCAACCCAAACAGCCCAAACCTATTGTTATCCAAGAATCCAAGACCTTGCCTAACTTTGAACCAAAACCAAACAAAACTTTCTGCCCATATATCAAATCAAATACCCATATCCTGTAGTCCAAACAGAAGTTGACTATTGGCATGATGACCCAAACATACTACCCCGAACTATTCTTCCAAATACCTACAATTTCATACCTCAAACTCTTACAAAGACACTTGAATATTACAAACTCATTCTCACAGATTCAAAGTCTTTGATCCTAAAACCCCACAAAACAGAAATGAAAGACAAAAATGGAAACCCTACGGGAAAATATATCAATACTCATTCTAGTGCCCAAATTCTCAAGGTTATCAAGCAATCAGAATGGGAAACAAATCTAAGCAAATCTAAACCTTTTTTCACTTGCTTTAATCCCCCAAGTTATACTTATTGGGATTATAAGACAGTTTGGTTCTATACCTTCACTTTCCAAAACGAATTAAACCAACATTCTTATCTTTTCTATTTTTTGAAAACAAATAAATATGATTTTCCAGCATAGTTTGTAGTATGGTGGAAAGCAATTGGACCAAATCTTGAAATTCTTCCTTCAGATATTCAACAAAGTTACAAACTATTCAAAGAAATATTTGAACCCCCAAACAATTATGTACCAATCAGTTTACACTTCTTTTTCATATTTTCGGTAGCATGAGTCTACCAGTGGAAATATGAATACATACAGCAAGCACAGCTCCCGCCATTATTAGTTCGACAGGGATATTCAAAATGGTGGCCAATATTTAACAAAAATTTCATTCAGCCAGCAAACATCCAGGCATGGTTCCAAAAGAACCCTCGCTTGATTAAACACGGAGACAGTCAAACAAGCGAGTTTTTGCAACAGAAGTCCATCTCAGCAGCCAAACTAGCATCAATCACCGACAAACAAGAGTATGTCAAACAACTCAAACATATACTTCTACAACTGGATCAACCAAAAGAAGGTTCAAACAAAGAGAAGGCCTCCAGTTCTGGAACAAAACTTGATGAATACGAGGACCCAGAAAATGAAGGTGATTGTTATGGGATTTTTTCACAAATTCCATAAAATCATAAAACAATCAACAAGAAAGAAGAAAACAAGAAAAACAAAATTTCACTGTAACACCGGAGGCATTGTAGCAATCCGGCAGATTACTGTGCAAACACGACAACAAAAGACAAACAATGTACTGTAGCGCGCATTGTAGCGATACTGTAGCAAACACTGTAGCGGGTACTGTAGCACTACGAAAATTTTACTATAAATACCCCTCAAACCCAACAAAATACACACAATTCTAACACCACTTCTTCAAGTCTCATTCTCTTTCTAACTTGAAAAAACTCTTCTCCCTCTCTCTACAAACGATAGTTTTAGTTTTCAGTTTCTAGTTTTTAGATCAAACAAAGGAACTTGCTCAAGTTTCATATCCTTGTAAGTTTTCTTTCTTATTTTCATATTCAATCATTCAATCAAATGGTCGGTTGAGCCGCCTTATATCCATTTACTTATTCTTCTTTTATATGCTTTGTTTATTCTAACAATCCATGGTTGGTTATACCGACTGATCTAACATTCTAATTTGTCTTTATATTTTATTTATATTCTGTTTATACATGACTGGTTCAACTGCCTATACTAACTAGTGGCAGTTTGACTGCGACTCACTTCCTAACTCTTATGCTTTTCTTCTCTTTATTCTTATTTACTTTCCTGGTTTAAGGGGCTAACCCCTCGTCCCATCTGGTATCAGAGCTAGAGGGGGAAGTGGGGAGATGGCTATCTTTCTTTATTTATTATGATATTGTTAGTGTAGATCTACAAATTTATATCTTTCTAATGAGATTGTTTAATTTCATGATTACCATTTTTCTTTATTTATGATCTTGCTAGTGTAGATCTACAAGTTTAGATCTGTCTGATGAGACTGGTTAATTTCGTGATTACCATCTAATGTATTCAAACTTATTATAACTTTGCTAGTATTAATTACATGGCTTTGGATCTGTCTAAAGGGCATGGAACCTGTAATTGCCAGCATCCGGTCCAGGTAAGACCATGGGATTTGGCACTGTAGAGATGTTGAGGTTCTTGGGGTGGTATGCTCCAGGACGGTGAAGTATCAAAAGGACAGATCTAAGGTTAATGGATTTTTACTATCGATTTTATGATTTTGTTTGGAAATATGGTCGTCATGCATAGTTAATCTTTCTCAAAAGATTTAGATCTGTTCTTGTAACTTTATTACTATCTTTATTATGATAGAAATATGGTCGTCATGTATAGTTAATTTTTTTCAAAAGATTAGATCTTTATTTGTAAATTTCACACTATCCTTTATAATCTGTTTAGAAAAATGATTATCCTCCATGGATTCCGAAGAATTCTATGCCAAAGGGAAGAGGAATATAAAGTTGATTCATTTATTTACGCTCATTTATTTAATTACTTTGCTTTACTCATGGGTTCTTTTTTTAGAACCAACTCTACCTCTTCTAGTTCTTCTTCAAACAACAAACTAAAAGAAGAAATTCATATACAAGGCATTAATCAAGATATAGACAACTGGGAAATTCCTAAATATACTCAAGCTGATATTTATGAAAGAGATAGAAAGTGGATGTTTTCCACTTCTGATTATATAATTAAAACAGTAGAACAAACCATAGCTTTAGATGCTGATCATGAAGAAATTAAACTATTATCCAAAAGAACAATAGAAAAATATAAGGAAAAATACAACTATATTCAGTTTGGATTAGTACAAATAGCAGCCAAACCTTTGACAAGAGAAGGATTAGATACATCCCTACTCCTTTGTCTTAGAGATAGCAGATTCTTAGAATTCAATGATTCCCTCCTAGGAATGGCAGAAACTAGCCTTTGTAGAGGACCAGTATATTTTGATTGTTTTCCAAACTTTACAGTCTCTTTAAAAGACAAAAACATTCTAGATGCTCTAACATTAAACATAAAAACTGCTAACTATAGAGTCAAAACTGGAACTCTTCCTGTAGCTATTATTTATAGAATTCAATATAAAGTTACGAATTCAGCATTCAGGACAGGAGCTGTTAAGTGGTTAATTGTGCATATAATTGGTGAATATTCTCCCCTTTATTTTGCTTAAATATGGCGTTAATCGATATGTTTCACTCATATTTGAATTTTGGTGTTGGTTTTAGGGATTGTTGGTGAGAGTGAATTAAAAGGCGCATTAAAAGTCGACTTTCCTGAAGGCATCGTGTTAAGCGTGCCCACGCTTTGTCAAACGTGAAGTGGTGCCTCTAAAGCTCTATGTCCAGAAGACTCCAGTCTGTTAAGCGTGCCCACGCCTTATTTGACAAGGCAGTCAAGAGTTTGATCTATGAATTGATCAAGAAGCCGTTTGCATTCCAGGGCTTGACACAATTAGCCACGGATTGGAGATCTTGAGGGGTTATGACTCAATGTAATTTATTTTGGAAACGAATTGATAGGTCTTGGTTGGTTAGTTTAGTTTAAGTAGGAGTCCTAGTTGGAAAAGGAGATCCCATCCTTATTAATAGGGGAGAAAACAGACATGGGCTATCTCTCTCGATTTCCTTTTTCCTCTTGCTCTCTTCGAAAAACAAGAACCCTAAATTAGTCTTGGTCGCAACTCCACCATGAGAAGCGGCTAATCCCTTTTCTAGTTGAACGATAATTGAAGCTTTGGTTCGACAACACTGTGAGATCTAATTTGATTTGTTTGCTTCATTTATTCATGAGTATTTATCTATTCTCTGTTCATTCATGATTATGATTATTTTCTACAGTTAAATACCTGATCAATATTTAATTGTTGAAATAGTCTATTGCCATCTAAAATATCAAATCCGTAATTGTTTGATGGTTTTAGTATCTGTGGCGCGTGATATAACTTGATTGTAAAAGAGACTTTCGAATCTATGTCATGGGAATATATAATCTAACTTAAATGAACCGAGCGTGTGTGTTTGTTGGTTAGAATTGGTAGCTTCTCTAATTATTAATGCTGTCAATAGGTTAAATCCTAAGAGCTTGTTTAGGGTTGCTTAATTGGCAAGAGAAATAGCCACAGAGCGTGTTGTGGTTATCGAAACAGTAAGGCGAGGCAGGTTGTCAGAGCATGTTGACAACCATAACCAGTTTATTTATGAATAAGCGATTTCACCTTTGCATCGATGATCAGTTAAATGAACCAAAGTGGAAATTAGACCTTTGACTAGAGTATTGCCTATTCTTGGTTTAGTTTTATTTAATTTTGTAATACCGTCTTTATTTTTATTCAAGTGAGTTATTTAGTTAATTTCTCCTAATCTCCCATTTTGCACAAAGAAACAAATCACCCAATCCCTGTGGATACGACCCTACTCATTGCTATGCTCGAATTCATATTTTAGAGTAGGAACTTTTATTTTTGCTGGTTTGACAAGCCAACAAATTTTGGCGCCGTTGCCGGGGACTGGTGTTTTATTGATTTATTTTCTTTGATTTTTATTTTCTTTTTATTCAGTTGCTAGTTTATGCCTCGATCTTCTCGTACAGGTGAGTTGCAATACGACCCTGAGGTTGAGAAGACAGCACGTAGATTGAAAAAGAAAACTAAGGAACAAGCAAGGCCGTCTGACTTAGTTGAATCTTCTAGTGAATTCGAAGAGGAGATTGAAACCATGGCGGACGAGAGAACCTTGAGAGAGCTAGCTACACCAGATTTAAATCAACAACCTCTTTGCATAACATACCCTGTTTTAGAAGTACCATTCGAATTGAAATCTGGATTAATTCACTTACTTCCTTCTTTTCGTGGACTTGCAGGTGAAGACCCTCACAAGCACCTCAAGGAATTTCATGTGGTATGCTCAACCATGAAGCCCCAAGGAGTCACGGAGGAGCAAATAAAATTAAGAGCCTTTCCATTTTCTTTAGCCGATAAAGCTAAAGATTGGCTCTATTATTTGCCCTCTGGATCAATTACCACTTGGACTGATATGAAGCAGCAATTTCTTGAGAAATTTTTTCCTGCTTCCCGAGCTGCAAGCATTAGGAAGGATATCTGTGGGATTAGACAATTTAATGGAGAGACATTGCACGAGTATTGGGAAAGGTTCAAACAGTTATGCGCAAGTTGTCCTCACCATCAAATCCCTGATCAACTTCTCATTCAATATTTTTATGAGGGATTATCAGCAACAGATAGGAAAATCATTGATGCAGCCAGTGGAGGAGCATTGGTAAATAAAACGCCAACGGAAGCGAGAAGAATAATTTCAAGTATGGCAGCCAATGGTCAGCAATTTGGGGAGAGACAGGATTATGCTCCTAGAAAAGTCAATGAGGTGAGTGTTTCTTCTATTGAACAGCGATTAGATTCTCTAACCTCTTTGGTGGAAAAGTTGGTTGTGGGACAGGTTCAACAAGCCAAAACATGTGGAATTTGCTATGCTTCTAGCCATCAGACTGATACGTGTCCCACACTACAAGATGATCCAAATGAATATGTGAATGCAGTTGGCGGATTTCCTGGCCCACCTCAAAGGCGCTATGATCCTTATTCAAACACCTACAATGCAGGGTGGAAGGATCATCCCAATTTCAGTTACGCTTCAAGGCCACCAGGATTTCACCAACAGCAGTATCAGCCGAGGCCTGCAAATTCACAACAGCAACCGGTCACAAAATCAGGTACGTCACTTGAAGAAATTGTTAAATCGCTAGCCACTAATGCACAACAATTTCAACAGGAGACAAGAGCTAGTATTCAAAATCTGGAGAATCAAGTGAGCCAACTAGCATCTGCATTTAATCGATGGGAGTCTCAAGGTTCAGGGAAGTTGCCTTCACAGACTATTATCAATCCGAAACAAAATGCAAGTGCCATTACATTGAGGAATGGCAAGGAGTTGCTAGAACCCAATAAAAGAATTTCTGAGCAAGCCATTGAGGAGGCTATTGAGAAAGAAGAAGTGGAACCCGAACCTAAAGATAGGCCACAACAAAAGTCTCGAGATGACCCGCCAGTAGTGGTAACACCCCCTCCTCCATTTCCCAGTCGATTTGCTAAATCAAAGAAAGAGGAGCAGGAGCAAGAGATTCTAGAAACCTTTCGCAAGGTTGAGGTAAATATTCCCCTTTTAGATGCAATTAAGCAAATCCCTAGATATGCAAAGTTTCTTAAAGAATTATGCACTACTAAGAAAAGATTGAAGGGAAATGAAAAAGTGCATTTGGGGGAAAATGTTTCAGCAGTGCTTCAGAGAAAGTTACCTCCAAAATGTAAGGATCCAGGTATGTTTACTGTTCCTTGCAACATTGGAAATATTAGGATTGAGAAAGCAATGTTGGATTTGGGTGCTTCCATAAATGTTATGCCTCGTTCTATTTATAACATGCTGAATCTCGGACCTTTAAAAGAGACGGGTATAATAATTCAACTTGCTGATAGGTCAAATGCTTATCCTGAGGGGGTTTTGGAAGACATATTGGTTCAAGTAGACAAATTGGTTTTTCCTGCGGACTTTTATGTTCTTGACATGGAGGAAGATAATTCGGCTAACTCACCCCCAATTTTATTAGGAAGACCATTTTTGAGAACTTCTAGGACAAAAATTGATGTCTATTCTGGAACACTGACTATGGAGTTTGATGGCGATATTATAAAATTCAATATCTATGACGCCATGAAATATCCTAATGAAGCTCATTCGGTCTTTGTCATAGATATAATTGACTCTTTGATGCAGCATACTTTGGAATTAACGGATGATGATGCTTTGAAAGTTGCTCTTACTTGTGGCCTTGATCGGGAATATATTCAGGAGACGAGAGGGAAGTGTGACCTTTCCCTTGAATTGCAAGAAACTATTTTTGAATTAGATTCTCTTAAACCTTTAAGATATGAAGTGCCTTATGTTGCATTGCCACAGTTACATTTTAAACTTTTACCATCTATTGTACAGGCCCCGGGGTTGGAATTGAAGCAATTACCCAGTCATTTAAAATACGCCTTCCTCGGGGAAGGAGACACACTTCCAGTGATTATTTCTTGCAAGTTAACCGCTCCAGAAGAAGAAAATCTCATTCGGGTGCTAAAAGATCACAAGGAGGCAATAGGATGGACTTTAGCAGATATCAAAGGATTAAGCCCAGCCACTTGTATGCACAGAATCTTATTGGAAGAGGATGCTAAACCTTCAAGAGAGGCCCAACGTAGGCTAAACCCACCAATGATGGAAGTAGTAAAAAAAGAAGTTTTAAAACTTCTTGACTCAGGTATAATTTATCCAATTTCGGATAGCAAGTGGGTAAGTCCTGTACAAGTGGTCCCCAAAAAGACGGGGATAACCGTTGTTGAAAATCCAGATGGCGAGTTGATGCCCACTCGTGTTCAAAACGGATGGCGAGTTTGCACAGATTTCAGAAAATTGAATGCTTTAACTCGAAAGGAACATTTTCCATTGCCCTTTATTGATCAAATGCTGGAACGATTGGCAGGAAAATCTCACTATTGTTGCCTTGATGGTTTTTCAGGTTTTCTTCAAATTCCGGTAGCACCTGAGGACCAGGAGAAAACCATTTTCACTTGTCCATTTGGTACATTTGCATATCGGCGAATGCCTTTCGGTCTTTGCAATGCTCCCGCTACATTTCAGAGGTGTATGGTTAGTATATTTTCTGACTTTGTAGAAAACATTATAGAAGTGTTCATGGATGATTTTACGGTCTATGGTGATTCTTTTGATGCATGTCTCGCTAACCTCACTAAAATACTTGAACGGTGCATCGAGACAAATCTTGTTTTAAACTATGAGAAATGTCATTTTATGGTAGATCAAGGCATAATTTTGGGACATGTGGTATCATCTAAAGGAATTGAAGTAGATAAAGCTAAGGTAGAAGTCATTAAGTCCTTACCTTACCCTGCAAGTGTGCGGGAAGTTCGTTCTTTTCTTGGTCACGCAGGTTTTTACCGACGCTTTATTCGGGATTTTTCGAAATTATCTCATCCTCTTTGCCAACTACTTCAAAAGGATGTAGAATTCAATTTTGATGAAGCATGTAAAGTTGCTTTTGATGCACTCAAGGAATCATTGGTCTCAGCACCAGTTGTCCAGCCGCCAAATTGGAGTCTACCTTTCGAAATCATGTGTGATGCAAGTAATTATGCTGTTGGTGCTGTACTTGGCCAGAAAATTGGGAGAGCATCTCACGTCATTTATTATGCTTCAAGAACTCTGGACAGTGCTCAGTGCAATTATTCGACAACGGAAAAAGAACTTTTAGCTATAGTTTTTGCTTTAGACAAATTCCGTTCATATTTACTTGGTACTAAAGTAATTGTCTATTCTGATCATGCAGCACTTAAGTACTTGCTCACCAAGAAGGAGGCGAAGCCAAGACTCTTGCGGTGGATTCTTCTACTCCAAGAATTTGATTTAGAAATTCGGGACAAAAAAGGTGCTGAGAATTTGGTTGCGGATCACCTCAGTAGGTTGGTCATAAATGAGACACCTACACCTCTAAGAGATAATTTTCCAGATGAACATCTCCTTGCCATTCATAAGCTCACTCCATGGTACGCAGATATAGTAAATTATTTGGTCACTAAGACGCTGCCTAATGATTTATCTAGGGCTCAGAAGGATAAAATCAAAAGTGATGCTAAATATTATGTGTGGGATGAACCATACTTGTGGAAATTTTGCTCTGACCAAGTTATTCGCAGGTGTGTTTCAGATGAGGAAATCCCTTCTATTCTCTCTTTTTGTCACTCATATGCTTGCGGTGGACATTTTGGTCCCAAGAGGACTGCCCGTAAAGTGTTAGAATGTGGTTTGTTTTGGTCTACTTTGTTTCGTGACTCTTACACGTTTTGTAAGACTTGCGAGAGTTGTCAAAAGACAGGTAACTTAGGATATAGAGACCAAATGTCCCTTACCCCAATACTTGTTTGCGAAATATTTGATATATGGGGTATCGATTTTATGGGTCCATTTCCCTCCTTCTTTGGCCATATGTATATTCTTCTTGCTGTAGATTATGTTTCCAAATGGGTCGAAGCTAAGGCTACTCGGACTGATAATGCTAAGGTAGTGGTAGATTTTGTCAAATCTAACATTTTTGTCAGGTTTGGTACACCAAGAGCAATTATTAGTGATCGTGGTAAACACTTTTGTAATCGAGTGGTGGAGGCATTGATGAAGAAGTATGGTGTCACCCATCGTGTTTCTACTTCATATCATCCGCAGACCAATGGGCAGGCTGAGATTTCCAATAAAGAAATCAAGTCTATACTTGAAAAGACGGTGAATCCAAATAGGAAGGATTGGAGTCTGCGCCTCAACGATGCACTTTGGGCTTATCGAACAGCTTTCAAGACTCCCATAGGTATGTCCCCCTATCGTCTGATATTTGGCAAATCATGTCATCTTCCGGTTGAGATAGAACATAGGGCGTATTGGGCGGTGAAACAATGCAACATACGGATGGATGCTGCGAGAGAGCAAAGGAAATTGCAGCTACAAGAATTAGAGGAAATCCGCAATGACGCCTATGAGAACTCGCGAATTTACAAGGAGAAGACAAAGGCTTTCCATGATCAATTGATCTATAGGAAGAATTTTTGTGTCGGTCAAAAAGTTCTACTTTTTCACTCTAGATTCAAACTTTTTCCTGGTAAATTACGTTCACGTTGGATAGGGCCTTTTAGTGTCACTAATGTTTTTTCTCATGGTGCAGTGGAAATTCAAAGTCCAAAAACCAACAAGGTTTTCAAGGTCAATGGTCATCGTCTTAAACCTTTTTATGAAGGGTTTCACGCATATACCATCGAAGAGTTGGCTCTCGAAGAGCCTACTTATTCTGATTGAAGTATAATTTTGTCTAGCCAAAGACGATAAAGAAAGGCGCTACTTGGGAGGCAACCCAAGAGTTTCAATTTTGAGTCATTTTCTTCGCATTTTTATTTCATGATTTTTATGTGACAGTTAAGTTTACTTCATTACTTGTTGACAAAAGGCTTTATGCTGCAGGCCGTGGACACGCTCAGGAAGTTTTTACTTTGATTGGGTTAAAAAAAAAAAAAAAAAAAATTTTGGGCAGAAGACTTTCTGTTCTAAAACGTGCCCACGTTTTGTGTCTAATTTCAAATTTTAAATACAACGTGGCCATGCTTTATGTCAATTGCAGATTGATGCTTTTAAGGATTGAATGGCAGAAGACTTCCTCTTATACGACGTGCCCACGCTTTCTGCTAAATGCGGACCGTTGATTTTCACGACCATCTGTTATAAGACGTGCCCACGCTCTCTGTCAGAAGTGCACTGTTGCCTTTCAAGTCGAATGGGCAGAAGAGTTGTTGTTATAAAGCGTGACCATGCCTTGCAGCATCGTCTTGAGTTTGATTTAATCGTTAAAAAAAAAAAAAAAAAAAAAAATCATCCCCAATTCAGTTTTGGGCCCGTGCCTCTTATTAGCAAGGGCTTCAATCTTTCCCCTTCCCTTGTGTTCTCAATTGCCCTAACTTGTTCTTTCCTCTGTTCTTTCCTCTATTCTCAATTGACCGAACACCCAAGTGCCATCTTCTATCTTTGGTCGCTGCTGCTCCACCATCGGCGAATGCACCTACGTGGAACTCTTCCTGTAGCTATTATTTATAGAATTCAATATAAAGTTACGAATTCAGCATTCAGGACAGGAGCTCTAAGAACATTACAAAAGGGAGAAACAGTCCTATTCCAAACAGATCTGGCTAGATCCCGGATTACAGTTCCAAGGTCTATCACCTGGAATCAGATCTCACTACCGGAAAGCTGAGTTCTTCCTGAAGTGGCTCCAATAGATCCAATACAAAATACAACAGTTTCAAGCATTCAACAATTTGCTTCTGGAGCTGTCCAAATCAAAATTGACAGATCCATGAGTTTTAGGGCATCATCTTCATCAACAACTGGTATAGATATGCCTAGATATTCAACAAGAAGAAGATCAGTCTCAGACAGGCCACTGACCTCTTCTATCTCAACCAGACTACAAGATTTAGATCTTTCTTCTAAGATTCCACAAGCAAGGTATGCAGCTAGCAAACCTACCCCTTCAGAGGTCCAAGACGAATCCTCTGATGATGTGGAATAGGAAGGATTTCCTAGATCTCCTACATATTCTTCCATAACAGACAGTCGTCCTCAACTTGATGAGTTAAGGGTGATTTCTATGGATTATCGAATTGGCAAACAGAATCTCAGAATAGAGTTTTATGCAGACAACAATTATTCAAAGAGAATATGGTTCTTTGACAAATACAAGGGACAACATCGACAAAAAATACAAGAAGAATACTATGGATTTTTCGGAAGAACAAAAAAACATATTCAGTTCTTCGATTGATTCGAAATATATTCACAGAGAAATGGGATTGATTATCCTTTTTCGCAAACAACAAATGTGGTAAAAAGGTGGCAGACAACTGAAGGAGAAATCCAAGCAGAACTTCCACCACCAAAGTCAATCACTTTCTCATACAAATCAACGGAGATCAATGCCAAACCATTCAAGCTCAAAAATGCCCAGGATGAAGGAGCAATCAATAGTAAGGACATCCAAGAAATCTATGAGCAAAACAACTATACCAACAAGTACCTCCAAACACTTGGAGAGTATCTCTTAACCCAATCCATTCCAAAAACTCCTTCTATAACCACCTCTTCTTCAAATCCAATTTTCAAACCTCATGAAATACCAACCAAATTTCAGAAAGAACTCCAAAACAAACCCTTAACCCAATTAGAAAAATGAATAGCCAAAATAGAACAATCCTTTTCTACCCCATTATCCAAACAAGGGTCAAATAACCAAGGTTCTGCAAGTGTTAGTCAAACGGCTTGCACAATAACCAAAGAGGAACCTCAAGAATCTTTGACCATAAACAAATTACATCAACCCTCTTCTTCTTCACAAAATCAAATTATCAATTGGAAAAATCCACAAAAACTATACTATTCCAGAGCCACATATCCAGATATCCTTCTTGAAGAAAAACTCAACATCTTGCAAAATTCATATAATGATAATAACATATATGAATGGAGTATAGATGGAATTTCTGAATACAACATTCTTACAATCCTTCAACAAATGACAATGGTAGCAACAGCCTATCGGACATCACATGGTTGTACTGACCAATTAGCTGCTCATATCCTAATAACAGGATTTACTGGGCAACTAAAAGGATGGTGGGATGAACATCTCATTTCAGAAGACAAAGATAATATTCTTAATGCCATTAAAGTGGATACCAATGGTGAACCAATTCTTCAAGATGGAGACACCATCTCAGATGCGGTGGCAACCTTAATATTCACTATTGCAAAGACATTCGTTGGTGATCCAGGAATATTCAGAGAAAAATCATCAGAGTTATTAAACAACCTCAAATACAAGAGTCTCTCAGACTTCCGATGGTACAAGGACACATTCTTAACCAGAATATACTCAAGGACAGACGGCAACAAGGCCTATTGGAAGGAAAAATTCCTTGATGGTATTCCAAAATCACTACGAGACCTCGTTCGAGAAGAATTGAGGGCTCAATACAATGAAACTGTACCATAGGAAGCAATAACCTATGGACAGTTAACCAGCCAGATTCAACAAGTGGCACTCAAAGTATGCTGTCAAGACAAGATGCTTAGACAACTTGCAAAGGATCGAGCCCAAAGGAGAAAAGATCTTGGATCCTTTTGCGAACAGTTTGGGCTACCTAATTGTTACAAAAAACCTCACAAACGGCCCAAGTTCACTAAACATCTTGATAAAAACCCCTTTTACAAAAAGAAATACCAGCCCAAACAACCTTTGCCCATACAACCTCCTCAAATTACAGCTCCATCTCCAATTATTTGCCACAAATGCCATAAACCCGGACATATAGCCCGATACTATAAATTCAACCAAATGATTAGTACCTTGGGGCTGGAAAACCAAATTAAAGCCCAAATATCAAATCTTCTAATCGAATCAGAAACTGATGATTCTGAAAGAGAAGAAGATTATATCAATTAACTAGAAGATGATATTTCAACTTCTTCTTTTCCCAAACCACCAGTGATAAAGAAGAAGGAGGTCCTACTATCAATGTCTTGACAAAGGATCAAAACCTTCTTCTAGAAATCATTGAAGACACTCCTGAAATAGAGAAGAGACAGCTCTATTTAAACAAATTCAAAGAATCCTTAAACCAAACCACAAATTCTTCAAGTCCTTTAGGCAAAGACCCTAGAATTCTTAAAACCTACAATCTCACAGATATTCTTGATAGGTTTCCCTCCAAACCTATTAAACCTTTGACCCTTCAACGCCTTCAAATAGAAATTGATATTCTTAAAGATGAAGTTAGGACAATTAAAGCCAAACAAGATCTCAACAACCTTGTTCTTCAAGACCTAACACCAATTGAGGAACCCTTCAACCAAGAAGACACTGAATTCCTTAAACAATTAACCAAAAAACCCAAGGAAGACAAGGATAATTTGGTCCAGATTCGATTACTAATTAACAATAATTATGTAATCGAAACTGAAGTCCTATTTGACACAAGGGTAGACGAAAGTTGCATTTTTGGAAACCTTATTCCACCCCAATTCTTTGAACAAAACACAGAAGGATTTCGGGGAGCCAATGGATCTAAACTTGAAATCAGTTTCAAATTAACAAACGTTCAAATCCAATTTTCTTCCTTATCTATTCCAGATACCTTTTTTCTAGCCAAAAAACTAACCAACAACGTTATTCTTGGAATACCTTTTATTCACAAACTTATTCCTTACCTTACAACAAATGAGGGTATAATACCTCAATTTCTTGATTCTAATGCCCTCCTACCTTTCTCTAAACCATTAAAACTAACAAATTCTGTTTTGCAGGAAAAATGATAGATTCAACAACAGTCAACAATTGGATTCCTCACAACCTTATTAATAATTACATTGCAAAAGATTATTATTCTTACAAACAACAATGCAGAGAAGACAGAATTTGATATTTCGATGTTGTATTTTACAACACCGAAATTGGACAACGCATTCCTCCACATCTTCGGCACCAATACGACAATATTACTGCAAAACAAATAAACTATACAGTTTGCACCTTGAAGGACCAAAGTTTCATGAAAAAAAGAAAAATTCAAAGATTAACCCTCCACAAACATTGGATTAAAATCCAATGGGGAGAGCAAGCACCTGAATTTGACAAAATGATTCAGGAAACAAAACAAGAGTTATCTGCAACAATCTGCTAAAAATATATTCAAACAAGCTCAATCAGAACAAAATTCAAGAAAAAGCATTTTTACTGTAGCACCGAAAGCACTGTAGCAGTCCGACAAGTTACTGTGCAAACACGGCAACAAAAGACAAACAATGTACTGTAGCGCGCACTGTAGAGAGTACTGTAGCAAACACTGTAGCGGGTACTGTAGAACTACGAAAATTTTGCTATAAATACCCCTCAAACCCAACAAAATACACACAATTCTAACACCACTTCTTCAAGCTCTTCTTTCTCTCTAGACTTGAAGAAACTCTCCTCCCTCTCTTTACAAACAAGTTCTTAGTTTTTATATTTTAGTTTTTAGGATCAAACAAAGGAGCTTGCACAAGTTTCATATCTTGTAAGTTTTCTTTCTTATTCTGTTATTCCATTCAATCAAATGGTTGGTTGAGCCACCTACATTCATATTCATTTACTTGTTTTATTTTCTTTTGATTATACTAACAATCTATGGCCGGTTATACTGCCTGAACTGACTTACTAACTTTTAAATTATGTTATTTATTTTCTGTTTATACATGGCTGATTCAACCGCCTATATTAATTAAATATTTAATTTTTGTTAAATACAAAGTTTACCAATCTCTCTTCCGTAAAAATATTAATGTAACACCTTTTCAATTTTAGTTACAAATATTTATGTATTTAACATAAATTAAATGATTCAGAATAAAATGCACATAAAGAGCGAATACTTTACTCATGTAATGGATGAAAGTCATAAAAAATTAATACTTTATGGGCCATTTCTTTTTTAGAAAAAATATTTAATTTATATTAAATAAATAACCTATCGATTTCATTTTTGCAAGAATATTACTGTAACACTTTTTGAATTTTACTTACAAACATTGATATATTTATCATAAATTAAATGTTTGAAAGTAAAATATCCATAAAAAATCGATACTTTAAATGAGTAATGCGTGTTTACCGATAAAAAGTCGGTAACTATTTAAAGTACCTGTTATTTATGGGTATTTTACTTTCAAATATTTAATTTAATACAAATATTTACCCTCAAATACAGATTTGTATTTACTTTCAAATATTTAATTTTTGTTAAATACAAAGCCTACCAATCTCTCTTCCGTAAAAATATTAATATAACACCTTTTCAATTTTAGTTACAAACATTTATGTATTTAACATAAATTAAATTATTCAGAATAAAATGCACATAAAGAGCGAATACTTTACTCATGTAATGGATGAAAGTCATAAAAAATTAATACTTTATGGGCTATTTCTTTTTTAGAAAAAATATTTAATTTATATTAAATAAATAACCTATCGATTTCATTTTTACAAGAATATTACTGTAACACTTTTTGAATTTTACTTACAAATATTGATATATTTATCATAAATTAAATGTTTGAAAGTAAAATACTCGTAAAGAGCCGATACTTTAAATGAGTAATGCGTGTTTGCTCATAAATTATACTTTTTAAAGTTTATTAATTGTTAATTGATTTATAGTACTTTGTCATTCATTGGATATGTAACACAAATTTGGTACAAAATTCTAATTTTACTCCCTAAAATAATATTTTAATCGTTTGGACTAAATTTGTAAAGGATTAGTAACCTCAGGGGAGGTCAGTATAATTTTTCAAATCACAAGGGAGGTTAGTGCAAATGTCAGAAACCTCAGGGGAGGTTTCTGCAATTATCCCTTAAACTAAAGGTCATCCGTGAGCTATGCAACTTGCAAAAATACCAGTTGATGTTTTCGTCACTTTCAGCCTCATTTAAAGGCTTCACCAACTCTGATCTCTTTCTGAGTTTGCCAGATGGATGGATACTCTTATATCCATTCTGCTACTAATGGCCCCGTGAGGTGAGCCTTGGATGCAAGGCTGACAGGTGACAAATTCACTCACAAAAAGAGCTTGGAGAAGAATGAGTGGACCAGGAGAGGGTAAAGTGGTGTGTGTGACTGGAGCTTCGGGTTACATAGCGTCATGGCTGGTCAAGCAGCTACTTGGCCGGGGTTACACAGTTAAAGCTTCTGTTCGAGATGCCAGTAAGTGACCTTTTAGTTTTTACTCCTCGCGGACCTCGACTATCTCTGTCTCTTTTTGTAAATGCGTGTGTATTGGTCTGTGTGATGAGGTTTAGTCACAATTTACCCCTTGTATTAAGGGTCAATTTCACTTTTTCATCCTGTATTCGTTTTATCTAGGCTTTGATTTGGGTTGTGTGTTTTTCTTACGTAGCTGTTTTTGTTTGTGGAATTTATAGTAATAAATTTGAAAAATAACTCCAAAAGAAATTTGTTTGGATGGAGTATTATTTGAAATATTATTTGGAATAATTACTGTAGCACTTTTTTGTGACGTGATCTATGTGAGATAAAAAGGTGATTGACAATATAAAAAATTGGATTGAAAAATATATTTATGATACAAGCGAAATATTATTTAAAAAAACTTGTTATCCAAGCACTCATTTAACAAAAAATAAATAAATAAAAAGAACGATGACAAGGTTTACTATCTTTTCTTATTCCATCTATCATCCGTTACCAACTACGTCCCCACCACTCCTTGTCTCCTCGACCACCACAACCATCACCATTGCTCCTCCTCCTCCTCCCTCCATCCTTGCCCTTTCCTCACTTCCCCTCCCTTGCCGATCCCCTCCCCCAATTCTTCTCCTCTTAATCACGAGGAAGGAGGGAGGGGAGGAGAGAGGAGGTTGGGCAAGGGACGGTGGCGATGACGGTGGAGAAGGAAGGAGGGGATAGTGGTATTTTAAACAAATTTATAAAAAAATATATTTAAAATGTTTTTTAAATTATAAAAATAACTCAAAATATATTTTCAAAAATATCAAATTCAAACAAATTATTTATTGTAAAAGTTTTTCACATGGGCTACCATATTAAAGGTTTTTCTGAAATATACACCCAAAAGCACATAATCTATATGGATATATTTTGCCCTTTAGGATTGATATAGGGTGTCTGCGGTTTTTGCACAGTTAGAAATTGACTCATCCCTCTTATTTCAGAGGTAAACATGGAAATACAATCTCAGGAAATGAAATAGCAGTCAAAGGCCAAAGGCAATTATGGTATTAAACCATCTTTGTTACTTTTAATTGTTAAACTCTGGGGTTGCAAAGTGAAGATAAAATGAATATTGGGTGATGAAGTACAGCTGCCCCCTAATTAAAGCTGGTAAACTTTAATTAAGCCTTATAATAAGTTGATAACTAATGGTTTTCACAATTTGCCCTAGTCCTTTACGTTTTGGAAAATCAGCAATGGATTTCAGGCCAAAGACGAAAGATGTATTCTTACTTCAGTACCAAAGTGAAACCAAAAACATTGCCAATTACATTTCCCAACAGGCCGATTTTGGCACATTTAATTTCGTGACGCAGCATTCTCTATTCCTGGATGATGATTTTATCATCAGTCTTCTGGGATAATACACTTTACCAAGGCAATGCACTTGCAAATTTAGTACCTTTTGACTGATGTACTAGACTGTTCCGTTATATGGCACAGATGATCCAAGAAAGACCGAACATTTGACGTCACTTGATGGAGCCAAGGAGAGACTGAATTTGTTTCAGGCGAACTTACTTGATGATGGATCCTTTGATGAAATAGTTCAAGGATGTACTGGCGTTTTTCATACTGCTTCTCCTGTTATTTTTTCGGTTAGCAATCCGAAGGTACATTTACTTCATGATTGTATTGAAAATTTTTTAGGTAACGATGATAACTATAAGTGGCTGAGAGAGTGGGGGGCTTAAGGCACTCAAGGCATCTGACCCCATTTAAGTGAGGTCATTCAGGAAGTTCACATTGAGACTGTAAATAATGTAACACAGCAAGTTTCAAAAAACTTCCTTACAGAAAAAGAGTCAATAAGTGGGATGAAGTACCATTTTCAGGGTGTCTCTTTAGCTTCAAGTTGCTTGAATCTTGCATATATTCGCGAATTATACTGGTCAAAGATTATCCTTCGAATAGCAATAGGGTAATATAGAGTACAGTCCTACCGTCAAAACAACCCACTGTGGTGCTAGAATTACGACCGACGTATTTGTTGCACTAATTACTAACATAACTGAACTTGAATCAAGGATGTTGTCCTCTTCAGACCTCGGACAAATTGCTTCTGTCATCAGGCCATGGGCCCATTTTTAATCACCAAAGTATGGGAGAGTTTCTGCTGAATCTGGTTTTAGCTCATTCTACTGTATTAGGAACTGTTTAATACAACTCAATAGAAATATGCTTGAAAGCCTTGTGGTTGATACAGCCACTGAATTTATGCAGTAATACTCGGGGACATTGTTTTGATTACTATCTCGCACAAGTAGCATAATGGAGTTTTTTTACTTACCTGTGGCATATTCATATTTTCCTGTTTGCTTCTCAGAAAGAATTACTAGACCCTGCAGTAAAGGGAACACTGAACCTGCTTCAATCATGTGCAAAAGTTTCATCTATCAGAAGAGTGATCCTGACATCTTCTACGGCTGCAGTTCTGGCAAAACCAGAGCTAAATAAAGATTCATTTGTTGACGAAAGTTGGTTTTCTAACCCATCATACTGTGAGGAGCAAAAGGTGCATATATCCTGCTATTAGTAATTCAGTAATTTAGTTTCAAGGAAAAATGCCTGGTTGGTGTCAACAGAAGTAACAAGTCTTGTGATCTCGTTAACTAGACAAAACTAATGGTTAATTGCTCTGTTATTGTTTTATTTGTGAATACGCTTTAATAAAAAGTCGATTGGATAAGGATGGAATGATGACGAATATCATAATCTATCACAGAAAGCAAGTGCCAATGCTACGTTGTTCTCTTAACAGGCATCACCAATGTGGCATGTTTCCTGCTAGAACATGTAAGATAGTCTTGAACACCATCTAAAAGTAGCAAGGTGCTGACTTGCACCAAATCAAGCTAAGAGGTAGGAAGAAAATCCTCATGACAGATCCCATGAAAAACTGTTTATTCTGACTCTTTGCAAAATAAAGGTAAAAATTTCAGATGTACTGGAGAAAGCAATAAAAGCACGCTCTTGTTGTTATTGTTCCTTTATGGATTATAATTGACAGCTCCAAAGATGGTTGAACAATTTACAATGAATAGTGGCTTGCAAGATATAAAATGAACAAGTGATTCGGCACAATGAGTAAGAATTAGGTAAATTTGAAAACATTCTGTAAGTTATGAAGGCTTTGCTCCATTACACTCTCCAAAGCTACATGACGCACTCATCGATATATGCATTTAATAACTGCTGTCAAGAATTTCAGAGTATAAGTATTACAGCATTAGAAATTTAAGTCTTTGTTTCAAAAGATATAGTAGCATACGAACGCTGAGTAGCTAGGATGGTTGTAGGATTAAACTATAAAACTCAGATAAGGAGACTGAATTTTCCGCTGACTAGTTATGAGAGATATGCTGCCAAGGGTGAAATGTAAAATTTTAGCTGGACTTTCATTTCTTACTGAACGATCAAGAGATCAAAACATGAAGAGTCTGCAGGAATCTTGTTAGTCTTGCGCACTGTATCATTTGTTAAGCATAAGAAATAAAACTTCTCTAATTAGTCGCAGATTTAACACACAAGAAATTACAGATCTCTAAATTATTGAAAAAATTTTACTCTGTTAGGGGAGGATGTGAAGTACATTTGTTTTAATTGATTAAGTAGGGTAAGCAAAAGTTTGTAGAATATTCTGTGTTTCTTAATAACTTGTAAAACTTCTTTCTTGATAGAACTTAGACCAACTTTTGTTTTTGTATTTTGTTTCTGTCAGATGTGGTATCCACTGTCAAAAACTTTAGCAGAGGATGCTGCTTGGAAATTCTCAAAGGAGCATGGCATTGACATGGTTTCAATCAATCCAGGATGGGTCTTTGGTCCCATTCTGCAGCCTTCTATCAATCTGAGTGCAGGATTGGTCCTGGATGTATTAAATGGTACTCTATCGAATGGCTAATTGATGTTGTGCCTCTGTATTGATCTGTCTAGCTTGTAGCTTTCTCAAACGACAAAAGTTCATCCTTTACAAGTAAGCCTTTTAAGTGTCAATGAGTAAAATGATGGCATAGGCTCCTCAAATCATTGGTTACATTGTTATCTAATTCAACCTTGTGTACCCTATGAATCTTTTTCATACGTAGAGCTTCAAGCTTTTCTAGCTCAATAGCTCAAGATATCAATTCAATGCTATCAAGTTGTTAACGGTGATACTGATGATAATTAATAAGGGTTGTTAACTGTACTTACCCCAAGCTATATCACGCATCCTTTATCCCAAGTGTTTTTCAAGTCCTTTATAACAGTACTCCCCCTGTCCTGTAGGCCTTGCCCATAAATTAGTAATCAAAACCAACTCTATGCAGCCTTCAGCGCAGACCACACAATTTCTTCCAAAAATCAGGATCTGCTTCTGTTCTTAACAGTTGTCATCTCTTCTTGTTTAACAAACAGTAAACCTTTAAGGGCTAAAAGTAATATGCATTCTTTTACATAGAAACATTATTATACATGGTACAATCAAAGATATTAGTGATTATGATCAAAGATATTACTAATGGAAAGTGGGGAATGCAGGGGCTCAATCATTTCCTGATGCATGTGTTGGATGGATTGATGTTAGAGATGTTGCCTGTGCACATATTCATGCCTTTGAAATCCCTTCTGCTAATGGAAGATATTGTGTAGTTGGGAAAAATGTGCACTGGTCTGAGATCGTCAAGATTCTGAGGCAATTTTTCCCTACTCTTCAACTTCCAAATAAGTGAGTCTCATTTTCCCTTCTCAATTATAATGACAAGACTTGCGTCCATTCAGCATCCGGTTCGAGAAAAGAATCACTTCCTCAGATTTCTTTGTAGAATTGTTTTCTTTCTACAAGGTTCTCCAGTGCTTCTGCAGATTATATGCCTAACGTTGCAGATTTTACAAATATTTTCATTCATGAAGAATTGAAATTTGACTTAATGGTCTATTGAACATAAGCTGACTAGGCAATACTTTTTCTTTTTCTTCTTTTCAGTACTCCGATTTCAGGTTGTATATAATGCGCTAATGTCAGAAATATATATTTTGAATCAGTCCCTGCAATTGCATATGACCACAGTGGTAAATGTTACTCTTTATTTAAGATGTACTTGCGTAGAGGCTAACTTTTTTGCAAACGTAGATGAGGCCTTTAGAATTTAGAATGCATTTAGAAGCCAGCAAATATATGAACACACTGGTAGCATTACATTCTCAAAAGCAATAAGTCAAGAAATTTAAGAGAAAATTTTATGTCAAGAATGCGGGCTTCATGTTTTTGTATTTCAGGTTACCACTAAAATTCATGTTATTTGGATCATTGAACTAGAGAGGGCAAGTTCTGATAGGCAAACTTCTAATGGAATTTTGTTATCTACGTGAAGAACAAGACTAGGAACTAATGCTTTTGTGCATTAGATTAATAGGCCTTCCAGTGGAGGGTAATTTTGAATTTGAAGATGCATAGCATTTCCCCTTAAAACTAGCTTGAAGATTTTAATTGGTAATCAGCCTTTTTTCTGTCGTAGCTCAAACTTTCACATTCTTGAAATTGTGCTGGCTTTATTGTAGAGGTTCTCCTAATAGCACCTTCGGTATGGGAGAATTCGAAGTGTGAATGGAGAAAACAAAAGGTTTGGGAATCAATTTCATTCCATTGGAAGTGAGCCTGAAGGACACTGTTGAAAGTTTCAAGGAGAAGAATTTTATTACTTTTTAAATCAAGAACGGTTTAAATTTGTAAGAATTTGTGTTCCTAAAAGAATCATAAAGATTATTCATTATAGTTCATAGAGTTGTATAATTAAAAAAATTATTCAATGTTCGTACCATCTGTTGTATCTATTGTAATTATTGATTCTTGGATGTATTTGTATTTGTTACATGTTTGACGTATTGTCTAACTACCGGAAGGGGTCTAAGGAAGATGACTGGTGGGAAAGTGGCGTGTGTGACGGGAGCTTCGGGATACATAGATTGATGGCTAATCAAGCTGCTTCTAGACCGCGGTTATACCGTTGAAGCTTCAGTTCATGATCTCAATACGTCATTCAAAACTCCCTATAAGCCATTTCTGCAAGCTGCTAATTGTGTTTATATTTAATAGATTATTGTTTCTTTAGATGTGTTTGTATAAAGGTCACTTATAGGATTGATGTTGCAGAGAGCATTGGAATGCTGTCACGTGAATTTTTAGATATCTTAAGGGAATTTTTAAGTTGTGTTTGTATTTCGACAATAGTAAGATTATGCTAGATGGATGCACCGAAACATATATGACAAAAGAATTTGATAATAGAAAGTCTACATTGATAGGGTGCAAAATTTTTATTCAATTTATGATTATTGCCCCTTTTAATCTAGCTAAATATTGTTTTAATTGTTGGATTCTACTTGTATTTGATAAATGACGCTAATTGTAGGAAAATATGCAAAACATAGTTAAAAGAAGCAATTTTTCAGCATGTTAAAAATTGATTTGATGGTGGCGCGTTCGAAGTCTGATTCCAAGTCCAAATCGAACGAAGGACAGCCGTTGGCGGAAGATTTCGAAGACTCTAATTATTGTTATTAGTTTTAGCATTGGATTAGGAAACTTGAAATATTATCTTTTGTAGTTTCTTTTTTTATTTAGGAATCATGTTTTAGTGTTAGTAGTTGATATAAAGTAGGTAACAAAGGAGGGAAATAGGAGAAAATAGGATGGCCCGCTTGACTAGTACTTAGGCAAAAACAATTTGGAAGAATCGGGGACTCTTGGCGCTGAAAAAAGAAAGACAACAGCTTCTTAGTTCTTTTTGTTCTTTTTTATTTCTTCATTGTTAGGCATTGATGCAAATCTCTTCGATGAATTTGTGCGGTTCCTCCTTAGTGATGCGCGTCTAGTCGAGAAATAACAAGGATTTGATTCAATTATATTTGTAAGATCTAATTGTTTTTATTAATTTTTTTTATTCGTTAGTATTCGTATGTTTTCTAGTTTAACTTCTCATGGTTGTTAGTTGTTTGAATATCAAAAGCGTCTGATAGTTAATTCAACTTAGCAAACTACTGCCAATTAGGATAGTTAGATTCGTAATTGTTTAATTGTCTTAAATTAGTTGCGATTAATGTGATTGATTTCATGTTAGGAAGACATATGATCTAATTTAAATAAACCTTCATAACGTGTTTATTGATTAGAATAGGATTTTTCTAGTATCTAATGCAATCAAGAAATTAAATTTTACGGGTTTATCTAGGGTTATTTCTTAATTAAAGAAGCAGTTAACATGCATATCTTAACTATCGAGACGATAAGGAAAAGTTGGTTGTCATCACTTGGTTGGCAACTATAATTTGTTTATTAACGAATAAATGAAACAATTCTTGCATCGATGAACAATTTTATGAACCACTTTCGGAGATATTTCCTTGGCTAGATCTTGTTTATCCTTGATTTGAATTTACTTTGTTTAGTTTAATTATTTTTAGTTCGCTTAGTTATTTATTTTTAATTTCGATCTTCCAAATTCCCCCAATTAATTTTTACTTGAGAAGAAACAAAATTTTCCCCTAATCCCTATGGGGACGACCCTACTTATTATTATACTCGAATAAATATCTTGTAAGTAGGATTTTATTATTACATTGACCCAACACCTGTCAATTTTTTACGTCGTTACCAGGAATTGGAGTTAGAATATTTGTTTCTTTTTTTAGTTTATTTTATTTTATTTTATTTTTTGATATTTTTGCTAGTTTATGTCTCGTTCTTCTCATACAGGTGAATTAATCTTCAACCTCTAAGTTGAGAAGACTGTGCGTAGGCTACAAAGAGAAACTATAATACGGAAGAGAGAGTGGTCATCTACTGTGTCTCTAGAGCTTAATTTGGTTGTGAACTTATTGGATTTTTCAGGTGATTATTCAAGTGAATTTGAGTAAGAGAAAGCTGTTATCGCAAATGACAATCAAACCTAAAGGGAGTTGGCTACTTCGGATTTAAACCAGCAGCCTTTATACATTACTTTTCTGACTTTGTTGAAAATGTAGCGTTTGAATTGAAATCAGGGCTAATACACCTCCTCCCTAATTTTCATGGTTTGTCAGGTAAAAAACCTTGCAAGCACCTACAGGAGTTCACAGTGGTATGTACAAGTATGAAACCACCTGGTGTCACTTAGGAGTAAATCAAGATGAGGGCATTCCCTTTTTCACTGAGAGAGCTGCCAAGGACTGGCTATACTACTTGCTAGCAGGGAGTATCACAACATGGACGGATATGAAAAGAAAATTCTTGAAAAAATATTTCCCTGCATCCCGGGCTGCCAGTTTACGAAAAGAGATCTGTGGCATTAAATAGAGTTCTGAGGAGTCTCTTTATGAATACCGGAAGAGATTCAAAAATTTGTGTAATAGTTGTCCCCAACATCAGATTAGCGAACAGCTCCTTATTCAGTACTTCTATGAAGGCCTGCTCTACAGAGATAGGAGTATCATCGACGCTGCAAGTGAAGGTGCGTTAGTGAACAAAAACCCTCGAAAAACTTGAGAATTAATCCAAGGGATGGCTAAAAACTCCTAGCAGTTCGGCACACGAGAGGACATTCCAAGTCATCGCGTGAACGAGGTGAGTATTTCATCGATGCAAGAGCAATTGGCTGAATTAACTTCTATGGTTCGCCAAATAGTAATGGGGAATATGCAACAAGTCAAGACATGTGAAATTTGCAAAGATGTTAAGCACATCACCGATAGATGCCCAATGCTGCAAGATGATAGCACAGAATAAGTGAACAAATCTGGATACGCGCCCGCGCCTCGTAGACAGTATGATCCTTATTCCAACACGTATAATCTGGGTTGGAGGGACCACCCAAACTTTAGTTATGGGGGAAATAAGCAAAATTTGGCCACTAATAGACAGCAAGGGTCCAACCACTGCATCTATCAGGACCTTAACCCTCTTCATCTACTCCAGAAGCATCTCTCGAGGATCTTGTCAAGACATTGGCCGCTAACACCGTGAAATTCCAGCAAAAGATAGAGGCAAGTATACAAGATCTGTAAAACCAAATAAGTTAGATAGCCTCTACGGTGAACCGCTCAGAGTTTTAGGGGCAAGAAAAACTACCTTCTCAACCTGAGGTGAATCCAAAGAACGTAAGTGCCATGACCCTCAGAAGTGGAAAGGGGGTTGAAGGGCCAAAACGTATAGTTCCCAAGGACAAGAGTGAAGATCAAATTGAGAAGGAGTTGGAAAAAGAAGAAATAAGCAAACTCACTCTTGAGGTAATTTCGAACCCTTCATTTAAAGCTAATACTAAACCACCACCTTTCCCCTATAGGTTGGAGAAACCAAAAATGCATGGCAAGGAGAATGAGATCTTAGAGGTGTTAAGAAAGATGGAGATAAACATCTCTCTGTTGGATGCAATCAAACAAGTGTCCAAGTATGCCAAATTTCTGAAGAATTTATGCATCAACCGAAAGAAATTGAGAGGTAATAAAAGAATTGTGGTGGGGCAGAATGTTTCAACCATGTTACAAAAAAAAAAACTTTCACCCAAGTATAGAGACTTAGATATGTTTTCTATCCCTTGTCGTATTGGAAAAACTAAGATTAGAAAGGTTATGCTAGATCTAGGAGCTTCCATCAATGTGATACCGAAAAGTATTTATGGCTCTTTAAATCTAGGACCCTTGAAAGAAACAGGCATTATAATTCAGCTAGTCGATGGAACTAATGCATACCCTGATGGGTTAGTTGAAGATGTTTTGATCCAAATTAATGAATTAGTATTTACAACTGACTTTTATGTGCTCGATATGAATGATGAGTGTTCACTAAATCCATCATGTATGATATTAGGAAAACCCTTTTTAAGTACAACCGAAACAAAAATAGATGTTAAACAGGGTACACTCACAATGAAATTTGATGGGGAGGTGGTCCATTTCAATATATTTGAAGTTATACACTACCCATCAGACTCTCATACTATTTTTGCAATGAGTGTGATTGACTCTATGGTACAGAAAATTTTTGAGATTGATTGTAGGGATGAACTAGAAGTTGTCCTCACTAAACATCTTGAATTGGGGACAACCTGTGATGTGAAATTGAATGAGAAGTTAATATGCATAGTTGGAGCGCTACAGTCAATGGCACCTATTACAATAAGGTATGAATTTGCACCACTCTTTATACCCAATTCTCATCCAAAGTTGTTGTTGCCTTCGGTGGTGCAGGTATTTGAAGTGGAATTAAAACCCGTACCGGGTCATTTTAAGTACGTATTCTTGGTCGATAAAAATACTCTCCCAGTCATTATTTCTGCTAAATTGGACCCTAGTCAAGAGGACTAGTTGATCCGAATCCTTAGAGACCACAAAGAGGCGATAGGATGGACAATAACTGACATTAAAAGCATAAGTCCCTCTTTGTGCATGCATAGAAAAAGGTTTGAAGATGGTGCAAAACTTATGAGACAAGCAAAGAGAAGAGTAAATTCCCTAATGATAGAAGTGGTAAAAAAGAAAATACTCAAGTTGCTAGATCTGAGGATGATTTATACCATCTCTGATAACTCATGGGTGAGTCTAGTGCAAATAGTTCCAAATAAAGCAGGAGTCACAGTTGAAACTCATCACAATGGGGAGCTTGTTCCTGTTCACAAACCAATGAGATGGCGCCAGTGCATCGATTATCGGAAACTAAATGCAATCACTAAATAGGACCATTATCCTCTTCTTTTCATTGATCAAATGGTTGACAAATTAGCTTGTTGTGCTTACTACTATTTTTTGGATAATTTTTTAGGGTATTTTCATATTACAATAATGCCAGAGGACTGGGCAAAAAAATCTTTCACATGCCTATTCGGTACTTTCGCATAAAGAAGAATGTCCTTTGGGTTGTATAACACTCCTGCGACTATTCAAAGGTGTATAGTAAGTATTTTCTCCGAATATATTGAGAAAATAATAGAAGTTTTTATGGATAACTTTAATGTCTATGGTGATAGTTTTGATGAATGTCTTGAGAACTTGATTCTAATTCTTCAAAGATGCATCGAAACTAATCTCGTGCTAAATTGAAAAAAATATCATTTTATGGTTGAGTATGGGATAGTTCTATACCAAGTAGTATCATCTAAGGGTATTGAAATCGATAAGGCAAAAATAGATCTCAAATCTTCCTTACCATACCCTACTAGTGTGCGAGAAGTGTGTTCCTTTTTGAGACATGCAGGTTTTTATGTAGATTCATCAAGGATTTCTTAAGAATTGGAGCGCCATTGTTTAGACTGTTGCAAAAAGACATAACATACAATTTTGATGAGAAATGCAAGAAGGCGTTCAATTGCTTGAAGGAGTTGTTGACTTTCCCATCTATCATACAACCTTCGGACTGGAATTTCTCGTTCGAGATCATGTGTGATGCAAGTGACAGTGCAGTAGAAGTAGTACTGGGTCAAAGGACTGGAAAGACTGTACATGTGATCTATTATATGTCTAAGGCTTTGAATAGTGTTCAACTAAATTACATGATCACAGAAAAGGAGTTTTTAGTAGTTATTTTTGCTTTAGAAAAATTCTGTTCTTATTTGTTAGGAGTTAAGGTAATTGTGTATTCTGACCATGCAACGCTACGGTACCTGATGACCAAAAAGGATGCTAAATAAAGGTTGATCAGGTAGATTTTGCTTCTACAGGAGTTCAATTTGCCTATTTCTAAGGACGATTTTATATTAAGAAAAACTTTTCCTGATAAGCAACTATTTTCTGCTAATTCTCCTCTTCCTTGGTATGTTGATATTGTTAACAATCTAGTCACCGATCAATTGCCTAAAGATTCGTTAAAGACAAAATGAGATAAGTTTAAAAGTGATGCCAAATATTACTTATGGGACAACCATTACCTATGGGGGCAACGTGCAGACCAAATAGTATAAAAATGTGTAAGTGAGAGTGATTTAATTCAATTCTAACATTTTGTCACTTTTATACATGTGGAGGCCATTTTGGGCCGCGAAGAACAGCTTGTAAAATATTGGAAAGTGATTTTTATTGGCTCACCATTTTCAAAAATGCACACTCGTTTTGTAGGTCATGTGACCGATGCCAAAGGGTAGGAAATATTTTTCGTAGAAATCAAATGCCACAAACTCCTATGATTTTTTTGTAAAATTTTTTATGTTTGGGGCATTGATTTCATGGGTCCATTCCCTCCATCTTTTGGTTTCCTTTATATCTTGTTGGTCGTAGATTATGTGTCAAAATAGGTGTCGAAATAGGGGAGCAAAAGCCACACGAACTAATGATTCTAAAGTGGTTGTAAATTTCATTCGATCACATATTTTTGTTCGTTTTGGGGTAGCAGAGTTATGACCAGTGATAGAGGAAAACACTTCTATAATAAACTGATGGTGGCTCTATTTCAAAAATATGGAATGACTCATAAGGTGTCTACATCATATCACCCTCAAACAAATAGCCAAATGGAGATTTTAAATAGAGAAATTAAATCAATTTTGGAGAAAGTGGTTCGTCCTGATAGGAAAGATTGGAGTTCACGACTAGAGAATGCATTATAAGTTTATAGGACCGCCCACAAGACTCCAATAGGAATGTCTCCCTATTGGTTGATATTTGGAAAGTCATGTCATCTGCTAGTTAAACTTGAGCACAAAGCATATTGGATGGTCAAGAAGTGTAATATGGATCTTGATGAAACCGAAGTGCACAGAAAATTTCAGCTGCAAGAATTGGAGAAATTGAGAAATGAGACCTACGAGAATTCAACAATTTATAAGGAGAAGACTAGAATTTTTCATGACCAACAAGTGGTAAGAAAATCATTTATAATTGGGCAAAAAGTTCTTCTTTATCAATCCCATTTGAAGCTCTTTCCAGGTAAGTTGCTCTCGTTGGATTGTTCCATTTGTGGTGACAAATGTTTTTCATTTTGGTGCAATGGAAATTCAAAGCATGAAAATAGATAAACAGTTTATCATTAATGGCCATCATTTCAAGCCCTACTATGAACGTTTTTCAATGGAAAAAGTGGAACTAATAAATCTTGAAGATCCAATTTATGCTCCTTGAGTAGAGTTCAGCCATGTCTAGTCAAAGATACTAAAGAAATGCATTTATTAGGAGGCAACCACTTATTAAGCATTTTTCTTTTTTTTTTGTTTTTCCTTTTCTATTTCTTTCTCTTTCCTTCTTTCCTTCTTTCTTTCTTTCTTTCTTTCTTTCTTTCTCTTTTCTTTCTTTTTCCTTCCTTTCTTTTTCTCTTTCTTCCTTCTTTCTTTCTCCCCTCTTCTCTTTCTTTTCCAGTCGCGTGTCTGAACACTACCTAGATTGCGCCATCGACGTCACCGCTGCCACATGCTCATCGCAGATCGTGCTCGTCGCGTCCCGCCGTTTGTCGCTTCCTCGCTTGCCACTGCAGTGCCTGCCGCTATCGTCATCACCTTCTGTCGCCACGTATAATAGCCGCCATCGCTACTCGTTCCCCCTTGTTTCCTTGTTGCTCTGTTTGCCGTCGTTTTTGCCGGCGAAACACCTGGTATACTTGTTCTTTTTTTTTTCTATTGGGTTTATACTTCAGAGTTTATTAGCATCTCTTCTTACTGGATTGTTTTAATTTGTTGGTTTTTGTTTCTGGCATTGGCTATTCTTTAAATTGTCAATTGCTGCTACCTGGTTCTACACTATGGTGAACGTTGACGCCCCTTACTTGCACATTGACGATTATTAATATTAGTATTGGGTCTTGTTCCTAATTTTCTAGTTTTTGCTATTAGAAGTATCACTCTGCGATTGCTGGCTATCCTTGGTATTTCGATTGAACAATTATCTTTGTTGGCTGGTTCATTGTGTGATTGCACGTTGCATTGAGGTTCCTATTCTGGGTATACAAGTCTCTACGGTCAAGTATTTCATTTATCTCGCTCTTTCTTGTTTTAAAGATTGCTTGGCTATCTTCGAGAACTTGTGTTGGTGGACTTTGCTTGCACTTCATTGTTTGTGGCTGTTTTTCTTTTTTTTTTTATTGTATAGATGGCTAAGAAAAAGGCTACCTCTAAGTCCAAAAATACGAAGACTAAAACCACTCCTTCGTCCCAACCAAGTATTCCCCCGATTGATCCTTCCTACCATCCTTCTTTTTCAAGTAAAAGGGCCCGTTTAGGTCGGGACAAGGGTGTCCATCTGTCCTCACCCTTTCACTTTGGAGGTCATTTGAATTTCACCAAAATCGCTGATACGCAAAGATATTCTACTTGTTGTGAGCGGCGGATTATTCTTTGCAAATATCTTGACCCTCTTACCATGGTTGCTTTGGGCATTAGGGATGATTTTGAAAGAATGTTCACATCTATAGGGCGGCGCTCTTATGCTGCAATTCAATGTCCTACTTTTGTGGAGTTAGTTAGAGAGTTTTATGCCACTTTCGAGTTTAATCTACCCACGGGATAGTCTATCACCACTCCAAATGTGATTCGATTTAGACTTATGGGCTAGTAGTTTAACTTTTTAATTACCCAGTTTAATTTGGCTTTTGGGTTCATCGATAGCGAGTATGTCAATTCTAGGGTGTATGATGAGAGAGCATGTGACTATGTAGAGCTCTTTCACACTGAAATATGGAAGGATGTGTCTGTTGATGGTGATCCTTTTGACCCTAGCTAGTTCAAAATTTCTTATCTCATAGACCTGAGTTCCCGTTATGTTCAGTGTTTCTTAGCTTATAGTTATTCGGATAGGAAGGATAGATTAAAGGCCTTTTTCAAACCTGAGTTTTTCTTCATTTGGTGTATGCAAAACAATATCAAAATTAATTTGGGATATTGGTTAGCTTCTCAATTTAAAATGGTTTTGGCTAGAAAAACAAACCTTTGATCCTTGACTCGTATATCACACATTTGGCAGTTCACTTAGATATTTATTATCTTTCTGATCATGATTTACATGTAGTTTGTCAAATGGATTCTTTGGATGTGGTTTGCTTAGAAAAAATAGGTATAGTAGAGCAAGTTGATAACATATGGCAGTTTACTCCTTCGGGACCCACTCGTGTACCCGTTCACCATCCTTTCACGCATACTAGTACCTCATCTATTTCGAGAGTAGCCGATGATGAGCCTGGACCATTTACCTCCGCGCCTCCTCCAAAGTCGTCTTAGGATGTTGAGTGGCGGCACCTCCATGCACAAATTCACCATTTGGATGAGCGGGTGTCCAATCTTGCACTTCACATATCCTAGATGTCCTAGAATTTTGTGACTTAGTTCCACCATGTGGGTTTTGCGCTGCCTATCTCATAGCTGTCCGGAGTCCTCCTCCCCTTTCTTCAGGAAAGTTTCGTTGTCCCCTTTTCTTTTCTATATTTCTTCCATTGGGGACAATGTTAGATTTAGGTGTGACGGGGGAGGGGGAGTTGTAGTATAGCTGGTACTGTTCATTTTTAGTGTTTCCATTCTCTTTTTGTCATTTTGAGCATTTTATGGATATTTGGAATTGACAATGGTTAGTTGACTCTAATTTTTCTATTGCCAAATTTTATTTATAAGAATGTATCAAGTGTGACATGGTTAAGTCTGAGAATGTCTCTTTTGGTAAATATTTGAGATTTTATGACTTTTGCAACTCTTGGTTAGCTTTTCTAGGCATTGTGAATATTTTTCTAACATTTTTCATATGAATTGGTTCAATTGTTAATCTTAGTTTTCCATGTTTGAGGAAATGAAGTGGGCTTGTGTGATTTTTAGTGTTATTTTGTTGCTAAATTGTGAATGGTATTCGGCTACACTCCGTTGGTTATCGCTCTCTAGTAACCAAGGGTTTTCACCTAAAGTGTCGACTTTTGCGTCAAAAAAGTAGCGATAACTATGAATGTGTGGTCTTTAAGTGATGAAAAGTTAAGTAACTAGATTCCTTCATTTGGTAGACGTCGGAGTTTGCGTCAAAAGACCTGAATGGCTAAGGACTAGACCTTGTTTCTCAAAAAAAAAAAGGAAAAAAAGAGAAAAAAAAGTTGTGAAAAAGTGTAAAGTGTGGAAATGTATGAATGATTGTGTTAGCCTGCTGATTCATGAGTTTTAATGTTAAGATTTTGGTTAATAGTTGAATCGTTCGCTGATAAATACTGATCGAATATTCTACCTTCTTAGATTAGTTAGTCAGGAATTAGAGGAGTCCTTAGTTTTGGAAGCTAACCAGAGCGATATTTCTTAAAATTTAACCGTTGATGCTTGATGTGGAGTTTAAAGGTATCTCGGCATTAGATAATTGGAGTGATAACCATTGTTTGGGTTTAATTGCTAAATTGTTGTTCTGATACTTGAGGACAAGTATGGTTTAGGTGTGGAGGAAATTGATAGGGTGCATAATTGTTATTCAATTTATGATTATTTTTCCTGTTATTCTAGTCAAATATTGTTTTAATTGTCGGATTCTACTTATATTTGGTTAATGGTGTTAATTGTAGGAAAATATGCAAAACTTGATCAAAAGGATAAATTTTCCAGCATGTTAAGAATTGATTTGATGGTGGCACGTTTGGAGTCTGTTCTAAGTCCAAGTCGAATGAAGGACAGCCGTTAGCGGAAGATTTGGAAGACTCTAATTATTGTTATTAGTTTTAGTATTGGCTTAGGAAATTTGGAATATTTTCTTTTGTAGTTTCTTTTTCTATTTAGGAAACATGTTTTAGTGTTAGTAGTTGATATAAAATAGAAAACAAGAGAGGCAAATAGGAGAAAATAGGACGGCCACGTTTGACTAGTACTTGGGCAAAAACAATTTGGAAGAATCCGGGACTCTTGGCGTTGAAAAAAGAAAGACAACAGCTTCTTAGTTCTTTTCGTTCATTTTGCTTCATTGTTAGGCATTGATGCAAATCTCTTCGATGAATTTGTGCGGTTCCTCCTCAGTGATGTGCGGCTAATTTATTTTTCTTGTTAAGAAATAACAAGGATTTGATTCAATTACATCTGTGAGATCTAATTATTTTTATTAATTTCTTTTATTCGTTAGTATTCGTATGTTCTTCTGTTTAATTTCTCATGGTTGTTAGTTGTTTGACTATCAAAGATGCCTGATAGTTAATTCAACTTAGTAAACTACTGCCAATTAGGATAGTTAGATCCATAATTGTTTAATTATCTTAAATTAGTGGCGATTAATGTGATTGGTTTCATGTTAGAGAGATTTATGATGTAATTTAAATAAACCCTGATAGCGTGTTTATTAATTAGAACAGGACTTTTCTAGTTTCTAATGCAATCAAGAAATTAAATTCCATAGGCTTACTTAGGATTATTTCTTAGTTAGGGAAGTAGTTAGCGGGCGTACCTTAACTATCATGACGGTAAGGAAAAGCTGGTTGTCATCGCTTATTTGACAACTATAACCTGTTTATTAATAAATAAATAAAACAACTCTTGCATCGATGAACAGTTGTATGAACCACCTTTGGAGTTATTTCCTTGGCTGAAGTTTGTTTATCCTTGATTTGAATTTACTTTATTTAGTTTAATTATTTTTAATTCGCTTAGTTATTTATTTTTAATTTCGATCTTCCAAACTCCCCCAATTAATTTTCACTTGAGAAGAAACAAATTTTCCCCCTAATCCCTGTGGAGACGACCCTATTTACCATTATATTTTAATAAATATTCTTGTGAGTAGGATTTTATTATTGTATAGGCCTGCCACCTGTCATACATCTAGATATTTGATGACTAAATAAATTACAAAAATATATCGCCCCTTTTCAATATGGAGGCAGAGTATATCACAACCACTGAAACATGCAAAGAGACTCTTTGGTTGAAGAAATTTCTTTAAAAGTTGGGTATGAAGCAAGGGAAGGAAAGTCTTTAATGTAATAGTTCGAGTACCATTCATTTATATAAGAATTCTACATTTCGCTCTCCATCCAAGTAGATTGATATGAGATATTATTGGATTCAAGAAATACTGGATTTCAAGTTGTTAATACTTGAAAAAATTCACATTAATAATAATGATTTTGATATGTTAATCAAGGCATTGTTTAGGAAGAAACTCTTGTTTTATAAAGTGGCAGCAGATTTGGTTGTGCAATGAATTGGAGAGGGAGATTGTTGGGCTTGATTGAATCCACCTCATTTGTGAGCCCCAAAGAACAAAGCCCATAACTCAATTCGTATGCTGAATCAAAGTTTGACTAAATGATTAGTAACCCAGGTATTTTGACTTGATGAGAAGAAAAGGTCAGCCGCAAGTTGCATCAGCTAGATGAAGGGTTAGCTGCTATTCTTGGTGAAGAATCGAAGGGAGCGAAAGAGAGAGTTGGGGAGGAAAAGGGCCAGAGAGAAAATGAAGTTTTGAAACTTCAAGACCATGGTGATTTGAAATTTGATTGAGATGAAATTTTAGTCATGTGATCCTTTTGTCAAGCTTTACCTATCTACCTCTTTCGATTTTGGATTTTCTCTTTGATTAATAATATTTTTTCAAATCCACTTCTTAAAAAATTCAAAATGAACTTGTAGAAATTCTATTTGATTGATGTTGATGATGTTGCTGCCATCCTGATGTTTCGGATAGACCTATGCATTCGTATTATTGTGACAGTGAAATTTTTTTTATTGGATTAGATCACGTGGTTTTTTTCCAAATTGGATTTTCATATTAAAAATCTTGGTGTTTCACGCCTTTTACTTTTCTGCATTTTTATTTTTGTTGTTGATTCATTGCTTGATGATTTAGGTTCTGTTTGATAAAACTGAATCTGAATTTTGAAATCTGAATACTGAAACAGTTAATTTGCTGAATTTTAAGCATTGAAAAAAATATATGAATGTCTGAATCTTAATGCTGAACATATTTATACTGTTTGATAAACATGTATAACTGAATGCTTAATAAGCTAAATTGTATAATTTTGCCCTTCTATCTTTTCATCCAAAAAAGAAATATAACCTATGATTTAATTAGTTTAAAATTGTTAGGTATGAAAATGACAATAATTATTTTTAAATCAAATTAATTAAAAGAGTAGAAATTATGAAAGAGTAGAAAAATGGAAAATGATAAAATTATGATAGAGTAAAAAGATATGAGAAGTATAGAGAAGTTGTGAAAGTCATTAAATAGAGAGAGAAGAGACATATAAAGCCATTAGACAGAGAATATCAGGTTGTTTAATTAGATAAGAATTTTGAAGATAATTAATAAACAATGGTAGATTTGGTAGATAAGATAAGGTGGTTGAAGTAAGTTGAATTTAGCATTTTTTTCTCTTAGTTTTTACTATGACCAAAGTACCCATTGTCTAATAATTAGAATTATTTCATTTTTGTTATGGTAGTAATGAAATCAGTGAAATGTTACCAATTGACTCAGTAATGTTAGTAATTAGAATAAAAACTGAAATGTTACCGAATGTTTCAATAATATTAGTAATTAAGATGGGAATTTCTCTCTTGGTAATTAGAATAAAACTGAAATATTACTAATTGTTTCAATAATGTTATTAATTAGGATAAAAATTAATCTCTTAGTAATCATATATATATATATATATATAATAAAGTTGTATTCTCATCCTTATCCTTTTATTTTGTCTCTTTCCTACGTGGCTTAACGACAGAACAAGTAGGTGCAACGCGCTTTATAAGTTAACCCCCTAATAACCTACGCTATTCCATCCTTCTTTTTTCTCTTGCTTTTACAATTCTAGATAATCCTTCCATAATTATCTCTTCCATTCTTTCACCTTTTTTTTTCCTTAACCCTAATCATCAAGTTTAAATTTCCTGGGGATTAGTATAAATAATTTTGAATTATGTTTTTATCTTTCTCATCTTTAACTCAAAAGTTCTAAATATCAATTCAAATATTAGATTATCTTTATCAGATTATCGCTATCGCAAATACTCTATATTTTTACTCATATATATGGTTCTCGATCTATTACTCATCACTTTATCAAGCAGTGAAAATGTTTACACTTTTCCACCAATTTTTTTGGAAAGTTTTTTTTTTTCTTCAATGCAAGGATCGGATTTGGAACTTCGTTTTTATTTCCTTCAATGCAAGGACCGCATTTGAACTTTATTTATGCTCGCTGTATGTGATCTGTAATTTCCTACACCTTCTTCATAGTTAGGTCATTGAATTTGAATTTTCTAAGTAAGTCTTCAAAAGTTACAGTTTTGTTTTTATTTCTGGCAAGTTTTTTGTAATTAATTTATTATTTCAATTTATGGATTCACTCTTCAATTCAAGTAGAACACATATTGCTTTTTGATTAGTGATTTAAAAGTGGCCTTTTAATTTATATGTTTTCACACGATTTTTTAATTGCCTTTGACAATTTATTAATTGTCTTCAACAATGTATTAATTTTTTTTATTTTCTAGGTTTCTGGTATTAAAAAAATTTTGTGCAGTTTTCAATGTTTTTTTTAGCCTTTGGTAGAAAGCTTCTAAAGAACAAAAAAGTGTCACTGATTACATAAATGGCAAGGCATCAAGTTCATTGTCATACAGCAGTTCACGTCATACAATATACATCAGACTATTTAGATTTTTTATGTTCTTGACTTAAGACCAAAATATATCTTATATTTTCATTTTGCTTCTATTAGCCATGAACAGATTTAGAAGGTTGCGGTGTTCCTATGATTTGATTGATTCTGAATTCTGATCTTTTATTAATACTTCATTCGGCTTCTTTTCTTTTCATATTAACTTTTAAGCCATTTATATTAAGTACCAAAATTGATATTTTAGTAATGGGTTGGCCATTCTTTTATTTACAGAAGATCAACCAAGATTTGATCTTGCCTATTTTCAATTTTTTGAATGTTATCATATCGTCGAACGTTTTTTTTTGTATTTTTGAATTATTAATCACTAAATTAGATGTTTAAATTTACATTATAAGACTATTTTTGAATAACAATGTGCACATAGTAATGTATTTAAGAAAGGTTATAATAGATTATACAATAAGTTTGTATTTTATGCAAATATTTTTATGAGCTACATTAAATAATTTGTTATTTTTAAACAATTTCCATTCAACGAATGGGTACAAAACTAGTTAGAATAAAAGCTGAAATGTAACCAATTGTTTCAATAATGTTAGAAATCGAATTCTGATTGCACAATGTTAGCTTGATTGTAGAGTTGTATAAGTTGTATATACAATATTTGCTTACAATCTAAAAAATGGTGCAAAAAAAATTGAAAATAGAGCATCTCACACATATTAAAGAACTTCCTCCAAAAGCTAAATAATTCGAGTCATATAACTTGAAAAATAATAACGTCTACCATACTAAGAATTAGATTTTATGTGAGACAAAAATTATAGAAAACTCAAGTACAAAGGAAAAAACAAATACTGTTCATTTGCATTTTTTTTCTTAGTTTTTAGCATGACTGACTAATAATTAGAATTAATTCATTTTCAGTTATGGTGTTAATGAAATGAATGAAACAATGCCAAATAGCTCAATAATGTTAGTAGTTAGAATAAAAACCGAAATGTTACCTATTGTTTCAATAATGCTAGTAATTAAAATGAAAATTACTCTCTTATTAATTAGAATAAAAACTGAAATGTTACCAATTATTTCAATAATGTTAGTAATTGGGTTTTGATTGCACAATGTTACGCCTAATTGTAGAGTTGTATAAGTTGTATATACAATATATGTATACAATCCAAAAAATGGTGCAAACAAATTAAAAATAGTGCATCTCACTTCATATTGAAGAACTTAATCAAAAAACTAACTAATTGGTTATGGTGTTAATGAAATAAATGAAATGTTACCATTTGACTCAAATTAATATTAATTAGAATAAAAATTGATATATTACTAATTGTTCCAATAATGTTAGTAATTAAGATGAAAATTACTCTCTTAGTAATTAGAATAAAAGGTGAAATATTACCAATTGTTTCAATAATGTTAGTAATTGGGTTTTGATTGCACAATGTTATGCCTAATTGTAGAGTTGTATAAGTTGTATACACAATATATGCGTACAATACAAAAAATGGTGCAAACAATTTCAAAATATTGTATTTCACTTCATATTAAAAGAACCTCATCAAAAAGCTAACTAATTTTACTCATATGACATCAAAAATAATAATGTCTATCATACTAAGAATTATATTTCATGTGAAATGAAAATTGTAGAAAACTCGAGTATGAAGAAAAAACAAATACTATTCGTGTGCTTTGTTCTTAAATAATCAATAAATTGTAATTCTACAATTAAATTTTGTTTGTCTTAACAAAAAAGAAACAAGAAAAACGAAAAAAAATAATAATCCTATCGATATTGTAATTACTATTTAGAAGTATTTAATAATTTACTCAAATCTTAGTTTTCTAAGTCGTTAAACTTTGATAATTTTACTAAAAAGTCCATCGTAGATTTGATTTTTAATTGAGAAAAGACACATGTGGACCTCGGGTTGATAAATGACAAAGATCTAAGAAATCAATTCACTCTAATGGGCCTTTAAATATTTACTTTACTAACACTTACAAGATTAGATTTGCTTCTTCTACACTTGACGTGTGCATATATATTTCCTTTTTTAACAGCATTATTTTGTACTATCTAGAAAAGTGTAATCTTATAATTTATGGTAATCACAACACTTTTGGTAAAATATGTTAGTGTTGACAATTGTTATCAAAGTTCAATTTAAAATTAATAAAAAATGCTCAAAAAAAGCTTTAGGTTGAAGAGTTTAAATTTGAATAATCTTTATAGCCATAGTGGGTTAAAAAAACTGAAAAACATACAAAAATTTGTATTATGAGGTAGATAATCAAAATTTCACAATGAATTTTAGTATGTAAAAGATGTTATATTTGAATTGTTATATTCACGTGCAAGCACGTGAAATATAATTACTAGTGACCATAAAAGTACCATGGTGATCATTTGACCTTTTTAAAATAATATATCCCTTTTCGGCAGGTAAGTATGATAATAAATAGGGGGGAATACCCGTGAATCGCGCGGGTGTTTGGTGTGTATGGTTAAACATGATTTTTTAACTGTTTGTGGTGAGCAAGTAAATGAAGATAAATATAAGATAACAACGCATATTAAGTGATATTACGGAAATATAGCTACTGCCGAAAACCATTGTGAAATGCTGAGTGTAAAGGCTAAAAAAATAACGCAGTCCTGGAAGCCGAAATGGGGAAAACAGAAGAATGTGAAGAAGGAAGAATTGAAAGAGCCATAATTGATACTCAGACAATAACTCAGAAGCATACTCACATTTTATGGCCGTTTAATTGAGATGTAAATAGTGTTTTATTGCTGGTAGAGAAGCTGTTTCAAACGGTTGAGCTTTAAACATTGGAAAGCAGGTGTTGATATAATTATGAGTATTTCGACAATTGAAATAGAGTTGTACTGCAATTACTGAGGTTAACAGCAAAGTGACTTTATTTTAATTGCATAATAACCCAATTGCAGTAATTGCACAAAAATACACGCTTATATGAATTGGATCAAATGCACAAATGATCGTCAAATAAACCCACATTATACAAATACCCAGATGTATCTATAAATACAAGTTTTAAATGTACAAATATAGGAGTTTTAATGTAATAACACCCGAACACATGTTGCAATCAGTTGTACCAAATGCTTGAAAAAAGCAACAAATTTTTCAATTTTCCAAAATGCCCCATGCATGCGGTTGAAATTCAACTCCCTCTTTGACCAAAACTCAATCTTATATAGTATAAGGATTTGAGAAGACAAACACCTCAGAATTTTTATAGAACAATTTTATGAATTAGAATGATAACCACTTTAGTGGTACTAATTATAATAATCCATTGAATTATTCAATTGAGACAAAACCATTTAAGTCAATAGATATAAAATCCAAGTAAGGCATTTATAAACTGAATCTTTTATGTGCAAATAATTGCCAAACCTTTGTCCAATTTGCTTAAAAGAACTCATTTGTGCCATTAAAGTCATGGACAAATTGAAACATGCAACACATTATTCATGAATACGTGAACAAAGAAGGCAGTCCCAATTGTTGCACCAAAGATCCATATATCAACGAAGGGCTTCAACTTTAAAGGATCCAACTTAAAAACCAACATAGAACTTCAAAAAATAAATTCCTCAGGGTTTTTATTAAATAATTCTATAATATAATAAAATTTACTTTGTTGATACCGTTTATTATAATTTAAGAATTATTTATCTGATACAAGACATTTTCCATAAGCTCTTTTTTATGTTATCCTTAAGAGACTAAGAGGGCAAATTAGAATTACACTATAAATTTGATCACGAACTTCTAAGGCAGCGCAACTGAGTACGTGTCAAATTTCAGCACATAAAGAGGCCCGAAACGTTAAAGTTATCCCTCGATACATTGAATCAACAATCATGGATTCAATAAGACCATTGATACAATGCTAATGCAATACAATTAATGCCCTATATTTAATATTTTTCGTGAATATTGCTTTTACAAATTTATCAATAATTTTTTTATTTCATATATATCACATTGTTTAAAAGTTCTACAGTAATTTTTCCCTACAAACTCGTGAACAATTACAATCCAAACAACCTCTTTTGTTCCAATAATTTATAGTATGCCATGCATGAATAAACATGCAACTAAAGAACACTTGTTTAATTCAAGAGAAGAAGGAAGGGATAACCTGCTTTAAAAACTTGTAGTACAATTGCTCATTAATAGTGACCAATGTGTAACGTACTCTTTAATTGCGGAAGCAAAGCAGATTAGAGATAACCTTTAATCCAAGACATTAAAATCCTCAAGTCTCACAAGAAAGAAGAGAAACATAAGTTTTTGGCTTGCCAAAAAAATCGAAAACAATTTTAAAACCCTGTTCTGTTATAAAACTAATAAAATGAAATACTATAATAGGAATTGAAATATTAGAGAAATGAGTAGGGAAATAGAGAATGATTTTCTTATTATTCCAACTAATACCAAAAGTCATCCCAAGAGGTGCAAGGATACCTCTATATATAGGTATTATAAAATTAAAGGTACATCAATTCTATTAAACACTCATTGCTACAAGAACATGAATAGTTTATAAAATAGTTCTTCCAATACATGAATTGTTTATGGATTGAAACCGTTCATCCATTGTAACCCCTTTACATAATGTAGTAATGAATTATGAATTAATCCCCTTGGGATCAATGAATTATGAATTAGTCCTCTTGAGAATACAAATGGACATCCACACTTTTAATTGTTTCATAATATTCCCCCTTGGATGTCTATTACATAAAGAATATGCCTCGTTAAAACCTTACTAGAGAAAAATCCATCGGGACAAAAACTCTAGTGAAGGAAAAAGAGTACACTATTCCTGTGTATTAATTTCTCCCCCTGATGCAAACATCATTTGAGATCTTTTAATCGTCGCAATCCAATATTCTTCACCAATTTCTCAAATGTTGCAGTCGGCAATGCCTTGGTAAATAAATCTGCCAAATTATTATCTGATCAGATTTGTTGCACATCAATTTCACCATTCTTTTGCAAATCATTAGTAAAAAAGAATTTTGGTAAAATGTGTTTCGTCCTAACTCCTTTAATATATATTCCTTTCAATTGGGCTATACAAGCTGCATTATCTTCATATAATATAGTTGGAGGATTTTCTTTTTCGGAGAATAACCCACAACTCTTCCGGATGTAGTGGGTTATTGACCTTAACCAAACACATTCTCGACTGGTTTCATGAATTGCTATTATTTCAGCATGATTCGATGAAGTGGCAGCTAATAATTGTTTTGTAGATTGCCAATAAATGGTTGTACCTCCATATGTAAATAGATAACCAGTCTGAAATCTTGTTTTATGCGGGTCAGATAAATACCTAGCATTGGCATAAGCAACCAATTCAGGTTTGGATTTATTTGAATAAAATAAACCAAAATCAATTGTTCTTTGGAGATAGTGAAAAATATGTTTAATACCATTCCAATGCCGTCTTGTGGGCGAGGAACTAAATCTTGCTAATAAATTCACTGCAAATAATATATCAAGTCTTGTACAATTAGCAAGATATATTAGTGCACCAATTGCACTGAGATATGGTACTTCAAGATCAAGTATCTCTTCATCTTCCTCTCATGGTCTAAAAGGATCTTGAATATGATCTAATGATCTGACGATCATTTGGGTACTTAATGTATGTGTCTTATCCATATAAAATCGCTTTAATACCTTGCGGGTATAAGCAGTTTGGTAGACAAAAATTTCACTTTTCAAATGCTCAATTTGTAAACCAAGGTAGAATTTTATTTTTCCAAAATCTTTGATCTCAAATTCCTTCTTCAAATATTCAACACTATTTTAAATCTCTTCAGGAGTTCCAATCAGATTTAGATCATCAACATATACAGCAATTATCACAAAATTTGATCCATTTTTCTTGATAAAAACACATGGACATATTGGATCATTTGTATAACCTTCTTTAGTTAAACATTCATTGAATCGGTTATACCACATACGTTTAGATTGTTTGACCCCATACAAAGACCTTTAATTTAATAGAATAAATATCTTTAGGATTTGATTTGCATGCTTCAGGCATGTTGAATTCTTCGGGAATTCTCATAGAAATATCATTTTCAAGATTTTCATATAAATATGCAGTAACTATGTCCATTAGACGCATATCTAATTTTTCATATACTGCAAAACTCACAAGGTATCTAAATGTGATAGCATCCACTACAGGTGAATACGTTTCATCATAATCAAATCCAGGCCTTTGTAAAAATTCTTGGACTACAAGTCTTGCTTTATACTTCACAATTTCATTTTTCTCATTTCTTTTCCTCACAAATACTCGTTTATATCCTACTGGCTTTACATCTTCAGGTGTTTTGACTACAAGTCCAAAAACTTTTCTTTTAACCAGTGAGTCCAATTCAGATTGGATCGCATCTTTCCACTTTGGCCAATCATTTCTATACAGACATTCATCAACCGATCTAGATTCATGATTCTCATCAACTTCTATAATATCAAGTGCTACATTTCATTAGACTCCAATTAAATTTTCTATGATTTCATTCTCTTCAGGAGTTGGCTCTTCAGAAGCAATCTTTTTAAGAGGTTGAGTTTTGTCATGATATTTATTTAATCTCCGGAGATATTTGAAATCAATTTATACCTTATTTAGGTAGGTTGACTTAAATTTATTTGTAGCACTTGTGCATGTCCTTCAGGGACATCAATTTTAACCAGAGTATTTCCTGCAGGAATAGTTGATTTAATGACTCTTTTGGAGTCGATAAATATATCTAACAATTGATTTGCAGCTTTGTACAAATGAAGAATTTCTTGAACTTCTAGTTCATATTATTTTGTATGAGAATCGAGGAAATCCAATTTTTCAGATGATTTCCGTTCGGTTGATTTTTTCCTTCCCCTAATGTTGGGAATCGTAGCTCATCAAATAAATAAATCATTCAATAGATCACCCATCAATATTTTAGAATATTTAATCGTAAAAGGTGATTCATACCCGACATAAATTTTAAATTTCTTTTGGAACCATATATGATATAAAGGGGGTATGTATAAATACTTATTGACTCTCAAATATTCTCACTTTTGCCAAATCATATATCCATTGGGATCAGTAAACTTCTGGTTTACTGCAAGTGATGATTATAAATCAAATGAGAATGAAGACAACTATATCGATAACCATTTCTCTCTTGAATGATTATTATGATATAATTAACCTTTATCTCACTTGATTTCTAAACATAATCTCTATTATTGTCTCATTCAATGTCTCAATTTGATATCCATTTCGACGGATATTCAAATTTAATAAATTCTTCGAGACATGGTAAAAAGTAGTGCTTTATTTATCATAAACTTTTCTCCTATAGGGAGAAACATAGCAGTGGCTCTTTTGGAGTTTTCAATCACTTAAGTACTATCACTGATTGTGTTTGTCTCTCTTACTGGAATATAGTGTATATAGTAGCGCTTATTAATGAGACAGATATCATTGTCACCATAATTCTTATGGGACAAATATCATCACCATAATCCTTTGATCCCAAATATTTAACATCCATTTCTTCTTCAGGAAGAAAAGTCAATTACTATCACAAATTAAATCAATCATCATACGCCTTCAAGGCGTTTAAAGAAATTGGCCATGTGAAAATGCTATTATAATTTTGATTTGTCAAATGTACTTCGGGACATTTATCTTCAGAATCCTTATTTTTTTGTCCTTATTATTATTATCCCACTTCAAGTGGTAACTTTTTCTCTTGTCATGGTAAAATACATATTTACCAAAAATATAGTCATGATAGCAACCATAACTAGTAAATTGAAATTTAGGCGCATTCACTTCTGGGAATGGACTAGAACTAGCATGCAATAAGTACAGAATACTTCTCAAAATTTCTCTCAATATTGCTACTACAAGAGCATATTTGAGAAATATGTAGAGAATATTATTTTCAATTAAGAAATAATTCCAAACATAGCAGAATTGTGTACTTGCGGCTATAAATAAATTTATCATACTAGATTTTGAAATAATGACCATCTTCTGGTGGCCAAATCTTTTCGTTAAAAAACGATCATCTTCAGGTGATCGAATTTTTTTCTTTAAGTATTTTCAAAGGAAAATGGATCCTCAAACATAATTGATTTTCTATAATGGCATCTCCAAAACTCAACATAATTGATTTTCTATAATAGCATCTCCAAAATTCAATGCATCAGAATATAAGTATTTATAACAAATAATTCTAAAGCTAAATAAGTAGAATTAAAAGGAGAAATATTACCTCAAAGATGTCAAACAGTATATGTTTGTGTTTAGTGGTTGCTCAGCAATAAGCACTTGTATTTTGCGATCATTCAAATGTTAGCCATAAGAAATTGAAATAAGTTTGTGGGTTAGAAATTTACCTCAATAGGTAGTCAAGAGTTGCTTGAGAAAATATTCAACAGTTGATTTGACACTAGCAGAATTTTGACAAAGTCTCGTGTTTCACCTTTGTTAGAGACTCCATTTTCACTTTTTGCTCAAAAGTAGAGAGTCGTGCTGATAACGTGTTGTAAAACTAATAAAATGAAATACTATAATAGGAATTGAAATATTAGAGAAATGAGCAGGGAAATGGAGAATGATTTTTTTATTATTCCAACTAATACCAAAAGTCATCCCAAGAGGTGCCAAGATACCTCCATATATAAGTACTATAAAATTAAAGGTACATCAACTCCATTGTACACTCATTACTACAAGAACATGAATAGTTTATGAAACAATTCTTCCAATACATGAATGGGTTTATGGATTGAAACCGTTCATCCATTGTAACCCCTTTACATAATGTAGTAATGAATTATGAATTAATCCCCTTGGGATCAATGAATTATGAATTAGTCCTCTTGAGAATACAAATGGGTATTCACACTTTTAATTATTTCATAACATGTTCTTCTTTTTGCATTTGTTTTTTGAGAACCTATGCATTTGATATGGTAAAAAGGTACGAGTTATTTAGCAAAAACTTCATTAAATGGCTAAAACATTAACTTAGGTTCAAAAACAGCGGCTATCTTTTTCCTCACTGTAATCCTCTATCCTTTCCTTTTTTCCTCACTGTAATCCTCTATCCTTTCCTGACCCTAGTCGGGCTCTCTCCACTAGTGTAGGTTAAAATAGAAGGAGAAGTAGGAGTTGATGACTGAAAAAAAAAAAAAGAGTTATTGCTTAGAATAAGTTCTAATGATGCTTTATTGTGTGACCACACGAACTTTAAACTCATGCATGGGACTGCAAACGCAAAATGTAGAGAAACCAACAAATTCCTTACCCCATTAACCAAGAACTAGGCATGGATTACTACTATATTAACAATAGTATTATGATCTACAAGCTTGAACTCGCAAGCCTAGGGCAGCATGTATAGTTCCTTATGCAATCCGTAAGGTCAACCACGGCAATTCAGCGTGTCACGTTTCATACCAAAAAAAGACCAAAAAACTTAATGTAAAAGGGATTAGCGGTGACCTTAACCCATGATTCGTACATGAAACAGTTGACCGAGTTTCTTAAGAAACCAGAAGGCACGCCGATATAAGACACCCAAGGGTTCCAATAGTCCATGCGAGTCATGGATTCTCTCCTTAATATGCCAATTGTTTGCGTGGGAAAAGAATCCCTCTGTCCATAGTCCTTCCTCCAAATTTTAGGCTTTCTCAAACACGGACATTTCCAGCCACAAAAGAAGTAAAATCACATATTTGGATTTGGGAGAGGTACAGTTGGAGGTTTAATACAATTGTCCGATTGTTGCACTGTCTACATTAAATGGTATACATTTATATAATTTTGTTGTACTCATAAATTTTATTCTATATATCATATCAATATATAAAATACACCCTATTCTTATAAGCTTACGCTAACATTATAAATTCAGTACACCAATTGCACCTAACTAGTCCTTATCCTACCGTACCTGCTTTCATTTTCACAGATTTTGTTAATCCGAAAGCTTGCGGAAAAAAACCAGTTAGCTAGGTTGGTGTTGTATATCCTTTTCATTTATTTTCATTTTTTCCGGGAAGTTCTATATTCTATTAACATAATTTTTATTTTTCATGATTATTTTTTTCTACCATGCATATGAAAATATTTATCGTGAACTTGCTTACCAATTTTTACTATAGGTATCAACACAATATGCTACCATGCCTCCCAATCTCAATTATTTGCTGTATCAACATAAAATTCTTTTCTTTATTCCCCATATGGCATTGTTTGGCTCAATTCAGTGTACATTTTTTACGGGGAACAATTACAAAATTTTAGGGATTATTTCACAAACTTCTCCCGAGATTTTTTAATAATTTTACCAAGCACCCCTCTAATTTTAAATATTATACTTACCTTCCTTCATAGCTCAAGATCACTATAATAACATTCCCTAAAGAATGACACTCATCCCATGGAAAAATCAAGAAACAAATTTTAAAAAATGTAGTAAAAATATCAAATGGCTATCCAAACTTTAAAAGTTGCCACCGAGCATTTTACCTTATTGAAAATCCCTATCATCTCTTTTGTCTATTCAATTTCCGCACCTTGCAAACTTCAATGTTGATCACGCCCTTTAATTCACCCATCTTATAGTCTTCTCATTTGTTCTCGGTTATTTTAACAAAACAATTAAAATATGGGAAAATGACCATTTTGGTCTCTCATCTCTTTGAGGTTTTGGCTAATTTAGTCCCTTATCTGATATTGCGATCATTTTAGCCATTTATCTTTACAAAAAATATACATATAGGACCCCTAACGGAAAATGAAAAATTCTAATGGAGTTAGTCATGTACATAGTGTATGCATCACTAAAAATGACCGATTTGGCCCATTATATTTAGGGTCATTTTTAATTTTATCCTTTATATGTCACTGCATACCAATTGGGGAATGCATATATTTTTTTATATTTTCTATTGTGCTCTTTTTTTTTTATTTCAAAGATCGACTTATAGTGTATGGAATCAACCCTATAAGGGTTTTTTAATTTTCATTAAAAGTCCTAAAGTGGCAGTAGAAAATTGAAAAAAAGATGGAAAGAAATCTAAATATTAAATTATGATGTTAACAATAAAATTTCTCAAAAAATTAGTACATAAGTAACATTACATTTTGTGATATAATCACATGAGAAGCACATGACCTATTACTAGTTACAATGATGGTGTGTTGTTTACATATAAAAAAAAATGTATTGCAATAAAATAAATCAAAGAAAAACAACGAGGGCTGCTAGCTTATGCTATGCAGTCAGCTCAAATTCCAAGTGCGGTTCTGGAGGAGATTGAAAAGACAGCTAGAATTTTCCTTTTTTTTTTGGGTAAGTGTATTTCTGTATTTTTGGATGTTTCTATAATGTTTTTAAATTGTGTTACTGTTGTATTTGGCAAATCTATATTTAAAAAACACTCGAATCGAAACAGACCCTTAATTAAATGGCCAAATGGTAACTGAAATCCAAAAACAGTAACTAATTCCGTAGATTTTGCACGTACTTCAGTGACTTTAAACTCATGCATGGGACCGCAACTGCAAAATGCAAAGAAACCAACAAGTACCTTATCCTATTATTAACCAAGAATTAGGCATGGATTACTAGTATATTAATAATAGAGTTTCTTCAATAAAAAAAAATACTAATCATCATTACTATATAAAAAGTATGAATGTTGGTATTAGGGAGTGCAAGTGCAAGCACTTTTTTACATAGTTATTAAATCCGGCCCGGTCCAGTGGTCGAACCGGTCAAACCGGTGACCTGGGCATTGGACCGGGTTGGATTTTAAATTAGATCGTTTAAACAATCAAACCGTTGACTAGTCAACGGACCGGCGGTTCGACCAGATAAAATCGAAAACCCGGCCGGTTTTTGTCGACGAACCGGTTTCGTAGAAAAATTTTATGTCTTTGCTGAAATTCGAACACTAGACCTCTAGCCATTGAATTAGATCGTTTAAACAATCAAACCGTTAACAAGTCAACGGACCGGTGGTTCGACCGAATAAAACCGAAAACCCGGCCGGTTTTTGTCGACGAACCGGTTTCATAGAAAAATTTTATGCCTTTGCTGAAATTCGAACACTAGAAACCTCTACCATTGCAACTACGCGGATACCACCAGACTACTTCATGATATTGTGATAAGATTGCTTACTTATAATATATAAACATGTTATTAATTTTATTTTTTTTTATTTCCCTAAAACAAATTTATTTGGAATCTTTTAATAAAAATTTATGACCCCCATACTCTATTAAGTTATAAAATGGACTTAAAAAATAACATATTACATAATTCATTTTAAAGACAAATATTAGTTTTAATAATTTTTTGCACTTAAAATTTGTAAAGATAATTACACTAAACATAGATAAAATTTTATACTTGAAGTTTGGTGTATTACTAAATAACTTTATATTTTATTGATTCTTATATGAATTAATTATTTTATAGCAAATTAAATTATATGAGCTTTTGCTATGACATTAGTTATTACAAGTTATATCATATATCTTATATTTAACTATATTTAGTGACCCACCGGTTCAACCACTCACCCACTGATTGAACCAGTAACCCGTTGACCCACCTCGTTCGCCGGGTTCCCTCCTGGGTTGGGTTTAATAACTATGCTTTTTTATCTTAGCTTTTGTTATTTCTAAATTACCCTCATGTCTTTTAATTAGAATTATTGCATTTTAAGTAGCACTAATTAAAAGAAATAAAACCCTCCAATTGATTACATTTTAATAGTATTGGTAATTATAATTAAAAATTCCTCATTAAAAACTATTTACCTACCCTTGGACTCCATCTCCTATTATTATACGTATCAAAATTTCTTAATTGAAGCATGAAAAATTTCTCATTAGTCATTAGTTGAGATTGTTAAAAAAAAAATCAATTTCAAAAAATAGATATTCTCTAGAAATCGTTATCATTATCATTATCATTACTATATAAAAAGTATGAATGTTGGTAGTAGGGAGTGCAAGTGCAAGCACTTTTTTATCTTAGTTTTTGTTATTCCTAAATTACCCTCATGTCTTTTAACTAGAATTATTGCATTTTAAGTGGCACTAATTAAAAGAAATAAAACACTCCAATTGATTACATTTTAATGGTATTGGTAATTATAATTAAAAATTCCTCATTAAAAACTATTTACCTACCCTTAGACTCCATCTCCTATTATTATAGGTATCAAAAATTCTTAATTGAAGCATGAAAAATTTCTCATTAGTCATTAGTTGATATTGTTAAAAAAAATCAATTTCAAAAAATAAATATTCTCTAGAAAATGGAGAAACATACAATGTATTACATATAGCTGTATAAAATGAATAAAACCCTTATTCATCTGTATATCTTGACACAAATATCACGAGTAAATTTTACAATTATACATTTTTACCAATATGAGGAATTTTTCATGTTGCACCCAATTAAATTTCAATATACAAAAAATGATGACACCTTTATAATTGAAATAGTAGTATTAAACTAGAAAGTGGAAATCTAAAATAGCATCATACAAACCACTATTATCATTAATAGCAACTGATCAAAACAAGAAAAACTAAAATAAGATTGAAAACTATTTATAAAATGACATAAAGTAAATAGCAAATGAATTAAAAAGTTAGAATACAATTCAAATAATACAAAAGACAACATCCAAATCACTGATATCCAAGGGAAGACAAACATTGTTATTGACAATAATATAGTAATACTTCATTTGTATTGGTTTGAACAAACCAAATCCATCCATCAAATCAAAAACCATTTCCAATGATAAAATAAGAATTATAATAAGAGTAAATATAAAATGAAGAATGATAAAATGAAATTAATATCCAAATTGTTTTTGGTGATATCCAAAATACCCTTATTTTTCTAATGATTACATATATTGATTGTATTGCAATATAAGTGAATAATTGAAGCGGTTATGAAATGAAAAGCTTTAAAATTAAGTAAATTTCATTTATGGTGACAATTGTAATTAAATAGATTTAATGCATTCCAATAATTGATAATAATGATAGCAGTTATGTATTCAAAGTTGGCAATTAAAAACTAAAACACTGCAATATACAAAAAATTAATATTAAAATTATTAATTAGCCACAATTCTCATTCCAATTTCATGATCATAAAAAAACTAATATTAAAACCAAAAATATTGTGCTCATATGAAAAGAGTAGACTTGTTGCTCTTGCTTCACATTGGATTGCGCTAAAAACATGAATAAAAGAAAAGGAAAATAGAAAATCTCCAACTATCTCTATCTATAAAATTTCAATTTTTAGAACCTACAAGCCAAAAAAATTTTACGTGATGGATCATTTATACTCCATTATTGACAAAAATAGAATCAACATAATACAAAGAATTCAAATTACATTTATGTTTATTTTTCTAACTTAATTATATTCTTCGTTTATAAAAAATTGTGAAGATTGTGGTTTATATGCAATAGAGTCATGAATATACAATAATTTTGGTAAAACATGATATTATCAATATTTGATATGTTAGAGTTCAAGCTGATAGAGCGATTATTAGGCACATTTTGCACTGCTATTTTGTCCTAATTCTGGCTACTTACTGTGCTAAGCATTGAGATTTTGCTCATATTTCATATTTGTATAAATTGTAGGTGGTTGGTGTTAAAAGTATTCTTGCGAGACAAATTTCCAGAAGACTCTTTATTTCATGGCGTGCCCACGTCAGAAACTAAAGAGAGACACCTAAAAGACGGACCCCGCGGGATTGGCAAGTGAAAAATTAGGAAAACGAAAGGAGGCTCGTGGACCGCGGAGGTGCAGAGGATCAAAACCCGTTTCAAAGAGGAAGTAAAGTGCGAAGTTCTCTTTTGCTTCTGCTGGCGGCGGCCAATAGGGAAAAAGCCAGATTCACGTCATATAAGGAGATTAGCTTTTGCTTTGTGGGAGAAGACGTTTCTTCCATTCTTTTCGGCGGCTTTTGTGAGTGAATTGGCTAAAAAGCCAGATTCACGTGGGATTAATAGCTTAGCTTTTAGTTTTTCTTGTCAGACGGACTTTTGTTTACTTTGGCTTTGGTTCTGTACAATTTTGGGGGTAACTTTCGTTTTACTATCCCTGGGGAGAATGGCCGCGACAATAAGCTCCAATATTTCGCACATGGCTTTTTCCATGGAGATGAACTAAGCTTTCCTAGTCGAAGGTCAATTTGAGGATTCGGTTTAAAACATCTGTGAGATCGAATTAATTTTATTTATTTCTTTTATTCATTGGTATTTGTACGTTTCTTGATTTAATTGCTTAAGCTTGTTATGTTATTTGAATGTCAAGGGCCCGATATTCGAATTAACCTAATGATCCAATGTCAAATTAATTGATTGAATCCGTAATTGTTCAATCGATTAATACCAGTGGCGACTAGCGTGATTGGTTTCATGTTAGGGAAACGTATGATCTAATTTAAACAAACCCTCGTAGCGTGTTTGTTGGTTAGGATTGGGCTTTTCTAATTATTAATGTAATCGAGAAATTAAATCCTACGATCGTACCTAGGGTTATTTTTTGGTTAGAGAAATAGTCAACGGTCGTACCTTGGCTATCACTAGAGTAAGGAAAAGTTGGTTATCAGAGCTTGTTGATGGCTATAACCAATCTAGTAATGAGTAATTGAATTATCTTTGCATCGATGATCAGTTGAATGGACCGTGTCTGAAAGTTGCACCTTTGGCTAGAGTCGTATTGGCTATTGATTAATTTTTGTTTAATTCTATTAGTAGTTTCATTAGTTAGTTAATTAATTATTTTATATTCTCCAAAAATCCCCCATACTTCGGATTCTGGAAGAAACGAATTATCCCTAGTCCCTGTGGATTCGATCCTACTTACCGCTATATACAAAATTTGTAATTTCTTGAGTAGGTAATTATTATTGCACAGGCTCGACACCTGTCAATTTTTGGGGCCGTTGCCGGGGACTGGTGCCTGATTAATTTGTTTCTTTTTGAGTTCATCTTATTTTCATTTTTTTATTTTTTTTATTTTATATAGTTTATGGCTACTACCATTCCGTATTTTGGTGATAGATTGGATTTTATTTCTAAAAGGGGTTATGAGACTCGTGCCTTTTCTAATGATCAATGGGCTGTTGCAAATTGTGGAACTTATTTTGTCTCAGATCATTCAACCGACATATGTCCTGCATTTCAAGATGGTCTAAGTGCTCCAATCGATACTTTTGGAGATTTTCCACCTCAATATCAAACGTGGTATAACCCTTATTCAAACGGGTATGATCAAGGATGGTGGGATAATTCCAATTTTAATTATGAACAAAGGCCAATAGATTTTCAACAGTTAGAGTCTCAAGAACCGTCATCCATGTCAGGTATGTCTCTTGAAGAAATAGTTGAATTAATAGCTACTAATACATATCAATTTCAACAGGAGGCACATCAATTTCAACAGGAGACAATGAATTTTCATCAGGAGACACAAGCGAGCATGCGTAACCTGGCAGATCAAATGGATCAATTGACATCTAGGATAACGCAATTGACTTCTCGAATGAGTGAAGAATTGCCCTCACAGACCATTATAGACCATGAGGAAGATGAGAGTGCAATTATCCTGACAAATGACATGGTACTGCGAGAATCTCAAGAAGAAAGATTTAAAGATGCAGTTGAAAAGAAAGTTGAAGTGCAAGAAATGGGATCCCAATATCAAAATTTTCAAGTGAATGAATCCAGTGAACAATCTCCAATTGCGGTGACATCTCCTCCATTCTTTAATCAATTTCCCCCTGACCCTTATTCTTTAATTCCTGTTAGTGAGATTGATTTTATTATATCAGAAAATTTTGAATTTCATGACAGGAATAAGTTAAGAGTCATGATGGCAAAATATCTTGAACCAATAAATGCTCTTGATGGAAGAGTGAATGAAGACTTAAGGTCATTACTTGTATGTTTGGCACCATCTACAAATCCATGGAAGTCCGTACCTCGTGTGCTCAATGATTACTCTATTTACGAGGGCTATCCGGATTATACAGAGGACGAAGCATTGAAACGAGCCACAAGATTTTATCCTCCGTGAAATAAATAGGGCAATGTCTAGCCAAAGACATTAAAGAAAGGCGTTACTTGGGAGGCAACCCAAGAGTTTCAATCTTTAGTCACTTTTTTTTTGTGTTTTTATTTCATATTTTTGTATTCAAGTTCAGGTTGTTTTGGATTCCTACTGATAGAAAATCTTTATTGTAGATCCTAGGTGTGTTCTGTGACGTTTTACTGGGATTAGACTTTGATGAACAGAAGACTATGGGTTCCAAGGCGTGCCCACGCCTTTCAACCATTGCGAAAAAAAAGAGCCTTGCAAGTCCATTCCACCATTCAAACAAAGAATCTGGCAGCTTTCTTCGCCCACATCGGCTTGCGGCCCCCTCAACCTTCTCCCCTGTAGCGCTCTCGTGCCCTCGTTGTCTCTCAGGGAAGTTCTAACTCCTTTCTACTTGGTTTCTGTTTTTCTTTGCTACATTGAAGACAATGTAAGCTTTAGGTGTGGGGGGGTGATTTCTGCTATTATTTCTTTGTGCTTGGATGGTTTCTATTGTTTCCTTTTGCTTCCTTCGTTATTTCTCGAAAAAAAAACTGAAAAAAGGGTAGTTAGTCGACTTTCTTTTTATTTTTACGTTTGTTAGCTGATAGAGCATTTTGCTATGATGAATTATACAATCAAGGTACACGTGTATGTGGTCATATATGCTAGCTATGCATTTTGATTTTCCTTGGCAATATCGTTGAATGTTGAACATGCTGGACTTGACCCATTCTTGAATCTTTTGGGAGCTTTTGAGCCATGCACGAGCACATTCTTCTTGTTTGCTTCGTTTGAATTGTTGAGTGGGTATCACACATGGTATTGGCATTCTAGAACTTGCTATTTTATACATGTCGAGACCACATTTTGTTGAACTGGATGCATTTGAAATGATAAGGGCATTTAGGATTTAACCTTCTTTAATTTTCTACAAACCATACCTTTATCTTATCTCCCCATAGTGAATCAATTTGAGTTTGTATCCTTCTCCTTTGTGTGTTAGCCATATTTGATAGCCCAGGACCTTTTTAGACTTTCTTGTTCAACCTTATGTCGTTAAGAGATGTCTGAATTTCATTGTTTGTGCAAGGCAAATAAATCCAGAGTCGCAAGTGTTGTTAGAATTGAAGTTGTATGGTGCTGTTTCCTATGAATCTGAAAAAAAAAACAAAGGGGAGAAATCGTCAATAAGTTGGTGAACAGAAAACTCTGTCTTATAAGGCGTGCCCATGCCATGCAGGACGGTTCCCAAAAAAAAAAAAAAAAGAAGAAGAGAAGTTTCGACACTTGCACAGTGGGAATAACGAATGGAGAAGCCTTGCTTGTGAAATCTCTCCGGTAAAACATTGTGGTTAAGTAGTGGATATCAGACATTCTTTTGACACATTACACTCTATCTTTACCTTCTTATCCCGCCTTTTACCTAAGCCCCATTACAACCCTTTTAAAGTCCCTTTGATTTGTGTATTTAGTTCACTTTTGAGTGGTGAAGGTGTGATAAATGTGCAAGCCTATGGTAATGTCATTCCGTGATGTTGCTTTGAGCGTTCCTTATATCTGTACATTTCCTTGAAGGTGGCGTGCATTATTGTTCATATTCTGTGGATAACCACCTATCTGGTATGTTCTAATTTTGGCGATAGTGTCGGGGATGCGGGATGTTTGTGTTAGTATGGATGACTATGAAACCGTTGCTATCTTGATTGAGCTCTGAGTTTCGAAATGCTTGAGGGCAAGCATTGTCTAGGTGTGGGAGGATTTGATAGAGCGATTATTAGGCACATTTTGCACTGCTATTTTGTCCTAATTCTGGCTACTTACTGTGCTAAGCATTGAGATTTTGCTCATATTTCATATTTGTATAAATTGTAGGTGGTTGGTGTTAAAAGTACTCTTGCGAGACAAATTTCCAGAAGACTCTTTATTTCATGGCGTGCCCACGTCAGAAACTAAAGAGAGACACCTAAAAGACGGACCCCGCGGGATTGGCAAGTGAAAAATTAGGAAAACGAAAGGAGGCTCGTGGACCGCGGAGGTGCAGAGGATCAAAACCCGTTTCAAAGAGGAAGTAAAGTGCGAAGTTCTCTTTTACTTCTGCTGGCGGCGGCCAATAGGGAAAAAGCCAGATTCACGTCATATAAGGAGATTAGCTTTTGCTTTGTGGGAGGAGACGTTTCTTCCATTCTTTTTGGCGGCTTTTGTGAGTGAATTGGCTAAAAAGCCAGATTCACGTGGGATTAATAGCTTAGCTTTTAGTTTTTCTTGTCAGACGGACTTTTGTTTACTTTGGCTTTGGTTCTGTACAATTTTGGGGGTAACTTTCGTTTTACTATCCCTGGGGAGAATGGCCGCGACAATAAGCTCCAATATTTCGCACATGGCTTTTTCCATGGAGATGAACTAAGCTTTCCTAGTCGAAGGTCAATTTGAGGATTCGGTTTAAAACATCTGTGAGATCGAATTAATTTTATTTATTTCTTTTATTCATTGGTATTTGTACGTTTCTTGATTTAATTGCTTAAGCTTGTTATGTTATTTGAATGTCAAGGGCCCGATATTCGAATTAACCTAATGATCCAATGTCAAATTAATTGATTGAATCCGTAATTGTTCAATCGATTAATACCAGTGGCGACTAGCGTGATTGGTTTCATGTTAGGGAAACGTATGATCTAATTTAAACAAACCCTCGTAGCGTGTTTGTTGGTTAGGGTTGGGCTTTTCTAATTATTAATGCAATCGAGAAATTAAATCCTACGATCGTACCTAGGGTTATTTTTTGGTTAGAGAAATAGTCAACGGTCGTACCTTGGCTATCACTAGAGTAAGGAAAAGTTGGTTATCAGAGCTTGTTGATGGCTATAACCAATCTAGTAATGAGTAATTGAATTATCTTTGCATCGATGATCAGTTGAATGGACCGTGTCTGAAAGTTGCACCTTTGGCTAGAGTCGTATTGGCTATTGATTAATTCTTGTTTAATTCTATTAGTAGTTTCATTAGTTAGTTAATTAATTATTTTATATTCTCCAAAAATCCCCCATATTTCGGATTCTGGAAGAAACGAATTATCCCTAGTCCCTGTGGATTCGATCCTACTTACCGCTATATACAAAATTTGTAATTTCTTGAGTAGGTAATTATTATTGCATAGGCTCGACACCTGTCACAAGCTATAAATCAAAAAGTATTTGGTTCATGATTTCAAACTCAATCTTAAGGGATATGTCAACTATATTGAAATGTTTTTTGTCTCTTTTCATTTAATAAAATTTTTAAAAGTAACTAGCTTAAAATAATAAATAACATAAAAATACTATATTATGATGTTAATGATCAAAATTTCATAAAAAATTTTAGCATCTGAAAAATAATATATTTTAAGATATTACAATCACGTGCTTTGCACGTGAACTATTGCTAGTATTAATAATGGTATTATGATCTACACGCTTGAACTTGCAGGCCTGGGGCAGCATGTATCCACAGCAATTCGGCAGGTCATATTTCATACGAGGAAATGACCAACAAACTTAATCTGAAAGATATTAGCAGCGACTTTTAACTCATGATTCATGGATGAAACATTTGACCGAATTTCTTAAGAAACCAGAAGGCATGCTGATATCATGAATTCTTCTTAATATATCAATTGTCTGTGTGGGAAAAGAGTCCCTTTGTCCATATTCTTTCCTCCAAAATTTTGGCATTTTCAAACACGGACTTTTCCGGCCACAAAAGAAGTAACCAATTGATTTAAAATCAATCAAATAGTTTAAGTCTATTGCACAGTCAAACTAATCGAAAAGACTAGTCCACAATTCGACCAGAGAGAAATCAATACTAGGTTCAGTTTCATGGTCATTTTGAAATGTCCAACTCGCACGTAAATTTTCACTAGTAAAGGAAAGATGGGATTTAAGAAGCGAGAAGGAAAAAGAAGAATTAGAGTTTAGGGCCTTCAAGTTGTGGAGTTTCAACCTCAACTTTTGAATCAATGCTTCCTCATATATATATATATATTTACTTATTCTAAAAACAGCTTCGGCAACAAAGGGAGCAGCTACTTGCAATTTTGACTAACTTAAAGGAAAATCAATGTTATTTACTCTGTTAAATAAGTATTTACTCAACATATACAACTTAAACAAGAAGTAAATGATTCTGAAAACAGCTTCAGCAACAAATGGAGCAGCTACTTGCAATTTTGACTAACTTAAAAGGGAAATCAATGTTATTTACTCTATTAGTATAATTTAGCAATGCAGATATGATATTTTTGTGTTTCATGACGTTCATGTGCATTTCTGATTGGTTAACAATTGTTTACGCAATTTTCGGGTGGAAATTTGTCCAAATCAAGGATTAACGTACTTCGAAAGAAATACATGTCAATGTTCAAGCCTAGTATAAATACAACCACCAAATATCTGGATCAATGCATCTCAAAACTCAAATCTCCTCAACCTCTGTTTCTCATTCTGCCGTCGAATCGAACAATGGCTCTTCTTTTATCATATAAGCCCCAAATAGTCGTGTTCCTGATCTTGATGGTGTCTTGCACAGTATCCACAGCATCATTTTCCCCTCAACCTTGCAAGCCAACTTTTCCACAAAAATCACTTCCAGTATACGAGAAAGACATTGACCTGTTGCAGTTTCCGGTGAATCTAGAGTTCTTGGAAGCAGAATTTTTCTTGTGGGGTGCCTTAGGCCATGGACTCGACGTGGCTGAGCCTGAATTGCCCAAGGGAGGCCCTCCTCCCATCGGTGCCCAAAAAGCCAATCTTGATCTTCTTACAAAGAATATTATCACTGAATTTGCCTATCAAGAAGTTGGCCATCTCAGGTTCATATGTATTTATTCATTTCTACTATATTAGAGCTAGAATTCCAATCATGAAGTACATCTGATCATCAATTTTTTTTTTTTTTTTTTTGGTCATTGAACTTTAGGGCGCTTAGAGATACGGTAGGTTTGTTCCCAAGGCCACAGCTGGACCTCCGTGCTGAAAACTTTGCAAAGCTCTTTGATGAAGCATTTGGGTACAAACTCGACCCTCCGTTCAACCCCTACAGTAACAGCCTCAACTACATGTTGGCTTCTTATGTAATTCCCTATGTAGGACTAGTAGGCTATGTTGGCACAAATCCCTTGCTCCAAGGCTATCGAGCCAAGCGTGTAAGTCCATTAAAATTCAGGCCAAAAATCCATGATTGAGCATATTCAAAAAGTTAAGAATTTTTTTCGTTTCAATAAGCAATATAGCTAAGTTGAAAATAACGCGTATGTGATTCACATATATTTGTTTCTCCTTAATTTTGTAGCTTTTGGCGGGACTACTAGGAGTTGAATCAGGCCAAGATGCAGTAATCAGAGTGTATCTCTATGAAAGAGCTAAAGAAGTGGTGTATCCTTACAATCAAACAGTGGCTGAATTTACTATTCGCATTTCAAAGCTGAGAAACAAGTTGGGCAAGGATGGAATCAAGGACGAAGGGATCTTTGTCCCAGTGAAGCTAGGCGCCGAAGGACGGACTTCAAGCAACGTTTTATCTGCCAATTCCTACTCTATTTCATATGAGAGGGGTCCGGAGGAGATACTGAGGATTGTTTATGGCACTGGTAATGAGCATGTTCCAGGAGGATTCTATCCTAAGGGAGGCAATGGAAAGATTGCCAGAGAATTCCTCAAGAAATACTGAAAGAGTAAATAAATTCCTGTGCCCTCAGTTCAAAGAGTTTGCCCCGTTATTTGGCACAGAGGATTGTGGTTACTACAACTCGTTTCATTTCATCTTTTTTCACGTTGCTGATGTTTTCCAAAATAATGTAAGGCAAATTCACCTGATTGTCCGTAATTGTCGGATGAATCATGAAGATTTATGTGACTGTACGAGCTTAAATCTTTGATGAATCAGAGTCCAAACTTTATCTTTGCCACGTTTGATAAGTTGGGAAGAAAAGCTAAATTTCATGCTTAGCAAAAAGTATTTGCACTTTTTTGTCAAACATGTTTTTTCAACACCTTAAACTTCTAAAGTTTGAATTTTGACAAACCTTGTTTCAGAACTAGTCAACTAGTCATGGTTTATAATAACGAGAAGCAAAATGGTTAACCACGTAAACACTCAAAAAAATTTTATTCTGTCCTCCAAAATTCTCGTCCCTTTCATGACAATGCTGTGGATAATGACATAACAACTAGAGGGAAAAAATTAAAAATTTTCATGGTAATTACTGCAGAATATTTCTGTGTAGTTTTGTTTAACAAGCAACTTCCAAAATAAAAAAAAAATTTTTCTTTGATTTCCAGACTCCAGCCGTTGATGTTATTAAATTTTTTATTATGCATTTGGATTTTGAAAATTTCAACACCAATCACCACATGACGTGTGTTACTTGCAGGTCCACATGTATACCATGAAAATTTAATTGAGTACCATTAACACTTCTTACTAGATTGAAACTTCAATAAGAATAGCAAAAGATTGGGACCCACGTGTCATATTCTTCTGGAGAGACAAAGACAAAAGAAAATAACAAGATTATTTCTCTTTGAATGGGACTCCGAGTGGGCAAATTCAGAAACAACCAATAAACAGTCACTAATCACTACAAGATAACTGAATTAGTGGCACCCATTTAATGGCAATTTTCAAGGGAACGCCATGGTTGAATATTTTAACGGCACCTTTGAGAAAAACTTAACTTCTTCACATTATGAAAATGCTAGCTCAACAACATTTTTGCTCACTATGCCATCAAGTGCAAATTTAGCCACACTTTGTTGGCATTTCACCTCAAGTGTCATTGGATCATGAGTTTTACTGGCATTTCCTAAAAAATTTAAACTAAGCGAAATGAAAAAAGAAAAAAAGAAAAAGAACACAGTTCACTGTTTGATGAGATTTACTTGCCTAATTGATGAGGTTTCCTTCCCTGATTTACTTCTTCTCTTAACTGATAAGTATTAGAGTAAATCCCGCAAACATTGAAACTCATTGAAATTTTTTTAATCTAGCATTCTCCACAAAACTTTATCCACAAACCCTATCATCTAGCATCTCAGTTCCGTTGTCATCTACCATTACAATCATTAAAGGTACTTTTTTTCCTCTCTAAATCCCATAGAACAAAACAATGGTTTATAGGTTTTTGTTTGTTTTATCATTGTATATTGTGTGACTATGGGTACAATCTTAAGATAAAAAATATTCGTTGTTTCTAATTGTTTTCTTTCCTTTGAGCAGTTGTATTAATTACTCTAGGGTTAAAATCTTCTTTCTCACAATCATTTCATAGTGTTAATAAGAAGCTCTCCTTTTTTTTTTTTTTTTTGCCAAGCCAGGTTTAGAGATGCTTTAGGAAATTGTGGGGAAGAAGTGTATTATTTGACTGAGAGAGATAGTATGATGTTCTTTGCATAAAACTTGAAAACGTAAAGCACAATCAGTAAATCTGAACAAGAATTACTTTAGCATTTTGAAAACATAATTGAAAACATTTTGGGTATGTATCTTCTCTACCTATATCTGCATTTTTTGTATAACTTTTTGTGAAATTCATTTAGTATAAAGTGCCTTTATTTACCATATTCTGACAAAAATGCGTGCTAAATTGTAATGGTAGGTCTAGTTAGACTACTAAGTATCAATTAGAATCCATTTATATTAACTCATTTTGTCTTGGTGTAATGCCCCCAAAAAAATAAAGGGTGCAATGCATGTTGTATTCAATTAATTATTATGTGATGAAATGCGCCAACATCTCATTCACTTTGTGTGAGATGCTAGTTTTGTGATGTATGACATCTACGCAGACCGAAAGGTGTGATTGTAGGTATAGATATATGGTCAAGTATTAGGAAATACAAGTTATATTACTATAATCAAAACATATGGGTTATTTTATTTGTATACATCAACTTTTATCCAATTTTTATCCTAAGTCGATGTAACGTGGTCCATTTATAAGTATTATTTATAAATATTGTGTGATCATACAACAAATCATGGTAAAGCTTAAAGTGCAGGTCTGATTGTAGGTTAGAAATTCAAATCATTGCATGAAAAATTCAAAGGATGTGCAATAGTACACTCCTTTGATTGAAAGGTGAGAACTACTCCCTTTATCTCTTCTTAGTTCAATTGAGCTCTTTTTTAAATAGGTTAGAGTAGGAGTAAGAATAACAGTATTGTAGATTTTGTCGATTAATAATATATATATATATACACACATCCATCAGGAGTGACAATTAATACACCTAAATCATACTAAATTTAACATGTGTATACAAGGCTTGCTCACCTACCCACCCCAAAGAACATCAGGACTCTTAAAAAAACAACTAACAGCTGAAGATATCTTCATAAAATGGCCACTAGACACCCTTTGGCCAAACCGGATATCAAACAATACTTCCGCTACAAGTCTCCCAAAAGAACCCAGATCAAACCAAATCACAACTCGGGCTAATGGTTAAACCATTACGTCACCCATGAGCCATGCAAAATGCAACAGTACCATGACGCCTATGTCAATTCCAACTTTTCAAGCTTCAACTAGGCTCCTCTCCAATATCTTCTGCACCAAACTATCCACTCCTGTATGTATATATAGGCCTCCCTCCTCCAACTATGGGAGCGAAGCATAGACGCAAAAGCATAGTAACAAAATGAGCGCAGTAGCAGGAGAAGGGAAAGTGGTTTGCGTCACTGGAGCTTCGGGATACATAGCTTCATGGCTGGTGAAGCTGCTGCTCGAGCGAGGCTATACTGTTAAAGCCTCTGTTCGAGATGCCAGTAAGTTGGATTTTCTCTCCTCAGCCGTCTCTTTTGTATGCTGTTTTCGATTGTCAGCCATGTGTTTGATTATAGGCCTGTGTGACAAGGCTTAGTTATAATTTTCCACTGCTCAGCTTTTGTTTATTTTGTCTGCATTTTGCCCCACAAGGGTTAGCGGTCAGAAGGCTGGTGTTAGTTTATAGGTTAGTGAAGTTGGTGTAATGCCATAGATGCCTTTGATTGGATTCAATCTTGGCATTGAATGAGTGCTTAATTTGATATTTGTCCTTTGCCTCGAGGGAGAGAATTTCACTTGATAAGTAGGTGGGGAAAGAAGATATAAGAAAAGAAAATTTGTTGAAGAATAAATTGGGGTAGAAGAGGTTTTTAAAATATCTAAACCATCCTCAAAGAAAAACAAGTCAGTGGTTTGGAGGCTTTTGAGTTATGATGCAATAAAAGAAAATTGGTAGCAGTCCAGTGGACAAGCAGATTTATGGTCAAGTTGCTTTTGGTAATAGAAATATGGTAAGTATTGGCATAGTGAACTTTATTTTAATTTTTGTGCAGTATAGGGGTGTATGAGTATTTTGGATGGTTTAGAATCCTCTAAGGTCAGTGGCAAAAATGGAACTACAATCTTGTTATACTCCTTCGTTCCAGTGGAATTGTCGAACTTTGAGAATCTAACAATTTTCTCAACAGTAACGGTTCCATGCAAAATTGTTATGTAGCTTCGCGTCATATTTATTCAAGAGTTGCTTGCACATGCTGCACGAGTTTTGTTCTGATCAAAGAAAATGACATGCATAAACAAGCAATGTGAACCAAACTGTGATACTCGAGTAGTTGAATATATAGTAGCGTGGCCACTCTGACACTTTATGTTTCAGACCCGACATCCGGGCTCAAAAACCTTAACTTTATTCAATCCATATTCTACATCTCAAGGACTGACTTTGTAATAAAATAGATAAAGATTACATGGAATTCTCCATCTCAAGATTATTTCACAAAATAATTATTATCAAGGAAAGTTGCAAAAATACAAATCACAAAACCAGAGATCATCAGGCTATGATGTGTTATTGTATCCATAATGCATCACCCATTGATGCTTTCTTTTCGTTATTTTCCTTTGGTCTTTAACAGGTCCAATTTATTATTTCTTTGGGATTCTTCTATTATTCGTTCTAATTCCATGTGTCTTTAAATGTAACCATGGTAAAAACATGATAGACTTTACCCAGGTAGCTTGGCTTTAACTGTAGCTGTCTAAACCTTTCCTTCATTCAATCATGCCACAGATGATCTGAGAAAAACACAACATTTGACATCACTTGCTGGAGCCAAGGAAAGGCTTCATTTGTTCTCAGCAAACTTATTGGAAGAGGGATCCTTTGATGCAATAGTTGAGGGATGTGAAGGAGTTTTCCATACTGCATCTCCCGTTCAACTTTCAGTTAGCAATCCAGAGGTACATTTACTTTGCTAAATTGGAACAATTAATACCTGCTATCTATGTAATGGAATTCAAAATTTTTGACATGCTTTGTGGAACATTTGATTTTACTACGTACTTGTTATATTACTGTATTGTGGAAAAATATTGCATTTTCACTTGCTCTTTTGCATGATAATATGTTCCTCTACGCTTGATTTGTGACTTTGTTAAAGCATTAACACTGACTGCAAATAGGGAGTTTGTTATTCCCATTTCTAGAGCATTATGATGTGCTTTAATTTCTATTTTGTCGCCCAAAAGGAAGAGAGTAATATAGCTTTCAGAGTAAAAACCCGAAGAATATTTCTTTACTTGTGGTAAATACATAATCCTTTCCCTCAAGGTCATTTGTAACAAGACTGTCATATGTTCCATGCTTCATTATCTTGGTTAACTATGTATGAGATCTCTAGTATATGATCTGGCTGGTGCTACTTCAGTTGATACAACTAGAAGACCATTATTGTTCAGAAAAGGAAGAATTAATAGTTACACATATATTGCATGGTCTCTAAGTGGGCTTGTAGACCAGGTCTACTCAAGTGTGTTCCACATAAGTCAGTCAGGGTAAGGTGCTAGAGCGAAGGTTGAAGCTTGTTCCTGGAGCAAATAGGTCCATGCTTTAACCAGCTGATTTGTCATCTAGTGTAGAATTCTGGTTTTTTAAGTACCCCAATAATATTTTTGATGAATCTTGTGGCAACTGGAATATATATTTGAGCAAATCTGCAGATTATATGCATCTTCATTTGTTAGCTGATTAACATCTGCTAATCATTGTGCCTTATTGCTTTATGTAGTGCACGTATCCTTTTCTGGTTCTCTAATTGTGTTTGTGGAATTCCCGTCAAGTAACTCTCTAAAATTTTGATTTTAGTAATTTCAGTTAACAAAGCTATCTAATCATCTTTCATTGACTCACTGACATCAAATAAGTTTGATAATTAACCCTTTATTGCTTTCATTTTATTTTTCTGCTGAATCTCTTTGCAAGAGTTGTGGAAGCAGCATCTCTTCTATTTTCTCTCTCTGCCTTTTTGTAACCACAGTTTCAATGTACTTAGCTAGCTGATCTTTGGAACTTCTGGTAACACATTTTACTAACAACCAGATCTGAGACTTATTTGATTATTACTCTGGTGGAAACATGATCTGGTCTAAAGATTGTCCATTGTCACCCAGTGAAATCTCAAAAAGTAAAAGCATAACTTAACATTTGATCTAATACCATCATTCGCAAGTGCAGAAAGAGATAGGAGAATTCTATGGTATTTTTTTAGCTATTTAACTGATTGTGTAGGTTTACAGCACTTATACTAAAATTTGGAAATAGATTAGGAGCATGATTGTGCAGGATACAATAATGACTTCATTTTCTCTTTTGTTTCATTTCTAGGCAGAATTACTGGAACCTGCAGTCAGGGGAACACTTAATGTGCTACGATCATGTGCAAAAGTTTCATATATCAAGAGAGTCGTTATAACATCTTCTATGGCTGCAGTTGCATTCAATAGAGAGTTAAAGAAGGATGCAGTAGTTGATGAAAGTTGGTTTTCTGATCCATCATTCTGTGAAGAGCAGAAGGTATGTATGTCATCTATTGTCTTCTGTTCAAACATTCCTATGGAATGCTAGATTTCTTTATTTTTAATTTGTCATTAGACAACAACTGGGGAGTTATTTTAAGCATGGAGAAAATTAAGATTGGATCTTCATGACTTCTTGGTACTTTTATAGGAAAAGAAGGATTTTTTTTTCTTGTCTATGTTCAAAAAGCAGGCAAGAAAGGTCAATTTCCCTCCTTTTCTTGTTTAAGTAGCAAATTTAATTGAATCAACCAGAGAGAGTAGAGTATGCAATAGTCAACCGCACATCTCTTAAAATGAAGCTCAAAATCAAGTTCCACATTATTGTAAAAGGAGTTGCAACAGGATCGGTATTTGCTTAGTCAGATGACAGGAGTTTCTGCTAGCAAGTCATGAGTTCAGCTTGATCAGTCACAAGTCAAATTCCCTTGTTGTTTCGCTGTTGACTCATAGATGTAGACATCATATACTTCCAGGAGTATGTTGACACAACTTTGCATTAGCCCTTGCATATAATCAAATCAAAGTACGTAAGGGAGTCTTAAAAGGAAAATTTTACACAAATCTTATGATCCTTGATAAATTTACTTAATTACCGGTATGACTGCTTGTCCTTGTGCTTTGTGGCTACAGCAGTAGTAGCTGCAACTGATGTCAGCAAGTTTTGCACATAAAATATTTTACTATTACCTCTTAAATGAGTTTTTAATATCTAACTATTTTCTTCTGTCATACAGACTTTTACCTCTATTTTTTTTTTTTTTTTGTAGTTTTGGTATGTACTTTCAAAAACCTTGGCAGAGGATGCTGCATGGAAATTTGCAAAGAAGCAAGGCATCAACACAATAACAATCAATCCAGGATTTGTCATTGGTCCTTTCTTGCAGCCATCTATTAATCTGAGTGTAAAAATGGTCCTCAACCTAGTAAATGGTATGCTCCAGAAATTATTAGATCACTTAAGTTATCACCATCTGTCTAAACTTATTTATCTGTGTTAGTCATAGGCTTATGGCTTTATCATGCACTAAAATGTTCTCTGTTACTAAACAACAAAGAATTTATTACTCAAAATAAAACTGTAAGGCTTTGCTACTTTGTACTGTGAATGAATACATAACTGACAGACATACGCAGAAATATATCAAGGTATATGGTCTGATCAGCTGGTGATGTTATAAAGGTTTGATGTCTAACCTCTTCCTTGAAATTAATGTTGTGCGTCTTCTATGCTTCAACATTATCCATGGCAATTACAGGAAGAAAAACACTTGTGGGTGGAATATGTTATGATTTTGTCTTCCTTAAAAAAAAAAAAATTGTGGGGCGGAACTGACAGGAAAAATTCATTCTGTTTAGTCATTGCCTATGTTTTAAGAATTTACTTGCTAATCAGATTTCTTTTATTACTTTTCCCTATTGACAATAAATATTTCGACCCAAATAGCCACTTTGTACGATGACTTCAGGACTTGTAAAGCAAGAAGTGGTTGATTTTTGAATTATTTTGGAACAAAAAATTGCAAATATCTTATTTTTGTCTATCTAGAGGAGAGGTTAAGAGACAAGTTTCTTCAGCTTTCGATGTTTAACCCCTGTTTTAGTTAAAGGACAACTAGTCTTGTCATGTTTGTACTTGTGTTATTTGCCTAGTAATTGATCTTTCTAAAACTAAGACATGCTGTTAGTCCAACTGTTCTAGTAGAAGTTCATTGGAGTAATATTTCTTATGATCAACCAATAATTAGCTATGAGGGTTGTCTCAAGTGGTTCATTCCTCAACTCTATGATCAACCAATAATTAACTATGAGGGTTGCATTGCACTAAAATAGAACCAAGATGCTCTCCAAAAAAAAAGGGCAGGCGATTGATTCTAGATTTGAACATTTTCATCTCTGCCATTTGTTTATCCCCAGTGACTGAGACCATTGGTGTTCAATTGTACGTATGCTTTAGTGCATTAAAAAGACACTAGAAGAGATGCATAAAGATGCTACTAACTTAGGCACCGAATGCAGGGGCTGAGTCATTTCCTAATGGAACGCATAGATGGGTTGATGTTAGAGATGTCGCCTATGCACATATTCTAGCCTTTGAAGTCCCTTCTGCAAGTGGAAGATATTGCCTGGTTGGGAGATCTGCCCACGCCTCTCAGGTCATCAAGATTTTGCATGAACTTTACCCTACTCACCAGTTTCCTAATAAGTAAGTCCTTTTCTCCTTGTCAATTTTGTCAGTGTAAGCCTTTACAGCCTTGTTGCTGATTGCAGTATATAGGTCCAAGATTTATCACGCCTTTTTGTATCAATTTCAAGCTTAAAAAGAGTATATCAGGTCCAGAATTTTTGCATTTTCTGGTAGCACGATATGCTCTTTCTCAGCTTCGTTTCTAGAATTAGGTTATTCTAATGACTAGGATCACCAAATTGGTTCTCTGCAAATTATAGATGTTCGATTTCAGGAGGTTGTATTTAATTGGATTCAGGTCAAGTAAAATTCTTTTCAATAGGTCTTTCAAATCACCAGAACTTTGCAGAGCCAGTTTTTGATTTTGTCTTTTTCTAGTTTTAGTTCATAAGGAAAGTCAAACTTTGATACATGAATCCCTTCGATTAATCCACGAAGTTGCCCTTTGGAGAAAGGTTAAATGGATTATAACAAAAGTTTTAGATTAAATGATCTCCATATATTAGAGAAATTTTGTATAAAGGCAAAATACTCGTTATTGTCTGCAACAGATTTTGCAGGGCTTGATTTCACATTAGCATTTCTTTTCACCTATGCTTTATCCACTTGTTAATTCTGAACTTTCTTAACCTACTACAGGTTGTCAGATAACAGCAACCTTATTATTTCAGGCTATACAATATCCAACGACAAGGCAAAGAATTTGGGAGTTCACTTTATCCCTTTGGAGGTCAGCTTGAAAGATACGGTTGAGTGCTTCAGGGAGAAGAATTTAGTTAGTATCTAAGCCTATTGTATTCAAATTACTATTAAATAAATGTGAAACATCATCCTTTGTTTCAAAATGATAAAATAAGTTCAATCATGTAACTTGTCATTTATTCTTCATTGTTAATTTGATAATACGCAGTTCAACTCTCATGTTCTGAATTCAATTTGCAGTATCTGTTGTTCTTCAGATAAGTCCTATCTGATGTAATTTCTGTCGTTAGTGTAGATTTGATTAATAAAATTATGATGTGTTTTATCAACAAAAAACAAAAAAAAATCCATGTCTTGAAAGTGCACAACTTATTCAACAGCTGTTGCATGAATACTAGGCTTGTGCCCTCGTGGATGCGCAAGGGTGCCAAGACAGGTGTTCGGAATACTGTTGAGTGTTCATTGGTAGTTTTCATTCTAATTGAAAACATAATGAAGACAATTCAATCTACTTGGATATAATATAAGTTGGAAATGTTACCGGAAAATTTGATAATTTAATTTGCAGAATGTAAATCTCCAAACGGAATTATGAGAAACTGAATTAAGACAATCGATACTGCTTGACATTTGAATGGCTGAAGATATGTTTCTTAATTTCTTCACAAAGGTCATCTAAGTTTATTTGGATACAGGCAAAGCTAAGACAAAGCCACCATGAATTGCATGGAGCAAATGATCAGGAATTTACTGGATACAAAGTGTTAAGATGTATGATGATGAGAATGTGTGAGATAAAAGAGATCATGCAAGCATGAAGAATAGAACAGTAAACTATATGTTTGGATTTTGGCTAAGAAGTTAGGCATGAAGCCGCTAAATTTTGGCAAAGAATAGATGCTTATTTACTTTGGCACCGAATTCTATGTCTATTCTTAGGCAGCGCAGAACTAGGCATGTTTAATTCGGTGCCTAGTTCTTATGCACCGAAGAATCTAACTTAGGCACTGAATGCAGGGGCCGCTAAATTTAGGCCTTGTTTAATAACCTAATTCAGTACTTAAATTTAATGGATTCAGATCTTAACATGTTCTGATGTGTTTGATAATAAAAAATTGAACATCGAAATTAATTAAGTAGCACTAAATTTTCTAGATAAAACTTACTCCCAAAATTAAGTGATAAACTATTCACTTATTATTGAATATGATATACAATCAAATCTACTAGATTTAATAATTAATAATTCAATATTTTAATAGATTCAGACTTCAGATTTCAATTTTGAGACTTTAGTTTTATCAAAAACACCTTTAGTCTTGGATGCTCAAAGAGCTAGGCATGGAGCCGCTAAATTTTTGAAGAATTTTATTGAAGACAACTACTATTATCTCAGGTACAGCACAGCTCATGAGTTGAACTAACATAATGCTTATTTACTTTTAACAATAAACAACATCCGAGAAGAATGAAAACAGGTTAAGTAAATCCTGGAACATAGGCCTAACACCTTGAGAAATCTATATGTTTGGATAGAACAGTAAAATATATGTTTGAATTTTGGCAAAGAAGTTAGGCATGGAGCCGCTAAATTTTGGCAAAGAATAGATGCATGCTTACTTAGTCACCGAATTCTATCACTCTGTCTATTCTTAGGCATCAAAGAACTAGGCATGTTTAATTCGGGGTGCACCGAAGAATCTAACTTGGGCACCGCCTAACATAGGCACCGAATGCAGGGGCCGCTAAATTTAGTCTTAGATGCTGAAAGAACTACTAGGCATGGAGCCGCTAAATTTTTGAAGAATTTTATTGAAGACAACTACAATTATCTCAGGTACAGCACAGCTCATGAGTTGAACTAACATAATGCTTATTTACTTTTAACAATAATATCAACATCCGAGAAGAATGAAAATAGGTTAAGCAAACCCTGAGATATAGACCTAACACCTTGAGAAATCTTTGACAAGCATTTCATTATCTTCTGAATGGAAAAGGGGCCTCACAAGTTCCATTTCGCATAAGTTAATTTACATCAAATTGATTTACGCCAAATAATAACAAATTAACATACAAGAAACTACACTTGATTTACCTGATTCACACCGAAATACTACTAATCTACACCAAAGGTCAACTTGTGCAAAATTTGTACAAAACACAAATTGTGAGGCTCTGGATCCTTTCTGAACCTCCTGCAATTGCAACATCAACACAACAGTCAGTCTAAATTATTTCTGAAGGAGGTTAGTACTTACCCCATGTTTGATAACGCAATTCAGTGCTTAAACTTAATTTTGAAAAATTTTGTTGTAGCAGAGTTTTTAGATTATATTTTGGATATTTTCAGAAAATATTTTGGGATATTTAAGAGTAGAAAAGTTTCTAGAATATATTTTGAGATATTTTTTAAAATTTTAAAAAAATTTAAACTAATTTTTAGATTATCTTTTAGAGTACTTTTAAAAAATTTTATTGTAATTAAAAAACTAGTTTTTGAAAAACACTCCCATCCAAACAGAGCGCAATATATTTAGATCTTAATATATTCAGACACGTTTGATAACCAAAAATTGAACATCTGAATTAATTAAGTACCACTGAATTTCCTAGCCAAAACTTGTTTTCAAAAATAAATGATAACCTATTTACTTATCATTGAATGTAATATACACTCAAATGTATTTGATTTAATATTTAACAATTCAATAACTTAATAGATCCAGACTTTAGATTTTAGATTTCAACTTTCAGACTTCAATTTTATCAAACACATCCTTAGTAGCTAGAGAGCCCATTTGAAGAATCATTGAACATAATAGACACTCAAATGTATTCGATTTAATATTTAACAATTCAATAACTTAATAAATTCAGACTTTAGATTTTAGATTTCAATTTTCAGATATCAGTTTTATCAAACGCATCCTTAGTAGCTAGAGAGCCCATTTGAAGAAGTCTGATGATATTGGATTAATGCAAATGCAAAATAAGAGGGCTACTGATCTCTTAGTTCTAGTCAATACCAATGTGGATCACTATAAGTTAGATGCTAATTTCAGTTGAAAATAGTAATTACAGGCATATTTTCTATTTAGTAATTGCTAACGATGGTGCATTTGCTTCCAGTAGCTAATACACATTCTATACGAGTAATTCAAGAACAATGTCAAAAGTAGACAGGCTAATGATGTTTGGTGCGCAAATACGCAATTACAACGGGATAGATTTCTTCACTACTTACAGCTGGAATAGAGGAATCGAGAATTATGATTAAAAATCACTAATCTTTGCTCATGCAAAAGCAAATAGAAGGATAAATTCTAAGTTCCGATGTGTATGGACCATTGAACCCAATTAAATTGTAAACAAAGCACTAAAATAGATGGACCCAAATCACTTGCCAGTCATAAAACAGAAAATTCTTCTTCTAACGACAAATGCAAATTTCTTTAGCAGCAACATCCACATGCTGGTGAAGCAGTAAAAACCAAGACAAGAACTTGAACAATTTGTTCAACCAACATGCAAAACCCGAAAAAAAAACATATATCAATAGAATCACACGATTATTATGCATGACTTGTCGAGTTCAATTTAAGTTCGGTTTAACAAGCAAACCAAACCAGATTCAGATCTCAATTCCAAATTGTTAGGAAGCAATTCATTCCAAAGGTGACGCTAGTAATGGGCGACAATAGGAAAAGAAAAGGAGATGATAACATCGTATCTTTTCAAACTTCAAAATTACAGTGAAATGTCACTAAAGCTCATCTTAGAAAAGCTTTGGGTGCTGGTGAGAAGAAAAAAGTAACATCAGTACTTTCCAAGGAATCAAAAAATGAATTGCTCCGCGATTACCAATTTCAACTTTAACTCTTCACCAAACAGTAACAATTAACTTTCATACGAATGGCCTGTGCAGTGAGCTAAGGTTTAGAAGAAGCAATCATCACTAATGATAATATGGTATGACTCTAAAGGAAAACCCGCAATCAAGTAGACCATGGCGTGCAGTGAGCTAAGGTTTTGAAGAAACAATCTGTCATTTTATCACAAAATGGTATGACTAAAGGAAAATCCACAGTCAAGTAGACCCACGGAGCTTTGGCTCAGTGGCTTCCAAAAGGGATTAAATTCGTTTTTGGATTGTAGGTAAGCGTTTCACCTTCACCTACAGTAGAAAAAATCTAAGAACTAGTTCTTCATTTTAACCTGCAATTGGGCACGAGGAAAATTTAAAAAAAAAAAAGTTTATTGGTCTCCTATCCAAACACGTCCTTTAGTTATTTCCTCACAAAAATAAGAAATAAAAGGTAAAAAAATGTGTGTACACTTACTATGTTTATGTATATAGCTATATTAATTTACTATATAAATTGAAAAATATCAAAACGGTGACTACCCACTAAAAATTTACCATACACAATAAAATTTATCATGTTAAATTATGTTTTCTGAAATGTTTAAATAAATTTGTTATTGTAAAAGAATGTGGCACAAAATTCTAAGTTTTAATAAAAAAAGAAAAGTTACTGTAACATGGTTCAATTTATATAGCTTACATACGGGTGATATACAGAATAATGTACACAATAATCTATAATCACATCACATTAAAGTACTAGAATACTTGAAATATTTTATTTAGATGCATCTACTTTTATTCTAAGTGAGATGCACAGATCACGTCTCAACAGCGAATTTTTTGTCCTTGTACTGCGTCTTCACTTAGCCAATGCCACCAGCCATCACAATAAAATTGATAAACACATCCCAAAACTTAACGAGTTAGATATCTTACTCTGATCTGCTCTAGTGCAGAATTATACGGTTATTGACCATATGAAAAATAGGGGTGTAAACGTATCTAATCAAACTAAATATATTAAATATTTTTATTTTTATGAATTTGAGATAATATTTAAGATTAGCTTGTTTATTTATTAAGCCAAGTTCAAAAGAATTTTTATTGAGTCGAATTCAAGTAATTTAAATTTTTTTATCAATAAATCCCAATTTTATGATCATCAGGCTAAGCTCGATCTACACTTAAAATATCCTCAAAAAAAAAAAGATCTACACTTAAAATTTTATCAAGCATAAAATGTTGTTCTAACTTGACTTAATTAGTTTACAAATCAAATTTAAACGAACTCTAATTGAGTGAAAGTCGATTTGAGTATTGAATAACTTGGTTTATCTTTCAGTTCTAATGGAGGGATTCAAGTTTTGGTACAGATTACATAATTTGAATTAGAATGGGAAGCAAAAACCTACCATGGACATGATTTTTTGTTACTTGTCCAGTTTGAGAACCGGATGGTTTTTGATTCTCTTATGAGTTAATCGGTTTAAAGTCAAAGTCATAAAATTGGGAAAAATATGAGATAAAATCTAAAACTTTCGTATCCATTAAGAAATCTGTTAAACACATGATAAATGGTACAAGCAGATTATATTATTGTATTCGAATGCATAAAATATCTCATTTTATTCATATATATCAAGTTTTACTATAACTTAATAATATTATATTCTTTTACTCTTTTTTGGTAAAAGCAAATTTCATTAACAAATTATTAGAAATCGTCCACTATACTCAGTAATACTCTTAAATTTCATCTTATCTTACTATTATATAAGATCGAGTAGCTTTTACTGTAGCAACTTCAAGAGTTGCCATGTGGCGCAATGAGAGGCATAAGAAGTTTTGTTTGTTTCCTTCTTTTGCTTTCAATACTTTTGGGTTAATGCTGATATATAAGCTTTTTTCCTCCCCTCTAATTATTATGCAGACCAAACGAACCAACCTATTCAAGGATCATTTAGGTCCATAATAGTTGATTATTTATTACCTCTTTAGTCAAGAATAAATAATTAATTGATCAATATTTGATATTAATATATTTAATTCAGAATGCAACTTATTTATTTTTTTTATAGATATTTAAAATTATTTGGACTTTGAGGGAAAATAAACTACCAAAATTTATAATTTTTTTTCTAATGAGAGTAGACACATCATGAGAAGGGATTTAAATGTTAGATTAATTATTTACAAAGCATATATAAGTGCATCGCTTGCTTCAATTTATAATTTTATTTAATTTTATAAACACTCTCCTTATTCTTTGGGATTAGTGTCAAGAAGAGATACAAAAATTGAAAAATTTTTCATAGTACAAAGAGATTGGGTAAGAGATGATTTAATTGATGGCATAAAAATAAAAACAAATATGCCAATTATGAGTTTTATTCATTTAGAAAGTAATTTTTTATATTTTATTTGTCTGGGATTTATTGGAAAAAATATGATAAAACATATATTTTTACGGTGTGGGAAAAAAATATTAAGATGTATAAATCATATCTCTAATAAATATTTAAAAGGAACGTGGAAAAAATGATATTTTTTGCAATAAGACTATAAAGTGTTGTGCTATGGAAGATGTATATAATCTATTTTAAATAATTAAAATGAAACAGTCAGTCTCAGAATTATTTTAGCTATGCCGTATTTAATCACAAAGCAAATTTTAAGGTTTTTATTTATTTGAGGTTTTTTCACTTTTTAAAAATAATTTCGATAGCTTGCTTAACTTTAGACCATTTGATTTGCAAAGGTTGATTGCTTTTCTTTTATAACTATTAAATCGTTCAATGGTCAGACAACTTACTTATTCATTTTGATAAAATTCAAAACAGTTGGCAACTTTTTTATATACATATCATTCCTGGTTTTCATTTTCTTCTTGTACAAACAATCTTTACAAATCATAGGCCACCATTTTACTCTCGTCAATAACTTGCTATGATTAGATATTTACCATTTACCTAAGAGTTGGGTTGTTTTTTGTATAAATTTCAACCACTTGAATAATTGTTTTTTTGTACTTTAATCATACATTCACCATTAGATTGAACCATGAATCAATGGAGTGGTTTACTTATTATTGACTACATTTTTTAGATGAAAATTTTGACAATAATAAACCAGGAGGTTACATTTGATAAAGTAGATTAAAACTCAGAAGCTTTTATTCATTTTATTTGTTCTCATAGTTTCCTTCTTGGTAATTTTTGTAAAATAGAGATCACAAGGTGTGTAGCTTCTCCTTCAATGACTTATCACCAATACAAAATAATTAAAACCAAAAACATTCCAAAGTTATAGAAAATCAATATATTTTTCCAACAATACACATTTGTATTTACTAATAAATTCAACAAAACAACTTATTATTTTCTGTGAAAAATATAACTACAACTACTACGAAGCTATTGTTTCATCAATTACTACCAACGAATTCATTCCAATAGGCACGCATAGCACAACCCACCCCTACTAGTTTATCGTGTTCATCAATTACTACCAACGAATTCATTCCAACGGGCACTGGCTGCCCCTACTAGTTTATCGTGTAAAAGCATGCATTTACCAGTATTACACCCCCCCCCCCGGGCCCGGCGCCGGACATTGAACTATACGTCATCCATGAGCCAAGCGAAGCAAATTGCAACAGTACCATTGGTCTACTGCTATATATAAGCCCCCAAGCCTTTCATGGCATGGACCCAAGGCAAACAGGTAAAAATCTCCACAGGAAAAACACAGCACTAACAAAATGAGCTCATCAGCATCAGTAGCAGCAGGAGAAGGGAAAGTGGTGTGCGTGACTGGAGCTTCGGGATACATAGCTTCATGGCTGGTGAAGCTGCTGCTTGAGCGGGGTTATACTGTTAAAGCTTCCGTTCGTGATCTCAGTAAGTCATTTTTTACTCCTCAAGTACTATCTCTGTTGTGTTGTGTGCAGATTTTGATTTCCTGTGCTTCTCTTGTTTGCAAGTAGATTTTTTGTCATGTGCTTGTATTTAGGCCTGTATGGACAAGGCTTAAGTAGGATTTGCGCCCTGTACTTCAGGGTCAGTTGCAGTGTTATCACCCTGTGTTCATCTTTATCTGCATTTTTGGCCTCCAATGCTTAAAGGTGAAAGGGTCGTGGTCCAAAACTAGGAATGAATTTTGGCAAGCAAAAAAAAAAAAAACACGCGCACACACACACACAAAACGAGTAGGAAAAAGGGTATAAGAAAAGGAAATTTCTATAATGTTATTGTAACCATACAAGCAGTCACTTTATTGTTGCATTGGGATTCTTCCATTATTTACTCTGGGACCAAGTCTCCTTAAATATAGCCATGGTAAAAACGTGACAGACTTTTCTAAGATGGCTTGGTATTAATTGTAGCTGTCTAAACCTCTCCTTGATGCAATCATGCCACAGATGATCCAAAAAAGACACAACATTTGGCATCACTTGCTGGAGCAAAGGAAAGGCTTCGCTTGTTCTCGGCAAACTTATTAGAAGAGGGGTCCTTTGATGCAATAGTTGAGGGATGTGAAGGTGTTTTCCATACCGCATCTCCAGTTCAACTTTCAGTTAGCAATCCAGAGGTGCATTTTCTTTACCAAACTGGAAATTTTTTTATTGTCAATAACAATTGCTTTCTATTCAACGGAATTTGAAATTCTTGACATGCTTTGTAGAATATCTAATTTTACTACTACTTTTTTTAACTATATTCTTCTATTGCCGGCAAATATTTCATTTCTACCTTTTTTTTGGATGATATATATTCATTTGGACTTTGATTTAGATGTTAAAGCATCAATACTGACTGCAAATAGGGGGTTTCTTATTTCCAATTCTATGGCTTTATGATATGTTTCGATTTCTCTTTTGTTATGCAAAATGGAAGAGAGTAATATAGTTTCCAGGGTAAAACCGTGAATAATTTTTCTTTAAAGTCTGTAGATGCACAATCCTCTTCCTGAAGGTCACGGTAAGAAGACTGTGATATGCTTCGTGCTTCATTAGCTTGGATACCTATATATGAGATCTCTAGTAAATGAGTTAGCTATTGCTACTTCAGAGATGCAATCGGAAGAATGTTAATGTTAGGCAATGAAAAAAAATTAAGAGTTGAGCACATTCCCAGGGTCTACAAGTGGGCTTGTAGACCAGATCTATCTAATTATATTTCTGCGTCAGTCAGTCAGTGTAAGGTGCTACAGCTAGGTTTAAGCTTGTCCCTGTAGCAAATAAGTCCCTGCTTTGGCCAGTTAATCTGTTAGTCAATATAGAATTCTGGTTTTTGAGTACGCAAATTATAATGATTAAGAATCTCACATCAACTGAACATGCATTTGAGCATCTGCAGATTGAATGCATCTTCCGTTGTTAATTGATTCATATCTGCTAATGATTGTGCCTTATGGTTTTACGTAGTGTGCCTATCCTTGTTCATTTCTCTAATTGCGTTTGTGGGGCTCCCCTTTAAGTAACTCACTAGAAGTTCGATTTTAGTTATTTTAATGAACAAGGCTATCTAGCTAGTTCATGGTCCATTGACTCGTAGGCATCAAAAGAAAATTCCAAATAAGTTTGATAGTAACCCTATATTGCTCGCTGTTTAGTTTTCTGCTAAAATCTCTTTTCAGGAGTTGTAGGAGCAACACCTTTTCTATTTTCTCTCTCTGTGTTTTTCAAGCCATGATTTCACTGTACTTAGCTAGCTGATGTTTGAAACTCCTAGGGAACCAGTTCTGCGACTTGTTTGAGCTTTTAGTTGTTACTGTGGTGGAGACATGGTCTGGTAAAGGTTACAGAATTTATAGTAAAATCTAAAATCAGAATACCAACATGATTGTGCAGGATGCAAGCATAGGCTTATCTGTTGCCTGGTAATGACTTTGTTTTTTGTCTTTGTTTCATTTTCTAGGCAGAACTACTGGAAACCTGCAGTCAGAGGAACAGTCAATGTGCTACGGTCATGTGCAAAAGTTCCATCTATAAAAAAAGTTGTTATAACATCTTCTATGGCTGCAGTTTCAAACAATAGAGAATTAAAGGAGAACGTGGTCGTTGATGAAAGTTGGTTTTCTGATCCATCATACTGTGAGGAGCAGAAGGTATGTTATCATCTATTTCTATCTGTTAAATTATGTATATATGGAATGCTAGATTTCTGTAGTTTCAACTTGTTATTGGACAAAGTCTGAGGAGCTTAGTCCAAGTATGGGAAAATTAATATAGGATCTTCATGGCTTCGTGGTACTTTTATAGGAAAGAAGGATGTTTTTTGGGGCAATGTAATTGATAGAATCCTTTGATTAAAGGGCAGGCCAGAAAGGTGGATCCTCTTTCTTTTCTTCCTTTAAGTAACAGCTGAGCTTTAATTGGAAAGAGATAATAAAGTATGGAATAGTCAACCGCGCATCTCCTAAATGAAGCTGTAGAATCAAGTTCCACATTATTGTCTGGAAAGGCATTGCAAGATGATCAATGTTTGCTTGCTCAGATGTCAAGGAACTTCTGCTAGAAAGTCATGAATATGGCTTGATCAGTCACAAGTCAAATACCTTTGTCGTTTTGTGTCGACTCGTGGATGAAGAGATCATACTATCACTGGTGCTTTGCATCATCCCTTGCACATAATTAAATTAAAAGTACATTGGTGAGTCTTAAAAGGAAAAATCAATACCATTCTTAGCATCCTAGAGAATCTACTTAATAATTTGTAAAATAGCTTGTCCAATATACATGCTTTCAATTTGTGCTTTATGGCCGCATAAGTAGTAACTCCCAAATGATGGAAACAGGTTTTACCATTTTCTAAAAAATTTAAATATTACTTGTTAATTGAGTCTAAAAACTAATGTATTTCGGCTACAAAGCAACCAACTTTTTAACAATTTTTATGGTGTAGTCTTGGTACACACTTTCAAAAACCTTGGCAGAGGATGCTGCATGGAAATTCGGAAAGGAGCATGGCATTGAGATAATCACCAATTCATCCAGGATTCGTAGTTGGTCCAGTCTTGCAGCCATCTATTAATCTCACCACAGAATTGATTCTGAGCCTAGTAAATGGTATGTCGTGAGCTGTATTAGATGATGTTCATCTGTGTTTTGTTATAGCTTTATCATGAACTAAAATGTTCTCTGTTATCGTACAACAAAGTATCTATGACCACTAATAAAATTTGTAAGGTTCTGCTAGCTTATTATTGTAATGGAGCATACAGACCATTGATAGAAATGTGAACTGATATATCAAGCTATCTGGTCTATCAGCTGGTCATGCCAAAAGCTTTATTGTCCAACCATTTTTCTGACGTTCAGTTGCTTTGCATCTTCTATTCTTGACATTAAGATTCTATGCAAATTTCAGGAAGAACAACTCTTTTTGGGGTGGAAGATGTTATAACTTTTTTCTTCCTTGAGGAATTTTTTGGGAGGGCACTGACAGGAAAAATTCATTCTGTGTTGTCACTGCCTGTGTCTTAAGACTACTTGCTAATCAGCTTGTTTTATTACTTTTCCCCATTGACACTGACTCTTTGGAGCTAAATGGCCACCTTGTACAGTGATGATAGTGACTTTCATTTCAAGAAGTGATTGCTAATTTAAATCTTCTGGAACTTAAAATTGGAAATTACTTTTGTTTGCCTATCTAGAGGAGAGGTGAAAAGACAATAGTATATATGCTTAAGATCTCATTATCTACTGAATGCTAGGGGCTGGAGCATTTCCTAATGCAACTCTTGGATGGGTTGATGTTAGAGATGTTGCCTATGCGCATATTCTTAGCCTTTGAAATCCCTTCTGCCCCAAGTGGAAGATATTGTCTGGTTGAGAGAACAGCACATGCCTCTGAGGTGATCAAGATTTTGCGTGGACATTACCCTACTCATAAATTTCTGGATAAGTAAGTCTTTTTCCTTGTCAATTTTGTCAGTATATGTCCTTATAGGCCGTTGTTGATGGCAATATGCACCTCCAAGCTGTATCGCATAATTTTTGTTTATATTTAACAAGGTACATACATCAAATCCAGAATTTTCTGCATCTTTTGTCTCATGTTCTCATTAAATGAGCTCTTTCTCAAATTTGTTTCTAGAATTAGGTTCTTCTTAGAAGTAGGATCTCCAAATTGGTTTCCTCTGCAAATTATAAATAATTGAGTTTTTGGTGATGGAAATGAATTTGATTCTGGTCACCTAAGATTCTGTTTGCCAGGTTTTTGTCTCAGCCAGCATTTTCTGATTTTGTCTTTTTCTAGTTTTAGTTCATATGGAAAGTTCAAAAGTTAATTAGATAAATACAGCCCTTCCATTAATCCATGCAATTCGCCCTTTGATATAATGGATTGTAACAAAAGTTTTAAACTAAATTTTCTTACCATATATGACAGAAATTTTATATAAAGGCAAAATGCTTGTGAAGCATTACTGTCTCCTGCAAATTTTGTGGAGTTTAATTTTACATTAGCATTTTCTTTTCAACTATGCTTTATTTACTTGTCTTTTCTGAATTTTCTTAACATACTACAGATTGTCAGACTATAGCAGCCTTTTTTGTCCAGCCCACACAGTATCCAACGAGAAGGCAAAGAATTTAGGAGTTCGATTTATTCCTTTGGAGGTCAGCTTAAAGGATACGATTGAAAGCTTCAGGGAGAAGAATTTAGTTAGCATCTAAGCCAAGGCATTGTTGTATTGTATTTAAATTACCAATGAATAAATGTGAAACATTATCCTTTGTGAGAAATGGTACATGAGTTCATTCATGTAATTTGTCATTTATTCTTCACGTTAATTTGGTAATAGTCAATTCAAAGTGGATTTGAGAATGTATGAATTGTCAAAGTGGAGAAAGCGTTTGTAAATTATAAATGTGGTGTAACCACCAGAAACTAGCCAGTTTGGATTGCTATTGTCTGGAGTTTTTTTTTTATAGAAAAATGTGTTATAATGATTTAATATATATGAGATAAAAAGATGATTAAAAAATGTATTCACGAAAATGTAAAACTTTTTTTTGAAAAAAAAAAAGCAATCCAAACGAAAAAATGGCCAATGCTTTTAATAATACGAGCACAAAAATACTTGCGTAGATTGATGAAAAGGAAAAATTTTCTAACTATGAGAGTGTTTAAGAATATTTCCATGAATGTTCAATATATTCCATATGTGAATGTTCAAGAATTAAACATTAAAGCTGCACAAAATTGAGTGCATAATTTACTTTGTCCAGTTACCTGTTTGAGTGCATATACCATTGTGAAAGATCACTTGATCATTTGTGCTTGATTGCACATAGCATATTTTACAATGTTTTTAACACTTGTGCTTTTATTATTTTTGTGTTTAGTTCTTATGATATAATTTGTGTTTTGTTCTTATACATTATTTCTAAATCAAAATATTTAATAATAGGTGTACATTCACTGTAGTATAAGTATTAGCATAATTATGTCTCTAGTGATAAAACTTCAAAAGGAAATCCCTCTTATCTTAGAGCTTTATGAAACTTAATTGTTTTGCAGCTTGATAAAAAACTATGAAATAAATATATTTCCATCAAAATAAGTCTTACATCCTCATAATTTTATCCATCTATACCAAATTTTATTTGATACAATTTTGCAATAGGTTAACAAATAGGATTGCTTAAGGACATTTCATTGGCATGTAGTTTTCTTCTCTGTCCTCAAACTTTTATGCCCTAACATTACTTGATAAGCACATGAAAAGTAGAGAGCGTGCCCAATATAAAATTTTACACTTATGTTCAAATACTTTCCCATTTGGATTGTAATATTATGAAATTTTTGTAGAAAATGTATTATAATTACATAATTATGTGAAATAAAAGGAAAATATGAAATGTGTCAAGAAAATATTTACAAAAAAAATATAGACGACCCCCAAAAATTAGTGTATTAATTCCTCTTTTGAACGTTCAACTATATGAAATCGCACTTTGTGTTTCTAAACTTCAAAAAAAAGTACATTTTAGTAGTTAAAGTATAAAATCTGTCATACTTTAGTTTTTAAAATATAAAATATGTTCCACTTTAATTTACAAAGTGTAAAATCTTTCTCAGTTCTGTCAACGATTTTATAATTTTTATTCAAATAGGCAAATTTTATATTTTATAGACAAAAATATTATGTTTTAAAGTATAGTGATCAAAATAAGAATCCGGTATAATTAAAAGGGTGTAAAGTGGAATTATCCCTTATTAGCTTATTTTGCTTGGTAGCTTACTGTTGACTGTTGACTGTTGACTATTGACTATTGAGACAGACCACTGGAATCAGCTAGCTACTACATACCACCGCCACCGCTACCGTCCTCCTCCTCCTACTCCAATCGCCCTCTCTTCCAATCCTCCTCCTTAAGAATCGGCGAAATCTCTAAATGTTTATCACATTTTGTAAAATAATTTTTTTCGTATCTCATTTTTAAAAGTATAATTTTATGTCTCTTAGAAATTCATATTGATCAAATATGATCCCTACCTAAGTTTTTAACTAGTTTTTGGTTGAAATCTGTCACGTGCCTTGCACATAATTATTTTTTAGGGACAAAATTATCAAGTCAAATTTTACATAATCCAATTCTTAGTCTCTTACATTTCACAAAAGAATTTTTTCATCCCTCATTGACCATGTGTATAAATAGTTTTTTTGAACCCACGTATATATATATTTTTATTTCACATGAATAGTACGAATAGCATGTAATATATCTCTATTTGATTTCACCTGAACAGGTTAATTGTAATTGTACACATGCTATTCAATCGATATATACATAGATTTAAAACTAACAATTTTGTTTTAAATCCATGTATATATCTATTTGATTTCACCATGTGAAATTTGTTCAATATTTTGTGGCCTTTTCTCTTTTTCTAAATTCATTTGTTGAGTTGTATAATAAGACCATCTAATTAAATGGTCCTAACTCGAATTCATAGTCATACTAACAAATTGTAGTTTAAATCTAAAATTTCTACTCGCCACCTTTAAAACCAACAATTGAATTACTTGTCTTGTAATTGTTTTAAAATTTCAAAAGTGCCAATTATTTACTTCTTTTTGTCATACTTTTCCTTTGTTTATTTTTTCTGTCCAAATTTAATTTGATATAAATACTCGACAATGTTAGGATTAAATCTCTTCTTTGTTTTCAATTTTTGAGTAGAAGAAATGAACATGAGTGAAAAACTAACAATTTTTTTAAATTCATGTATAATCTATTTAATTTCACCTAAACAGTATGAATAGCATGTAATATATCTCTATTTGATTTCGTTTAAATAGGCTAATTGTAGTTGTACACATGCTATTTGTAGTGTTCAGATTAAAATCAAATAGATACATACATGAGTTAAAAAAAACTATTATACACATCATCAATGAGGGATCAAAAAATTCATTTTGTAAAAATGTAAGGAACCAAATAATTCATTTTATGAAATGTGAGGGATGAAAAATTCATTTTGTAAAATATGAGGACTATAGATTGAATTGTGTAAAATTTGATTGATAATTTTGCCTTTAAAAAATGATCACGTGCACGGTACATGGTGGATTTGGCTAAAAAACTAGTCGAAAGCCTAAATAAGGACCAAATTTGACTAATGTAAATTTGTAAGAACGTAAAATTACACTTTTAAAAGTGAAGGATAAAAAAATCATTTTACAAAATATAAGAAATGTTTTGAATGACTTTCTCAATTAAAAGGGTTGTAAAGTGGAATTATCCCTTATTAGCTTATTTTCCTGGTAGCTTACTATTGACTATTGAGAGAGACCACTGAAATCTGCTAGCTACCACATACCACCGCTACCACCATTCAAAATCCAACCGCCACCGCCCTCCTCCTCCTACTCCAACTGCCCTCTCTTCCAATCCTCCTCCTTAAGAATCGGCGAATTCTTAACCTTATCCAACCAAAAAAGAACTAATATTCATAACAAAAAAAGAATAAAACTTTATCCACCTTCTTGATCAATCTATAGTGAATTTTGTACTAAAAATACTATTCCCACTACTGCTACAAGTAAGCAATCAGACATGGCAGCGTGGGAGGCTGAGAAGGACAGACAGTATGTGTTACAGGAGCAGGGGACGCCTGGATCTTGGTTAGTCAATTATTATTATATTATTATTTTGTCCTTGAAATGTCAAGCAATTGGATTTCTTCATGTGGTTGATCAACTAATTATTTTTCCAAGTAAACCATCAATTTTTACGCTTCTGGCTCCCAGTGTTACTTACATGATGCACAATGTATTGATGCCCAATAAAGTTTGCAAAATCCGTCTATCTGATTGTGGTTGAACTTCTAGGAATGAAACTATATTCATGGAGATAACTGCTTTGCTGTCTTTTTGGCATTTTTTTTTTAATCTTCAAGCCAGCTGAAAGGTTTTCAGATTCTAAACCCGCTGTCTGCCATTCTGATAGTCTATGATTTTGACAATGAACTTAAGATTTGCAAAGTGATATAAAAAACTTAAGATTCTGGTGTTTGTTTTTTACTGTGGGAATGAAATTCAATTTTCTGCTTGATGGCAGGGAAAGTTAAACTAGCAATGATGCCAAAAATTTTTTTATGCCACTGTAATCTTTCCACACATATACACAAGCTATTCAAATTTTATTGATGTGAAATTGTGAGTTTAACCCAATGGAAGGTGAGACAGACGTAGGCATAGCGTCTGAGGAGGTTGCATCTTTCAACTGTTTGCATGATTGCTTTGAGCCGTAGTTAAAGATACAAAAGCTTAACGTTGTGACTTGTAGGTCATTTGCAGTTCAAAAGTCGCATGAATTTATTGCGTACGATTTATCAAAGGAATTGTATTTTTCATATATGCATTAAAGAACTCAGAGATTAGCTTAGGTAACATCATTTTTTGAGATTAAACTGCTCTTTTTTCCCCTCCTTGGCTGCACAGAAGGATATGAAGAAATAGAAAACAAATTCCGGGATATGGTAGATGTGCGTGTGGGCTGAAGCACTGCTTTTGGTTTACGGGAGACCTGAAGCTGAAGGCCGGTACATATGTTCATCTCACCTCACTGCGACAAAAGATTGGTGGAAATTCTGAGGAAAAACTATCCCAACTACAAGTACCTAAGAGGTGGATTACTATCTTTGAAAATTGTCTAATATTTCTGACTCCCAGTTTGTCCGATTCTATTTTTTTTTTTGGCACATGTCCATCTTGATTTCCATAAATGTGGCATCTTGTTGGAGTATCGGGTTTTGAATAACCACAACACGCAGCGAAAACCTCCCCAATTTGTTAGAACAGATTAGGAGCGTTATACAAGACAAAATCCAGCAACTAATGGAAGATAAATCAGCCCACAAACACAAAAAAAAACCAACCACAAGAAGACACAGGAATTTTACGTGGAAAACCTCTCCAATGTGAAGAGGAAAAACCACGAGACTCTTAAGCCCACCACAAATTACTCCGCTATCACCAATTAAAAGTTGAGTACAACTTTCAGCAAGTACACAATTGAGATATGGCCCTAAACAATCAACAAAGTCACCAAATCCCAAATAAAGAGCAAAAGCTGTGAAAAACTTCACCAGAAATAGCAGCAATCCGAAATTTATAAATAAAAATTGAACTGTTGGAATCCGATCTCACCGTTCAGAACGTAGAACTGGATGTCCTCTACCTTCAGTTAAAATTTCAGGCCGATCAGACGTCGTTTGCTATGTCCATCGGGCGAATTACCGCAACTGCTCAAACCAGACACTTGCTGAAATTTCTCTCTAGAATTTTTCCGCGTTTTTTCACTTTTTTTTTTTGCCTTAACAATAAACCTAATTTGACCTATAAATAGGTAGGGCAACTCCTTAATGGGCTTAGACAATTACCCATTAATTTTTGGACTTTTCCACATAAGTTGGGAGCCCAAAAAACCCAACAAATCTCCCCCCTCCCGACTATATGGAGGAACTTGCCATCCCGGCAAGTGAGCAACATACTTCAAACTTCCATCTTGACAATGACTTGGTCAACATATCAGCTCTGATCCATTAGACCGTGCTTCTATTGTGTGCATTTTTTTGGAATGATGGTTGGACACGGGAATTCTATCCAAGAATGGTTGCAACGTCAGGAACTTGCATTCGAGGAGTTGATGCAGCGTCTGGGAGATATACTAAAGGGTTTCAATGTCGTGGACGTTCTGTTGCAGACCAGAGAGATGATCAACACCTGACCGTGCAGATGGAAGAGACCAGATAGACCGTTTCTTCTGTTGGGAATGTTGAGAAGCTGAGAAACGAAGTGACTTCGTCCCATGCAGAGATCGCGGCTTTACAGTCGGAGATCGGTGTGTTAAAGAAGGCAGTTGGCTCCAGTAACACACAACCCATTTAGAAATCTTCGAAGGGGAAAGTGAAAGTCCCAGAGCCGAAACCGTACCAGGTAGTAGGAGTTCAAAAGATTTGGAAAACTTCTTGTGGGATGTCGAACAGTACTTCAAGGCTGTTGACGTTCCAGAAGGGGAGAAGGTATCAATTGCATCAATGTACCTTAGCAGTGATGCAAAGTTGTGGTGGAGAACGGTGCAATCAGACCCCACCAGACCCAAGATTGAGACTTGGATGTATTGAAGGAAGAGTTGAAGAAACAATTCCTTCCCACGAATGTTTCGTGGAAAGTTCGGGACGCATTGTGGAACTTGAAACATGCTGAGTGTAGACACCAAAAATTTCATCCTCATTTTATTACTATTTATTATTTATTTATCTTTATTTTTATTTTATTTCCTTCATTTTATTTATATTTTTGTTTATTTTTGTTGAATTTTATTTATTCTTGTTTCACTTCTATTCTTGAAAAAAATTATTATTATTATTAGAAAAACAGGAAAAGAAAAGAAAAATCATCAAAATCAATTTTGGAAAAAAAAAAAAACCCAACGCGCACATTTTCTTCTTCGGCAGAAATACAGAAGCACGAATAAAAATTGCAGCTTCAAGACCGCCTCTTTTCCCACTCATTTTCTTCGCTTTGTTTTCCTCCATTCGATCATGTTAGTACCAAAGCCACTTGGTTTTCATCCATAAACCAAGAAGGATCTAGAATGGAAGCCATCTAATGGCTCTAAGAATTCCACAAAAGAGGTTTTATGAGGGCCATTGAGATGAGGGTTTGATAACCCTTATCTCATATAAATAGCTTCAAAATTGGGAGAAGGTGGCGGCGAGAAACAAAGAAGAAACAAGGGTTTTGGGGAGAAGAAAAAAAGAAAAACGAGGGAAAAAGGGAGCTTCGGACAGTTTCAGAAAAAGGAAAAAAACAGAGAGCTAAGGTTGAAGGGGCGGCGGAAAAGGAACAAAAAAAAAAGCAAGAAAAGAGAGGGAGAAAAGGGGAGACTGAGTGAAGAACAAGAGAGTGGAAAAACCTAGGAGAACAGTGAGATCAAAAGAAAACACACGACATCGTCAGTCCGTGGAGGAACATGGCAGCGTAGGAGTTGAGCTGATTTCCCGCAAAAAGTCCTCGCAAAGACTTGCTCTTCCGATCATCTCATACCTTGTTTTGCCTTTTCAAAGGCTAAAAGGTGATGCTTTCCACCTTGTCTGTTCATAGCTGTTTCTGTTTTCCTCTCCTTGTACGTTCTGTTTGTGGATCTGGTTAGGGTGGGGGAAGAAGAAAGGTTTTGATCCATGATTCTTGCATTGTGTAGTGTTTTCTTTGCTGCAAAAAGGGGGTAAAAGGGTCAACCAGAGTCGTTCCATCCCTTACCCATGATAGTTTTATGTTTTTTTTCCTTTTCGGTTTTGTTTCCTGCGCAAGATTGATTAATGGTTCGGTTAGAATGTTTGTGTTTAGATGCTGAAGTGTTGTGTAGTGGATGGTGTTTCATAGTCTTCTTTTGGGTCAAATCTTGGCGATTATTGGTAGGGTTTACTGACTAATAAATAACCCATAAGGAGGTTGCAGAAGCTTTCTTTCGGTTTGTGAAGTCGCAGAAAGTTTCCAGCTTTGCATGTTTTTATTCTGATTTTTTTTGCTTAAATCCAAAGGTTTTATGTTGCAAAGTATGAAGAATGTTTGATGATCCTGTTGCCTGGGTTTAGATTGTTTGGCTGAGATTTGTGCATAAAATCTGCTGCAACAAGCTCGAAGCTCTCGGCTTGTTGCAGCAGTACGGGCAGATAATCTTTTCTTTCTTTGGTTGCTGAAGTTGTGGCTTGTTTGATGTCCTTGTTTTGTTTGCCTTGACTGGGATGCCATGAACATGTTTGCTATCAAAGCTGTGTTTAGAATCTTCTTGTTGGGAACTTAGGGACAGAAGCCATTAGCTCTCTTTCATGCGTGAAGCTCGGTCTTAGGTTGTTTTTTTTTTTGAAGATCTGTGGGTTCAAAGTTGCTGCAAATGTTGATATCACTTTGCTGTATTTTATGTCCGAGAGCCTTGTTGCATGTTATCTTTCCTTTCTCCCTCATCCCAAGTTCATGCATTCGGTTTAGTTGTCGAATCAGTTAAGGCTTGTTTGAATTGCTTCGTGAATATGTTTCTGGATGAATGAAAGTTGCAGGAAGAATGGTGGCTGGGAAATGGAACTGCAAAAGCATAAGCTTGTCCGAAGTTTTGCATGGGATTTTTAAAAAAATTGCACTTTGACCCCTAGTTTTCTAAGTAATGATACTATGGTCCAATTAATTGAATAACTTAATCAATTTTGTCCTTTAACATGCTATTTTTTTCTTTAATATGTCTTAACGTGATTTTGGATAGATTTTTAGTGAGTTTTAGGATGACTTTAAAGGTTTAATAACCTTTTCTAGATTTATAGTTTTTATCTGGATTTTTAGTAAAACAATTAAATCTTTGGGTAATATTTTTGTTTTGGGGTTTAATGAGAGATTTTGATTATTTTGTGAACTTTAGCATTTGTTTTTAGGCTTCGTCTTAAATCCTTAATTTATTTTATTTTAATTGAGACCCTTAATATTTGTAATAATAATGATTTGACCCCTAAACTTCTTTAATTCTTTCAATTGGCCTTGTTTGTTTTAATTTTTGAATGGGTTGTTTATTTTATGATAAATGCTTTATTGATTCAATTTTATTTATTTTCCATTTTGTGATTATTTTTAATTAAAGTGATGCCTTGACCATTTTATTGTTTTGGAGGTAAATATAATTTCGTTTCACTAGATCATCAATCAAGGAGGTATACTCTACTCCCTTATTTTGATTTTATTTGACTATGTGCTTATTATGTGATCTTGTATGTGTGTATTGCATGCTTTTTGAATTTTTTTTTTTATTTATTTATTTATTTAGTCACATTATTTGTTTTAATTTAGTATATTTATTTTCATTTAATCTTTGATTATTTAAGGCATTTAAATGCCGAAATGTAATAGTTAGGTATTTATTTTATTATTTTATTTTTTATTCCTTCCCTCTTTAGATTGTAGTTAGGGCCAAATGTAATAGTTAGGGATTTATTTGTTATGTGTTTTGCATGTGTGTGTTACGTGTTACTCGTTTTTTAGGATCTTGCATCTAGATATCATGATTATGTGTTATGTGTTTATGTGATTTATGTGTTCTTGCTTTATTATGTTTATATGATTAGTTAGTTAATCAATGTGGACATCACCACACTAGTCCAACGCTAGTTGTGGCCCCTTTCTCGACTTCCACACTAGTCCAACGCTAGTTGTGCCCTTTTTCCGATTTCTCATTAGCCTCCAACGCTAGTTGAGACCCTTTTCTCCGATCTCACTAGTCCAACACTAGTGAACTTATAGATATGGGTTTGTCCAATGCTAGACTCTTAGGAGTCGTCCATGCCTTAGATCATATTTTGCGTGACCAAATCATTACATTTTCATGCATATTTTCTATTTTCTAGGGTTTTATTATTTTGCATGACATTTCCCTTATATGTATATCCCTTATCCCATATTTCCCTTATATGTATATTCCTTACACCTATGTATGAATCATGACACTAGATTTGCATTTCTTTTAAGGAAAATTAGAACTAGGTTAGATTATTTGCTTGATTAGATAGGACATATCCCTCGAATATGGGATATAGACGAATATGACTCTCTAACTTTAGTACGCTCGTATTCCCTCTATTAAAGAGAAAAATTAAAATCACGAATTTTAGCCCCGCACTCGTTATGATGCATCCCGTTAGGTCATGTATATTTGTATAATTATTATTTTCTTTTTTTCGAGTTTCATATTTTTTATATATTCGTGACCTCTTCAAGAGTCACTCTTGGGCATCACAATTAATGTGAATTGTACCAATTAAGTTTTGAAGAGATATTCCGACTCCCTGATATCCTCCTAGATTTAGATTTTGCATCCATATAGTGACATCCAAATGTGATAAATTTTTAGATTAAATTAAGAAAATTATTGACTAAATCACGCAACTAGTTTTGGTTTAGGTTGAAAGGGGGTCTTGGATTTTATCCTTGTCTTCCCTTTCTTCAAATATGACTATCGAACACTGTTCTTTGATTTTCGAAAATTTGGAGTAGTTTAAAAAGGTTTTTTCTACTTTTTTTTATTCAAAATTCATTTTAGGTGATTTGGTACACCTTAACTCAATACTAAGTGGTGACTCCTATTTTTCATCAAAAATCCTTTTTAAATTATTATTTTGGGTCAAAATTGTTGCATTTTTTAGACCCATTTATTTATTCATTTTCTAAAAAAATCAAAAATTCATTTTTTACTCAAAAATAAATCCAAAAATTCATTTTTTAAACTCGTTATTTTTATTTTAAAAATGGGCGCGACAGCTTGGTGACCTCCACTGAGAATTTAGAGAGTCCGAACATTTGATTTAGTCAATCCTTTTCTTCTTTTAACCTTTTTATATATCACATTTGGAGATTTAAGGTTGCACTTTTCCTTTTTAAGGTTTATTGCATCTAACGCACAATTGTCTCAAATATCCACGTATGCGATCGTTTATGTGTTTACTTTTCATTTGTGTTTGTATATCACACTTGCATTTTGGTGGGGGGAAATAGTCACCCTAGAACCTTCACCCGCTTTTAAATGGTATTCAATCCCTCCCTTCAATAGAGGCACTTCATACGTGTATACGTTTTACTTTTATAAACTCTCATTTCTTTTTACTTTTAGTGGTTGTCACACCACTCCACCCGTTAGAATTAGGTTCGATCCACTTAGACATGTGGCCGTGGCATGACGTGCACGTAGCAATGTCCGAGGGATCATTCGAACCACCGATTCTTAGGCATTGGGATTGATGACCCTTCGCCTTTGGTCTGAAGGTTTGGGATCCTGAAAACCTTATCGAGTCTAGATGCATTAGTGAGCCCAATTTCATGCATCTATATTAGAAATTGCCTAGGATAGAATTGACCGTACCCAATTAGGAACATTATGCACAAAGGGAGGGATTCCACCCTCTTTCCTTATTTATCTTTTCTGTTTTTTGTATCATCTAAATTGCTTAACGTGTTATGCGTTATTTGTTGAACTAACATTTTCTTGTTTTCCCATCTTTTGCATTCACAAACATTAGAAAAATAAGAGTTCTGGCGTGATACTCTTTTAAAACCCACCCTCTTAGATAGGTTATGGCACGTTTAAATTCCAGTGTATTGCATTCGTAGGTAATAATTGCACATCATTCTAGGCTCACCCTGACATGTGAAGGGTCCCTTAGGTCATGTTTCATTTCAAGTCGTATATTTAATTGTTTTGATAAATTGGCATCATGCATAAACCTTAGAGGGAATGCCATTTAGGGAATCCCACGATTAAGAATAAACCAACCCTATATTCCCAAGGGTATTTAACCTTATCTTGGGATTTTCACGTTTAAATTCATGTTTAACTGGAAAAGTGGGACCTGTAGGTAAGGTACTTGACACCAAACTTCTTGTTTTTAGATGGAATGCTCTCGACAAATCCAACAAATGTTAGTAGCGCCAATTGAGGTACAGAGGTGGCCCACATTGCTTTCACCTAATGAAATTAGCCGAGTACCCTCTCACTTAGGACCAATTGGGGATTTCAAAGATATCAAATCCGACGGCTGCTTAGTAGAAGTCTTGAATATTTGTGGGACCCTACTTGCTCCGCGTTTAGACAATGCAAGAAAGAAATGACCGTGACAATTGAGGAAGTTTCTGGTCTGCTCAACTTACCAATTCATGGTACTGCCGTAATATTCCCGTTTGTGTCTAACAAAGTTGAGTTCTGCCATTTCACTAGGTTAAGGGAATCCGTAATACAAGGGTCTGACCAAAGTATCGACGTAAAGTTCTTATTCGACCGATTCGCATTGAGGGATGGTTTCGAGAGATACTTAGGAGATTTCTCATTTACGTCCAAAGCAATATGGGAGCGTAAAATAGTGTGGGTGTATGGATTGGTTATAGCCGGAATTTACCTTTTTCCGAGGAAAGACAAGAAGATAGCATTTAAACTCACCAAAGTCATGTTTGATCTGTTTTTAGGAATAAAAGATAGGCAATACTCTATTGTTCCGACTATCTTAACTGATTTTTTATAGCTTGCACTACATGTCAGAGAAGTGAAAAATTTTTTCATGGGTCAAATTTGATTTTGCACATATGGGCTATAGAACACTTCATGAGACGATCACCTATTCTCGATAGTCTGCCGATGTTTGGGTATAATTGGATAATCACGCATCACAAGAGAGTTAATGGAAATGGTTTGCCGTGTAATGCATCCGAATATGTGGATTTCTTAAAGAGCTTGCCCGATTAGAATGCTAGATGGGTTTTAGATTGGACAAATTGTGTTAAACTCGTACTCCATACCAAAGCATCTGAGTTCATTCCATTGCTGAGCACCCAGGGTATCATGGCATATAATCCGAAGAGGTTTCTCTGACAGTTGGGCCGTATCCAAGAAGTACCGCATACATTTTATCTGACCGAATTTATCATTGTTTTTGACAAAGGGATATGTCCAAATGAAATCCCGAAAAGGATTCCTATCATTGAGGCTTGAGGAACGTTGTCCAACGATGAGCATGTCAAGTATATTCCGGAACTCAAGCAAAAGAGTTTAGTAACTCCGCAATATGAGGACTGACTCAAGGGTTTGAATACGCAAGAATCGTGAGATGAACCATCCGAAGAGGTCAAGAGATTGAGGGTCATTATCGAAACCAAAGACAGAGAAAATTTGCAATTGAAGGAATCCGTCAAATCTCACCAAGAGATGGCTGAGAAACATAAGGAGACATGTGAAAAGATGTAAGAGAAAAATCGAGAATTGAAAAGAAAATGCGGAGAACTGTACGATCAGGTTGAAAATATGAGAAATTCCTATGCCAGAAAATCCAAGGATGCTGTAATGGATAGGTTAAAGAGATTTAATGATTTTGTACGAAATCGCCTCCGAGGATTGATGTAATTAATGTTTATAAATGAAAATTTGAAATTTGAAATTTGAAATATGAAATAACTTTTCTTCTGTATAAAATGGTGATCAAAAGCAGGTTTGATAAACGGGACCCACTTTAAAGGTGTTGCATCATGTTAGGCCAACTCTTAGCATAAAAAGGGCTCCCCCCATAGGACATGCATCCGAATTTAAACATCTACTAACTCATTTTTTTCCTTTTTTTCGTTTTCTTAAATAAATTACAGCAATTTGATACAAAAACAATTCCTGAACCGTTTTCTTTCCTCTACTATCAAGTAATCGCAAATATAGCTACACGAAAAAGTCTCGTCATTACTCGATCGCGTAGCCGAGATTTAAGAACTTGTGTAAACATGAGTACACATCCGGAATCGTCCGACAGGTCTGCAACCACACCATCAGCTGATTTGGCAAACTTGGGAGCTTAATTGAGCGAAGTTCTAAATAGATTCAATGAGTTAAGTGTGGAAATGACCACGCAACGGCGCGTGATTGATCAGTTGATAGCTGGTAGTAGTAGCGGTGTCCAGCCTGATCCCCTACCTACTAGTCAAACTGAACCGCAACCAATACTTCTACCTTATAATCAAACTTCTTTTGCTTCACATGTCACAAATCCACTTGAGAAAACTTTCACTTATCGCACTCATGGTCCACCACACATCTATGCACCCAATATCCAAACCAATCCTTCTCACTCTCAAATTCTCCAAAATTACCCACCTGTTAGCCTGAACATGCCACTTGAACCTCAAGTACCATATTACTATTCCACCGCTGAACCATTCACATTAGACACCGTTGCCCAAGGAAAAATTGAAGCTGAGGAATCCACCGCACCAATCGATAAGAATCTGTTAAAGAGGTTGGACCGATTTGACGAATTCATGAGGAAGAGCCAAGGTTTGAGCAAACAAGGCGGTTTGGATTATAACAAGTTGTATCTGTTTCCTGATATACAACTGCCTGTGGGTTTTGAAGCACCAAAATTTAGCAAGTATGACGGAACGGGCAAGCCTAAGACGTATCTCCTAATGTTTGCAAATAAATTAGGAAGGCCAATAGATGACGAGAACCTGCCTGTTCGATTTTTCCTGAAACTTTAGAAGGTGATGCACTGGATTGGTATTCCAATTTGAAGGCTGAGGATATGAGGACATGGCTGGATTTGTCAACGGCTTTTGTAAGGCAATACGAATATAATTGCGAGTTTGCTCCAACGAGAACCACACTTGAGGGGACTAAAAGAAAATCATCAGAGGATCATAAGACATATGCAAAACGATGGAGGAAGTTGGCTGCCAAGGTTAGAGCTGTTAATCGAACCGGGTAGCTCGCGAGCCGAGCTCGACCCGGCTCGATAAGGGCTCGACTCGGCTCGTTTAGTGAGAGAAATGAGCCGAGCTCGAGTTCAACTAGATACTCGTTTAATAGACGAGCCGAGCTATGCTCGACTCGTTTAACGCTCGACAGGCTCGAATAGTAGGGGCATTAATGTCATTTTATTGTGTATTTGATGCTCTACCCTAATTCATTCTCCTATTTCGAGCTCGATAAGCTCGACTCGTGGTTTTCACTCGAGTTCGAGCTCGATAAGCTCGACTCGATAGAAAACTCGAGTTCGAGCTCGAGCTCGAGTTTTCTACCTAGTACATCGAGTCGATCTCGAACAACTTGTGAAACTCGAATTACTAATCGAGCGAGCTCGATTAGAGGTTCGAGTCGAGCTCGATTATCATGTGCTCGAGCTCAATTCGGCTCGTTAACAGCTCTAGCCAAGGTAGAACCTCCTATGACCGAGGATGAAATTGTTTGAATATTTATCAAAACTCATGACCCGCCCTATTTTGAGAAAATTTTTCGCATGACTGGATGTTCCTTTGCAGAAATTGTCAAAGATTATTAATATGTCGGCTCTGAAATCACAATTGGAAGCGATGCAAAATCAAGGCAGCAATAGCATGAAATCTCAATTCAGGAAGAAAGAAGAGGAGGCTTCATTTGTCTGGAATCAAGGTCTTTCTTTCCGACCTAGATACCAACAATACCCCACTTATCTATCCCATTACCCATACCAACCACGCCATCGACCTGTTTATCATACCACTATTAACCATCCTCGACCCCGACCAAATTATCCAAACACGCCCATAACACCATTTCATATCTCTTCACCTAACTTTCAAACCAGATCTCGCCCTCCTTATAATCCAAAACCTGCTTCACCAGTTAACCAAAACTACAACTGTCAACAACCTAATGATCTCGAAATTCAACCCCATACAGAACTTTCACTAATCTAGGTCAACCCCTTGATAAATTATATGAACAGCTCAAAGCTGCAAGAAAAATTGGTACTATACCTCATAAAGTCTATACTAAAGGAGTTCCCCCTGGTTATGATCCTCAATCCTTTTGTGCTTATCATTCTGGAGCTCTTGGACATTCTACTACCAATTGTTGGGTACTTAAACATATAATCCAAGACATGATCGAGGGCGAAGACATAATTTTGAGGAGGAGAGAAGAACAAGGACCAAGTGTTAGCATAACCTCTTCTTGAGTATAAAGATGTTGTAGGGGCCATTACCACTGATGAGGAGTATGAGTAGCCTATCAAATATACTGTGGGGAAGAATGAATAATCGAAATAGTTCAGAAACCTTTTGTGCTCGAAAGAACCATCTAAAACTGGACTGTAAATTATATTCTTTACCAAAGGGAATGTTGGTAAATTTAGGGGATTGCCTTTGATTGTGAACCATGAAAGAAATCATTCGTATTGTTCATCTTTGCATTTCCATTTTGTAAATAGTTTTGATTCAAATGTCTTTTCAATACAAATCTTATGTTAAATAGCGTATTATTGATGTTTTGTCTTTTATTTGAAATTCAATGAAATGCACAGTGTTCGTTTTCAATTATTTACTTACGCATTGATTGTATTTATATCATTCTTTTCAGATGACAAAAAAAATAAAAACACATTAACCCTTTGGATATCCCCATTTCGGAATTTGATGACTGCAATCTCGATATTTCTCACAAGTTTTGAAATTAAAAATCAAGATGAGAGCGATAACGAGGAAGAAACTGAGTCTTTGTTAAAGAATCTTGAACAGTATGAAGAAAAATCCAAACCGAACTTAGAAAAAATAAAAATCATTAATATTGGCACTGGGATCAACGTCAAGAAAATAAAAATTAGCATTCATTTGAATGAAAAGCAGGAAAAGTGTTACAATAAGAAGGGCAAGCCACGACTATTCGAAGAACCAGATAAAAGCGTTGAGCTATCTTTTGTCGGTGCAAGATGAGACCAAGAGAAGAGTTTGTCCCAAATTGGCAAGGTTCTTTTATTGTAAAAAAAAAGGTATTGCCTGGTGGAACACTTATTCTTACAGAAATGAATGAACAAGTTTGCCCTTAACCTATCAATTCGGATATATGTAAGAAATTGTTCATCTGATAAATAGAAGTCTGTTTTTAGGGTTAATGCGAAGAAAGGAATGAAAGTCAGGCTTTCTTTCTTTCTAATTAAACATCTATTCCTAGTTATCCCTTTTGAATTTTCAGAATAAATTATTTCGTTTGACAACCCCTGAGAATCGCAAACCCCACACTGGAACAAGTTTAAGTTGAAAAAGAGGAAGAAAAGCTTCAAGAGGTGAAAAGTGATAGAGGAGCAAAAGAAAAGGAAATTAAAGAAGAAAATCTTAGTTAAAAAATAAACTGTGGCAAATTTAAAATTTCAAAAGATGAATGAAATGAAAAAAAAAAGAGGGAAAAGAAAATGAAAAAACCTCAGTTGAAGTATAAACTGGGGCAATTTTAGTAGGGTTAATATAAAGATATGACATCAGATCATTTAACCACTTTTGAAATCTGCTTTCAAATCTTAACTTTTCTAAACACATCACCTGACCACATTACGAAAAATCGAAAGTCCTGACTTCCGTTCTTTCTATCATCTCTTTTGGGAAATTTTCTAATCAAATGGCAAATGATGTCAATACATCTTCACCGATTTTACAAGGGAAGGATTATCACACTGATGCCATCATTTCTTAAAATACATTTCTGAGTTGATAAAAACTATCGGCAGGATTGGTTCATTAGTGGAAACTCGAAAGGGCATCTTTGAAAAAAAAAGAAAAAGAGAAAAAAGAAAAGAAGAATACAAGAAAAGGGAAAAATGAAAAATGAAAAATGGGAAAAAGAGAAGAAAATAAAAAAGATGGGGGTAACCTTAATAAAAATCCGAAAGGGCACTAAGGTAGGGTTTTTATGTCGACAAGTGGGTTTGGATTGGAATGGCTGGTGACTAAGTTCATTTGAGTTTCTCTTCACGTTTGTGGTTCTATGGCCAACGTTGAACTCCGAAGGAACGATATTCAAAGGGTCAAACATGGTATTTTGTTTGAAATCAAATTACTTTGGTTTCTCAAGCGTAGATTGTTGAGTTTACAGGTTCATTTCTCCAAAATTAATTTTCTTTCAATAAAAAAAATGATTGTTTTCATGATTACTGAGATTTTCATCATTACTGTGTAAATAAAATATTATTGCATCTGTTTCATGGTCTCATTTATCTCTTCGGATTTATCAAATGACAATCCCTGTGATTTATTAAAATTGCCTGGATACCAAGAGTCTTGTTAGCATTGGAAGTTGAGGAAACTTGACACAATTCGTAGAATAAAGTTAAATTTTCGCTACATCCGGGAAGAACGTCCAAATATTCATATTTACACATTTCTTGAAAGCGAGATTGATCGAATGATGGTGGCATTATCTATCATTATAATTATTTCTCTTTTGCAGGTCCAATGGTCCAATAGCATCATACTGGGGCAATATTTTTAAAAGAAATCATCTGTTTTTATTTTCAAAAGTCTACAAAAAAAATTCTGCAAAAACCTTTTCAATTTTACGTTGGAATCGGATTTTATCCCACCAATCTCGGCAGGATTGGATTTTATCCCGCCGAGCGTTTATATCTCATTGAGATCGGATTTTATCCCATAAATTTCGGCAGGACCGGATTTTATCCCGCTAACCGTTGATTCCCCATTGGAATTGTATTTTATCCCACCAATCTCGGCAGGATCGGGTTTTATTCCGCTGACCGTTTATATCTCGTTGGAATTGAGTTTTATCCACTAATATCGGCAGGATCGGATTTTATCCCGCTGACCGTTTATTCCTCGTTGGGATCGGGTTTTATCCCACCAACCTCAGCAGGACGGGGTTTTATCCCCTTGACACTTCATTCCTCGCGATGGGATCGGGTTTTATCCCACCAATCTCGACAGGATCGGATTTTATCTCGCTGACCGTTTATATCTCGTTGGAATCAAATTTTATCCCACCAATCTTGACAGAATAGGATTTTATCCCGCTAACCATTCATTTCTCTTTGGAATTGGATTTTATCCCACCAACCTCGACAGGATCGGGTTTTATCCCGCTGACCGTTCATTTCTCGGACCGGATTTTATCCCGCTAACCGTTTACATCTCATTGGGATTGGGTTTTATTCCACCAATTTCGGCAGGATCGAATTTTGTCCTACTGACCGTTTATATCTCGTTGGAATCGGGTTTTATCCCACTGACTTCGACAGAACCGGATTTTATCCTACTGACCGCTTATATCTTTTATTTTGTTAGGTCTGAATTTTGTCCTACCAACATCTTTCCTTTCTCCCTCATCCTTCCTTGTTGCATGTTATCCTTCCTTTCTCCCTCATCCCAAGTTCATGCATTCAAGTTTAGTTGTCGAATCAGTTAAGGCTTGTTTGAATTGTTTCGCGTGAATATGTTTCGGATGAATGAAAGTTGCAGGAAGAATGGTGGCTGGGAAATGGAACTGTAAAAGCATAAGCTTGTTTGAAGTTTTGCATGGAAATTTTAAAAAATTGCACTTTGACCCCTAGTTTTCTAAGTAATGATACTATAACCCAATTAATTGAATAACTTAATCAATTTTGTCCCTTTAACATGTTTTTTTTCTTTAATATGTCTTAACATGATTTTTGAATAGATTTTTAGTGAGTTTTAGGACGAATTTAAAGGTTTAATAACCTTTTCTGGATTTATAGTTTTTATCTGGATTTTTAGTAAAACAATTAAATCTTTGGGTAATATTTTTGTTTTGGGGTTTAATGAGAGGGTTTTCATTCATTTTGTGAAGTTTAGCATTTGATTTTGGTAGGTTTAATCTTAAACCCATAATTTTATTTTATTTTAATTTAGATATAACATTTGTAATAATAATGATTTGACCCCTAGAACTTCTTTAATTGTTTCAATTAGGGCCTTGTTTGTTTTAATTTATTGAACATGAGTGGTTTATTTTATGTAAATACTTTAATTGATTCAATTTCATGTTTATTTTCATTTTATGTGATTATTTGTTAATTAAAATGATGTCTTGATATTTTTATTTGTTTTGGAGGGTAAATATAAAAATCTCGTTTCCTTATATCACCAATTTAAGGGAGGTATATTCTATCCTTTATTTTTTATTTTATTTGATCTTATTATGTGTTCCTATGTGATTTTATACGTGTAATTGCATGATTTTTTGAATGTCTTATTTTGTTTTCATTTATTTATTTATTTAGTCACTTTATTTGTTTTGATTTTTGTATATTTATTTTAATTCGATTTTTTAATTATTTGGAAGGCAATTAAATTCCAAAATTATAATAGTTAGGTTATTATTATTACTTCTATTTTTATTTTTTTCCTTCCCCCCTTTAGATTGTAGTTAGGGCTCCCAAATGTAATAGTTAGGGTTTTATTTGCTTTATGTGTTTTGCATTATGTGTTTTACATGCCTGTGTGTTACATATTATTCGCTTTCTTAGGGTCTTGCGTCTAGATACCATGCTTATGTGTTATGTATTTTATGTGATTTATGTGTTCATTCGCTTTATTATGTTTTATATGATTTATTAGAATATAATAAATGCATGATTTTACCAGACTAGTCCAACGCTAGTTGTGGTCCCTTTTTACGATTCCACACTAGTTTAAAGTTAGTTGTGGTCCCTTTTTACGATTCCACACTAATTCAACGCTAGTTGTGGCGTTTTTTTCGATTTCTCACTAGTCCAACGCTAATGAATTTATAGACATGGGTTAATCCAATATTAGACCCTTAGGAGTTGTCCACGCCTTAGATCATGTTTGCGTAATCAAATCATTACATTTTCATGCATATTTTCTATTTTTTTTTAGTTTTATCATTTTGCATGAAATTTCTCTTATATGTATATCTTTTATCCCATATTTTCCTTATATGTATATTCCTTACACCTATGTATGAATCATGACATTAGACTTACATTTCATTTAAGGAAAATTAGAATTAGGTTAGATCATTTGTTTGATTAAATAAAAAATACCTCTCGAATATGAGATATGAATGAGTATGACTCTCTAATTTTAACACGCTCGTATTCCCTCTATTAAAGGGAAAATTAAAGTCACGAATTTTAGCCCCCGCACCTGTTATGATGTATTCCTTTAGATCATGTATATTTGTATAATTATTATTTTCTTTTCTTTGAGTTTCATATTTTTTACATATTCGTGACTTCTTCAAAGAGTCACTCTTGGGCATCATAATTAATGTGAATTGTACCAATTAAGTTTTGAAAAGATATTCCGACCTCCTGATATCCTTCTAGGTTTAGGTTTTGCATCCATATAGTGACATCCAAATGTAATAAATTTTTAGATTAAATTAAGAAAACTATTGACTAAATCACGCAACTAGTTTTGGTTAGGTTGAAAAGGGGTCTTGAATTTTATCCTTACCTTTCCTTTTTTCAAATGTGACCCCCGAACACTTTTTTCTGATTTTCGAAAATATGGGGTCGTTTAAAAAGGGTTTTTTCTACTTTTTTTCATTAAAAATTTATTTTAGGTGACTTGGTACACCTTAAGTCAATACCAAGTGGCGACTCCTATTTTTCATCAAAAATTCTTTTTAAACTATTATTTTTGGGTCAAAATCGTCGCATTTTTTAGTCCAATTTTAGACCTATTTCTTTATTCATTTTCTAAAAAATCAAAAATTCATTTTTTTACTCAAAAATAAGTCCAAAAATTCATTTTATAAACTAGTTATTTTCATTTTAAAAATGAGGTGCGACACTGAGTTCCAGACCCTGATGTTGGATGTGAGGGAGATGTCCGAGGAAGACAAACTCTACACCTTTATCTGTGGACTGCAGCCGTGGGCGCAGATGGAGTTGCGGAGACAGAATATTCAGATCGTGTCTCAAGCACTCGCTGCCGTAGAGAAGTTGATAGATTTCAAGTCCATGGGATCTAGCAACGACAAGAAGAAGAAGAAGAAGGGCAAGGAGAAGGCTAAGGAAACAAAAGGTGGTCAGTTCCCAAAGAAAAAAGAAAAAGAAACAGTCGGTGACAACGATCGAACCTGGTGGTGCTTCTTCTGCTAAGGAGAAACAACCACCAAATCCAAAGAAGAATGTCTGTTATAATTGCGGAGGATCATATTTAACCCGTAATTGTCCCAAAAAGAAGGATCAGAACATTAGTGTCTTGATAGCGGAAGATGATGGAGACTAGATGGAGATGCAGGATGCACGGGTCAACCCATGCAGTTCATGAACGCCATCACAAGTACTAATAGTCGTACTCCTTACAATGGTTTGATATATGTGCATGTTATGTTGAATGGTAACCAGATACTGGCGATGGTGGATACGGGAGCATCATACAGTTGTGTGATGGAACGCATGATAAATAGGTTCCGGTTGAAGTTGAAGGACTTGGGTTTCAAGCTGAAGGCTGTCAACTCTGAAGCCAAGCCAGTGTTTGGCGTGGCGACTGTAAAATTGAAGTTAGGGCCGTGGAAGGGATGGTGTAGTCTCATGGCTAGTCAAATGGACAATTTTGATTTGATCCTAGGCAAAAATTTCATGGTTGCAAATAAGATCTACCCAATTTCGCACTTGCAATGAGAAGTTCGTAGACCTCATGCATGCGGAGTTGTCGAGACAGCTTCCTCCTAGACATGCTGTGGAGCACAGAATCGAGTTGATTCTAGGAGCCCAACCACCTGCCCAGACTCCTTATCGCATGTCGCCGATGGAGTTGGTTGAATTGCGACGCCAACTTAATGAGTTGCTAGATAGTCAAGCGCTGAGACCGTTGAAAGCTCCGTACGGTGCTCTAGCTTTGTTCCAGAAGAAGACTGATGGAACGTGGAGATTCTATGTAGATTACCGTGCCCTGAACAAGATCACGATAAAAAATAAGTACCCGATCTCGAATACGTACGACTTGTTCGACAGGGTGGTGAGAGCACGATTCTACATCAAAATCGACTTGCGGTCGGAATACTGGCAAGTTCGAATAGCCCCAGGAGATGAGGAAAAGACGACGGTGGTGACAATATATGGTTCCTTTGAATTTCTTGTCATGCCGTTCGGTTTGACGAATGCACCTGCTACTTTTTATAAACTGATGAATGATGTCTTGTACGATTATCTTGATAAGTTTATCATAGTGTACTTATATGACATTGTTGTGTATTCGAAATCCCTAGAGGAACATGTAGGCCACTTAAGGGACGTATTCCACAAGTTGAAAGAATACAAGTTCTATGTAAAAAAGAAAAATGTGAGTTTGGCAGGGAGCAAATAACTTTTCTTGGCCTTGTGTTGAGCAATGGCCGAATTCAAATGGATCGCAAGAAGGTTAAGACAATCCTTGATTGGCCAACACCCTAGAGAGTCGCGGAATTGAGGTCTTTCCTTGGTCTGACAAATTATTACAGGCGCTTCATCCAGGGATACTCAAAGATGGTAGCCCCTTTGACGGACCTAATGAAGAAGGATAGACCGTAGATGTAGGATTATGAATGCCAGGATGCGTTAAGAATGTTGAAGAAAGCAGTCACTTCTGCGCCAGTGTTACAACTTTCGGATTTCACAAAAGCCTTTGAAGTGCACACTGATACTTCAGATCGTGTGATTGGAGGAGTGTTGATGCAAGATAAGTACCCGATTACATTTGAAAGCAGGAAGCTGAAGGAGTGCGAGTAGAGATATAGTACGCACGAGAAAAAGAGATGACGATTGTGGTGCATTGCCTTGAGATATGGAAGTACTACCTGTTGGGAACCAAGTTCATGGTGGTGACCGATAATGTGGCCAATACTTACTTTAATATGTAGAAGAAGTTGACCCCGAAACAAGTTCGTTGGCAGGAGTTTCTGGTCGAGTTCGACTTTGACTGAATTCACAAACCAGGAAAGAAGAATGTGGTTGCCGATGCGCTGAGTAGAACGCACGTTGAACAATACGTTGCTGCACTGAGCACTGTTAAAATGGAATTCAGGAATAAGATCAAGCCAGAGTCCCCAAACGATCCGGTTTACCAGACCCTGATTACCCAAATCCGTGAAGGCAAAGTTCGTCGTTATTGACTAGAAGACGACTTATTCCTTGTCAAAGGTGGTAGATCATATGTCCTAACAGGAAGGGGACTTAGGGGACAGTTGCTGCGAGAGACCTACGACACTCCTTGTGCTAGTAATCCTGGAGTGGAATGAATGCGGGCATTGCTGTCGCGGAACTTCTATTGGCTGAAGATGGAAGAAGATATTGAGGCATATGTGAAAACGTGTCTTGTGTGTCAACAAGACAAAGTGGAAAGAAAGAAAGAGTCAGACTTGTTGCAGCCTTTACCGATCCCTGATCGACCGTGGCAATCAGTTTCCATGGATTTCATTTTGGGATTTCCTAAAATCAATGGTATGGTTTCTATTTTTGTAATTGTTGACAGATTTTCTAAGTATGTTGTATTTATCGATGTGTCGAAAGCGTGCCCTACTGATGTTGCTGCTGAGTTATTTTTCAGAAATGTTGTGAAGTACTTCGGTTTACCTGAAAACATCATAAGTGATAGAAATACCAGATTCACGGGGAGATTTTGGACCGTACAGTTCGGATTGCTGGGTTTCAAACTAAAGTTCTCAACTACCGTACATCCTCAGACTGACGGACAACTGGAGAGGATCAATGCCTTGCTGGAGGAATACCTAAGGCGTTACGTGACGGCAAGTCAGAGAAATTGGTTGGAGTTGTTGGATGCTGCACCGTTCTGCTACAATCTGTACAAGTCATCCGCAACTAAGTTGAGTCCGTTTGAATTAGTGAACGGACAACCACCTCTGACTCCGCATGAAATTGCTCTTCAAGGCAGGAGTCGTTGCCCAGTAGCACACTAATTTGCTCGTGCCAAGTAGGAACTGGTGGACGAAACAAGGGATAGCTTGCTGGTGGCGCAACAATGCATGAAGAAATATGCTGATCAACATAGACGGGATTTAGAGTTTCAAGTAGGAAATCAAGTGATGCTGAAATTGACTCCTCAAATTTGAAAGAAAGTGAGGAGCAAGATAGTCCATCGTGGGCTCATTTCTAAGTACGATGGATCATTCGAAATAATCAAGAAGGTAGGTCGTGTAATCTATCGGTTGAAACTGCCCGACAAACTCAAGATCCACCCGACCTTCCATATGAGTTTCCTGAAACCCTTCAACCAAGATGAGACGGATGGAGGACGGTGGCAAGCAAAGCATGCTCCGCCGATGATCCGCAAATAATTCTAGAAAGACATGGAGGCAGTGCTGGACCACAGAACGATGGGGTAGAGCAAAAAAAACCAACGGACAGATTATTTGATCCAATGAAAGGATGAAAGCGAGCTGGACACTACTTGGGAATGGGACATGATCTTGTGGCAGTTCGAAAATAAAATTGCCGAGTACCTAAAGAATGTTCGAAAATAAGTCAAGTTGACGAGGACGTCAATCTCTTCATGTAGGGGTGGTTTGTCAGCCCCTTAAGGCGCGATCTAGACGGAACGGCGCGGTCGTGGCAGATTTCGGCCAATCATGGCCTAGTTGGGAAAGTTGAAGATGAATTGGTTGGAAATGATGGGACACATGTTTAATGATATTTTCCTAACCTAAGTATGGGATTGGAAATGTTTTAGAGGCAACAGATGTCTCTAAATTAGTGGGAGAAAAAAGGATACCTCTACTAATGGTCCTAAATTTTCATCAAGAACTATTATATAGGGGGATAACTGTGACTAAATCAAGTCAAGACCAAGGGTTGGGAGTCAAGAGTACGGAATGACTAAGGCTTTATGGGTTATTTTGGGTGGTACCAAGTGTTAGGAACCACGGTGCCTAAATTGCTAAGTGTTAGGCAAGTTGGGCGTTGAACGTTGCCGATGGTGGGAAGTTGGGCGCACGAAATTGTGCGGTCGTTGCCTGTGCATGCCAAAGATGAACGTTGGGCAGTTGCTGACCGTTGCTGGCAGTTGCTGGGATAACGAACGGTTATCAGTCAACTCAGCCACATTCTTAGCGGGTTGCTGACTTCGTGGACGCTAGAATCAGACCAACGATTGGGTCTTGTCAACCGTAAACATGCCTACAAATAACAAGTTAGGTAGAGACTAAGAGCAGAGAGAGTTTCAAATAGTGAGAATCACCCTTAGATGTTCTGCACGCAAAGTGTTTGTAGAATTGTCCTTGTAAGCTTCGTTGTGAAATACAAGGTTAGTCGTTTGGTTGTAACTTGTGCGTGTTGTTCCTTTGTTTTTGCCTAAGTATTCGTTTGAATATTTGTGTGTAAGTGTGATTGTGTAGGCTGACTGGTAGTGTGGCTTACCAGTACCATTACGTGTGTGTTTGACTGGTGAGAGCGAACACCAGCCCCTTAGGGCATGGTCCAGACGGAACGCGCATGGTCGTGGTAAATTTCGGCCGGCCATGGCCTAGTTGGGAAGACCGAAGTGAACTGGTTGGAAATGATAGGACACATGTTTGATGATGTTTTCCTAGCCTAAGTATGGGGTTGGGAAAGTTTTAGAGGCAGCAAATATCTCTAAATTAGAAGGAAAAAAAGGGGTGCTTCTACTAACGGCTCTAAGTTTTCATTTAGAACTGTTAAGTTTCGCGTCCAACTTGCCCCAACAAGTTGCTAAGTTGCCCCAACTTGCTAAGTGTTGGGGCAAGTTGGACGCGAAACTTTGCCGATGGCAGGAAGTTGGGTGCGCAGAATTGTGCGGCCGTTGCCTGTGCGTGTCAAAGATGAACGTTGGGCAGTTACTGACCATTGCTGGCAGTTGCTGGGATAACGGAAGGTTACCAACCAACTCAACCACATTCTTAGCGGGTTCCTGACTTCATGAACGTTTGGATCGGACCAACGGTTGGGTCTTGTCAACCATAAGCATGTCTATAAATAACGGATTAGGTAGAGACTAAGGAGAGAGAGTCTCAGATAGTGAGAATCATCTTTAGATATTCTGCACGCCAAGTATTTGTAGAATTGTCCTTGTAAGTTTCGTTGTGAAATACAAGGTTGGCCGTTTTGTTGTAACTTGTGCGTGTGTTTCTTGTTTTTGCTTGAGTGTTCTACGTTGAATACTTGTGTACAAGTGTGATTGTGTAGGCTGATTGATAGTTTGGCTTACCAGTGCCATTACGTGCGTATTTGGCTAGTGAGAGTAGACTCCTCGTAACAGCGTAGTATCAGAGCACGGCTCTGATCCATTAGACTGTGCTTCTGTTGTGTGCATTTTGTTTGGAATGGTGGTTGGACACGGGAATTCTGTTCAAGAACGGTTGCAACGTCAGGAACTTGCATAAAAGGACTTGATGCAGCATCTGAGAGAGGTACCAGAGGGTTTCAATGTAGTGAAAGTTCTATTACAGACCAGAGAGACGATCAACACTCTGACCGCGCAGATGGAAGAGACCAAATAGACCGTTTCTTCCGTTGGGGATGTTGTAATGCTGCGGAACGAAGTGAGCTCGTCCTATGCAGAGATCGCGGCTTTATAATCGGAGATCGGTGTGTTACAGATAGCAGTTGGCTCTAATAACACACAACCTGTTCAAAAATCTTCAAAGAAAAAAGTGAAAGTTCCAGAACCGAAACCGTACCAGAGTAGTAAGAGTTCGAAAGATTTGAAAAACTTCTTGTGGGATGTCGAACAGTACTTCAAGGCTGTTGACGTTCCAGAAGAGGAGAAAGTATCAATTACATCAATGTACCTTAGCGGTAATGCAAATTGTGGTGGAGAACGGTGCAATCAGACCCCACCAGACCCAAGATTGAGACTTGAGATATATTGAAGGAAGAGTTGAAGAAGCAATTCCTTCCCACGAATGTTTCATAGAAAGTTTGGGACGCATTGTGGAACTTCAAGCAGACTAAGAGCGTGCACTAGTACTTTGCTGAGTTCCAGACTCTGATGTTGGATGTTAAGGAGATGTCTGAGGAAGACAGACTCTACACCTTTATCCGTGGACTGCAGCCGTGGGCGCAGATGGAGTTGCGGAAACAGAATATTCAGACCGTTTCTCAAGCACTCGCTGCCGCAGAGAAGTTGATAGACTTCAAATCCATGGGATCCAACAACGACAAGAAGAAGGAGAAGGGTAAGGAGAAGGTTAAGGAAACGAAAGATGGTCAGTTCTCAAAGAAGAAGAAAAAGAAGCCGTCGGTGACAACGATCGAACCTGATGGTGCTTCTTTTGCTAAGGAGAAACAACCATCAAATCCAAAGAAATATGGCTGTTATAATTGGGAAGGACCACACCTAACCCACAATTGTCCCAAAAAGAAGGATCAGAACATTAGTGCCTTGATAGCCGAAGATGATGGCAACAAGTTAGAGATGCAGAATGCATGGGTCAATCCCATGCAGTTCGTAAACGTCATCACAGGTACTAATGGTCGTACTCCTTACAATGGTTTGATGTATGTGCAGATTATGTTGAATGGTAACCAGATACTGGCGATGGTGGATACGGGAGTATCACATAGTTGTGTGACGGAACGAATGGTAAATTGGTTCCGGTTGAAGTTGAAGGACTTGAGTTTCAAGTTGAAAGCTGTCAACTCTGAAGCGAAGCCAGTGTTAGGCGTGGCTATTGTGGAATTGGAGTTAGGGCCATGGAAGGGATGGTGTAGCCTCATGGTCAGTCAAATGGACGATTTTGACTTGATCCTAGACAAAAATTTCATGGTTGCAAATAAGATTTACCAAATTTCGCACTTGGACGGCGTCATGGTGGATGATGACCAGAGTCCAGATTTTGTCCCTGCAGTAAGGTTGCCGAAATAGAAGATCAACCAACGAAAAAATATGGTGTCGGCGGTGCAAATTGACTCCTATCTTAGGCGCGGAGAAGTTGTATACATCGTTGCGCTGGTGGAGACCAAGCCGGATATGTACTAGGAAGTACTAAATGCCGTGGTCCATGTTTTGGAGGAGTTCGCAGACCTCATGCCTGGCTTGCACCCCAGATGGTCGCAGAACTAAGGTCGTTCCTTGATCTGACAAATTATTACAGGCGCTTCATCCAGGAATACTCGAAAATGGTAGCACCTTTGATGAACCTACTGAAGAAGGATAGACTGTGGATGTGAGATTATGAATGCGAGGATACGTTCAGAATGTTGAAGAAAGCAGTCACTTCTGCGCTAGTGTTGCAAATTTTGGACTTCATAAAAGCCTTTAAAGTGCACACTGATGCTTCAAATCGTGCGATTGGAGGGGTGCTGATGCAAAATAAGCACCCGATTGCATTTGAAAGTAGGAAGCTGAAGGAGTGCGAGCAGAGATATAGTACGCTCGAGAAAGAAATGACGGCTGTGGTGCATTGTCTTGAGATATGGAAGCACATCCTGTTGGGAATCAAGTTCGTGGTGGTGACCGACAATGTGGCCAATACTTACTTTAAAACGCAGAGGAAGTTGACCCCGAAGCAAGCTCGTTGGCAGGAGTTTCTGGCCGAGTTTGACTTCGACTGGATCCACAAACCAGGAGTTTTTGGCTGAGTTCGACTTCGACTGGATCCGAACCAAAAATGTGGTTGCCAACGCGTTGAGTAGAAGACGCGTTGAAGAATACGTAGCTGCATTGGGCATTGTTGAAACGAACTTCAGGGACAAGATCAAGTCAGAGTCCCCAAATGATTCGATTTACCAGAACCTGATCACTCAAGTCTGCGAAAGCAAAGTTCGTCGTTATTGGATGGAAGACGACTTACTCTTTGCTAAAGGTGGTAGAACATATGTCCCAACAGGAGGGGGATATAGGTGACAGTTGATGCGAGAGACCCACGACACTCCTTGGATTGGTCATCCTGGAGTGGAACGAATGCGGGCATTGCTGTCGCAGAGCTTCTACTGGGCAAAGATAGAAGAAGTTATTAAGGCATACATGAAAACGTATCTTGTCTGCCAACAAGACAAGGTGGAAAGAAAGAAAGAGCCAGGTTTGTTGCAGCCTTTGCTGATCCCTGATTGACCGTGGCAATCAGTCTCCATGGACTTCATAACGGGATTTCCTAGATCAATGGTATAGCTTTTATTTTTGTAATTGTTGACAGATTTTCTAAATATACTGTGTTTATCGGTGCGCCAAAAGCGTGCCCAACTGATGTTGCCGCTGAGTTGTTTTTCAGAAATGTTGTAAAGTACTTCGATTTACCAGAAGACATCATCAATGACAGGGATACCAGATTCACGGGCAGATTCTGGATCGTGTTGTTCGGATTGTTGGGTTCCGAACTGAACTTCTTTACTGCCACACATTCTGCGACCGACGGACAAACGGAGAGAGTCAATGCCTTGCTGGAGGAATACCTAAGGCATTACGTGACGGCAAGTCAGAGAAATTGGTTGGAGTTGCTGGATGCTGTACAGTTCTGCTACAATCTGAATAAGTCATCCGCAACCAAGCTGAATCCGTTTGAGTTGGTGAACAGACAACAACCTCTGACTCCGCATAAAATTGCTCTTCAAGGCGGGAGTCATTGCCCAACAGCCACACCGGTTTGTTCGTGCCAAGCAGGAACTAGTGGATGAAACAAGGGATAGCTTACTGGTGACGCAACAACGCATGAAAAAATATGCTGATCAACATAGACGGGACTTAGAGTTTCAAGTGGGAGATCAAGTGATGCTGAAATTGACTCCCCAGATTTGGAAGAAAGTGAGCAGCAAGACAGTCCATCGTGGGCTCATTCCTAAGTACGATGGACTGTTCGAAATAACCAAGAAGGTGGGTCGTGTAGTCTATAGGTTGAATCTGTCCGACAGACTCAAGATCCTCCCGACCTTCCATGTGAGTTTTTTGAAACCCTTCAACCAAGATGAGATGGATGGAGGATGGAGGCAAGCAAAACGTGCTTCGCCGATGATCCACAAGTAATTCCAAAAAGGCATGGAGGCAGTGCTGGATCACAGAACGATGGGGTAGAACAAAAAGAACCGATGGACAGATTATTTGATCCATTGGAAGGGTGAAAGCGAGCTGGACGCTATTTGGGAATGGAACGTGACCTTGTGGCAGTTCGAAAACAAAGTTGCCGAATACCTGAAGAACGTTCGAAAGCAAACCAAGTTGACGAGGGCGTTAACCTCTTCAGGAGGGGGTGGTTTGTCAGCCCCTTAGGGCACGATCCAGACGAAACGCGCGCGGTTGTGACAGATTTCGGCCGGCCATGGCTTATTTGGGAAGGCCGAAGAGGAATTGATTCGAAAACGATGGGACACATGTTTGATGATATTTTTCTAGCTTAAGTATGGGGTTGGGAAAGTTTTAGAGACAGCAGATATCTCTAAGTTAGTGGGGGAAAAGGGGGTGCGAAAGGACTTTCCAAGTTAGACCTCTGCTGCCTCTAAAACTTTCCCAACCCCATCATCAAACATGTGTCCCATCGTTTCCAACCAGTTCACTTTCGGCCTTCCCAACTAGGCCATGGCCGGTCGAAATCTGCCATGATCGCGCGCGTTCCTTCTGGACTGTTGGAATCCGATCTTCACCGTTCAAAATGTAGAATTAGATGTCGTCTACCTTCAGTTAAAATTTTAGGCCGATCAGTCATCGTTTGCTATGTCAATCGGGCGAATTACCGCAATTGCTCAAATCAGACACTTGCTGAAATTTCTCTCCAGAATTTTTCTGCGTTTTTTTACTTTTTTTTTTTGCCTTAACAATAAACCTAATTTGACCTATAAATAGGTAGGGCAACTCCTTAATGGGTTTAGACAGTTACCCATTAATTTTTGGACTTTTCCACATAAATTGGGAGCCCAAAAAACCCAACAAATCTCCCCCTCCCGACTATGTGGAGGAACTTGCCATCCTGGCAAGTGAGCAACATACTTCAAACTTCCATCTTGGCAATGACTTGATCAACATATCAACACCATTGTCATCCGTATGTACCTTTTCAAGTTCAATCAACTTCTCCTCCAACACATCACCTAACCAATGATATCTCACATCAATAAATTTAGATTTGGAATAAAAAGTTAGATGCTTTCCAAGATGAATTGTACTTTGACTGTCACAAAGCAATTTATACCTCTCTTGAGAGCAACCAAGTTCCCTTAGAAACTTTTCAACCACAGCAACTCCTTGCATGCTTCAGTAGTTGCAATAAATTCGGCTTCAGTGGTTGACAATGCAACACATTTTTGCAACCTCGATTGCCAAAAAACTGCTCCCCCTGCAAAAGTAATCAAGTAACCCGAAGTAGATTTCCTTCTATCAACATCTCTAGCCATATCAGCATCATTATAACTAGTGAGAATTGACTTCCCACTTTCAAAACAAAGTTTCAAATCTGAAGTACCACGGAGATAGCTTAAAATCCACTTCACGGCATTCCAATGTTCTCTCCCAAGTTTTGAAAGAAATCGGCTCACAGTACTAACTGCATGAGTTATATCAGGTCTCGTACACACCATTGCATACATAAGACTACCAACCGTAGATGAATAAGGAACTTTCCTCATATATTCCTTATCTTCTTCAGTAGAGAGATATTGTGAGATGCTCAACTTCATATGCATTGCAAGAGGAGTGCTAACAGGTTTAGCCTTCTCCATTCGAAACCTTTGAAGTACCTTTTCAATGTACTTTTCTTGTGATAGCCAGAGTTTCCTTACCTTTCTGTCTCACAAAATTCTCACACCAAGAATTTGCTTTGCTGGTCCTAAATCTTTCATAACAAAAGGCTTGCTCAACTCCTGTTTCAATTTATTAATTCTAGAAGCACTTTGACCAACGATGAGCATATCATCAACATAGAGCAACAAAATAATAAAATCATCATGTGAGAACCTTTGTACAAACACACAATGATCAGAAGTAATTTTCTTGTAGCATTGCTGTTGCATAACAGATTCAAACTTTTTGTACCACTGTCTCGGATAGGGCTGCAAACGAGCCGAGCCGAGTCGAGCTTTGGCCTTATCGAGTCGAGCCTTGACTTAATTTCATCGAACTCGAACTCGAGCTCGAGCTCGACGAGCTGGCAATTTTGAAGCTCGAGCTCGAGCTCGACTCGATTCGAGCCGAGCTCGAGCTCGAGTTCGAGCTCGAGCTCGACTCGATTCGAGCCGAGCTCGAGCTCGAGTTCGAGCTCGAAAAAATAAAAATAATTATTTTATTTTTTAAAAAAATAAATAAAATAATATTTTTATTAATAAATAATAAAATATTAAGGATATTTATGTAATTTTACTATTAAAATAAAAATAAAAATAAAAAATATATATATATACTCGAGCTCGCGAGCCGGCTCGCGAGCTAACGAGCTTAATATTTTGAGCTCGAGTTCGAGCTCGAGTTTGACTCGACCAGCTCGAGCTCGACTCGAGCTCAAAAAATGTCGAGCTCGACTCGAGCTTGAATCGAGCCGCTCGCGAGCCGCTCGCGAGCGGCTCGCGAGCGGCTCGATTCGTTTACACCCCTAGTCTCGGAGCTTGTTTCAAGTTTTACAAGCTCTTTTTTAACTTGCACACATAATCCTCTTTACCTTTCACCTGAAATCCCTCTGGTTGCTCCATATAAATTTCTTCATTCAAATCACCATGAAGAAAAGCCGTCTTCACATTCATTTGCTCAATCTCTAAGTCAAGACTTGTAGCTACCCCTAACACAGTTTGGATTGAAGACATTTTAACTACGGGCGAAAAAAATTCTTCAAAATCAACTCCCTTCTTTTGACTGAAACCTTTAACAACTAATCTCGTTTTATATCTTGGTGTTGAAGAACCCTCTTTCTATTTCAGTTTGTAAATCCACCTATTTTTCAAGACCCTTTTACCTTTTGGTAATTTAACTAACTCAAATGTTTGGTTATCATACAAGAATTTCATCTCATCCTCTATAGCATGTAACCACTGCTGCTTGTCTGCATTCTCCATAGCTTGTTCAAAGTATTCAGGCTCTTCCCCATCGGTCAGGAGCACATACTCATTTGGAGAATATCTAGTAGACTGCTATCTAACTCTTGTAAACCTTCTAAGTGGAGCTTCTTGTGGATCTACTATAGAATGAGTGAGTAGATCATCATCAACATCTCTAGGTGTATATGTATCACCATCATGCTGGTCATCAGCAACATCATCATGCTGCATATCAACTCCTCCATCAGCTTTTGTCGGTAACTGTGATATAGGAACTGGTTCAAAATCTGTGAGGTCATCATGGATATGAGAGTCTGTCTTCTCCATATTATCAAGGGTTTGGTTTTCAAGAAACACAACATCACGACTTCTCACAAGTTTCTTCGCAACTGGATCATATAGTCTGTAAACAAACTCATCTTGACCATAACCAATAAAGATGCATGGTCTACGTTTTACATCTAACTTTGACCTCTCATCTTTTGGAACATGAACATAAGCTTTGCAACCAAAAACTCTCAAATGATCATAAGAAGTGTTTTTACCAGTCCAAACATTTTCTGAAATATCACCCTGCAAAGCAATAGTAGGAATCAGATTAATAACATGAGCAACAGTATACAAAGCCTCACCCCAAAAAGACTTTGACAGTTTTGACTCTGCAAGTAGGCATCTAACTCTCTTCATCAATGTTCTGTTCATTCTCTCGGCCAAACCATTCAGTTGAGGCGTCTTTGGAGGCGTCTTCTGCTGTCTAATTCCCTGTTACTTACAATAATCTTCAAATGGTTCTCGATACTCACCCCTATTATTTGTCCGGATGCATTTCAACTTTCTTCCAATTTGCCTTTTGACCAAAGGTTGAAACTCTTTAAATTTACCAAACACTTGATATTTTGTTTTTAAGGTATATACCCATAGTTTCCTGGAATGATCATCAATGAAAGTAATAAAATAAGATGCACCCCCAAAAGTTTGTATCTTCAAAGGACCAAAAACATCTGAATGCACCAAATCTAGCAAATGTGCATTCGATGAGGAGGGTTAGTTTTGAAGGATACTCGATTTTGTTTTCCTTCAAGACAATGAGAACACTTTTCCAAACTTGCATTCTTCACATCCAGAAGAACATTTTTTTTCGCCAAAGTCTCAAGTCCCTTTGTACTAATGTGACTCAACCTTTTGTGCCACAATTCAGCTGAATTTTGCTTCTCCACCAAATTCACAGCATTTGTCGAAATTGAAGCTTGCAACAAATATAAATTTGTTTTCAATTTCGTACCTTGAGTTATAACCAGGGACCCTTTAATGAGCTTCCATTTACCATTACCAAAATTATTGTCAAAGCCATCATCATCAAGTTTTCCTATAGAAATCAGTTTCAAGCGAATATCTGTAGCATACCTGACAGCCTTGAGTAGTAGTATAGAGCCATTGCTCGTCTTCAAACAAATATCACCCATGCCAACTACCTTAAAAACATCATTATTACCCATTCTCAATGAACCAAACTCACCTGCAGTGTAGGTAGCAAAGATATCTCTCCGGGAAGTGACATGGACAGCAGCACCAGTGTCAGCCACCCAACTAGTATCAGACGAAACCAGATTAATGACATTGTCATAAAAACAATAACAAGATATCCATCTGTGGCGGTGGCAACACGATCAGCACTACCATCTTCAGACTTTCCTGCACGATTACTCCTATTCTCATTCTTCCACTTGATGCAATTCCTCTGGATATGGCCTTTTTTGTGACAATAATGACATTCAACATTCTTGTACCGTGATCTGGATTTGCTTCTACTCCTGCCTTTGTCATTACCTCTATTCTTCTATCTCCTCCTTTGTTCTGTAACCAAAATTTCAGTCTGCGAAGATAAAACCTTGTGTTTTTCTTCTCACCTCTTCATTCGAAATTCCACTTTTAGCGTAGTCCATGGTCATTACACCATTAGGGGCAGAATTGGTATGTGAGACCCGAAATGTCTCCCATGAATCAGGCAAAGTATTCAGCAACCACAATCCAAGAATCTCATCATCAAATTTCACTCCAACATTAGATAGCTGATCCAACAAACCTTGAAACTCATTCACATGATCAGAGATAGGGGTGCCTTCCTTATATCTTCAATTGCATCAGCTGCTTTGAGTAAAAACAATTTATTGTTACCCGTCCTGGAAGCATAGAGTTGTTCAAGTTTATTCCACAGTGCTTTGGCATTTGTCTCATTGGCAATATGATTGAGAAAATTATCTTCCACCCATTGTCTGATATAACCACAAACCTATTGATGCTCAAAATCCCATTCTTCATCAGATTTGGATTCTGGTTTTTCCGTAGCAAACACAGGCAAGTGCATACTTTTCACAAATAAAAAGGTCTTTCATTTTACCTTTCCATTTGTGATAATTCAACCCATTCAACGATATCATCTTGCTTGTATTAACCTCCATAAGTCTAACAAATCAGAGCAAGCTCTGATACCACTATGTTAGGAGGTATCGGGTTTTGAATAACCACAACACGCAGCGAAAACCTCCCCCATTTGTTAGAACAGATTAGGAGCGTTATACAAGACAAAATCCATCAACTAATAGAAGATAAATCAGCCCACAAATACAAAAAAAAAAAAAAAAACCAACCACAGGAAGACACAGGAATTTTACGTGGAAAACCTCTCCAATGTGAAAAGGAAAAACCACGGGATTCTTAAACCTACCACAAATTACTCCACTATCACCAATTAAAAGTTGAGTACAACTTTCAGCAAGTACACAATTGAGATATGGGCTTTAAACAATCAACAAAGTCACCAAATCCCAAATAAAGAGCAAAAGCTGTGAAAAACTTCACAGAAACAGCAGCAGTCCGAAATTTCTAAATAAAAATTGAACCGTTGGAATCAGATCTCCACCATTCAGAACGTAGAAATGGATGTTCTCTACCTTCAGTTAAAATTTCAGTCCGATCAGACGTCGTTTGCTATGTAAATCGGGCATATTACAACAACTGCTCAAACCAGACACTTGCTGAAATTTCTCTCCAGAAATTTTCTGCGTTTTTTCACTTTTTTTTTGCCTTAACAATAAACCTAATTTGACTTATAAATTGGTAGGGCAACTCCTTAATAGGGTTAGACAATTACCCATTAATTTTGGACTTTTCCACATAAGTTGGGAGCCCAAAAAACCCAACACATCTTTGTGTTGTCTGCATATATTCTTCAAATAGTTCATTTATTAGCAGATTTATAGAGGTGAAGGATCAAGACCGAGGAAAATGTTAGCTCAGAAAAATTGCAGAGGCTAGGCTGGAGATATAGGCCATTGGAAGAAACTCTTGTTGGCTCTGTCGAAAGCTACAAGCAGACTGGGATCTTGGATTGATAACTTTTTGCTTTTTCTGTTTTTTGTTAACGGGACTTGTGGATTATTTTGTAAAAGAATTTTTGGATCTATTAAAAGTGGAATTTGTTCTTGTGGAAATTCTCGATTAGGCTTTGGATAAGATCATTGAAATTGAATTGAAGGTGAATTCAGTATTAATGCTTTAGAATTACCACTCATTCACGATCATGAATTGCGACACTTTAACAATATGTCCATCAGCTTCCATAGATTTTTTGTGCATTGTTAGTGAGGTTTGAACCGGAAACTTTTCATTTAGCTTTATAAGTATGGGCCTGCTAAATAAAAACTTTCTTCTGTCCTAGAACAAAATAAAATATTTTGCTCTAACAAAACCAAAAAAAAAAATCTTCACTATATGGTTTAATTAATTGGCATGTACAGTTTTATTTTCGCTAAAAATGAGTAATAAAAAAGTTAAAGTTATTTTAAGTTAGTTAACTATTGCATGGATAAACCACGATTTTGTGTCAAATGTTAATCACTGAGCTTCTAATTGAATTCGATTCAAAGAAAGCTATGCATTAAGTCTGCACAAGTAATACTACACTATGATTTGATATTGGAAGCTTTTAACAAAAAATTCTTTTTTAATTAATTATACAAACAGATTTTATTTTTATTTGTTTTTCTGAAAGGAAGTTGCAGAATTGAATCAATAGCATATTGAAATACCTAAGCCGTTTGCATTTAAGGGAAAAAGATCAAAAGGAAAAGACAAAAGAAATAAACAAATAATCAAATAAATAAAAAAATGTTGCAATTGCTAGGGATTGATAGGGTGTATTTTGCTAGTAATTTTGTGAATATTTTTCCCTTGATTTTTGATCAAATGTTGTATTAATTGGTAGATTTTACTTATATTTAGTTAATAACATTAATTGTTGGAAAGTGGAGCAAAAAGTGATTAAAGGGGCAATCTTCCAAAAGATTTCGGACCAGTTTGACATAGGGGCAGTCAACACCTACTGTCAAGTCAGGGAGGCTCGAGATTTTCCTAATTGGAGATTTTCTAATTCGACTCAAATTCTGAGCGGGCCTTGGCTCAAGATTAAGAAGATTTGTGTCTTTATTACCTAGAGTATATTTCTGCACAGGACCAGATCAGAAATAGGCATCTAACTCATTGAGTTTTGGGACATGTTTATCATTTTTTTAAATCTTTTTTATTTCTTGTTTTTGTAGGAAAAAAAACTAACGGATGTGTTTGGATAGGAGACCAATAAACTTTTTGTCCCCTTCGCGCCTAATTGCAGGTTAAAAGGAAGAACTAGTTCTTAGATAATGTTTCTAAGTACAACTCTAGTACTCAAAAAGGGAGAATTGTAATTTTGGTCCCCAATTTATAGTGTATGCGCGGAATTAGTCCCCAATCTATTTTGAAAATAAATTTTGGTCCCCAATCTATTCAATTTTGCACGAAAAGTGGACAATTGATGGAATTTTTTCAATTTGAACCGGAATCAGGTCATGTGAGATCACATGCTGGCACCTAAAACCCCTTTTTCAATTTTTTAATTTCTGAAACACGTTTTTTAATATTTTCAGCTTTCTCTTGCCTTTTGTCTTATTAAACAAAGGCATAAAAGGCTAAAATTAACTAATTAAGTAGTTAGTAATCATTTGTAGAAATAAATCACATAATAAAGAGGGATGGCAACATCCTCTACATCTTTCTTTTCTTATCTTCTTTCTTCCAACTCAAGAACAAACCCTAGGAGCCTCAATCCCATTCTAATCAGACAAGAAAAATTCCTCATTCTGGCAAAAAGTTGCAAGATCTGGGCCAAAACTTTGTATTGAGTTTCTTCTATTCTTAATTTACCTCCTAATGGAACCAATGAAAAATTGTGACTGCAAGCAGTGAGCAATAATAGTTACTTCTTGGACAGACAACAATCCTAAGAGAAGATATTTTACTTGTGCAATCAAGAAGGTATGGTTGTCTTTGTTTCTAATTTCACTTTTCTATCTCTGTTTCTTAGTTTTGTACTAAAGCTTTATGATGTTGGCTGTGAAGGTGACAAAGGAAAAGGATGCAATTATTTTGAATGGTATGATTCGATAATGTGTAGAAGGTCAACAACTCTGATTCTTGGACTGCTACGAAGCATGAACTCTAAGAATGCTACAATTGAGAGGCTAAGAGCAAGGGAAAGAAAATTATTGTTGGCAATTTTCTTGTTGGTACTTCTGTAGTTTATTGTGTTACTGGTGTAAAGGGCAGAAGGTTGGACAGTCTTGGTATCAATTGGTGAAAGGAAAATGTGTTAAGTGTTTGACTAATTTGTTGTGGTCTAAACTTAGAGATGAAAGACATTCATCCGGATTCTTTGGTCTTTTTTGTGGAATAGGTGAATGTGTAAGTTTTAATCTACTATCAGTCTAGTACATGCTGTTTATTTTGAAAGAATGAATATATTGGATGTTCCAATCTGCCATCGCTTAGTTGTGCTTTTATAGTTCATTTACAAGTTATCTGGATGTTGAGTTATTCCAGAAAATGAATTTAATTTGAGAGGTTGAATGAAAGAATCATTTGATAACTAAATCATGAATCCTGACTTAGAAAACCACATACGTAATGCTAGTTAGCAAAACAAAACAAATGGTAACATACCAAAAGATAAAAGTAGAATTCATTGCTAACTTGGATCCAATGTACAAAAGATACATTCAGAATTCAGAATGCATTACAACCATCAAATAGACAATGTTTTGTCATTTGCCACAAATGATTACAAGCTTCAAAATGTCATGTTCACGCTGGCTTGTTCTCAAGATACATGAGTTCCAAAATACCAATGTACAAAAGCTACTATTCTGACAATAACATATTTCAAATTTAGCAACACAATCATCCAAAAGGTGCCGATTGGCAACATTAAGTTAGGTACAAGATCATCAGTTAGTTGATGTTGGCTTTCCCTTTGTCATTGCAAGGTGGATTTGTACATCTTTGATCCGAAAAGGTAAGATCCTCCTTGGCTAGCTGGTTGACTGTTATGTACCACAAAATTTTTTGGGATCCCAAAAACTTCATGTAGGTTTGGTTGAGCAGTAGGGGCAGAAGATATTATGTTGTCATCACCAATTGCTGGGTTGTTCTGTGATAAATCTATTTGCTTTGCACTTCGTTTGGTGCCATTTCCCTACAATACATCAGCATTTAACCACTAAATACATCAGCATTAAATACTTCAGCATTTCCCTACAATACATCAGCATTTAACCACTAAATATTGAACTCACAAGAAACAATAAACTAAATGTACATTAAATAATAAAATTACAATAGATTTTCTTGATGTTCTTGTTCTTGTTTTCTTTGCATGTGAAGTGTTGCCCCTAACCTGCAACAAAGCATAAAATGCATTAGCTGCTACAATGTTACAATCATTACTATATCTGTTTACACAAATTAGGAATTATTACTTACAGAGTTATCTACCATCATGTCATCTAGTTGTAAGAGACTCGTATCCTGATTTGCTTGTGTTTCCTGCCCCTGTTCACTCATTTGACTAGCTGCAACACCTGCTTTTTGTCTAAACTTACATGTCCATGTGTTATGGCCTTGCTCACCACAGAATGAGCATTTACAGATTTGACCAAATCTCCTCACCTTCTTGCTTTGCTCCTTTGTTTGCTATATCTCATTAGCAGATTTTCTCTTCTGTTTCTTTGGTCTTCATGGTGCTCTTCCATATGTTGGTGGGAGGGGTGCCTGAATATCTACATCTTCCCGCTCATTCTTTCCATTCACAGGTAAAATGCAAGGATCATAACATTTAAGATACGTTTTAATAGTATAGCAGCCATTAATGTACTGCATAGGGTCCTTCATAGCAATCCACAAAGCTAAAATTGCATGAGCACATGGTATCCCTATCAAATCCCATTTCCTGCATGAGCAAGTCCAATCCTCAATATTGACCGTCCAGTTTTCACCATAAGGACAAGCAACTTCAAAACTCACATCATTTGATTTGTAAGGCACATAGTAAGTTGCCTTGTCAATATTGACCATCATCCTTTTTCTGATTTTTGGATAGAAATCAAATTTACTCCGCTTTTCCCTGGCTCTATCTCTATTTTCCTGCATTCTCTGCATGACAAAATGCCTCAATGCCTCCATCATAACAACAATGGACCCTTCCCTGGCATCTAATATTTTACTGTTAAATGATTTACATATGTTATTCAACAACATAGCACATTTAGAGAATGTTCTGAACTGTGATCTACTCCACTCTACTGAATTCTTGTCCTCTAACCACTTAATTGCATCAACATCTAATTTTGCTATGGGTTCCATTCTTCTTATGAATTGTGCATGAGTAGTTGCCTTAGCTACTTTCCATAGAGCTTGACTCATGGTTGTCCTTTTGAATCCAGCAGCTGCAATATTGCTATGCATATGCTTCACACAAAATCTATGATCAACCCCTAGAAAAACTATTTCACATGTCTGAATTATGCCCTTCTGCTTGTCACTCATTATGATCCATTCATAGTCTTTTTCAATTTTTAGATCCTTCTTAACTAAAAGTAAGAAACCAAATCCAGGAATCCTTAGTTTCTCCCTCAGTTGCTGCATAAACAATTGGATACAAACCATTATTTGGATTAACTCCAACTGCTGTCAGCAATACTCCACTAGCTGCACCTTTGAGAAAAGTCCCATCTAAACCAAACATAGGCCCACAAGCATCTAAAAATCCTTTTTTCACCCCAGTAAAGCACATGTACAATCTTTGAAATTTTCCTTGTTTGGTGACTGAATCACAGTAGTCTTCTGCCACCTTTATTACTACAGTACTACCTGAGTTACTTCTCAAGATTTCATTGATATATTTGTGCAACTTATTGTACTGGTCCACATCACTACCTTGGGCCAACTTCCTGCCAATTTTTTTTAGCTCTATAGCCTTGATGTCTACTCAAATAGCACTTGCTCTCTTTCATTACTAGATTTTTGAAGTTAGCATAATCCAGCTTGGGATTCTCCCTAAACGTGTTAACATATTTTCTGCCAATCCACCCAGATTTGACACTCTTGCTATGATATGAAAACCCACACTTGTGCTTCTGCTGGAATGTTCTAACTTCCAATCTGCCATCACCTTTCATCTTCTTAGCATATATGCACCAGTCACATCCTTTTTTTAGGACAAATTGCCCTCACTTTAATGGTGTCACTCTTGATATATTTTAATGGTCTACCCCGCTTGATATTCCAGGTTCTAACCGTCTCTTTAAACTCTTTAAATGTGGTAAATACCTATCTAAGTTCAAGTTTGGGGTTATCTGCATCCTTGTGATCATACATGGGGGTCTTGAATGACCCTCTTTATCTGAACCTTGGAGACTATATATATCTGAACATGAATCTGGTGCAACATCTATGTCGGAGTTGTCATCATCAGTATCAGAATTATTCACCATTTGTCCCCTAGTTTCCTCTACACATTCCTTTTTTTTCATTCCTCTTAAGTTGCTCTTTCTTGTAATTTTCTACCCCTACCAATTCTAAATTATGATCAACATTTTTTTCATAGTTATTGTCATCAGAATTTTGCTCATAATCTGAATCTTTTCCTAAGAATTCTCTAGAATCAGAACCCCCTGTATATTCACTATTAGATTCATCCTCTTCATCTTCTAATACAAAGTCTTCTAATCAATGTCAAACCCCCACTGTGATACTAATAACTCACTAAAAGAAACCTCTATGTGCAAATCAACTACCCTCCCATAGTCAAATTGATCAACACAATAGGCGTGCAGTTCTCTATCATGCTTTAACAAATGGAAGCCATATTCCTCTATCAAAATGTGATACATTTTGTCACCTATAGCCTCAACCTGACTTTCCAACATTTTATCAATTTCAAAAAGGCTTATACCTATGACCTTTACATGATCAAACACCTTTAATTCAGCTCCCTCATAATGAACATCAGGTTCAATTTCACATTTCCCCGATAAGTGACACTTCATAGTCACTTCCGTGCTATCACTGTCTATATTTAAAAAAAAAAGAAGAAACAAAAACAACAAACAAACAACATAGGCCACAATTTAGATGACAGAAATAGTAAAACTAGCAAAAGATTCAGACAATAAAAAAATGCATACTTTTGCAAAGATTCAGAGGCAAGGACCATCAATTGTAGTAAAACAAGTCCCACTACACTAAACATGGACCAGCATGATAACCGACAATAGAGACACACACAGGATCACATCATAAATGACAAATTTTTGTAGGGCTTTTTTCAAGATTAGTCATTAATAAAGCCTTAATCATAATTTTTTTGTCCCCCCAAGTACAAAAAGCATTTTTTCCACTATATTCACAATATAATGGGCGATTGCGCTTATATATCACAAAAAAAAGGCAAAATCACATACCATAATTAGGTGCTGCTAGCCTGTTCATTTCCTTAGACCTCACTGCCATTTCTACTTTGCAAAACTACTAGGAGCTTCAGATTGACAGAATTCTACAATATTTTTCCTTTTTTATTTTACATTTTGATTCTTGATTTTGGCTCTTAGGGTTCGCTGTTCTTTTTGCTAAAGAGACCAGGGTTGAGAAGTGTGAGAGCAAATGTTTCCTTTTTTTATTTTCAACCTTTTTAGTGGGCTCCACTGCTTGATTAGTGAATTTTAGCCTTTTATGTCTTTGTTTAATAAGACAAAAGGCAAGATTAAGGTGAAAATATTAAAAAAAGTGTTTCACAAATTAAAAAATTGAAAAAGGGGTTTTAGGTGCCGACAATTGTCCACTTTTCGCGCAGTGATCTCACGTGACTTGGTTCCAGTTGAAATTGAAGAAATTCCTTCAGTTGTCCACTTTTCGCGCAAAAGTAAATAGATTGGTGACCAAAATTGATTTTCAAAATAGATTGGGGACTAATTCCGCGCATATACTATAGATTGGGGACCAAAATTACAATTCTCCCACTCAAAAAACTGGTCTACTTGACTGTGGGTTTTCCTTTAGTCATGCCATTTTGTCATTAGTGATGATTGCTTCTTCTAAACCTTAGCTCACCACACATGCCATGCGTATGAAAGCCAAACTTAAATTGAACTTATCAAGTTGCAAAATAAGAAAATTTGGGTTAAGTTTGGTATGAGTGGTAAGGGAAAATTTAATTCCTTATCAATTTAATTCCTGTATTTATGATTCTTGACTAATGTGATTGCTCATCTATCACCACATATCAATTTAATTCCTTATCTTCATTTAAATGTGACGATTGTATAATTGTTGACTGAAAATGAAAGGAAACTGACAAAGAAATGTCATGTGAGTGCATGTGCATGGTTAAAACAATACAAATTATAACCAATTTGATCCCTTGTTTTTAAGGTTTTGATCGTTTTGGTTCCTTAGTATCATGACAAGCCAATTTTGCCTCTTAAATTTAAAAATATGGTTAAGGAGATCCTTTTGATAGAAATTTGAGTCACTAATGCCTTTCATGTCGCATCCGTCTCAACAATATATTAAAGTTTCAAAAAATCTCAAATAAGTCATAAAACTAACCCCAAAACTCTTTATCGTGAAGAAAATAAATTTTTGTAACTTTAAAATAAATCAAACACAAAACTTTAAACTCCTTGAACCTACGATCGGATGTCCGGTTCTCAAGTGAAGTAGCTCTCCCTTCTAAAGTTCGGTCACTTTTGCAGTTAGATAAGCTGTCAACTCCGTATGTGAGATTATGTATGGTTTCAGGTTAGGTCAAGTCACACGGTCAGTGTAATTTCTCTTTTCTTTGCTAATAAAGATCGGATTCATTAAAAAAAAAACACAAAACTTTAAACATAATTATGGAATTTGTGCCATTTCCGAGTTGAAATATTATGAAAAAGAGTACCAAAAGGTGAAAGAAAAATGCATAAATTTATGTTTGACATAGTATAGAACGCTTCTTTTTTCATTATATTGAAGAGTTTTGGGTGAGTTTAGAGTTTTGGGATTTTATTTGAATGCTTGGTGTTTTCTACAAAATAGCACGAAATATCCTCTAAGGTCTCTTAACTCCATTAACAACTCTAAATTAGTGATGAGCACGGGGTGTATATATATATATATATATATATATATATCAATTAACTCATCCACAATCAAGTTTTACATTTATAATATCCTAAATACCCCACACGCGATTTTTCGCAAGTATACGAGTCGAGAGCGAGTATAGGGTATTAAGGGTCGAACCCACATGGAAGATTTTCAATTACTGGTGATTTTCAAACTCCTTTATTATTTAGACTATGAAAAGTGCAAGAAATTAACTCTACACTATGAGCATGAAGTAAAAGTAATAAAAATAACACTAGAAATCTCCTAGATATATGGAATTCCTTACTACTGTTGCAAGTGAAATTACTAGTTAAGTGAACGCTATTATCTTGGCTAGTTATAGCGTAATTTCCTCAAATATGTGAAACCTACTCTCGTAGTGAATCAACTATACGTGTAATTAAACCATACTTACTCTCATGGTTATGAAATTAATTACAAGTTCATTTCTTCTACGAAATCACATGAAACAAGTCATTAAAGCCACAAAAGTACACCTTACTCTCGTGAGTGAACTCCCTAGGTTTATCACTTCCTTGAACTAGTGTTAAACTCCAATTCTCATTGCAAACTTAACACCTTTAGATAATCACAACTAATGGCCGTTAATCATGATTAGAAAAGCAAAAGTTATAAATAACTTGTTCAAAATAATATCATCAAATAACCAAGTAAACATCACTAACAAGATATAGAAAGTTTATCCATAATTCTAGGCATAAACTTTAACTAAACATGAAAAGCAAGATGATCCAAACTTGTATTATAGTTAAACATGAACTTAAATACAAAAGAGAAAGTGATAGGAGAGAAGTCACCCTTGTCACATGAGTTTCAAACTTTCCATCTTTACTCTTCAAATCTTTGTTCAAATCTAACTACAAATATAAGGAAAAACTACACTAACTAGTCTATACTACCCTAACTATTGAACTAAGGAAATTCTAGTGAAGCTTACATTTTTGGTGAGTTTCTCTAGCCTTCCAAAGTTTTTTAAATGTTCTCCAAAGGCTGCTATTTATAGAAGATTTAAAAGTCAAATGAGCTGTTTCTAGTTGGCATTTTTTACTCTTGAAACTCCCATGAGTATAAAAATTTCACAACGAATTTTAGCATGTCAAAGATGTTTGACAAGTGACTAATTTACGTAATAATTGTATGATATTTTATATTATTTTTAGTCACTTTGGTTATATTATTGGAAGAAAATGAATCATTTTGGCTATAATTGGTCAAAAATGCTTTTAAGTGATTAAATGAGGTTTTTATCACTTTTTACTTGGATTTTGTGCATTTTTGACAGTTTTGACACATTTTCGTATTTCGGCTATAACTTGAGGTACAGTGATCGGATTGAGATGATTCTTGAACCAATTTGAAGATAAAAGATAGATCTACAACTTTGGTGAAGACATCAAAATCCAGTTTGAAGGTTTTCCAAGTCAAAAAGCCGAAGTACAGTAGCCAATTTCTAATGGTCGAAGCTAAAACAGGGCAATGAGCAGTAAAGGGTATTTCGGTCATTTCTCAGCCCACACAGATCCAAATGAGGTGATTCTTGATGAATTGGAAAGCTAACTCAAAGAGCTACAAGTTTCATGTTTTGATCAAGAGCTAAATCAGCTTTTATCATCAAGAAAAGTTCAGTTGAAGTTGAGGTAAAAACGGAGCAGAGCTGGAAGTTGAGCAGAAATTGCACCAAAATGTCACTGTAGCAATCCGGCCGGATTTATGGCCGGATTTCTGGCCGGATTGTGGTCAGAGAAGGCTGCTTTTTACGCGGAAAACTCAATTTCACCTCCACTAAATCACATGTAATGCTAGACATGTGAGAAACATTACCAGCTGTAAGGGAAAAAGTGTAGGCCTCATTCCTTGACCACCTTTCATCATAAAATAGCCAAAACCATTGCAAAAAGGAGGGACATACGGAGGAAGTTTGGAGAGTGCAGAGATGTAGTTCTTCCATTTTTTCTGTGTGTTAGTGTAGGATAGTTTAACTAGTTGTTCATCCATTCTTGTAAATTAGCTAGATTAGGATGAAGATGGAGATGAAGAAGGAGGAGTTGAATCTCAAGTGACATGGGTTATCTCTTCTCCAAACTCTTTATCTTTTGTACTTGATTCCAAGTTTAGTTAATATACAAGTTCTGGATTTTGTGTTTATTATGTATCTTTAAAGTTTATGCCTTGGGTTTGGTTGAACTTTCTATAATTGTTGGTGTTTATTATTTGGCTATTTGATTGCTATGATTTGAGCAAGTTATTTAGCACTTTGACTCTTTAAATCATGATTAATCTGGTACCATTAATTGTGATTATCTAAGGTGTTATTTCTGCAATGAAAAATTGAGATTTAACATTAGTTCAAGAAGTGCTAAACATAGGGAGTACACTCACGAGAGTAGAGGTGCACCTATGTGGTTTTGGTGATTAATTTCATGTAATTTCATTGAAAAAATGAACTTGTAGCTAATTTCATAACCATGAGAATAGGTATGGATTAGTTATGAGTATAATTGATTCACTACGAAAGTAGGATTCATATGCATGAGGAAATTACACCATAATTAGCTTAGATGGTAGTATTCAATGATCCAAAAATAGCATTTGCATGAGTAGTTAGGAATACCACAACCTAAGGAGCTTTCATTTGTTATTTTGCATAAGTTCAGTAGATTTCATTTCTTATAATTCATTGATAGTCTAAATAATAGAGAAGCTTTAGTAGTACCGGTAATTGTTCACTCTTCCTCGTGGGATCGACCCGATATATACCCTAAACTACTAGTTGACCTGTATACTTGCAGTGAAACGGGTGTAAATCGGATTTATTTTAACTTGTACGTATAGAAAAATCCCGTCAAGTTTTTGGCGCCGTTGCCGGGGAAGATTTGGCAATATCGGTGTGAAGAGCAACTTTATTAGTTTAGACATTTTATTAGTTATAGTGTGAATGTATTTTCTGTTATTTTAGTGTTTTATATGTGTATGTGTTTTATCACCTATTCTTCTTACTAATTTTGCTCTTAAGTTGTTTAAAAGCAATTTTAGGTAATGAGGAGGATAGGTCAATTTGGAGGACAATGCTTGAGAAGTGGAAGATTGGCAATGGATGGTTATCAAGTGCAAAACTCCTTCAATAGAGGTAACCAAGAATTTACTGAAGGTATGTCTTTTGAAGATGGTTTAAGGTGCTTAAAGGCAAAATTTGATGTTCTCATGTTACAAGTTCAAATGGACACAATTATGCATGAAATTGAGCAAGGGAGGTATGTTAATGCTTTTAATTCTTATCATGTGATTTGTGACTTGTGTGGAGATTATCATGCTACTAATACATGTATGCAAGCACAAAATGTGGATTATTATGATGAATTAGAGCATTACAATCCTTGTTTTGATCGATATAGTGCTAATTGGAGCAATTCTCCTGCTTATGGTTGGGATAATCAATGTACATATAGTGATTTTCCAGATTTTTATGATTACCAACCTGAAAGTGTCCAATATGAATCAAAACCATCTTGGGAGTTGGCAATAGAGAAGTTAGCTAATGCACCTCTACCTTGGGAATTAGAAAGTGAACCATTAGCTAATGATTCTAATGCATCTTGGGAGCTAGCTGCAGAAAATTTTTCTAATCAATTTGATTCAGCCATAGAAAAGCTAGCAAATGCAACTTCCGACCGTTTTGATAGGATTGAGGAAAGAATAGATGAATTAGCTTCTCACTTTGGTAGAATACATGAGCAATTGAATGTATTGTGTGAAGTTATTTCTTCTAATAATTTGCAAAATGATCCTAGCATGAATGGTGGAAATGTTGTATGTGAAAATGGGTTGCATTTTGATGAAAATGATGAATCTCAAGTGTGTTTTAATGAGCAAATATCCATTTCACATGATAATATCTTTGGAACTAACTTCGAACCTCAAGAGGTGAGTTTCAATGACTCATTTTTCACCCCTTTTGAGGAGTGTATAAAAAGTACAGGTTTTAAAGGTATTCCTGCCCAAGATACTCTCATGGCATTTCCTTTGGTGAATTCTCAAGTGGTGCATATTCAAGGTAATATCTATGAAACACTTGGGATAGGTAAGTCACTTTCATTTCTCATATCATTAGATCATGTGGCTTTTGCTATAAAGTCACCATTTACTGATCCACCACGGCCTAAAAATGGTGGATTATTCGTTAACTAAACCTCCTTGATAATGAGGTGAAATAGTCAAGCTAATGACTATAAAGAAGCGCTAGTTGGGAGGCAACCCAACAATTTCTTATTTTTAGTAAGTTTTAGTTGTTTAATTAGTGTTTTTGTGTGTTTTATAGGTGGCAATGGCAATGGTTTATACAAATTGTTTCAAGTGCAAAAGAACTTATAAGGAAGCAAAAAGGGAGTTTTCTTGTTCATTCGATTCAATTCATGCATTTAAAGTGCTGTATGCTAAGGTTATATTAATGCATGGTTTCATGTTTCGAAAGGTATTTGGTTGAAAAAGAGCATTTTTCATGTTTAGAGTGCAATTTTTCTGGAAGAAATTGAAACAAGTGGAAATAGGGTGAGTTGAAAACTTGGTTGAATGGAAAACGGAAGGAAAAACTGCAGAAATAAAAAAATTTCTGCAGTAAATCCGGCCAGAAATCCGTCCAATATTTGGCCGGATTAACAACCGGATTGGCAGGGGAGCGGAACAAGGAAAATTTTGGCTACTGCCTTATATCCGATCGATAATCCGGCAGGAAATCCGGCCAATTTTCGGCCGGATATGCAGGAATTTAAAAAAAAAAAAAGGGTACTGTATCAAATCCGGCCAAAAATCCGGCCAAATTCAGGCCGGATTGATTGGAGAAGCTAAAAAATTTTTATGGCTCACTGGCCAGAACTCCGGCCTACAATCCGGCCGAATATCCGGCCGGAAACTGGCCGGATTCTGGCCAAGTTCGCGCACAAGGGGGTATCCGCGCACGGATTCCTCAATCCCTTCATTGTTTTCTTCTTCAACCTACACACACACTCACACCTAAAACACACACTACTCCTAAAATCCATCTTTTCACCAGCTAATCTCCAAACTAAATGCACCAAAACACTCCCTTTCCCTTGAGAGTTGATTTCATAGCTCAAACCTCTTCAAAAACAAGTTTTAATTCGGATTTGAGCTTGAGAAGAACAAGGGTTTCAAATTTTTGAACTCTTCATTTGAGGCCGAATTGGAGTAAAATTTTTGGGGGTTTCTTCACCATTTGCATCATTAATCATCTACCAACAAGTTTGAGGTAACAAATCTTCGCCAAATGTTGTCATTTGAATTTTGCCAATTTTCATTTTTTTTCTATTTTTGGGCAATTTCGAATTTTTTTCATTTGGTGAAGTTTGATGCTTTTTATTATGTTTAGTGAGCTTATTGATGATTATTAGTGATGTTTAACTCATGGGTTTGTGATTATTTGGTAAATTTAGCAAATTTTAGCTAATTTTGAGGATTAATTTGATTTGATAATTATTAGCTAAATTCTTGAGCTAGTTGGATTAAAGAAAAATGTAGGAGATTAATGGATTACTCTAGGATATTTACATGCTAAATTTAGGTTTAATTAGCTTATCCTTTGATTTTTGGCATGTTTATTCTAGAAATTTTGGTTAAAGGTGAATTAATGACCTGTTTAAGTCTAAACTCATGGTTAAGGTGCTTTTTAGCATTTCATTATGCTTATTTAGGTCATTAAGTTGGGAGTGAGTTGTGTGATTAGTTGCTTCCTCTAACTATTTGGACATGATATGCTTAAATGTTTTATTTGAGAAAATAATAAGAGCACTTGTTGTTGATAATCAATTTTGATACTTACTTATGGTATTGATTGCTACTTATTAAGTAAGTAAGTTGATAAGTTGCCTCTTTAAGGATAAAGATAAATGTGAACAAGTGTTTGTTATCATTATTTAACAATGTACCTATTAGATGAAGTTAACATTTAATAATTTTAATTAGGTACAATGGCTCGCACTAAGAAAGGTGCAGTGAAATCTCCACCTCCCAATAGGAGAGGAGAAGCTTCGACGTCTAGACCACCACGCATGAAAAGAAAAGCAAGTAGACGTCTTGTGCTTGAGGAAGAGCCATCATTCGAAGAGGATACTCAACAGCAAGAGGAACAAGAGGCACAAAGGGAACAAGAGGAGCAAGTCCCTTATGATAAGTCGCGCTTCACCTCCGCCGAAAATGAAGCTTGGTACAATGCTAGGAGGGGAGCTAAGGTGTTGGTGGAAAAAGATGTCACTCCGGATGTTGAGGAGGTCTACCATCTCAAGGCATCATTTGCCAAATTGGGATGGGAAAACTTCTTTAACATCCCAAACTTCTATTATGAGGAGCTTGTCCGAGAATTTTATGCAAATGTGGAGGACAAGAAGGTTTTTCACTACGATACGGAAGTGATTACTAGTACAGTGCGAGGGAGAAAAGTTCGAGTCCATAGAGCTAATTTGGAGCGCTATCTTCATGTTTCAGATGTGGGGTACAAAGTAGATTTGAAGAAAGCTTTTAAACCCAGCGATTTGGACTCTTGGAACATGCTAGAGGCACTTGTACGCTTGGGGGTTGAGTACAAGGCTACTCGGAAGACCGGGCGATATTCCGTATTGACTTCATCATTTCCGGAATCGCAACGTCTTCTAATTTACCTTTTTGCCTCCAACATTATTCCGAGGGCAAGTGGAACCAATGAGGCGCGCACAAGTGACATCTATTTCTTGGATAAAATGGAGCATGGTCTAGGCAACATCCAAGGCATTCCATTGGGAAGCATTATCACCAACCACATGTGGACAGTGGTTCGCAGTAACGACATTAAACATGCTTTCCCATATCCTCGATTCTTGACCTTTGAATTTCAAAGGGCTGGAGTGGATTTTTCTAACGCTATCCCTACAGGTCTTAAGAAGAAGGATGTCTTTACACTGGATTTTTGTAGGTTTATTTTGAAGAGTAAAGACGTAGGTGGACCTTCAACTCAAGAAGGTGCTCAGGGAGACATTAGGCACGAGGAGGAAGCCGAAATTGAACGTATTGAAGAAGCTCAAGGGGTTGAGACAACCACCCCACCGGTCTCAACTGAGCCGTCTTCCTCACGTCGTCCATCCTCACCTCAAGACACTCGGTCGTTTCTGAAGAAGATAATGGATAAGCTGCTTTGTGTCGAGGCTGAGGTAAAGAAAAGTCGACAAGAAAACAAACGGAACTCCGAGCGTCTTCGTCGCATTGAGACCAAGTTGGGTATTGAAACTCCTCCAACTCCACCCTCTTCACCTGACCAAGCGACTACTTGAGGGAGTGTTTGTCACCACTTGACATTGCCGCTGGCTTGTCTCTTATTTTCCGTAGTATTTGTGATGTTTACAGTGATTTTCTTTATTTCTTTTGTGTGAACTAATCCAAGTGATCTTCATCTCTGTTGTGGTTAATGATTTCAGACTTCTAAGGTTGGAAATTCATCACTTGGACATGGATTCGGATTGCGCAAGTTCAATTGAGCAGTATTTTTCTTTTACTCTTTATTTTCCTTTTCTCACATTGAGGACAATGTGAAGTTTAAGTGTGGGGGAGGGAAATATTTGAACTTGCATTTTAATGCCATGTGATGATATTTTGTGGATTTAAATGCTTTAGAAATGTTGGAATTGTGTTTGAAATTATTTGCCATGTGGATAATTTCTTGAAATTGGGTTTGTTGGCAGGGAGTTTTCATCCATTTATAAGGAGAAACTCTGTAAAAATTTTCAAAAATCTTTTCCAATATTTCACTATGGCCCAAAAGTTCTTCAAATTTTTACATTTTCATTCAAAAAAGGGCTAATTTGTTCCAACCTTAAGTGTTTAATTCTTCCAATTGTTGAAACTTTATGTGTATTTTAGAAGGTTTAATCCTCATTTAACTTGGAAATGGTTATTATGCAATTAGAATTTTTGCATTTTAGAAAGTATATCTGGTAAAGTGAGGAAAATTATGTCTATAATTTTGCATGTTTAATGAGATTTCTCCTCTTTATTTAATTTTCCAAGTAAGTGATTGATATAGTCAATAAAGGTTATACTCCTCTTTTGATTATTCTTATATATTTTCTAAGAGGGAATATCTATTTATTGTCCTTTATTTTTGAAAGAAAAAAAAAGAAGAAAAGAAAAGAAAAAAAAAGAGAATAAGAGTTTTTCTTCTACTCCAATGATTCTTGTACCGAGTAACCGGGGGTTGGCATCTATAAATGTCGATTTTCGCGTAAAAAGGTACTTGAATTAAGAGTATGCATAGCAATTTAAATAAGTGAAATGTTGAGTAACCGGGAATCTTCACCTAAAAGTGTCGATTTTCGCGTCAAAAGGCATTTTCACTATTTAAGTAAAATTAGTGTGAATAAATCCCTCTTAGTTGTAAAATTAAAAAAAAAAAGATGCTTATAGGAGGAGGAATGCCATAAATTGATTATATGACTTGCTTATTTGTGAAATTAAGTTAGGGTGAGAGATTAAGTTCAACTTGTTAAAATTAGGGTATAATTATCTTTCCTTTACTTGATATTATGAGTATTTAGTGTAAATTGAACAATTGTATAATGATTATTTTCCAAGTCTTGAGGAATTAAATTTGACAAAAGTACATATATTGTTTCACCTCTTGAATCATTGTAGTTGATTATGTGTGAATTGCTTGAGGACAAGCAATGATTTAAGTGTGGGGGAATTTGACAAGTGACTAATTTACGTAATAATTGTATGATATTTTATATTATTTTTAGTCACTTTGGTTATATTATTGGAAGAAAATGAATCATTTTGGCTATAATTGGTGAAAAATGCTTTTAAGTGATTAAATGAGGTTTTTATCACTTTTTACTTGGATTTTGTGCATTTTTGACAGTTTTGACACATTTTCGTATTTCGGCTATAACTTGAGCTACAGTGATCGGATTGAGATGATTCTTGAACCAATTTGAAGATAAGAGATAGATCTACAACTTTGGTGAAGACATCAAAATCCAGTTTGAAGGTTTTCCAAGTCAAAAAGCCGAAGTACAGTAGCCAATTTCTAATGGTCGAAGCTAAAACAGGGCAATGAGCAGTAAAGGGTATTTCGGTCATTTCTCAGCCCACACAGATCCAAATGAGGTGATTCTTGATGCATTGGAAAGCTAACTCAAAGAGCTACAAGTTTCATGTTTTGATCAAGAGCTAAATCAGCTTTTATCATCAAGAAAAGTTCAGTTGAAGTTGAGGTAAAAACGGAGCAGAGCTGGAAGTTGAGCAGAAATTGCACCAAAATGTCACTGTAGCAATCCGGCCGGATTTATGGCCGGATTTCTGGCCGGATTGTGGTCAGAGAAGGCTGCTTTTTACGCGGAAAACTCAATTTCACCTCCACTAAATCACATGTAATGCTAGACATGTGAGAAACATTACCAGCTGTAAGGGAAAAAGTGTAGGCTCATTCCTTGACCACCTTTCATCATAAAATAGCCAAAACCATTGCAAAAGGAGGGACATACGGAGGAAGTTTGGAGAGTGCAGAGATGTAGTTCTTCCATTTTTTCTGTGTGTTAGTGTAGGATAGTTTAACTAGTTGTTCATCCATTCTTGTAAATTAGCTAGATTAGGATGAAGATGGAGATGAAGAAGGAGGAGTTGAATCTCAAGTGACATGGGTTATCTCTTCTCCAAACTCTTTATCTTTTGTACTTGATTCCAAGTTTAGTTAATATACAAGTTCTGGATTTTGTGTTTATTATGTATCTTTAAAGTTTATGCCTTGGGTTTGGTTGAACTTTTTATAATTGTTGGTGTTTATTATTTGGCTATTTGATTGCTATGATTTGAGCAAGTTATTTAGCACTCTGACTCTTTAAATTATGATTAATCTGGTACCATTAATTGTGATTATCTAAGGTGTTATTTCTGCAATGAAAAATTGAGATTTAACATTAGTTCAAGAAGTGCTAAACATAGGGAGTACACTCACGAGAGTAGAGGTGCACCTATGTGGTTTTGGTGATTAATTTCATGTAATTTCATTGAAAAAATGAACTTGTAGCTAATTTCATAACCATGAGAATAGGTATGGATTAGTTATGAGTATAATTGATTCACTACGAAAGTAGGATTCATATGCATGAGGAAATTACACCATAATTAGCTTAGATGGTAGTATTCAATGATCCAAAAATAGCATTTGCATGAGTAGTTAGGAATACCACAACCTAAGGAGCTTTCATTTGTTATTTTGCATAAGTTCAGTAGATTTCATTTCTTATAATTCATTGATAGTCTAAATAATAGAGAAGCTTTAGTAGTACCGGTAATTGTTCACTCTTCCTCGTGGGATCGACCCGATATATACCCTAAACTACTAGTTGACCTGTATACTTGCAGTGAAACGGGTGTAAATCGGATTTATTTTAACTTGTACGTATAGAAAAATCCCGTCAATGTTATATTTGAATTGTTATATTCACGTGCAAAACACATGAAATATAATTACTAGTGACCATAAAAGTACCATGGTGATCGTTTGACCTTTTTAAAATAATATATCCCATTTCGGCAGGTAAGTATGCTAATAATTTGAGAAGACAAACACCTCAGAATTTTTATAGAACAATTTTATGAATTAGAACAATAACCACTTTAGTGGAACTAATTATAATAATCAATTGAATTATTCAATTCAGACAAAACCATTTAAGTCAATAGATATAAAATCCAAGTAAGGCATTTATAAACTGAATCTTTTATGTGCAAAATAAATGCCAAACCTTTGATCCAATTTGCTTAAAAGAACTCATTTGTGCCATTAAAGTCATGGACAAATTGAAACATGCAACATATTATTCACGAATACGCGAGCAAAGAAGGCAGTCCCCATTGTTGCACCGAAGATTCATATATCAACTAAGGGTTTCAACTTTAAAGGATCCAACTTAAAAGCCAACATAGAACTTCAAAAAATAAATTCCTCAGGGTTTTTATTAAATAATTCTACAATATAATAAAATTTACTTTGTTGATACCGTTTATTATAATTTAAGAATTATTTATCTGATACAAGACAACTTCCATAAGCTCTTTTTTATGTTGTCCTTAAGAGACTGAGAGGACAAAATAGAATTACACTATAAATTTGATCACGAACTTCTAAGGCATCGCAACTGAGTACGTGTCAAATTTCAGCACATAAAGAGGCCCGAAACCTTAAAGTTATCCCTCGATACATTGAATCAACAATCATGGATTCAATAAGACCATTGATACAATGCTAATGCAATACAATTAATGCCCTATATTTAATATTTTTCATGAATATTGCTTTTACAAATTTATCAATAATTTTTTTATTTTATATATATCACATTTTTAAAAGTTCTACGGTAATTTTTCCCTACAAACTCTTGAACAATTACAATTCAAACAACCTCTTTTGTTCCAATAATTTCTAGTATGCCATGCATGAATAAACATGCAACTAAAGAACACTTGTTTAATTCAAGAGAAAAAGGAAGGGATAACCTGCTTTAAAAACTTGTAGTACAATTGGCCATTAATAGTGACCAATGTGTAACGTACTCTTTAATTGCCGAAGCAAAGCAGATTAGAGATATCCTCTAATCCAAGACATTACAATCCTTAAGTCTCACAAGAAAGAAGAGAAACATAAGTTTTTGGCTTGCCAAAAAAATCGAAAACAATTTTAAAACCCTGTTCTTCTTTCTGCATTTGTTTTTTGAGAACTATCCACTTGATATGGTAAAAAGGTACGAGTTATTTAGCAAAAACTTTATTAAATGGCTAAAACATTAACTGAAGTTCAAAAACAGAAGCATATTTCCTTTTCTTTTTTCCTCACTGTAATACTTTATCCTTTCCTGACCCTAGTCGGGCTCTCTCCTCCACCAGTGTAGGTTAAAATAGAAAGAGAAGTAGGAGTTGATGACTAAGGAAAAAAAAAAAAAGAGTTATTGCTTAGAATAAGTTCGAATGATGTTTTATTGTGTGACCACACGAACTTTAAACTCGTGCATGGGACTGCAAACGCAAAATGTAAAGACACCAACAAATTCCTTACCCCGTTAACCAAGAACTAGGCTTGGATTGCTACTATATAAACAATAGTATTATGATCTACAAGCTTGAACTCGCAAGCCTGGGGCAGCATGTATAGTTCCTTATGCAATCCGTAAGGTCAACCACGGCAATTCAGCGAGTCACGTTTCATACCAAAAAATGACCAACAAACTTAATGTAAAAGGGATTAGCGGTGACCTTAACTCATGATTCGTACATGAAACAGTTGACCGAGTTTCTTAAGAAACCAGAAGGCGCGCGGGTATACGACAACCAAGGGTTCCAATATTCCATGCGAGTCATGAATTCTCTCCTTAATATACCAATTGTTTGCGTGGGAAAAGAATCCCTCTGTCCATAGTCCTTCCTCCAAATTGTAGGCTTTCTCAAACACGGACATTTCCAGCCACAAAAGACGTAAAATGACATATTTGGATTTGGGAGAGGTACGGTTGGAGATTTAATAAGATTGTTGCACTATCTACATTAAGTGGTATACATTTATATAATTTTGTTGTACTCATAAATTTTATTCTATATATCATATCAATATATAAAATACATGCAGTACACCAATTGCACCTAACTAGTCCTTATCCTACCGTACCTGCTTTCATTTTCACAGATTTTGTTAATCCGAAAGCTTGCGGAAAAAACCAGTTAGCTAGGTTGGTGTTGTATATCCTTTTCATTTATTTTCATTTTTTCCGGGAAGTTCTATATTCTATTAACATAATTTTTATTTTTCATGATCATTTTTTTCTACCATGCATATGAAAATATTTCTCGTGAACTTGCTTACCAATTTTTACTTTAGGTATCAACACAATATGCTACCATGCCTCCCAATCTCAATTATTTGCTGTATCAACATAAAATTCTTTTCTTTATTCCCCATATGGCATTGTTTGGCTCAATTCAGTGTACATTTTTTACGGGGAACAATTACAAAATTTTAGGGATTATTTCACAAACTTCTCCCGAGATTTTTTAATAATTTTACCAAGCACCCCTCTAATTTTAAATATTATACTTACCTTCTTTCATAGCTCAAGATCACTATAATAACATTCCCAAAAGAATGACACTCATCCCATGGAAAAATCAAGAAACAAATTTAAAAAAATGTAGTAAAAATATCAAATGGCTATCCAAACTTAAAAAGTTGCCACCGAGCATTTTACCTTATTGAAAAGCCCTATCATCTCTTTTGTCTATTCAATTTCCGCACCTTGCAAACTTCAATGTTGATCACGCCCTTTAATTCACCCATCTTTTAGTCTTCTCATTTGTTCTCGGTTATTTTAACAAAACAATTAAAATATGGGAAAATGACCATTTTGGTCTCTCATCTCTTTGAGGTTTTGGCTAATTTAGTCCCTTATCTGATATTGCGATCATTTTAGCCATTTATCTTTACAAAAAATATACATATAGGACCTCTAACGGAAAATGAAAAATTCTAATGGAGTTAGTCATGTACATAGCGTATGCATCACTAAAAATGACCTATTTGGCCCATTATATTTAGGGTCATGTTTAATTTTATCCTTTATATGTCACTGCATACCAATTGGGGAATGCATATATTTTTTTATATTTTCTATTGTGCTCTTTTTTTTTATTTCAAAGATCGACTTATAGTGAATGGAATCAACCCTATAAGGGTTTTTTAATTTTCATTAAAAGTCCTAAAGTGGCAGTAGAAAATTGAAAAAAAGATGGAAAGAAATCTAAATATTAAATTATGATGTGAACAATAAAATTTCTCAAAAAATTAGTACATAAGTAACATTACATTTTATGATATAATCACATGAGAAGCACATGACCTATTACTAGTTACAATGATGGTGTGTTGTTTACATATATAAAAAAAAAAGATGTATTGCAATAAAATAAATCAAAGAAAAACAACGAGGGCTGCTAGCTTATGCTATGCAGTCAGCTCAAATTCCAAGTGCAGTTCGGGAGGAGCTGAAAAGACAGCTAGAAAATTTTTTTTTTTGGGTAAGTGTATTTCTGTATTTTTGGATGTTTCTAGAGTGTTTTTAAATTGTGTTACTGTTGTATTTGGCAAATCTATATTTAAAAAACACTCGAATCGAAACAGACCCTTAATTAAATGGCCAAATGGTAACTGAAATCCAAAAACAGTAACTAAGTCCGTAGATTTTGCACGTACTTCAGTGACTTTAAACTCATGCATGGGAGCGCAACTGCAAAATGCAAAGAAACCAACAAGTACCTTATCCTATTATTAACCAAGAATTAGGCATGGATTACTACTATATTAATAATAGAGTTTCTTCAATAAAAAAAAATACTAATCATCATTACTATATAAAATCATTACTGTTGGTATTAGGGAGTGCAAGTGTAAGCACTTTTTTATCTTAGTTTTTGTTATTCCTAAATTACCCTCATGTCTTTTAACTAGAATTATTGCATTTTAAGTGGCACTAATTAAAAGAAATAAAACGCTCCAATTGATTACATTTTAATGGTATTGGTAATTATAATTAAAAATTCCTCATTAAAAACTATTTACCTACCCTTGGACTCCATCTCCTATTATTATACGTATCAAAATTTCTTAATTGAAGCATGAAAAATTTCTCATTAGTCATTAGCTGAGATTGTTAAAAAAAAATTAATTTCAAAAAATAGATATTCTCTAGAAATCATTTTCATTATCATTATCATTACTATATAAAAAGTATGAATGTTGGTATTAGGAAGTGCAAGTGCAAGCACTTTTTTATCTTAGTTTTTGTTATTCCTAAATTACCCTCATGTCTTTTAAATAGAATTATTGCATTTTAAGTGGCACTAATTAAAAGAAATAAAACACTCCAATTGATTACATTTTAATGGTATTGGTAATTATAATTAAAAATTCCTCATTAAAAACTATTTACCTACCCTTAGACTCCATCTCCTATTATTATACGTATCAAAAATTCTTAATTGAAGCATGAAAAATTTCTCATTAGTCATTAGTTGAGATTGTTAAAAAAAATCAATTTCAAAAAATAAATATTCTCTAGAAATCATTATCATTACTATATAAAAAGTATGAATGTTGGTATTAGGGAGTGCAAGTGCAAGCACTTTTTTATCTTAGTTTTTGTTATTCCTAAATTACCCTGTTAAATAAGTATTTACTCAACATATACAACTTAAACAAGAAGTAAATGATTCTGAAAACAGCTTCAGCAACAAATGGAGCAGCTACTTGCAATTTTGACTAACTTAAAGGGAAATCAATGTTATTTACTCTATTAGTATAATTTAGCAATGCAGATCTGATATTTTTGTGTTTCATGACGTTCATGTGCATTTCTGATTGGTTAACAATTGTTTACGCAATTTTCGGGTGGAGATTTGACCAAATCAAGGATTAACATACTTCGAAAGAAATACATGTCAATGTTCAAGCCTAGAATAAATACAACCACCAAATATCTCGATCAATGCATCTCAAAACTCAAATCTCCTCCTCAACCTCTGTTTCTCATTCTGCCGTCGAATCGAACAATGGCTCTTCTTTTATCATATAAGCCCCAAATAGTTGTGTTCATGATCTTGATGGTGTCTTGCACAGTATCCACAGCATCATTTTCCCCTCAACCTTGCAAGCCAACTTTTCCACAAAAATCACTTCCACTATACGAGAAAGACATTGACCTGTTGCAGTTTCCGGTGAATCTAGAGTTCTTGGAAGCAGAATTTTTCTTGTGGGGTGCCTTAGGCCATGGACTCGACGTGGTTGAGCCTGAATTGCCCAAGGGAGGCCCTCCTCCCATCGGTGCCCAAAAAGCCAATCTTGATCTTCTTACAAAGAATATTATCACTGAATTTGCCTATCAAGAAGTTGGCCATCTCAGGTTCATATGTATTTATTCATTTCTACTATATTAGAGCTAGAATTCCAATCATGAAGTACATCTGATCATCAATTTTTTTTTTTTGGTCATTGAACTTTAGGGCGCTTAGAGATACGGTAGGTTTGTTCCCAAGGCCACAGCTGGACCTCCGTGCTGAAAACTTTGCAAAGCTCTTTGATGAAGCATTTGGGTACAAACTCGACCCTCCGTTCAACCCCTACAGTAACAGCCTCAACTACATGTTGGCTTCTTATGTAATTCCCTATGTAGGACTAGTAGGCTATGTTGGCACAAATCCCTTACTCCAAGGTTATCGAGCCAAGCGTGTAAGTCCACTAAAATTCAGGCCAAAAATCCATGATTGAGCATATTCAAAAAGTTAAGAATTTTTTTCGTTTCAATAAGCAAGATAGCTAAGTTGAAAATAACATGTATGTGATTCACATATATTTTTTCTCCTTAATTTTGTAGCTTTTGGCGGGACTACTAGGAGTTGAATCAGGCCAAGATGCAGTAATCAGAATGTATCTCTATGAAAGAGCTAAAGAAGTGGTGTATCCTTACAATCAAACAGTGGCTGAATTTACTATTCGCATTTCAAAGCTGAGAAACAAGTTGGGCAAGGATGGAATCAAGGACGAAGGGATCTTTGTCCCAATGAAGCTAGGCGCCGAAGGACGGACTTCAAGCAACGTTTTATCTGCCAATTCCTACTCTATTTCATATGAGAGGGGTCCAGAGGAGATACTGAGGATTGTTTATGGCACTGGTAATGAGCATGTTCCAGGAGGATTCTATCCTAAGGGAGGCAATGGAAAGATTGCCAGAGAATTCCTCAAGAAATACTGAAAGAGTAAATAAATTCTTGTGCCCTCAGTTCAAAGAGTTTGCCCCGTTAATTGGCACAGAGGATTGTGGTTACTACAACTTGTTTCATTTCATCTTTATTCATGTTGCTGATGTTTTTCAAAATAATGTAAGGCAAATTCACCTGATTGTCCCTAATGTAAGGCACAGAAGATTTATGTTACTGTACGAGCTTAAATCTTGGATGAATCAGAGTCCAAACGTTATCTTTGCCACGTTTGGTAAGTTGGGAAGAAAAGCTAAATTTCATGCTTAGCAAAAAGTATTTGCACTTTTTTGTCAAACATGATTTTTCAACACCTTAAACTTCTAAAGTTTGAATTTTGACAAACCTTGTTTCAGAACTAGTCAACTAGTCATGGTTTATAATAACGAGAAGCAAAATGGTTAACCACGTAAACACTCAAAAAAAATTTTTATTCTGTCAGTCTAAAATTCTCGTCCCTTTCATGACAATGCTGTGGATAATGACATAACAACTAGAAGGAAAAAATTAAAAATTTTCATGGTAATTACTGCAGAATATTTCTGTGTAGTTTTTGTTTAGCAAGCAACTTCCAAAATAAAAAAAAAAGTTTTTCGTTGATTTCCAAACTCCAGCCGTTGATGTTATTAAATTTTTTATTATGCATTTGGATTTTGAAAATTTCAACACCAATCATCACATGATGTGTGTTACTCGCAGGTCCACATGTGTTCCATGAAAGTTTAATTGAGTACCATTAACACTTCTTAGTAGCTTGAAACTTCAATAAGAATAGCCAAAGATTGGGACCCACGTGTCATATTCTTCTGGAGAGACAAAGACTAAGGCAAACAAGAAGATCTTTCTCTTTGAATTGATCTCTTTGAATTGGACTCGGTGTGGGCAAATTAGAAACATCCAATAAACAGTCACTAATCACTACAAGAAAAATCTGAATTAGTGGCAGCTATTTAATGGAACTTTTCAAGGGAACGCCATGGTTGAATCTTTCAAGGGGACTTCACTTCTTCACACTATGAAAATGCTAGCTCAACAGCATTTTTGCTAACTATGCCATCAAATGCAAATTTGGCCACACTTGGTTGGCATTTCACCTTATGCGTCATTGGATCATGAGTTTTACTGGCATTTCCTAAAAAGTTTAAAATAAGCAAAATGAAAAAAAAACGCAGTTCACTGTTTGATGAGATTTACTTGCCTAATTGATGAGGTTTCCTTACTTCTTCTCTTAACTGATAAGTATTAGAGTAAATCCTAAAAACATTGAAACTCACTGAAATTTTTTCAATCTAGCATTCTCCACAAAACTTTATCTACAAACCCTATCATCTAGCATCTCAATTCTGTTGTCATCTACCATTACAATCATTAAAGGTACTTTTTTTCCTCTCTAAATCCCATAGAACAAAATAATGGTTTATAGGTTTTTGTTTGTTTTATCATTGTATATTGTGTGAATATGGGTACAATTTTAAGATAAAAAAATATTGGTTGTTTCTAATTTTTTCTTTCCTTTGAGGAGTTGTATTACTTACTCTTAAGGTTAAATTCTTCTTTCTCACAATCATTTCATAGTGTTAATAAGAAGCTCTCTTTTTTTTTTCCAAGCTAGGTTCAGAGATGCTTTAGGAAATTTGATAAGTGAATATTTAACGTATATTTTGTACAAGTTTGGCATGAACTTTTGGTATGTTTTGAGAAGATTAAAGCCATATTTGAATTCTTTTGGTGATAATTGCTTAAATATTGTTCAAGTGTTCAAAACTTGATAAATGAGTGATTAATGCTTTAATCTGTGATATTTTGAAGGATATTGACATGTGAACTTCATGTACGAGATAAAGAAAGAGCAAGAATCATTTGGAGGATAAAGAACAAAAGAAAATTGAAGCAAATATGAAGAAAAAGAAAGGAATCGAAAAATCTGGAAAGTAATCATACGGATCCGAGCCTGGATCCGTGTGCACAAAAAAAGATCCGAACCCTCGTCTGTACTTCTGGAGCGATGGATCCGAGGACAGTAGATCTGAGCTCGGATCCATGTGAGAAAGGCCTCGGATCAGCTACGATCCGAGCTCGGATCCTTCTTCACCCCTCGGATCCGAGACTCGGATCTACCTCTCTCTTCTGCAAGTGGTGCAGTCGATTTTTCTCACTTTTCACATAACTTTCCAGCTATCTCAGGTGAGAGAATTCGGTGGCACATGCTTCTACAACAAAAGGGAAGACAAAATGAGTTATTGACAAATCAAAAACAATATATCTTTTGACTTCCTTTACAAAATCTGAGTGGTTGGAATCATGAGGAGAAGAAAGTGCCTTTCTACCATCTTTTATGCAGAGAAGCATGAGGAAGCCAAGGAGGACCAGACGTAGCTAGTTTTTCTTCTTGTAACATTTTTTCTCTCTAGCTAGAAGTTCTTGAAGAAGCACTTGGAGACTTCATCTTGGAATCATTTTCAGTGCAATACATAGCAGAAATTGGAGGACTTAACCATTAATTTGGCTAAGCTTTTCTTATCTTTCTTGTACTTGTAACTTGAGATGTTTTTCATTAATGAAGTTATGAGTTTAATTGTTATATCATCTATGAGTAGCTAAATTTCCTTATCTAGGGAGTAGATGAATCTTATGGCTAAATGATATGAATTGAATGTGATTAACAATTGTTGTATCTTGTATTAACTTGTCTATTTGTGCAGTTGTAATTACTTGTTATTGTTTGATCACCAATAGCATGTTTATAGTTGTTATTAGTCAATGAGAATTGGTAGTAACAATGGAAAAACATGAATAGAACTTGAGGTGTATGTCCATGAAAATAGGAGTACACTTGAGTGGATTATCTAGCATTTCATGAAGGAAAACTGAGTAGAACTAGTATTTCACCATGAAAATAGGGAAAGCCGGACTGCTCTAGGCCATTTTATCATGGAAATGAGATTTGGTAATATTGAAAATGAATCACTGGTTTAACAAGAATAATAACAAGAGGTAAATCTATTTATTTGTGTTGTTTATGCCATAAGTGGAATCTATCTCCCTAGATTTAAGTTTTTAGTGAAAAATCTCCATTTGTATCTTTCAATTTGTTAACTCAGAATTGTAGACAGTAGCAATATTATTTCTCTGCTCAAATTCATTATAGGTCTAAATAATAGAGAAAATAAGGATCTAGTACTTGTTTAAATTGCTCCTTGTGGGATCGACTTGATATTTGCCCAAAACTACTAAGTGACCTGTATACTTGCAGTCCAACGGGTAAAATTTGGAAATAAACTTGCATTGATATAAAAATCCGGTCAAGTTTTTGGCGCCGTTGCCGATGAGCGGCAATATGAGGGCCTAATCATCTCTATTAATTTAGACATTTTCAATGTTTTTATTTAAGTTGTTTATAGTTGATTTGGCATTAATTTGGTTTTTAATAATTAAAGCTGCACAATTTCTCTAATTTCTATTTGTAGTGTATGCACCGATCTTATCGAGAAGTTGCACCTTTCGATCTTGAAATTGAGAGGACATTTCGGAGACAAAGGAGGCATATACCGCATCAAGAGGAACAAGAGATTTGGCAGCCGATAGAGGATATTTTGATAGAGCTACCATTTGAGGAAGAAATGGCGGAAAACGAACAAAATAGGCGAGTTCTACGAGATTTTGCTTTACCAGGTACACAAGGATCCCAAACTAGCATCGTAAGACCAATGGTAAATGCTAATAATTTTGAAATTAAACCATCACTGATTCAAATGGTACAACAATCTCAATATGGAGGTAATGCTACCGAAGATCCAAATTCTCATTTGTCAACATTTCTTGAAATCTGTGATACAATTAAGTTTAATGGTGTTAGTGATGATGCAATTAAATTTCGATTGTTTCCATTTTGCTAAGGGATAAGGCCAAGGTTTGGTTATAATCTCATCCTCCAAACACTTTTACTACTTGGGCTGAATTAGCTAAAACTTTTCTTAATAAATTCTTTCCACTTGGAAAAACTGCTAAACTTAGGATGGATATAACTAGTTTCTCTCAATAGGAAGGAGAGACATTGCACGAAACTTGAGAGCGCTATCGGGAGTTACAGCGAAGATATCCTCATCATGGTATACCCGACTGGCTAATAGTCCAAATATTTTACAATGGTCTCACTTATCCGACAAAGACGCATGTAGATGCGGCAGCGGGAGGAGCATTGATGGGAAAGTCAGCCGAAGAAGCTCAACAATTGATTGAAGAAATGACTGCTACTAATTACCAATGGACCAACGAACGAGGTAATACAAGGAGAACCGTAGGTATGCTTGAAATAGATACCTTGAATATGTTAAGTGCAAAGATGGACAATGTGGTTTAGATGCTTAATAGGCATGTTGGTTCTAGTCCTAATCAAGGAGTAGTTGTTGCATGTTATACTACTTGTGGCGGAGATCATGATGATTCTATGTGTTCTAACAGCGAACAAGTTCAATATCTTAACAATTACAACCGTCCATCCCAGAATAATCCATACTCTAACACCTACAATCTAGGGTGGCGTAATCATCCAAATTTTGGATGGAAGGATCAAGGAAACCAACAAAGACCGGTTAATCCACCGGATTTTCAACCAAAACAACCACTTCCGGAGTCCAAACCAGCTTGGAAATTGGCAATTGAAAAGCTGGCAAATGTATCAAATGATAAAATTGAAAAGTTAGCCAGTGCCACTACTCAACGGTTTGAAAGAATTGAGAGAAGGATGGACCAACTCACCAATATGTATAGGAATGTTGAGATCCAATTAGGGCAAATAGCAAATGCAGTTAACAATCGCAATCAAGGGGATTTACCTAGCAAGACTGAGGTGAACCCAAGAGAACATGTGAAGGTCATAACCCTCCGTAGTAGTAAGGAAATAGGTGAGCCGCCTGTAGTTGAAAGTGAGAGAGAATGTGAAAGAAGAGAAAACAAGCAGGTGAGTGAGTTAGGAGAGAATAGTAAGAAAATGTATGGGAAAGAAAAGGTGGAAGAATGTGAGTCAGAAATTGAAGAGACCAACACCAATTCCTCCACCGGTGCCATTTCCACAAAGATTGAAACCTTCGAGAAATGACAAAGAATTTGAGAAGTTTGTTAACATTTTCAAACAATTACATATTAACATTCCTTTTGTTGATGCTATTTTGCAGATTCCTTCATACGTAAGTTTCTCAAGGAAATAATGACTAAAAAAAGGAAGTTAGTAGATAGTGAGACAATTGCATTAACGGAAGAATGCAGTGCCATCATACAAAACAAATTGCCACCAAAGTTGAAAGATCCAGGGGTTTCATAGTTCCTTGCACTATTGGTAATGTAGAATTCTCTAAAGCACTATGTGACCTTGGTGCGAGTGTTTCATTGATCCCTTTAACTGTGGTTAGGCAATTGGGGTTGAAAGAGTTAAAACGTACTAACATTTCCTTACAATTGGCTGACAAGTCTATTAGACATCCAATGGGCATATTGGAGAATGTGCTTATTAAAGTGCAGAAATTCATTATTCCTGTTGATTTTGTTGTTTTAGATATGGAGAAAGATGTTAATGTACCTATTATTCTTGGTAGACCATTTCTGGCCACTGCAGGTACAATAATAGATGTTAAACGTGGTAAGTTCAAGTTCCAAATTGGTGAAAAAGAAGTGGAGTTTGATTTGAGTAAAGTGGAGAAGTATCCCACTTTTACTGATCATGTTTATTCTGTTGACATATGTGATGAATTAGCATTAGAGATGAGTCAAGTTAATCTTGATGATGATTCTCTTGAAGTTTGTCTTAATGATGTAGGCTTACAAGAGGAACAAGTTGAAAAAATGACTGAATTTTGCAGGCACAGGTTTCTTACAAAAGGAGAAATGCGTATGAGGAGTTAGGGTTGAGCAAAGGACTACCTCCACCATCGTGTAAGCAAGCTCCACGGCTTGAAGAGAAGCCACTTCCCAAACACCTCAAATATGCATTTTTTGGAGAAAATGAGACATTGCCAGTAACTGTCAATGCCGCACTTGATCAGGAACAACTTGGCAAGCTCTTACGCGTTTTGAGGAAGCATTTAAAGGCTATAGGATGGACAATTTCTGATATCAAAGGAATTAGTCCAACTATCTGCATGCACAGGATTTTGTTGGAAGAAAACTCTAAACCGGTGGTTGAGACTCAAAGAAGATTAAATCCAAACATGAAAGAAGTGATAAGAGTAGAAATCCTTAAATGGTTGGATGCAGGTATAATTTTTCTAATTTTTGATAGTGTTTGGATTTCTCCTATTCATGTAGTGCCAAAGAAAGGGGGAATAACTATCGTATATGATAAAAATGATGAAATGATTCCTTCTAGAGTTGTAGTTGGGTGGTGAGTTTGTATTGATTATAGAAAACTGAATGTAGCTACTAGAAAGGATCATTTGCCTCTTCTTTTTCTTGATCAAATGGTAGAAAGATTAGCCGGATATGAATTTTATTGTTTCTTGGATGGTTTTTCAGGATACAATCAAATAGTCATTGCACCGGAAGATCAAGAGAAAACCACATTCACTTGTCCTTACGGCACTTTTGCATTTCAAAAAATGCCTTTTAGACTGTGCAATGCACCGGCTACCTTCCAACGTTGCATGATGGCAATTTTTTCTGATTTTAATGAGAAAATCATGGAAATTTTCATGGATGACTTTTCTGTATTTGGATCCACTTATGATCATTGTTTTAACAATTTAGATCTAATTTTACAGAAATGTGAAGAAACAAACCTTGTACTCAATTGAAAAAAATGTCACTTCATGGTTTGTGAGGTATTGTTCTAGGTCCACAAAATTTCTTCACAAGGTATTGAGGTAGATCAAGCCAAAATAGAGATTATTGAGAGAATGCCTCCACCTACCAATGTGAAAGGCATTCGGAGTTTTCTTGGACACGTGGGGTTTTATCGGCGGTTTATCAAAGATTTCTCCATGGTTGCTCGAGAGGAGCATGGATCAAAGAAATTCATGATCCAACAGGGAAAAAAAGAAAAAAGAGAGAGAGAGAGAGAGAGAAATATGCTTGTCCATATGGTAGAGGGAAACAAAAAATGCAAAACCGTGACACTTGAGCGAGCGAAGCTAGATAGGGGGAAAAAGAAAAAGAGAGACACATCGAGATGGGGTCTAAAGAGATGAAATTTGGATGAGTTCGGTCTACCATAAAGTAGTCGTTTTAAGTCTCTTGGAGGAGGCAGAAGAAGGTGGGCTGATCTGTGGAACCGCAGTCTTTATGTGAATTACTGGCAAAAAATATTCCTTTTCACTTTAATGATGAGTGCTTATTTGCTTTTAATAGATTAAAGAAAGAACTTGTCTCCGCACCCATAATAGCATCACTGGATTGGAGTTTGCCATTCGAATTGATGTGTGATGCGAGTGATTTTGCAGTTGGAGCTGTTCTTGGGCAAAAACATGATAAGCGACTTCATGTCATTTATTATGTAAGTAAAATGTTAAATGAAACCCAAGTCAACTATGCAACAACGGAGAAGGAGTTGCTAGCAGTGATATTTGCATTTGATAAGTTTAGATCGTATTTAGTAGGATCTAAAGTTATCATTTATACCGACCATGCAAACTCAAATATTTCCTAAATAAGAAAGATGCAAAACCTCGACTAATTCGATGGATTTTATTATTGCAAGGAATTTGACTTGGAAATCAAAGATAAAAAGAGATCCGAGAACTTAGTCGCTTGATCATCTTTCTAGACTGGAGAACATGGCTCAAGAAGACCATTCATCCATTAAAGAAGAATTTCCAGATGAGTTCTTAATGGTTATTCAAAAGTCACCATGGTATGCTGATTTAGTTAATTTTGTAGTTGGTGGAGTGATACCAAATGATTTGAATCCCCACCAAAGAAAAAAATTCGTAAATGATGCTAAACATTATTTTTTGAGAGGAACCATTCTTTTACAAACATGGTGCAGATGGAATAATTAGAAAATGTGTTCCGGAGGAAGAGGTACACAGTATTTTAATGCGTTGTCATACTCTTGAAATGGAGGACATTTTAGTACAACTAAAACCGTAGCAAAGATATGGCAATCAAGATTTTATTGGCCTACTATGTACCGAGATACTAGAAATTGGGTTAAAATTGTGATCAATGCCAAAGAACCGGTAATATCTCAAGAAAGAATGAAATGCCTCTAACTACATATTTGGAAGTTGAGTTATTTGATGTTTGGGGCATTGATTTTATGGGACCATTTCCTAACTCATTTAATAATAAGTACATTCTTTTAGCAGTTGATTATGTTTCTAAATGGGTAGAGGCCATTCCTTCACAAACTAATGATGCGAAGGTTGTGTTTAAATTTCTTAAACGGAACATATTTTTTAGATTTGGAGTCCCAAAGACAATTATAAGTGATGAAATTAAGCATTTTTGCAATAAAACTATTAACACTTTGTTGCTTAAATATGGATGTAGGTATAAAAAATCATTTCCCTATCATTCTCAAGCTAATGGCCAAGTAGAGTTGGCCAACCGGGAGATAAAGATCATCCTAGAGAAAATTGTCAATCGTTCGAGAAAGGATTGGTCAAACAAGCTCGAAGATGTTTTGTGGGCTTATCGAATGGCATTTAAAACGACGTTGGAAATATCTCCATATAAGTTTGTTTATGGGAAAGCATGTCATTTGCCTGTAGAAATAGAACATAAATCTTATTGGGCCATTAAAGCTATTAATTTTGATTTTAAATTTGCAGGTGTAAAGAGAATGCTCGAATTAAGCGAATTGGAGGAATCGCGGTTAATCTCGTATGAGAATGCCAAAATTTACAAAGAAAAAGTGAAATTTGGCATGATAAACACATTCTTCCTAAACATCTTGAAGAAGGGCAAAAGGTGTTATTGTTTAACTCAAAACTTAAATTGTTCCCTGGAAAACTTAAGTCTCGATGGTCCGGGCCATTTGAAGTAGTTCGCACGTTTCCTTATGGAGCGGTGGAAATAAAAGGGGAAAATGGTGCCCCATTCAAAGTGAACGGTCAAAAATTGAAGCTTTATTTGGCCGGAGAGAGGGTTCCTAAATGAGTGATTTACTTCTTAAGAAACACATTTGAAAATTAAAGAATATTGAGGAAAGTCGAGCTTAACGACTTTAAACAAAGCGCTAGTTGGGAGGCAACCCAACGATTTATTTAGTTTAATATGTGTTTAATGTGTTTTTCATTAATTGGCATGATTTTTAATGTTTTAATTACTTGTAGGGGGGCTACCGGATGATGAATGTCCATTTGGATGTGCACTTGAAGAATGATAGTAAAAATGGAGGTTTTCCTACTGAATTTTGTTTTAAGTATTTAAATTTCTAGTTTATATATCCAATATTGCACAATCATTATATTCAAGTGAGTCTCGGTGGTAACATGTTTATATATGCTCATTGACTCATTTGATGTGCATTTCATGCCTAAAAGTGCAATTTTAGTGTAAAAGTGCAAAAATTGATCAAAGAACCTCACCCCTTGATTTGCAATGTAGATGTGTTTGATGTGTTTTGAAAGGTTGGATATTGTGTTTATGGTATATTACACTTGCGTGGGAGGTTGGAATTATTAAAAAGTTCGTCCAAGGTATAATTTGGAATTGGCCGGAAAAACGGGGTAAAATTTGAAAAATTGGAGTTTCTGCAATTAGTGCAGAAATCTGTTGATCCGAGCTCGGATCCGAAAAAACCAGAAGGATCCGACGTCGGATAAATGGGATACGAGCTCGGATCCAACAAAATCCAGTTGGATCCCAGGGCTCGGCTAAACTTCTGGACTAGAAGATCCGAGCCCTTCGGATCTGAGGGCTGCCACAACCGATCCGAGCTCGGATCGGTTCGCGATAAGAACAGAACCGAACCCTCGGTTCTGCATTTTTTCCAGCAACCCCTTTCCTATTCACCGAAAACCCTAACCCTTTTTCATCAAATCTTCCATTTCATCCATAAAACTTCCAATTTGTCACCATAAAAACCTTCCCTAACCTCTTGTGATCATTAACCCCAATCTATTTCACCATAAAACCACATCAAAGAAGGGTTTTAATCTTCAAAAGAGGAATTAGGGCCGAACTGCATTTCTTCAATTTGGAGCCAAATTTGGACTGTTTTCTTCCTCATTTTTGCTGCATTAGCTTCCTTTAACATCACTCTATACATTTAAGGTAACAATTCTCAACTCTATTGGATATTATACAATTCCCAATTTTCTATTTTTTTTCTCATTTTTGGCATATTGAGGTAATTGCATATATGATGAGATGTCTTTGTATAATTATGCTAAATTGTGTTAATAGATGTCATTATAACTATTTGTGTGCTTAGAATTGAGGGCGTTGTTCTTATGGTGATATTTTTGTATTATTTTTCTCAATTAGTAAGTGTAAGCACATTAACTCTTTTGCTTGCAAATTTTTGCTTCTTTGGGATAATTTGCATTTGTTTTTAAGAAATGAAACTCATTTTTATGCAAATTGATGATAATGTGCATTAAGTATAGCAGATTGTTATGTATTTCTTCAAGGAAAATTGCCAAAAGTTGAGAATTGCTTGAATTGAGAATGTTTTTGGTAATGCATATGGAGACGTTGCTGTTTAAGATTTGATTTTGTAGCACATTGTCCTTGATAGTCTATTTTCCTTTGAGATGTTATTCCATTCTTGCAAATGGCTTTAACTCTCAAGTGTTTGGATTTATTATGTGTGTAGTAATATTCTTTTTGGAAATAAGCATTTTAAATGTTAAAAATGGATTTGAGAAAGTGTTAAGTAGGATATTAGCCTGAATTTATTGATTGTTGGCAGGGAGTTTTGTCCTTTTTCAAGGGGAAACTCTGCAGAAATTTCTCCAAATCATTGTTTAACATTGTTGGATGTGTATTTTCAAAAGATTAGAATTCTTCTAATGTACATTTGATTTTGTTTTTGATATAGGCAATATGGTTCGCACACGAAGGGCTGTTATTCGCACACCTTCGCCGTCTTCGAGCGAGGATCGCACTCCTTCAATACCTGAGGAGTCCCCAGTGGAGGAATCTCATTCGCCCGAGTCACCTCCTCAATCACGCCGAAAGAGGGCTTCCACAAGTCGAGAGGAGCCACCTCCGGACTATGATACCACGCGATTCACTTCGCTAGAAAATCAACAATGGTACGAGGCTGGCTTAGACAAAGAGATCATAATTGAAAAGCACTTAGCTCCAGAGGTGGATGACCACTACAAGATCTCCACGGCATTCAAGCGACTTGGATGGGAGAATGTATTCAACTTATCTCGACATTATTATCCCAATTTGGTCCTTGAGTTTTACGCCAATGTGGAGAACAAGCAGAGCCACAGCGGCAATCTCATTGTCTCCTGGGTTAGAGGCAAGCGAGTCGCCATCACTCGGGATACGATAGCCCGTCTTGTCAAATTGAAGGATGAAGAAGTAGATGTCAAATTGACCAAGGAATTTAAAACACGTGACCCATGGCAAGTGGGCGAAGCTGTGGCACGTCTCAAGGGTCAGTACCGTGAACGAGGAAGTTCGAAAAAGCTCACTGTATATGCCAACTCCTTCGATCCGAGGTACCACTTGATATTCTATCTTTTCGCTTTTAACGTGGTGCCGAAAAGGAGTGGAAAAAGGGAGTTCAGAAATAGTGACCTTTATTTCTTGGATAAGATGATGCATGGTGTGGGTCAGCAGCTTACTGGTGTCCCTCTGGCTAGTGTTATTATAAGCTATATGAGGACCACAGCTCGCATGAGAGCCGGCGAAACCTATTTTGGGTTTCCTCGCCTTCTCTCCCTCATTTTTGAGAAACTCGAGGTTCCTCTTGGAACCGAACGAGCCATTGTCACAAGGGCTACCGAGGAGGTCAATGCTTCACTACTCAAAGCTTTGGGTATCCCTACTAACTTTGGAGTTTCTTTGGTACGGGATGTTGGAGAAGCATCCACTTCTACTCAGCCTCCGCCTCACACTGAACCACAACAGGAAGCTCAAGAGACGGAGGCACATCAGACTCTTCCTCCTCCCATTCCACGACCACCCCCTCCGCCGCGATCCAAGTGGCAAGAGGTTCTCAATACCATCTGCTATATGGAGACCGCGGGTCATGGAGCGTATCGATCAAACAGAGCAACGGATGATGGAGCATTTAGACAGGCATGATCGCCGCCTTCGAGCAATAGAGGATCATTTCAATATCCGACGTTCACCAACTCTGACTCCTCACCATGAAGAGGGACATATTGGAACATCTCATGGTCCTCAAGGAGTTGAAGAGACCATGGATCCTGCCTCTGAGCAGCCATGAGCATCTATTGCCGATTGGAACTTTTGAAATCTTTTGTTTCTTTATTCTTCTTTTATTAAGTTGAATTTAAACCTTGAAGTCTTTTTTTTATTTGAATAATCTTGTGCCACTCATGTTTCCTCGTACCCCTTGTTTCTTTTGAACAGAATTGGGATGTTCGTGTGGTTCGTGGTTTCAAATTGCATCACCACTTTTTTATAAGGGAGTACTAGTTCCTTTTACCTTCTTTCATAATGAGGACATTGTGAACTTTAAGTGTGGGGGAGGGTATTTTGGGTTTGATTACCTTATGACTTGACTGTATCTTGAAGTGCATGTTCTCAGTTCATTGTGGCTTGGAAATGTTGGAATTATATGTTGAAATATTGATATATGGAGAAATTTTTTGAAATTGGGAATATTGACAGGGAGTTTTGTCTATTTATAAGGGGAAACTCTGTCAAAAATTTTTCCAAATAGCCAAAATATCTCAAATATTTGCACTTTTATGAGCCAAATTATCCCAATCTGAAGTGTCTAATTCTTCCATTTGTTGAAATGTTATATGTATTTTGGGAAGATTTAATCCTCAGATAACTTGGAATTGGTTATTATGCAATTAAGATTTTGCATTTTAGAAAGTATATCCGGTTAAATAAGGAAAATTATGCCTATAATTTTACATATTTAATAAGATTTCTCCTTTTTACTTAATTTTACAAGTGATTAATCTAGTCAATAAAAAGCCATACTCTTCCTTTAATTATTCTTATATTTTTGATGAGGGATTATCTAGTTATTATATTAAAAAAACAAAAAAACAAAAACAAAAAATAAAAAATAAAAAATAATATATATATAATAGTAATAATATTTGTTCTACTCCAATAATTCTTGTACTAAATAACCGGGGATTGGCATCTAAAAATGTCGATTTTCGCGTCAAAAGGTGCTTGAGTTAAGAGTATGCATAGCAACTTGAATAAGTGAAATGTTGAATAACCGGGGATCTTCACCTAAAAGTGTCGATTTTCGCGTAAAAAGGTATTTTCACTATTTAAAGTAAAAAGAAATATGAATAACTCCCTCTTAGTTGTTAAATTCTGAAAAAAGATGGTTATAGGAAAAGGAAGGCTATAAATTGACTATATAAGTTGCTTATTTGTGAATTAGGTTAGGATGAGAGATTAAGTTAAATTTGTTAAAATTAGGGTATAATTATCTTTATTTAACTTGATATTATGAGTATTTAATGCAATCTGAACAATGGCATAAGAATTGGTCTCCAAGTCATGAGGAATTAAATTCGACAAAAGTACATGTATTGTTTCACTTCTTAAATCATTGAAAAGGAATATGTGTGAATTGCTTGAGGACAAGCAATGATTCAAGTGTGGGGGAATTTGATAAGTGAATATTTAACGTATATTTTTGTACAAGTTTGGCATGAACTTTTGGTATATTTTGAGAAGATTAAAGCCATATTTGAATTCTTTTGGTGACAATTGCTTAAATATTGTTCAAGTGTTCAAAACTTGATAAATGAGTGATTAATGATTTAATCTGTGATATTTTGAAGGATATTGACATGTGAACTTCATGTACGAGATAAAGAAAGAGCAAGGATCATTTGGAGGATAAAGAACAAAAGAAAATTGAAGCAAATATGAAGAAAAAGAAAGGAATCGAAAAATCTGGAAAGTAATCATACAGATCCGAGCCTGGATCCGTGTGCACAAAAAAAGATCCGAACCCTCGTCTGTACTTCTGGAGCGATGGATCCGAGGACAGTCGATCCGAGCTCGAATCCATGTGAGAAAGGCCTCGGATCAGCTACGATCCGTGCTCGGATCCTTCTTCACCCCTCGGATCCGAGGAAAGGATTTGCCTCTCTCTTCTGCAAGTGGTGCAGCCGATTTTTCTCACTTTTCACATAACTTTCCAGCTATCTCAGGTGAGAGAATTCGGTGGCACATGCTTCTGCAACAAAAGGGAAGACAAAATGAGTTATTGACAAGTCAAAAACAATATATCTTTTGACTTTCTTTACAAAATCTGAGTGGTTGGAATCATGAGGAGAAGAAAGTGCCTTTCTACCACCTTTTATGCAGAGAAGCATGAGGAAGCCAAGGAGGACCAAACGTAGCTAGTTTTTCTTCTTGTAACATTTTTTCTCTCTAGCTAGAAGTTCTTGAAGAAGCACTTGGAGACTTCATCTTGGAATCATTTTCAGTGCAATACATAGCAGAAATTGGAGGACTTAACCATTAATTTGGCTAAACTTTTCTTATCTTTTTTGTACTTGTAACTTGAGATGTTTTTCATTAATGAAGTTATGAGTTTAATTGTTGTATCATCTATGAGTATCTAAATTTCCGTATCTAGGGAGTAGATGAATCTTATGGCTAAATGATATGAATTGAATATGATTTACAATTGTTGTAATTTGTATTAACTTGTCTATTTGTGCAGTTGTAATTACTTGTTATTGTTTGATCATCAATAGCATGTTTATAGTTGTTATTAGTCAATGAGAATTGGTAGTAACAATGGAAAAACATGAATAGAACTTGAGGTGTATGTCCATGAAAATAGGGGTACACTTGAGTGGATTATCTAGCATTTCATGAAGGAAAACTGAGTAGAACTAGTATTTCACCATGAAAATAGGGAAAGCTAGACTGCTCTAGGCCATTTTATCATGGAAATGAGATTTGGTAATATTGCAAATGAATCCCTGGTTTAATAAGAATAATAACAAGTGGTAAATCTATTTATTTGTATTGTTTATGCCATAAGTGGAATATATCTCCCTAGATTTAAGTTTTTAGTAAAAAATCTCCATTTGTATCTTTCAATTTGTTAACTCAGAATTGTAGACAGTAGCAATATTATTTCTCTGCTCAAATTCATTATAAGTCTAAATAATAGAGAAAATAAGGATCTAGTACTTGTTTAAATTGCTTCTTGTGGGATCGACCTGATATTTGCCCAAAACTATTAAGTGATCTGTATACTTGCAGTCCAACGGGTAAAATTTGAAAATAAACTTGCATTGATATAAAAATTCCGTCAAAATTTGTGGGGAAGAATTGTATTATTTGACTAAGAGAGCTACTATGATGTTCTTTGCATAAACCTTGAAAACAAAAATCACCATCAGTAAATCTGGAAAAGAATTACTTTAGCATTTTGAAAACATAATTGAGAACTTTTTGGGTATGTATCTTCTCTACCTATATGTGCATTTTTTGCATAACTTTTTGTGAAATTCATCCTTTATTTACCATATTCTGACAAAAATGTGTGCTAAATTGGAATGGTAGGTCTGGTTAGACTAGTAAGTATAAATTAGAATCCATTTATATTAAGTCATTCTATCTTGGTGTAATGCTCCAAAAAAATAAAGGATGCAATGCATGTTGTTTTCAATAAATTATTATGTGATGAAATGCACCAACATCTCATTCACTTTGTGTGAGATGCTGGTTTTGTGATGTATGACATCTACGCAAACCAAAACGTGATTGTAGGTACAGATATGGTCAAGCATTGGAAAATACTAGATAATTTATCTTTTTGCTCAAGTTGTGGGATTAAATCTAAATTGATTGGTACTATTTCCTTTTTCGTTTTAGAAATATTGGAAAGTGTTGAGGTTTCTTTGTTGGAGTGCCTTTAGTTTCTCTACCGCAGGTTCAAGTTGCCCTTTCTACTTGCTACCTTGATCGTTGCAAAATTTTCAACGACTATTGCTAATATCTTGAGCTTGTATTTTTACTTACTAATCCTTCAGAAGAGGTAATATGTTCACTGTATTGTTTAAATGCAGATTACATAACGTCTAAGAGGATTAATGAAGCACAGATGACATGATCTTATTCAGGTTATCAGCTTAAAAGGTTAATGTCTTTAGATATGTTTCAGTTGTAAAATGTATGAATTTGTGTGGATTGTTGTCATATAATTTCTTACAAATTTATAGTTAGTTGTGACTTTTGCTTTATGGAGAAACATTCATTTTCTTGAGTTGTAATCAATAAGAGTAATTTGATTTTTAATTTCAAATTATTTTTTTACTTTTCTTAATTTTCAATGGAATTTTAAAGTGCCAAGAAAGTTTTAATTAGTGGCATTTAAAGTTGGGTAAATTGCTTATTAACCCCTGTGATTTACATAATACTAGATGATCCTCCTAAGGTTTTAAAATAGCTACATAATTCTCCTATGGTTTTATGTAAAGTGAAAAATGGATGTAATACACAATCAGTTATGGCATTTATACTATACGTGCTTTAAAAGTTCATGTGATAAAATTTTAACATATATGTAACTCCCTTATGGTTTGTATAGATATCCACTTTACTCCCTATGACTTTGGCATTTATCCACAATTTTAACATCTATGTAACCCCCTTATGCTTTGTATAGATATCCACTTTACTCCCTTATGCATTTATACCATACGTGCTTTAAAAGTTCATGTGATAAAATTTTAACATATATGTAACTCCCTTATGGTTTGTATAGATATCCACTTTACTCCCTATGACTTTGGCATTTATCCACAATTTTAACATCTATGTTATCCCCTTATGCTTTGTATAGATATCCACTTTACTCCCTGTGGCTTTGGCATTTATCCACGTGATCTCTCTATATTTTTATACAAGGTGGTTAAACTATTGATTGATTTAGCATTTAAGTAAGAGCACATTATTCAACTAATGACGTTACTGACGGTTTGTCGAGCCTATGCAATAATAAATTCCTACTCAAATTAAATAGAACTTTTGCATCTAGTGGTAAGCAGGGTCAAATCCACAAGGACCGGAAGAAATTAACTTCTTCTACAATTTCGGATACGGGAGGTTTAATGAAAATAAACTTGACTACTTGAATATAATAAATAGCTCAGAGTAAATAGTAAATTATTAAGACTCAAATAATATTGAACAAACTCTAGTCAAGAAGCAATTTCGGAAATGGTTCTCCTAATTGATCGTTGATACAAAATAATTCCACTTATGATATGATAAATAAGTTATAACTGCCATATAAAAGATGACAATCAATTTTTTGTTAAATTATTGATAACCAAGGTACGACCATTAGCTAGTACACTAATTGCAAAATAACTCTAGGTACGACCGTAGAGTTCAATTTTCAATCGCTTTAAAATTTAGAAAAACCCTGTTCTAATCAAACAACACGCTACGAGAGTTGTTTCAAATTAGCCCGTATATTTTCCTGATACAAACCCAATCATATTAGTTACCACTAATTTAGAATAATTAAAAAATTACAGATTTAATTATTCTAATTGGTTTTAGGTTATTGAATTAATCTAAAATCTGGGCCCAGGATAGTTGAATAATATAACAATCATAAGAACATAAAGTAGGAAATATACGAATACCAAAAAATAAGAGGAAAAGTAAAATCAGTTCGACCTCACAATTTAAGTTGAACTAAGTCCTCCGTTGTTCTTCGACTAGAAATAAAGACTTAGTTCATCTCCGTTGTGAAAATCCCATGCAAAATTACAGAATTATTTGTTGAATGCATTCTCCCCAAAATTGAGATGAAGAAATCCGATTGAATAAGAAAAAAAAAAAAGAAGAACAAGACAAAAGCAAGGTTGTCGTTTATGTCCTTCCTGATTGCCTTTTTAAAAAGCTACTAAAAAGAATAAAAGGAAGAGTCCTAATAAGATGCTAGTCTACCGCACTTGAATTACTAGATAAGGAAACAATCTCAAATTGGTCTCTTGTTTCCTTCTATTACTCAAACTCTCCTATTAATTGCCATCAAAATTGATTTGATGAATCCCATATTAACCGAAGGCATATAGCCGGCAATTCCATCAGTTGGCAGATTTTGTGATCCCCTTTGCAACGCTGGACGTCCCGCATCAAATAGCAAATGTAGTGAGGAGTTTGCATCTTTTTAACCACTTTTTGATCCAACTCCCTGCGATGAGCATGAATAGAATCCGTCGATTAACGCACATTTGATAAAATAATAAGAAAGAATTAATTATAAAATAAATGACAAAATTACGACCTATCAGTTACATATGTTATTTTTCGTCAAATTTTCACTTTACATATAATCACAGGAGGTGAAATGGACATTTTGAATGTTAGGGAATCATATGATAATAAATCAAATCACAAGTGGTTTATATGTATTTTATCCTTTAAAGTTGTATCGAAACTCAAATTGATAGCATTTGCAAGTGCCATCAAAAAATTATATAGCGGCACCTTCTCAGGACAAGGATTCCGGGTACAGTGGTATGCTAATAAGCTATCGTAATAACTCTTTTGTGTCACTTTTCAAGTGCCACTAGATTATAGTGGGCTTCAAATCCTCATTCCTCAAAATAGTCTCTGTTCCCTCTGTCCCTTATTTGTACAGCTGCCACGTGTCTCTAGTCTTTTGTTAACTCAAACTCAAATAAACCATGAGTTTGTTTACATGAAAAGCATGCTTTTAATTAGATATTATGCTGATATAATTTTTTTTGAGTCTTGATGATATAATTATTCATTTATATTTTTTATTTTTAAGCATGTGCATGAAGGTCTTATTGGTAGTGGAGATGGTTTAAACATATGGGAACCAAATAGCCAACGTATGTTGTGCTCAACGCAATTGTCACATGTAATATTTTCTTGTTTATAATTAAATTTTAGTTATTCCAATAATTCACTTGCTTGCAAGAAATAGTTATTTAATCTAAAATTTATTTGAGTTTGGGTTAACTATTTATTTGAATTTGGGTTAACAAAAGGTTAGAGATACGTGGCAGCTGTACAAATAAGGGATAGAGGAAACAGAGACTATTTTGGGAACAGAGGATTTGAAGCAGCCATTATAGTGGTACCAATATCGCTGACACTTGGGGGAAATGTCATTAGATTAAAAAATGCCATTAAAATGCATATAAAGTGGCATTTTGAGTGTCATTAAATGATAATTTTCTTGTAGTAAATTTCGTCGCTGTACATAAAAAGCACAAACTCCAAGAGGCACAAATATTGTAGGATGAAGGAAGCATTATATATGCTTTTGAGGAGAGAATGAAAGTGAAAGATAATCTAAAAACACTCCAGAAATTCAAACTTCAATTTTTCGAGAAGGATAAGAACGGAATGATGATAAATAAAAGCAACACTATCAACTGTCAATGGGCTCTTAAAAGGCATCACTAATGAGGCCTGTCTGTTGCTAGAACATTTAAAACGGTCTAGAGCATGACCTGAAAGTAACAAGACACTAACTTGCACCAAATCAAACTAAGAGGTAAAGAGACAATTCATACAAAAGGTTTAGTCCCAGTCTTCTCAAACTGAAGTGAAAACTTTCAGATGAACAGGAGAAAGCATTAAAAGCACTCTCTTTATTTTTGTTCCTTTTGGGATAGATATTTGAAAGCTCTACAAAAGGGTTCACGAACCGTCATTCATTGAATGAGCAGTAGATTGTCTGAGATAAGATGAATGTAATGTAACCAGTGATTCAACACGATTGATCCATTACACTCTCAATTCTCAAAAGCTATATGACGCAGAAAGCCGCTGATTCATCGATATTTACTGATTATAACTACCGTGAAAAATTTAGAAGTGCAAGTATTATGGAGTTGAAAAGTTAAGGCTACATTTCAAATGTAGTTGCATATGAACACCAAGTAGCTAGGATGATTGTCAGATCAAACTATAAATCTCAGAAGAGGAGACCAAATTCTCTACTAAATATTTATGAGTAATTTGCCGCCAAAGGTGACATGCAAAATTTCCGCTGGAGTTTCATTTCTTAGTGACTGATTAAGAGATCACAACAGCAAGAATCAGCAGGAATCTTGTTCCTTTACTGCTCTGTATTAGTTGAAGCATAAGGAAATAACACTACTCTTATTTCTCTTGGATTCAACACACAAGAAACTAGAGATCCCTAAATTATTGAATAAGTTTCATTCTGTTAGGGGAGATTGTGTAGTATATCTGTTTTGAAATTCATGTAAGTAGGGTAAATCAAAATTGTAGAACATTCCATATTTGTTAATAACATGTAAAGCTATTCTTTCTTAATAGAACTTAGACCAACTTTACTTTTTGTATTTTCGGTTCTGTCAGATGCGGTATCCACTGTCAAAACTTTAGCTGAGGATGCTGATTGAAAAGTTCTCAAAGGAACATGGCATTGGCACGGTTTCAATCAATCCAGGATGGGTCTTTGGCCCCATTCTGCAGTCTTCTATCAGTCCAAGTGCAGGATTGGTCCTGGATGTAGTAAATTGTAATCTACTGAATTGCGAATTATGTTGTCTCTCTCTAAGTGTCATTAGAGAAAACAAAAGATTTGGGAATCAATTTCATTCCATTGGAAGTGAGCCTCGGTCGATGGCACTGTTGGAAGTTTCAAGGCAAAGAACCTTGTTACTTTTTAAATTGTGAAACTGGCTTTAGAAATTGTGAAATTTGTGAGTCCTGTAAATTGATTAGAGTCAATACTTTTAGTATCCTTGGAAACTTATATATAATGATATTTAACTTTTAATAACTTTTAACCTATTATTGATAGGACTGTTCTCAACCCAAAAAAAAAAACCTGTTGAGTCTAATCTTTAATTGGGTCTGGTAAAACTTGGGCCTGAATATTAGGCTCAAATTAAGTATAAACTGAATTTGAGCCTTTCTAGGCTCAAACCTGATTAAGGCTTGACCAGTATATAAGTGTGTGTGTGTCTATATATATATATATATATATATATATATGTTATGTATTTAATTATGAGTTTGGATTGAATAAGATTTGAGCCCTAAGCTCATATAAAATATGAGTTGAACTTAAGCCTTCTAATTTGGGCTCAAAACCCAAAAGCCCTATTAACTTGTGAGCCAAGTTCAAACTTGCCAAAATCTAGCTCACAAAACCCATCTAATTACTAATGTGGATATGTTAAGCAACTTTTTGAGATATAAGATTAGGACTGCATTATAACACAAACACAAATTTTCTTGATGGTACTTTTTTTTTTTTTGCATTTTTTAGACCATCTTCATGATGCTCTTTGAACACAATAATGAATACAGTTATTTTAACTACAGCAATACTTCCTACTTGTTTGCTTTAGCTGTACAGAGGGATAATATTAATGAATTAACTACTTAATTATATCTTCCAAGACAACATTGATGAATAGAGCTCTATGCATTGGTTTATGACCACCACATGGTTAACTTAGCAATGAATGAAGATAAAATATCTACCTTAAACAATTTTCTTAAAATAATAATTTTTGAAGGGTTTTTCTAATGGGTATTCAATAGGCGCTCGTTAAAACATTTAAATTATACCCTATATATACCTCTTAACTAATAAATTCTTTTCTATGTTATACCTCTTAGCAATAGATAGCAATAGATTTATCACTTCTCTTGAAATTGCCAAATTTAGAGCAAATTATACAGCTTACTCCTATTGGAATACTTTGTTCTAAAAATATATAACAGGAGTCCTTGAACTCCCATAGATAACTTTGAGTTGTTTTGAAATATCATAAAACAAAAGATAAAAAGAAAACATAGTAATATATTATTAGTGTTTGTATTTGAATAGAAGATTACTGAATAAAGTTCAAATCCTAGTCAATTGTAAACATGAATATGTAGGCAATTGTCTTAAGGGCATATTAAGCAAAGGAAAATTGTCTTGAGGGCATATTAGGCAAATAAAAAAAAGTAAGAAACACCCATCGATAAATCATTCAAGGCACTGTTATATATAGTATAGATATAGATATAGATAAAATCATATTGTTCACAGATAAAAAAAAATTATTGCAGTAAAATTTTGGCTTTTATTAACAGAAAAGTAAAAGAAATTGGTTCATTAATTACTCAAAAAACAACAAATCATAAACTCTTTGGTATAAATGCATAAAATATTATTGCGAACCAATTTTTGGACACTTCAATTTTAAAAATTTTGGTCAAGGTTAGCCTTCTAACGGAAAATTGAGCATTGCTAATGAAACTAAGAGACTTTTAAGGGTTTTCATGTCATTGGCTTGGAAAAGACACTAAACATTCCAAAAAATCCTAAAACTCTAAATTTACCCAAAACTATCGACTTTTTTCTTTGTTAATATAAATTGAAATGTTTTCCTTTTGCCTTATGCTACTCCTTTTCATGATTTTTTCACAAGAAAGAGGGAAAATATTTATATTTATGCTTAAAGTTGTGTTTGACGTTTTTTTAAGGTAACAAAATCTATTTTCTTCATTATAAAGTGTTTTGGGGGAGTTTTAGTAGTTTTATAATTATTCTATCCTTTTTAAAATCTTAATATCTTTTATGGAATGATGCGGACGGATTTTTGATATGTGTACAAATTTAAATCCAATTTATACTTATTTTGACTGCAAGTATACAGGTCAAATTAATAGTTTACGGCATATATCGGGTCAATCCCATGAAAAAGATTGGACAATTTTCGACACTACTAATACTTCTCTCTTATTTAGATGACTAATGAATTAAAAGAAACAAAACTATGCTAAACTTATGCAAGAAAATAACAAATGAAAGTTCCTTAGGTTATGGTATCCCTAACTACTCATATAAGTGAAATTATCGGTTAAATGAATAGTATTATCTTGACTAGTTATAGCGTAATTTCCTAATATACGTGTACCCGCTTTCGCCGGTGTACCAACTATACCTATAGTTAATTCATACCTACTTTCGTGATTATAAAACTAACTACAAGTTCATTTCTTCTATGAAATTACATGAAATAAGTTACTAAAACCACGAAGGTGCACCTCTACTTTCGTGAGTGTACTCCCTACGTTTATCACTTTCTTAAACTAGTGTTAAATCTCAACTTTCATTGCAAACTTAACACCTTAAAATTATTGCAATTAATGGCTGGTTAATTATGATTATAGAAGCAAAAGTGATAAATAACTTACTCAAAATAATATCATCAAATAACCAAATAATAAACACTAACAATCATAGAAAGTTCAACCAAACCCAAGGCATAAACTTTAGAAACACATAATAAACATAGAAGAATTCAAACTTGTATATTAACTAAATAATAGAATCAAGTACAAGAGATAAAGAGTTTGGAAAGAAATATAACTATTATCACATGAGTTCGTACCCTCTATCTTCATCTCCTTCTTCATCTTTGCCAAGCTAATAAACAAGAAGGATGGACTAACTAATTAAACTATTACATACTATACTAACTAACACTAAGAAAATGTAGGAACTACATTTTAGTGGTATTTCTTGTGCTCCCCAAGCTCTCTTTGATTCTTGCAACTCCATGGCTATTTATAGATGAATTTAGTCAAGAAATGAGGCTTCAAACATCACTTTTACAGCTGCAAAATAGTTGTCACACGTCCATCAATAGTTGTGAATTATTGGAGGAGAAAACAAGTTGTGCAAGTGAAAAGTAGCCATTTCTGACCAGAATCCGGATAAGAATCCGTCCAGAAACTAGCTGGATTGCTCCCTGCTTTGCCTCTCAATTTCTGTTCAGTCTTTAAGGTCATTCCAATTTTGCATCAACTTCAACTGAATGTTTCTCAATGATAGAAGCTGAATTAACTCTTGACCAATACATAATACTTGTAACTCTTTGAGTTAGCTTTCCAATGCATCAAGAATCACCTCATTTGGATTTGTGTAAGTTGAAAAATAACTTAAATACCCTTGACTGTTCAATGCCTTGTTTTAGCTTTGACCATACAAAATTGGCTACTATAATTTGGCTTTTTGACCTAGAAAACCTCTAAACTGGATTTTGATGTCTTCACAAGAATTGTAGATCTATCTCTTATTTTCAACATTCAAGAATCATTTCAATCCGATCATTGTAGCTCAAGTTATAATCGAAATACTAAAATATGTCAAAACTGTCAATTTTCCTTTTTCATCCAAATGAAGTCTATTTCCAACTCCTAAAAAAATTATGGACAAAATGAAAGTAAAAAGGGATATAAACCTCATTTAATAACTTAAGAGCATTTTGAACTAATTATAACCAAAATAATCCATTTTCTTCTTATAGTGTTGCAAAAGTGACTAAAAATAACATAAAATATCATTCAAATATAGCTCAAATTATCACTTATCAGATGCCATGAAAGGTGTTAATTATCAACTCTACTAGCAACTATCAATTTTCTATTAAAAAATCTCTTGAGCCAAGTTTCTAGAGATAATTGGCTTGTCACAAAACTAAGGGACCAGATTAAAACTTTAAACGTAAGGGGATCAAAGGTCATCTATTTGCCGTCTTAACCATGCACTTGCATTCACATGACTTTTTCATTAGTTTCCTTCAAATTTCAAGCAAATGTCCTACATTGATCATATGCTTAAAAAGTTAAGGTAGTAAATTGTTGCATGGTAATGAATGAGGGAGCACATTAGTCAAAATCTCAAAAGTGGGGGACCAAAATGATACCTTTCCTAACTACTGATACCAAATGTGACCCAAATTTTTTATTTTTCAATTTGCCATGCTCAATTTAAGTCTGGTTCAACAAGCGAAAACAAATACATACATATATAAGAAAGAAATTAGTTATTTGAGTTCTGCATTAATGGTCCAACTGCAACAACCAGACTAGATTCAGTTTTTATTTCTAAATATGTTAGGAAGTAAAACCTAAAGTAACAATAGGATAAGAGAAGGAAAGGGCAACATTCTCTTCACACTTGAAAATTTGAGTGAAATGTCACTAATGCTCATTTTAGAAAAATTTGGCTGCCATCAGCTATCACCAATAGCTTCCCAGGAATCAAAAGATGAATCTGCTCCAAGATTTACCAATTTGAACTTCAACTCTTAACCAAAACAAAAGAGTATCAATTAATTTTCATACGAATGACATGTGCAGTGAGATAAGGTTTAGAAGAAGTAATCGTCACTAATGATAAAATTGCAAACAACTAGACCAGTTCTCTCAAGTACTTGGGCTGCTACCATCAATCTGTTTCTTTCTTCTTTTTTTCAACGACATAAGATTCCTAATCAAATCACAAGCTTAATTAGACTAAATGAGATTGGTGTATGTTATCCTCATATATTAATGTCCTCTTCTTTGTTTCTTTTTGAAAAAAAAAACTTTAACAAACTGTATGAGAACCAATAAGTCGCAGAAAAGTGCACAGGTGGCTTGCCCTCAATAAAGTTTTTCCACAAGCACAAAAATGCAATTACAAAGATTAAAGTTAGCATAGATTTCCTATGTTTATGTGCATAGCTAATTCTAATATACCATTCAATTAAATGAAATGTATATATTTAAAGGGCGACTAGTCACTCAAAATTTACCATACACAAACTATTTGCAATTCGACACATCTTTCTTTACATGTTTAAACAAATTTGCTATGGTTGCTAAAGAATTTGTTAGACTTCTTGAAATTTCAATTTACCAAATTCCAGACTGACAATGGTAATCTGTGCTGTTTTGTACAATCAATATCTATTGTACAACGAATAATACATAATCAAGTTATATTATTTTAATCAAAACATATGGATTATTTTATTTGTATACATTAACTTTTTTCCAATTTTTATCCTAAGTCGATGTAACGTGGTCCATTTATAAGTATTATTTATAAATATTGTGTGATCATATAACAAATCATGGCAAAGTTTAAAGTGCAGATCTGATTGCAAGTTAGGAATTCAAACCATTGCATGAAAAATTCAAAGAATGTGCAATAGTAAACCCCTTTAATTTAGAGGTGAGAACCACTCCTTTTAACCCTTCTTAGTCCAATTGAGCTCTTCTTTAAACAAATTAGAGTATGAATAGGAATAAGAGCGGTGTAGAAATTGTCGATTAATAATATATATATATATATACACACACATCCATCAGGGGTGCCATATGAGTGACAATTAATACACCTAAATCATACTAAATTTAACATGTCTATACAAGGCTTGCTTACGTACCCACCCCAAAGAACATCAGTACTCTTAAAAAACAATTAACAGCTGAAGATTTCTTCATAAAATGGCCACTAGACACCCTTTGGCCAAACCGGATATCAAAGAATACTTCCACTACAAGTCTCCCAAAAGAACCCAGATCAAACCAAATCACAACTCCCGGCTAATGGTTAAACCATTGCGTCAGCCATGAGCCATGCAAAATGCAACAGTACCATGATGGCTTTGTCAATTCTAACTTTTCAAGCTTCAACTAGTCTCCTATCCAATATGCAACTCCGGGCTAATGGTTAAACCGTTGCGTCAGCTGTGAGCCATGCAAAATGCAACAGTACCATGACGGCTTTGTCAATTCCAACTTTTCAAGCTTCATCTAGTCTCCTATCCACTATTCCAATCCCCGTCTTCTTCACCAAACTATCCACTCATGTATGTATATATAGGCCTCCCTCCTCCAACTATGTGAGCAAAGCATAGACGCGAAAGCATAATAACAAAATGAGCGCAGTAGCAGGAGAAGGGAAAGTGGTTTGCGTGACTGGAGCTTCGGGATACATAGCCTCATGGCTGGTGAAGCTGCTGCTCAAGCGCGGCTATACTGTTAAAGCTTCTGTTCGAGATGCCAGTAAGTTGGCTTTTCTCTCCTCAGCCGTCTCTTTTCTATGCTGTTTTCAATTGTCTGCCATGTGTTTGGTTATAGGCCTGTGTGACAAGGCTTAGTTATAATTTTCCACCTCTCAGCCTCTGTTAATTTTGTCAGCATTTTGCCCCACAAGGGTTAGCAGTCATAAGTCTGGTGTTATGTAATGAAGTCAGTAGCTAAGTAGTGCAAAAGGAAAGAAGGCGTGAAGAGAATTTAAGGGAGGGCGTGGCAGTGGCAGAAAGATGTCAAAAGCAGATGTGGTCTGATGAAGTCAACAAATAGCAGTGCACAGAAGAGGGAAGGCATGAAGTCCAGAAAAGGGAAGGCGTGGTAGCTGAGTGAAGGCGCGACCAAGGAATCACGCCTTTGCTGGGTTCATGATGTTCTTGCTGAAGCTGGGACCAGTTGAGCTTGAAAATTCTCCTTACACGTGTCAATCACTCATTAGCTAGTGGAAAGAGTTTGTTAGAGTAGCTTTCTATAAATGATACGATCATGTAATTGTTAAGGATTATCATTGTTAAGATTTTGCTTTTGTAATCAGAGAGGTAATATCCCCTCTGTTTATCTTTTCCCTCAAGTTTCCTGCATTCTTTTCCCCTTCTCCTCTTTTCCCGCCAATTCTCTTTCTGTATCCAACTTTGAAGCTCATCAATGAAAACTGGAGGTGTTCGTTTGAATTTAGTTAAGTTTGAGTGTTAATTCATTTTTTTTCTATTTATTCCAATTTTCCATTCTTGCAACATTTCGGGTTCTGAACCACAACAGTGGTATCAGAGTTGGTCTTACGAGCCATAGGGATGACAAAAAACCAGGACGAAACACTAAGAAGAGAGGTAGTGGAATTAGGTAGTGTGGTCAGAACCTTCACTAACAAAAATGAGGGAATGGAGCAGGCCATCAGATCAATGGAGTTTAGGCAGGATACTACTGAAAAACTACTGAAGGGGCTGGATCAGAAGTATGAAGGAATGATGAATATGATGGCTCAACTAATGTCTAAAATGAATAATAGATGGAAGGAATTAGAAGGGAGCAGCAGTTCCAAGGAGATGGCTCAACCTGAGGGATCTAAGATGGAACAACAGAAGCAAGTAGCTGGAAGGAGAGAATTCAGGATCATCAACAAGCTGCCTAAAATGGATTTGCCAGTCTTCGATGGTGACAATCCTAGGGAATGGATCAGAAAGGCAAACAAGTACTTCAAAATACATGGAATAGAGGATGACATGAAGGCTGAAGTGGCTAAACTTTATTTCAGAGATAGAGCAAACATCTGGTTCATGGAGTCTTTCATGGAAGGGAGGCTATACCTTGGGAAGAACTGACTACTGCTTTGTGCATCAAATTTGGAGAAGGAAAACCTGAGGAAGCTATTGAGGAGTTCAACAAGCTGATACAAGCTGGATCAGTAGCCGATTACCTGGAAAAATTTGAGATGCTCAAGGCCCTGGTAATGCCATCCTTACCCCATTTATCTGATTCCTACTATAAAGCATGCTTCATGAGTGGATTGAAAAAGGAAATTGTCAATATGGTGAAAATATCTAAACTTGAAACCTTAGCTGATCCCAAACTGCAAGAAAAGAACTTAAAAGCTATACAGAAGATACACAAATCTGTTCCTGCTAGCTTTGGTAGTCAGAAGAGTCATTTCAAGACACCACCTCACCCCAAATGGAACCAGGACAACCCCAAACACACCACTAGACCCCCTAATCAGAATGCAACCAGTCAAAATCAATTCAGAAAAATCTCCCCTGCAGAATTTAACCTGAGGAGAGAGAAAGGATTATGCTATAAATGTGCTGAGCCCTATACTTTAGGACATGTATGCAAACAATCCCATATTCACTACTTGTTGGCTGAGGAAACTGAGACTGCAGATGGAAACAAGGAGCAGGAAGATGAGGTTTACTGTGACTGTGTCAATGGGGAACTGGCAAAGGAACACATAGAGGTGTCTGTTCATGCCTTGGCTGGAGGGGCAAGACACAAAACCATCAAGTTGAAGGGTCTGATTAAGGGGAGACAGGTTACTACATTGATAGACAGTGGTAGTACCCACTGCTTCCTGGATGAACAACTGGCAAAAGAGTTGAAACTTAGTACACAGGGACCTAACCTGATAGTTAATGTGGCCAACGGAGAAAAGGTGGATTCCAAGAGGCTGGATAAACCCCTGCAGTGGGAAATGCAAGGTCATCAGTTCCAACATACCTTTAATACTCTGAGGTTGGGGGGCTGTGACATAATCCTTGGAGTAGATTGGTTGGCCAAACATCGTCCTATAGAATTCAATTTCAAGGAAATCAGTATGAAAATTCACAAAGGGAAGCAAGAAGTGGTGCTGATAGGGAAGGATATCAGCACCAGATTGAGGATGCTCAAGAGAAGCAGGTTGGAGAGGTGGTTGAGGAAGCAGGCATATGGGGTGGTAGCACAACTGGTGGCAGTGAAAGAGGAGGATGGTCCAGGACAGACTCCTGCTGAAATCAATCAAGTGCTAGATCAGTACAAGGATGTCTTTGAGGAGCCCAAGGGAATGCCTCCAACCAGGAGCCATGACCACCAAATTGTTCTGAAAGAGGGAGCCAAGCCTTTCCAAGTGAGACCATACAGGTGCCCCTACGTACAGACGACAGAGATTGAGAAACTAGTGAAGGAAATGCTGGAATTAGGCATCATACAACCTAGCAGCAGTCCCTTTGCGTCACCAGTGTTACTAGTTAAGAAGAATGATGGAACATGGAGGTTCTGTGTGGATTACAGGCAATTGATTGAGTTAACAGTGAAGAATAAATTTCCCATGCCTTTGATTGAAGAATTAATGGATGAGTTGCATGGAGCCAGGTACTTTACTAAGATTGACTTGAGGGCAGGTTACTTTCAGATCAAGGTCAAGGTGGAGGACATTCCAAAAACAGCTTTCAGAACTCACCAAGGACTCTATGAGTTCAAGGTCATGCCATTTGGCTTGACCAATGCACCAGCAACCTTTCAGAGCCTGATGAACCAGGTCTTTCAGGATTAGATGAGAAAACATGTGTTGGTGTTCTTTGATGATATTCTGGTTTACAGCCCAACATTGGAGATGCATGTGAAGCATGTAACTGAGGTAATGAGTATTCTGAGACAGCACCAATTGTATGCCAAAATGAGCAAGTGCTCTTTTGCTCAGTTGCAGGTGGAGTACTTGGGACATATAATATCAGCAGAAGGAGTTCAAGCTGATCCTAAGAAGATAGAGTGCATGGAGAACTGGCCCAAACCAACTAATATCAAGCAACTAAGGGGATTTTTGGGACTGACAGGCTACTACAGAAGGTTTGTTAAAGGATATGGAGCCATAGCAAGGCCTTTGACTAACCTGCTGAAGAAGGACAGCTTCCTTTGGAGTGAGGACTCAGAAAAAGCTTTCCAGGAGTTAAAAAATGCCATGTGCAACACTCCTGTACTGGCAGTACCTGACTTCACACAGCCATTCATTTATTGAGACAGATGCATGCTATAATGGCATAGGGGCTGTACTGATGCAGAACAGGAGGCCTATTTCCTACCTCAGTCAAGCCTTGGGACAGAAGAACATGGGGTTGTCAATCTATGAGAAGGAGTTGCTAGCATTGGTGACTGCTATGACCAAATGGAAACATTACTTGGAGGGACATCATTTCATCATACACACTGACCATCAGAGCTTAAAATATTTGATGGAGCAAAAGATCACTACCCCTCTCCAACAGAAATAGCTCACCAAGTTGCTAGGACTAAGTTATGAAATTCACTACAAGAAGGGGAAGGATAATGTGGCTGCAGATGCACTCTCTAGACAAGGCAGAGAGGAGATGGGGGAGTGCACAAGCTTGGATCAGAGAGGTAATGGAGAGTTATAAGGAGGATGAGTGGGCTCAGAAGACCATATCCATGGTGCTGCTGTCTCTCACACAGGCACCAGACTACTCTTACCAGGATGGCATTCTCAGGTACAAGAAGAGGTTAGTGGTGGGAGGACAAGGAGACACCAGGAAGAAGCTTATCACTGCACTACATGACTCCCAAATAGGAGGGCACTCAGGCATTCAAGCCAGCTACATGAGAGCCAAACAGCTATTCTACTGGCCAGGAATGTACAAGGAAATCAAGAAGATGGTTCTGGAATGTGACACCTATGGTATTTTTTTTAGCTATTTAACTGATTGTGTAGGTTTACAGCACTTATACTAAAATTTGGAAATAGATTAGGAGCATGATTGTGCAGGACACAATAATGACTTCATTTTCTCTTTTGTTTCATTTCTAGGCAGAATTATTGGAGCCAGCAGTAAGGGGAACACTTAATGTGCTACGATCGTATGCAAAAGTTTCATATGTCAAGAGAGTCATTATAACATGTTCTATGGCTGCAGTTGTATTCAATAGAGAGTTAAAGAAGGATGCAGTAGTTGATGAAAGTTGGTTTTCTGATCCATCATTCTGTGAAGAGCAGAAGGTATGTATGTCATTTATTGTCTTCCGTTAAAACATTCCTCTGGAATGCTAGATTTCTTTATTTTTAATTTGTCATTAGACAACAATTGGGGAGTTATTTTAAGTATGGAGAAAATTAAGATCGAATCTTCATGACTTCTTGGTACTTTTATAGGAAAAGAAGGATTTTTTTTTTCTTGTCTATGTTCAAAAAGCAGGCCAGATAGGTCAATTTCCTTCCTTTTCTTGTTTAAGTAGCAAATTTGATCGAATCAACCAGAGAGAGTAGAGTATGCAATAGTCAACCACACATCTCTTAAAATGAAGCTCAAAATCAAGTTCCACATTATTGTAAAAGGAGTTGCAAAAGGATTGGTATTTGCTTAGTCAGATGACAGGAATTTCTGCTAGCAAGTCATGGGTTCAGCTTGATCAGTCACAAGTCAAATTCCCTTGTTTGTTTCGCTGTTGACTCATAGATGTAGACATCATATACTTCCAGGAGTATGTTGACACAACTTTGCATCAGCCCTTGTATATAATCAAATCAAAGTACGTAAGGGAGCCTTAAAAGGAAAATTTTACACAAATCTTATGATCCTTGAGAAATTTACTTAATCACTGGTATGACTGCTTGTCCTTGTGCTTTGTGGCTACAGCAGTAGTAGCTCCAACTGATGTAAGCAAGTTTTGCACATAAAATATTTTACTATTACTTCTTAAATGAGTTTTTAATATCTAACTATTTTCTTCTGTCGTACAGACTTTTAACTCTCTCTTTTTTTTCTTTTTTTTTTTTGTAGTTTTGGTATATACTTTCAAAAACCTTGGCAGAGGATGCTGCATGGAAATTTGCAAAGGAGTAAGGCATCAACATAATAACAATCAATCCAGGATTTGTCATTGGTCCTTTCTTGCATCCATCTATTAATCTGACTGTAGAAATGGTCCTCAACCTAGTAAATGGTATGGTCCAGAAATTATTAGATCACTTAAGTGATCACCATCCGCCTAAACTTATTTATCTGTGTTAGTCATAGGCTTATGGCTTTATCATGCACTAAAATGTTCTCTGTTACTAAACAACAAAGAATTTATTACTCAAAATAAAACTGTAAGGCTCTGCTATCTTTGTATTGTGAACGAATACATAACTGACAGACATACGCAGAAATATGAACTGATATATCAAGGTATATGGTCTGATCAGCTGGTGATGTTAAAAAGGTTTGCTGTCTAACCTCTTCCTGGAAATTAATGTTGTGCGTCTTCTATGCTTCAACATTATCGGTGGCAATTACAGGAAGAAAAACACTTGTGGGTGGAATATGTTATGATTTTGTCTTCCTTGAGAAAAAAAATTCTGGGGCGGAGCTGACAGGAAAAATTCATTCTGTGTAGCCATTGCCTGTGTTTTAAGAATTTACTTGCTAATCAGATTTCTTTTATTACTTTTCCCTATTGACAATAAATATTTCGACCCAAATAGCCACTTTGTACAATGAGTTCAGGACTTGTAAAGCAAGAAGTGGTTGATTTTTGAATTATTTTGGAACAAAAAATTGCAAATATCTTATTTTTGTCTATCTAGAGGAGAGGTTAAGGGACAAGTTTCTTCAGCTTTCGATGTTTAACCCCTGTTTTAGTTTAAGGACAACCAGTCTTTCTCAGCTTCGTTTCTAGAATTAGGTTATTCTAATGACTAGGATCACCAAATTGGTTCTCAGCAAATTATAGATGTTAGAATTCAGGTGGTTGTATTTAATTGGATTCAGATCAAGTAAAATTCTTTTCAATAGGTCTTTCAAATCAGCAGAACTTTGCAGAGCCAGTTTTTGATTTTGTCTTTTTCTAGTTTTAGTTCATAAGGAAAGTCAAACTTTAGAGACATGAATCCCTTCGATTAATCCACGACGTTGCCCTTTGCAGAAAGGTTAAATGGATTATAACACAAGTTTTAGATTAAATGATCTCCATATATTAGAGAAATTTTGTACAAAGGCAAAATACTCGTTATTGTCTGCAACAGATTTTGCAGGGCTTGATTTCACATTAGCATTTCTTTTCACCTATGCTTTATCTACTTCTTAATTCTGAACTTTCTTAACCTACTACAGGTTGTCAGATAACAGCAGCCTTATTATTTCAGACTGTACAATATCCAATGACAAGGCAAAGAATTTGGGAGTTCACTTTATCCCTTTGGAGGTCAGCTTGAAAGATACGGTTGAGAGCTTCAGGGAGAAGAATTTAGTTAGAATCTAAGCCAATTGAATTCAAATTACTATTAAATAAATGTGAAACATCATCCTTTGTTTCAAAATGATAAAATAAGTTCAATCATGTAACTTGTCATTTATTCTTCATTGTTAATTTGATAATACGCAATTCAACTCTCATGTTCTGAATTCAAATCTGCAGTATCTGTTGTTCTTCAGATATGTCCTTTCCGATGTAATTTTTGTCATAAGTGTAGATTTGATTAATAAAATCATGATGTGTTTTATCAACAAAAAAAAAAAAATTTCCATGTCTTGAAAGTGTACAACTTATTCAACAGCTGTTGCATGAATACTAGGTTTGTGCCCTCACGGATGCGTAAGGGTGCCAAGACAGGTGTTCGGAATACTGTTGAGTGTTCATTGGTAGTTTTCATTCTAATTGAAAACATAATGAAGACAATTCAATCTACATGGATATAATATAAGTTGAAAATGTTACCGGAAAAATTGCAAATATAATTTGCAGAAGGTAAATATCCAAACGGAATGATGAGAAACTGAATTAAGACAATCAATACTGCTTGACATTTGAATGGCTGAAGATATGTTTCTTAATTTCTTCAAAAAGGTCATCTAAGTTTATTTGGATACAGGCAGAGCTAAGGCAAAGCGACCATGAACTGCATTGAGCAAATGATCAGGAATTTACTGGATACAAGAAGTGTTAAGATGTATGATGATGAGAATATGTGAGAAAAAAGAGATCATGCAAGCATGAAGAATGGAACGTGGCCCGTTTGATAAATGAGTTTTTTAGGTGTTTCTCTAAAACTTTACTGTAACTTACTATAAAAATTGAAGGAAAAATTTTTGAAGTGTGTAAATTTTTGAATATTTTGAAACGTATAGTTTAAAAACTTTGAAGAGTTTTTGACATTACTGTAGTTAAAGTTATTAAAAAATTTGTAGAAAACAAACTTGGCCAAAAACTTATTTGCCGAACAAGTATGTTTGGATTTTGGCAAGGATTAAATGCAAAAACAACCCTGAACTATATACCTTGTTACAGTTTACCTTCCAAACTATTTTTATAGGCACTTTGCCCCGTTTCATGATATAGTTGAACAAATCTACCTCTTTTATCTTCTTAAGCACTGTTGTTTTTCTTTTTTCCCTATCATTTTCTTTTTAGATTCTTCCTTGCTATTTTATTTAAGCATTGTTTGACTTAGTATACTAGATTAGTCAAAACTTATTTATTTCTTAATTTCGCATGTCAATATTTTATAAAAGAAATCTATGGTATAGAAGATTTCTTTCCAAATGTTGAAAGTCAATGTCATTTAAGAAATTTAACTATTCCAATATATAAGAACAAAAGAGATATTGATTAATCAATTATTAATAGTATCAATAACAAATAAAAAATGAACTATTATTGTTGTTTATTCTTATCTTTTTCTTTCACTACAAATAATAATTGTTGACTTTTCTTTCTTACATGATGTATAATATGTTACTTTTGTTATAAATAGTTGAGTAATTGTGAACTTTAATTGTTCTATAGGTAATTAAATTATTGAATTACTAGATTAATACAATTTACGATATAAGCTACATATATTTTGTAATAACAAAGAATTTATGATGAATTATTAAGAATGAATTTAACATATAAATAAATTTAAAAAGTGGTTTAAAAATATTAAAAATTTTGATGTAAGTCTTTTAGCACTAGAGGGAAACATTGGTAAGGTCCATGAGAGAAAGGGAAAAAAGAAGAAAAAAATAGAAAGAAAAGGGAGAAAAGGAAAAAATGAAAAAAATAGAGAAAAAAAATTTAAGATAGTAGGGGGAGTTTTGTCCAAACATATCATTCAAGGGTGCAAAATACAAATTATTATAGTTGAGGAGGTAAAGTGCAACTAAGTATGTAGCTCACGAGGGAATTTTTGCATTTAACCCTTTTGGCAAAGAAGTTAGGCATGGAGCCGCTAAAATTTGGCAAAGAATAGATGCTTATTTCCTTAGGCACCGAATTCTATGTCTATTCTTAGGCAGCGCAGAACTAGGCATGTTTAATTCGGTGCCTAGTTCTTATGCACCGAACAATCTAACTTAGGCACTGAACGCAGGCGCCGCTAAATTTAGTCTTAGATGCTCAAAGAACTACTAGGCATGGAGCCGCTAAATTTTTGAAGAATTTTATTGAATACAACTGCTATTATCTCAGGTACAGCGCAGCTCATGAGTTGGACTAACATAATGCTTATTTAATTTTAACAATAACAACAACATCCAAGAAGAATGAAAATAGGTTAAGTAAATCCGGTAATATAGGCCTAACACCTTGAGAAATCTTTGACGAGCATTTCATTATCTTTTGAACGGAAACGGGCCTCACAAGTTTCATTTCGCACAAGTTGATGTAAATTAACAATTTATTTTTAATTTACACCAAATTATCCTTAACTTGTAGTAAATGATAATAATCAACCTCTATCAAAGTGAACCTGATTTACACAAAATAATAACAAATTACCATACACGGAACTACACCTGATTTACATTAGACTGGAACCAATTTACACCGAAATACTACTAATTTACACCAAAGGTCAACTTGAGCAAAATTTGTATGAAACACAAATTGTGAGACCCTAGATCCTTTATGAACCTCCTGCAATTGCAACATCAACACAACAGTTAGTCCAAATTATTTTTGAAGGAGGTTAGTACTTAGCCCGTGTTTGATAACGTAATTCAATACTTAAACTTAATATATTTAGACGCGTTTGATAGCCAAAAATTGAACATCCGAATTAATAAAATGCCACTGAATTTCTTAACCAAAACTTGTTTTCAAAAATAAATGATAAACTATTCACTTATCAATGAATGTAATGCACACTCAAATGTATTTGATTTAATATTTAACAATTCAATAATTTAATAGATCCGGACTTCAGATTTCAAATTTTATATTTCAATTTTCAAACTTCAGTTTTATCAAACACATCCTTGGTAGCTAGAGAGCCCATTTGAAGAAGTCTGATGATATTGGATTAATGCAAATGCAAAGTAAGAGGGCTGGTGATCTCTTAGTTCTAGTCAATACCAATGTGGATCACTACAAGTTAGATGCTAATTCCAGTTGAAAATAGTAATTACAGGCATTTTTTCTGTTTAGTCATTGCTAACGATGGTGCTTTTGCTTGCAGTAGCTAATACACATTCTATACTGAGTAATTCAAGAACAAGGTCAAAAGTAGACAGGCTAATGATGTTTGGTGTGCAAATACACAATTACAACGGGATAGATTTCTTCACTATATACAGCTGGAATAGAGGAATCCAGAATTATGATTAAAAATCACTAATCTTTGCTCATGCAAAAGCAAACAGAAGGATAAATTCTAAGTTCCGATGTGGTCGGACCATTGAACCCAATTAATTTGTAAACAAAGCACTAAAATAGATGGACTGCTAAGATACCAAATCACTTGCCAGTCATAAAAATAGAAAATTCTTCTTCTAACGACAAATGCAAATTTCTTTAGCAGCAACATCCACATACTGGTGAAGCAGTAAAAACCGAGACAAGAACTTGAACAATTGTTCAACCAACATGCAAAACCCAAACAAAAAAAAAAAACATATCTCAATAGAATCGCACGATTCAAAAGATGAATTGCTCCGCGATTACCAATTTCAACTTTAACTCTTCACCAAACAGTAACAATTAACATTCATAGGAATGGCCTGTGCAGTGAGCTAAGGTTTAGAAGAAACAATCGTCACTAATGATAAAATGGTATGACTCTAAAGTAAAACCCGCAATCAAGTAGACCATGGCGTGTGCGGTGAGCTAAGGTTTAGAAGAAACAATCTGTCACTTTACGACAAAATGGTATGACTAAAGGAAAAAAAAAAAGGACTAAATCCGTTTTTGGACTATAGGTGAGGTTTGAACCACACCTGTAATGAAAAAAATTTAAAAATTTGATCTAATTAGGTCACATTATCTAAGAACTAGTTCTTCTTTTAACCTGCAATTGGGCACGAGGAAAATTTTAAAAAATGTTTATTGGTCTCCTACACATCCTTTAGTTATTTCCCCCACAAAAACAAGAAATGAAAAGATTAAAAAAATGTGTGTACACTTACTATGTTTGTGTATATAGCTATATTAATTTACTATCCAATAAATTGAAAAATATCAAAAGGGTGACTAGCCACTAAAAATTTACCATACACAATACAATTTGTCATGTTAAATTATGTTTTCTGAAATGTTTAAATAAATTTGTTATTGTAAAAGAATTTGGCACAAAATTCTAAGTTTTAATTTAAAAAATAAGTTACTGCAACATGGTTCAATTTATAGAGCTTACACAGGTGTGATATACAGAATAATGTACACAATAATATATAATCACATCACATTAAAGTACTAGAATACTTGAAATATTTTATTTAGATGCATCAACTTTTATTCTAAGTGCGATGCACAGATCACGCCTCTACAGCGAATTTTTTGTCCATGGACTTCGTCTTCATTTAGCCAATGCCACCTGCCATCACAATAAAATTAATAAACATGTCCCAAAACTTAACGAGTTAGATACCTTACTCTGATCTGCTCCGGTGCAGAATTATATGGTTATCGACCATATGAAAAATAAAAGGTGTAAACATGTCTAATCAAACTAAATATATTACATATTTTTATTTTCATGAATTTGAGATAGTATTTAAGATTAGCTTATTTATTTATTTATTAAGCCAAGTTCAGAAGAATTTTTACTGAGTTGAATTCGATTAATTTATCAATAAATCCCAATTTTATGATCATCAGGCTAATCTTAATCTACACCTAAAATATCCTCAAAAAAAATCTACACTTCAAATTATATCAAGCATAAAATGTTGTTCTAAGTTGATTTAATTAGTTCGCAAATCAAATTTAAATGAACTCTTACTGAGTGAAATTTGATTTGAGCATTGAGTAACTTGATTTATTTTTCAGTTCTAATTGAGGGATTCAGGTTTTGGTCCATATTATAGAATTTGAATCAAAATGGGAAGCAAAAACCCACCATGGACATGATTTTTTTTCACTTGTCCAGTTTGACAACCGGATGGTTTTTGATTCTCTTATGAGTTAATCAGTTTAAAGTCAAAGTCATAAAATTGGGAAAAATATGAGATAAAAGCTAAAACTTTCATATCCATTAATAAATCTGTTAAACACCTGATAATGTTACAAGCAAATTATATTATTGTATTCGAATGCATAAAATATCTCATTTTATTCATATATATATAAATCAAGTTTTACTATAACTTAATAGTATTATATTCTTTTACTCTTTTTTAATAAAAGCAAATTTCATTAACAGATTATTAGAAATCGTCCACTATACTCAGTAATACACTTAAATTTCATCTTATTTATCGTATTCAATTTTTCATAAAGCAACTTCAAATTAGTTTAGTTCCAAGAAAATCTAACTATGGTCAATTTAACCTTTCATCATTACTTTAAATATCAATTTGTAAAGTAATGAACAATTAAGAACTTGGCAACATTATTATAACTTTTGGGTAAATTGAATACGGCTTTATAGTGGAACGAAGTTTATGTTTCCAATTTTTTGCACTCCTGTTCAAGAGGGATACACTTGAATAAAAGTGAAGTTCTAATAAGAGGTCTTATATTATTTAACAAGTAAAATATTTTCATTACATGAGCCCGTAGTACATAAAAATGTATGAAACTCCTTATTATACCATTGATATACAAGCTACCTTATATTTACTTAGTAAGTTAGGTGACTTTTTTTTTTGGAGCATTGGGTTGGGTGATAAGGGGAGAGGGATTGTAAGTATGAGTTTTTAGATTCAAAACCTCCACTTATTGAAAAAAGAAGAAGAAGGTGTTATTTATGTATCTTAACTAGTGTCGCAAGGACACTCGTTAGAAAAATTCTTTTTATAAATAAAAGAATAAAAAATAAAAAATTACTTTGACACCGTATGATGCATTCTCGCTTTGTCTTTACTTAAGAATGTAAATGTTTGCTGTCATTACTACATGTGAGTTTAATTAAAAAAACAAGAGTAGAGACTAAAATATAATTTTGGAAAGAATGGAAGAAGTCTAGGAACTAGAAGCCAATAAAATGCAGTTAATGTTATTGGCAACTTGACATATGAGGAAATTATGAAGGAAAGAATAGATGGTCCCACAAGGTTCTATCCCACCTTTTTATAAATATTTGCAATCACTATGTGTGTTTTCTATTTTTGAGTTAAGTGGATGTATATAGATGACATAGATAATCTATTTAAATCCACCAATATAATTGAATTTAGATGGTTATCCAATTAAAACCATTGAATTTATATGGATCATCTAAATCTATTTAAGGTTGGTTTATATGGATAGATTGGTGGATATGAATTCATTTTGCCACTTCTAGCCAAAACTAGTCAAAAAAAAAAACCGATGGGTCTTCTACTCTATGTTCTGGATCCGGATCCGGATCCGACGGGACTACTCGAAAAAAATCTATCAAAACTTATAATTTCTAACAAAAATGAGAAAAAAATATATTTGTAAACTAATTTCTAACTAATACAAAAAAAAAACCAAATAAGGGAAGAAATCAAATTGACCTTACTCAAATACATCACCCTAATCAAATTATATTGATAAATATATATTTTAAATTATTAATCCATTTATATCCTGTCCGGGTCGGAATAGTATATTCCGTATCTGACTCCATTTTTTGTTTGACAAAACGGATCCAGATCCGGATCCGAATAATAGAATTAAATCCCTACCCATATCCGGCATAATTTGACGGATCCAGTCCACGTTCGGGTCTAGACCCAGACCGTTGACAGGCCTACATGTGCACATATTAATTTGTTGACTTTACAAACTCTGTACAATTTTAGGCACCTGGAGCTCTATCTAACACAACAACATTGAAATTGAAAAGCGGTTACGTAATGCAATAAATTATCTGTCTTATTATCTATGTCACTTTTTATTTCACTTTTTATTGTATTGTTATTTCTCCTTCATAAATATTATATTTTAGTTCTTTTCTATTTCTTTAAAACCCAATAACTATTAATTGAGTAATATACAAAATTTAAGAAATTCAAAAAAATCAAAAAAATCAAAATGTATAAAAAATGAGATTTTTACGAATTTTCTACTGATTAATAGTTATTAGATCTTAAAGAAACAAAAAAGAACTAAAATATGACATTTATGAAGGAAAAATAGTAATACAATAAAAGGTGGAATAGAGTATCACAAGAAATGAGATAGAAGATCCGTTACGATTACGTAACATACTTTATCATTTTTTTTTTATTTTTTTGGAAAACGAAAATCATTGTGTTTCCCCTCAACTAGGGCTGGAAACGAACCGAACCGCTCGCAAGCGACTCAAGTCAAGCTCGACTCGAGTTTGATCAAATATCGAGCTCGAGTCGAGTTTAATCTAGCTCGAACTCGAGCTCAAAATATTAAGTTCATTAACTCACGAGCCGGCTCACGAGTTCGAGTATATTTATATATATTTTTAATTTTTTTAATTTTAAGTATATATATATTTTAAGTATATATTTATTTTTTATTTTAATAGTAAAATTACATATATATCCTTAATATTTTATTATTTATTAAGAAAAAATATTATTTTATTTATTTTTTAAAAAATAAAATAATTTTTTTTTTGAGCTCAAGCTCGGCTCGAATCAAGTCGAGCTCGAGCTCGAGCTCGAGCTTTAAATTGTCAGTTCGTCGAGCTCGAGCTCGAGTTCGAATTCAATAAAATTAAGTCAAGGCTCGACTCGATTAGGCCAAAACTCAACTCGACTCGACTCGTTTGCAGCCCTACCCTCAGCTGTGGTCCTATAAATTATCCTCCTCGTCTGCTTTATACTTCACACAACACCAACTTGCTTCCTTCTTTCTTCTCCTCCTTTTTACTTGTAACAAAACAATGGCAAAGGGTTTAGCCATAGCATCCCTCCAAATTTTGAGTCCGCTTTTACTAGCAAGCTTGGGACAATCAAAGACAGTGTTCACAAATTTGACGTTTTACGACCATGAATTTCAAAGTGGAGATTGCCAGAGTGTTTTCCCAGTTGCAGGTCTCACCAACGGAACTGGGGAATTGTACCAATTTGGAACTGTTGTTGTCATTGATAATATCTTGACACGAAGATTTTCAATCAAATCCGCAATAGTTGGTCGTTCGCAAGGCATTGTTGCAGTAACATCCCGTGATGGCAACAACGGAGAGCTTGTGTTAACTTTTCTGTTCACTAATGGAAAGTATGGAAATAAAAGGAATTTTCATAGGGTCTCTGGATGTCAATGAACTTGCAATTTTAGGAGGAACCAAACAATTTCGGTATGCAACAGGGTATACTACCTTTGAGGTGGTCAGCCAAGTAGGAGGCCGTCTTATTGTAAAGGTGAATCTCTACATTAGACAGGACATACCGGATGACTAACCTGGTATTGGTATTCATTAATAACTGATATATATATATATGTATATATATCAGTATCTTATAAATAAACTTAACCCTGGGTTCTCTAGGTCATCAGGTCAAGAGTTTCTCCATGTAATAACTGTAAAAATGGATATGCTAGGAGCTGTACGTTTCTCTATCAATAAAACAGTATGGTTCATAGTACTTTTGAATAATTTGGAGTTGTTGGATCCTTAATCCAACATTGGACTTATATGTGAATAATTATGGGTTGCAAACTGTCAAATAAGGTTAAGTCCAATATAAGTGATCAAATATGGTTTGGACTTAATGTATCTAATAGGATATGGGTCTTTAATGTGTAGAGACTTAAGGGCTCCTATTTCTATGATGGGCTGAAATAGGGTTCCAAAAGGTAATAGGAATATTACCTATAAATAGGGTTATGGTCCCCAGGTCACACGTATCATTCTATTTGTCGTATTCCCCAATACCTCAAAATATAGCTCTTCCCTGATATCCCATCGTCAGGAAAGATACCAGAGAGATACTAAAGGACTCTCTAGGATTGGCGAATATATGTTGACCTGGAAGGCCACCCCAAATAACAAAGGATTTAGGTGCCAGTTTGTCAATATGAATTCAGGTACGCTTCCGCTATTTTACTATTAATATATTTCTTAATAGTCGCCATATAGATCTTGGGTTTAATAGGTGATGGCTTTCACCAAAGGTTAATATAAATTACCATCCTAACAAGTGGTATCAGAGCCCATATGATTGATTATTAGGAAATATTTTTGTTTTGGTAATTCATAGTTTTGTTTTGTTGTACGGCTAAGTGTTTCGGATTTCATGTTCTGGCTTTGCCGTTTACTTTTTGGAAGGCTTGGTTGCTGATGGCACGAATTGATGTGATAAATAATTGCCGTTATAATTGCATGCCACACAGATTCATCCATGATGTCACTTTTATGCTGTGGCCCAAATTGCATCTATGATTTTTAAATTCGGTCAACTTTTCAATTCAATGGGCTCCACGGATTGTTAGAATTGCAAGCACTTTTGTTTTGCTACATGCCCAATGAATCCAGATTACTTGTTTGCTTATGTCATTCACATGCCTTGTACTTTTGATTGTGGATATACGCATGACTACTGTGGTCAAAAGCTCAACTTTAAATGGCCAAAAGTTTCTCATGTATATTATTGGCATAAAGAGGCACAAACAATATACTTGGGACTCGTATATTTATATGGTTTATGTCTAAAATTTTGGGTACATAACTTGCCATGTTTTGATTCAAATGTTATTAGTATTTTATTTTGGCTTGCTTCCTTGTATAACAGAATTTGCATATATTTATATTAAGGATATTAGGGTTTCTCTAATTTAAGTGAACCCTAATAAAGTTAATAGGACATTTAAGGTTATAAAATCCATATATTAGGCCCACTAAATATAAATTTTTATAAATCAATTATGGACTTCAAGAAAATTTGAGCTTGAATTATAAATTGGGTCAAATTATGGATATGGACCTTTGGTCCAATAAGTTTTGATCCAATTTGATTGGTTTGACCACGTTTTGATCAGAATTGACCAAAGTTGATTTTGATCAAAATTTTGATTTAATTTGTATAGTTTTAAATTTGAATATTGGTATGATTATATATATTTTAGAGTAAATTAATTGAAATAATATGTCACCAAAGTGGCCTCTATTATGAAAATTAATTTATTTTAAAATAAAACTAGTTGGGTACCTGTAATTTTATGAATATTCATCAGCCCAAAGGAAGGTCAATATTTAATAAAATTACATGTGCACTTGTGGTAATAAATACGTGATAATTATTTGGATTTTACATGTAATTTATAAATTGGCCCAAAAAAAATTTTATTTTTGACATGTTATTATTATCAGTATTTATTACTGCACCAAGATATCACTTAGAAATTAATATTTTTGTCCAAAGACAAAATATTAATGGAACATCGGTATCTTGAGATGGGGTTACCTTTATTTAAATTTATTATTATTTTGGTTTATGTGAGCATAGTTTTAATTATTCTATGTTTTTGTTCAGTTGCAAATGATCTTACGAATATTACTACCAACATTAATAATATTCCTATGTTGAATGACACAAACTTCAAGTCTTGGAAAGAAAATCTCCTGATAGTACTTGGAGTCATGAATCTCGACCTTGCGTTAAGGGATGATTCTCCCCCACCTCTTACAGATCAGAGTACCTCTGATGAAAAGAAACATAATGAGAGGTGGGAGAGATCGAATCGCTTGTGTCTGATGATCATTAAAAAGGCAGTTCCAAAAGCATTTAGAGGAACAATGTCAGAAACGATAGTAACCGCTAAAGAGTTCTTTCAGGACATTGAAAAAAGGTTTGTCAAGAACGAAAAGGCTGAAATTAGTACCCTCTTGACGCGTCTAGTTTCAATGAAATATAGTGGTAAAGGCAATATCAGAGAGTACATTATGAAAATGTCTTATTTTGTTTCAAAATTAAATGCACTTAAACTGACACTCTCTGAAGAGTTACTAGTGCATTTGATTTTAATATCTCTTCCTATACAGTTTAGCCAGTTTAAGGTGAGTTACAACTGTCAAAAGGAGACTTGGTCTCTAAATGAACTCATCTCACACTGTGTAGAGGAAGAGGAAAGGTTGAAGTAAGACCAGACAGAAAGTGCCCATCTGATATCAACCACTAATAATAAAAGTAAGGAACTTAAGAGAAAGAAGGAAAAAGGAGCTGCAGGTACAGCGCCACAAAAGAAACAACAAAAGAAATCAGATTATCAGGGAAAGAATAATTGTTTCTTCTGTGGAGCTGAAGGGTATAAAAAGAAGTATTGCACCAACTATCACGTTTGGCATGCTAAGAAATGTATGCTTCTTAATTTGGTTTGTTCTGAGCTTAATTTAACTTCGGCATCTAGACAAACATGGTGATTAGATTCTGGTGCAACAACTCACATCAGTGTGTCTATGCAAGGTTGTCTGAATTGCCGAAAGCCTAATGATAATGAAAGATATATCTACGTGGGCGATGGCAAAACAGTTCAAGTTGAGGCAATTGGAATTTTTAGATTATTGTCAAAAATCGGATTTTATTTGGATCTTAATGAAACATTTGTTGTACCGTCTTTTCGACAGAATTTAATTTCTATTTCTGCTTTAGACAAATTTGGTTATTTTTGTTCATTTGGAAATGAAAAATTTGAATTGTTTCATGATTCAAAATTGGTTGGTTCTGGTTCTTTAATGCACTACGATAATCTATATTTAATTGATACAATTGCCTCATTTAATGAATCTCTGCATTGAGGAGTAAAGAGAAAATTAACCAATGAGAATTCAGCTGCATTATGGCACAAGAGATTGGGACATATCTCCAAACGGAGAATAGAAAGACTTGTGTCAAATGAAATTCTCGACCCCTTGAATTTTACAGATTTTGATAATTGTATTAACTGTATAAAGGAGAAACAAACCAATAAAAGGAGATTTGAAGCCAACAGGTTCTCAGACGTTTTAGAACTTATACATACAGATATTTGTGGATCATTTCCTATATCTGCTTGGAATGGTCAACAATATTTTATAACGTTCATAGATGATTTTTCAAGATATGGCTACATATATCTCATTTCAGAAAATTCACAGTCACTAGACGTGTTCAAAAATTTTAAAACTGAAGTTGAAAATCAACTCAACAAAAGAATTAAAAGCGTCAGATCTGACCGTGGAGGTGAATACTATGGTAGATATGACGGTTCAGGTGAACAACGTCCAGGACCATTTGCTAAATACCTAGAGGAATGCGGTATCGTCCCATAGTACACTATGTCGGGTTCACCCACTATGAATGGTGTAACTGAAAGACGAAATAGAACGCTTAAAACATGGTAAGGAGTATGATATGTCATTCTACCTTATCAGAGTCACTCTGAGGAGAAACACTTAAGACTGCAGCATATATCCTTAATAGAATTCCAACTAAAGCAACTATCAAAACCCCTTATAAACTTTGGACAGGGAAAAAACCCAGTTTAAAGCATTTACATATTTGGGGATGTCCAATTGAGGCAAGCCTTATAGGCCAAATGAAAAGAAACTGGACTCAAGAACGATTAGTTGTTATTTTATTGGATACTCTGAAAGATCCAGAGGTTACAAGTTTTATGATCCCACAACTAAATCAATTTTTGAGATAGGAAATGCCCGGTTCTTTGAAGATGTCGAGTTTGGGGGAGAAAATACATTAAGAGACATTGTCTTTAAAGAGAAATATTAATATTTCCACATGTGTCATTGATCTTATTCAGGATCCTGTTCTTGAACAAGATCATGATATGACAAATCAAGATAATGTCGAAGAACAAACTGTTATAGAAGAACAAACTCTTCTTCTCTAAGAACCAGTGCCATTAAGAAGATCCACTAGAGAAAGGAGAAGTGCAGTGCTAGATGATTACATTGTTTTTCTCCAAGAACATGAGGATGACTCTGGACTGATGGAAGATGATCCAATCAACTTCCGTCAAACCATGGAAAGTTCAAATTCTCAAAGGTGGATCGATGCCATAAATGAAGAGATTAAATCCATGAAAGACAATGATATTTGGGATCTTGTCCCATTGCCAGAAGGAGCGAAATCCATTGGTTGTAAATGGATATTTAAAATCAAAAGGGATTCGAAAGTCAATGTGGAAAGATACAAACTCGTCTTGTCGTTAAGGGATTTACACAAAAAGAAGGTATCGACTACAAAGAAACCTTCTCTCCGATCTTTTCAAAAACTCTTTTAGAATTATCATGGCATTAGTGACGCATTTCGATCTTGAGTTACATCAGATGGATGTAAAGACAGCGTTTCTCAATGGTAACATTGATGAGACAATTTATATGGTGCAATCAGAAAACTTTGTATCAGGAGATCCAAAGAATATGGTTTACAAATTTAAAAAATCCATCTATGGGCTCAAACAAGCATCTCGACAATGGTATTTCAAATTTCATCAAGTGATCATCTCATTTGGTTTTGAAATGAATTTAGTAGATGATTGCATATACCATAAGTTCTGTGGGAGCAAATATATTTTTCTGATATTGTACGTTGATGACATTTTGCTTGCTAGCAATGATATTGGTCTATTGCATGAAACCAAGAAATTTCTAACTAAGAATTTTGAGATGAAAGATCTTGGTGATGCATCTTTTGTATTAGGCATACAAATACACTGGGATCAATTCGGGGTATTTTAGAACTATCACAAAAGGAGCTATATCAAAAAGGTTCTCAAAAAATATGGCATGCAAAATTGTAAATCAGGTGACACCCTTGTGACTAAAGGAGACAAATTTAGTTTTGAACAGTGTCCTAAGAATGCTTTTGAGGAAAAAGATATGCAAAAGATTCCTTATGCGTCAGCAGTAGGGAGTCTAATGTATACTCAAGTATGTACGCGTCCAGATATTGCGTACATTACTGGAATGTTGGGTAGTAATTTAAGCAATCCAGGATTAGATCATTGGAAAGCAACCAAACGGGTCTTACGGTATCTACAGAAAACAAAAGATTACATGCTCACGTATCGGTAGTCAGATGAATTAGAGATCATTGGGTATACTGATTCCGATTATGCTGGATGCCAAGATACTATGAAATCAACGTCAGGTTATATCTACTTGTTGGCTGGAGGTGCCGTATTCTGGAAGAGTGCTAAACAGTCCCTCATAACATCTTTTACTATGGTTGCAGAATTTATAGTTTGTTATGAGGCATCCAATCAAGGAATTTGGTTGCGAAATTTTGTCACAAGATTACGTGTAGTGGATAGTATTGAAAGACCACTCAAATTATTTTGTGACAATAAGTCAGCAGTCCTATATTCCAATAATAACAGGAGCTCGACGAAATCTAAACATATAGATATCAAGTTCCTGGCTGTTAAAGAAAGAGTGCAAAATAGACAGTTATCGATAGAACATATCGGGACAAACTCCATGGTTGCGGATCCGCTTACTAAGGGATTGCCACTCAAAATATTTCATGAGCATACTGCTCGTATGGGTGTCGTGTTATTGAATGATGTACAGTTTTAGTGGGAGTTTGTTATTTTAAATGCTCTTATGATACTTTTCGGTTATTAATGATTTAAGGATATTTTATGCATAAATAAAGTTTGGATTTTCTTATACTCTGACTCTGGTATGGATTGATCTCATGAAATTTTAAGGTGGACCAATTGGAAATAGCATGTTTTGATCACATTACATGAAATTTTCCATACTACACATCCACATCATGATTCATGTCATTCAATTGTATCGATATATGTGACCATTGATGGGTCGAGTTACGAAATTGTAACAAAGGCCACTTTGATCCTATATTGGTGTGATTGATGGACCGAATTGGCTACAGATACATTTTAGTAATGACAGTAAAGTTGAACTCATACGGTTAATTGCGAAACATAATTATAAGGTTACACATATAGTCCAAGTGGGAGATTGTTGGATCTTTTATCCAACATTGGACTTATATGTGAATAATTATGGGTTGCAAACTGTCAAATAAGGTTAAATCCAATATAAGTGATCAAATATAGTTTGGATTTAATGTATCTAATAGGATATGGGTCTTTAATGTGTAAAGAGTTAAGGGCTCCTATTTCTATGATGGGCTGAAATAGGGGTCCAAAAGGTAATAAGAATATTACCTATAAATAGGGTTATGGTCTCCAGGTCACACATATCATTCTATTTGTCGTATTCCCCAGTACCTCAAAATATAACTCTTCCCTGATATCCCATCGTCAGGAAAGATACCAGAGTAATACTAAAGGGTTCTCTAGAATCGGCGAATACGTGTTGACCTGGAAGGCCACCCCAAATAACAAAGGATTTAGGTGCCAGTTTGTCAATATGAATTCAGGTACGCTTCCGCTATTTTATTGTTAATATATTTCTTAATAATCCCCATATAGATCTTGGGTTTAATAGGTGATGGCTTTCACCAAAGGTTAATATAAATTACCACCCTAACAGGAGTAACTATTGCTAGATCTTTTCTCGACTTATGTTCCACTTTTAAAATAGAAAACAGAAAACTAAGGCAAGAATGTGCCATAAATTACTTTCTCTTTACTAATTAAAATCTGAATAATCTAGATACGATTATAGTTGTTCTTATTACCTAGTTATTCAATATAAAGGATTTTTTTTTCTCGGAAAATATAAGATTTTTATTATGCTTACCATAAAAAATTTAGTACTACCAATTTTTTCCACAGAACAGTTAAACAGCACCATTGCAGAAATAGGATTCTTTTCTATTACAGATATGAATGGGATAAAGTTAGCTGAAGGAGGTAGGGGTGGGCACGGGTCGAGTACCCGCTCCTAACAAGATTTGGCTGACCCGACCCTAAAATATCGGATCAGCCATTTTGCGACCCTAACCCGCTCCTAATGTTTTCGGGTACCCGCTATTCGGGTACCCGAAAAAAGGGGCGGGTCATAGGGTACCCGCCTCTAAAAAAAAAAACTATTTTCCAATAAAAAAATATTTTTCACTTAATATCAACATGTTTTTCCAATAAAAAAAAGTATGCTTTCCAATGAATATTGGTAGAGATATTATAATCAAAATCCATGCATCACATTTCTCACACATTTCATCCAATAATCAAACCGATTTCATAAATTTAGTACATATTAGAATTATAATATCTAATAGATAAAACGAAATTTTATGATAATTTTGATTATATTAATCACCATTCTCACGCATTTCATCATTCTACAACATAACAAACACAAGGATAATAAGTATATGGCACATTTTTCAACTTTTCCAAGTATAACAAACACAAGGATAAAACGAATTTTATGATAATTTTGAGTACATCACCATTCTCACGCATTTCATCCTTTTACAACATAACAAATACAAGGATAATATGTATATGACAACTTTTCCAACTTCCTTAAGGATATTATGGTATAAGATTGCATCCAAAATGAGTCGATTGTGGAATCAAGTCGGGAAAAAGAATTGAACAGAGCTAATAATTTTTGAAAAAAGTATAACCAAAATAATCTTGAAAAATTTTCTTCAACTTTCTTACATCTTTGGAATAGACCTTGTTGCATTAAAGGTGATGAAAAAGAAAAATAAATTTCTTTCATAAAATAAAGGAGACAAATTTAAGAGACACAATTGCAATAAAATAAATAAAGAAATGAAAGACACAAATATTTTAATTATCTAGCTAACAGAAAATTGGAGATCCAAACACAAATTTTTGATTGAACTGATGAAAAATTTGCAGAAAAGATCGATGGAAGTAGAATAAAAATGAAACAGGATGAAAGGAATAAACAATTTTTATGATAGAGTTTCACAAATTTTCTTTGTTTTTATTCATTTGGTTCAGGTTTCACCAAGAATATTCACTTTTTTTAGACAAGATAAGGAGAGGCGGATCATATGAGATTAAAATATGAGGTTGTGAACCACTTTACTTACACTTAGGATTAAAAATTATAAAATTATATAATGAACCCTTATTTTTTTAATATTTATATAATATACCCTGCGGGTCGGGTACCCGCGGGTTTTTATTTTGCTAATCCGTATCCGTATCCGTTGTTGCTGGTACCCGACCCGCATCTGCCCCGCTAAGAAAAATCGGATCGGATATCCTATTTTTCGGATCGGATCGGATCGGGTTAGTCGGGTTTCGGACCGGTTCGGATATTTTGCCCACCCCTAGAAGGAGGTGATAAAGGAAACTATGACGTGCTTTACGAATCTATTCAGTGACCCGAAAGCTATTTCTGAGTAACACTTATCTGATTTAAGGTCTTTAGAGATGCGGAAGCTATGTCATGAGAGCAACTACTATTGGAGGCTTCTATCACTAAAGCTGAGATTAAAGAGGTGTTCTTTAAGATGAAGAGAGGTATGCCCCTTGTCCTAATGGTTTTACTGCTGATTTCTGTATTCTAAATTGGGAGAGAGTTGGAGTGGAGATTGTGAAGGCTGGGCAATCTTATTTTCCCCTGAATCCTTTATATGGTCCACTGAACTCTACTATCTAACTTTTGCTCCAAAGATCGCTAACTTGTGACTATGAAAGACTTTCGTCCAATTGCTTACTCATCTCTTTGCATTTATCATCGTTAGCTATCAAATTTAGTACCTTATTACCTTACACTATTACTATTTTTTTTCTCTTCTTTAATAGGGGAGGTAGGAGAGGGATAGCATTTACGAAGTGGGGAGGGGAGGGGAAGGGGAATTTCAATTCAAGACCTCTGCTCCCAAACTTTCAATCTTGGCCATTAGACTAAGGTCTTTTCGGTCTCATGACGCATTATATTATGTTAAGGGTGAATTCTACATTAGATAGAATTTACCGGATGGCTACACACACACACATACATGGAAAAGTCATGCTCAAAAATTTATTAATGTCATTTATTAGATATTTCAGCATCTAAAATAAAGCCAAATAGGCAGCAAGTGTTATACTTGTTTCAATGAAAACGAGAGTTTGGACTTCTTAATTTATTGGGTAAATTACATATGACTCCCTTAAGGTTTTTAAATAGTCATATAACCCTTCTGTGATTTTAGGTAAAGTGAAAAATAGACGGAATACACAATCATTTATGGCAATTATATGATATGGGCTCCAAAAGTGTATATGATAAAATCATAATATCTATTTAACCCTCCTATGGTTTACATAAATAAGAACTTTATACCCTCTGACTTTTATATTTATCCATGTAATCTCCCAAAATTTATATAAGGTGATTAAGTCATCATTTAATTTAGCATTAAGTAAAGGCACTACTAGTATCTTAACTAACGACGCTACATAGGCTATTTTTTGCCAAGTTTTCACTTTATATGAAATCATAGGTGGTGGAATGGACATTTTAAAATGTTAAAGAAGTAATGTGGCAATAGATGAAATCACAAAAAATTATTTGTAATTTACCCTGATTTGTTTAGTAAAATATTCTTTCTATTTATTTTCCATTTTCTAGTTCTCCTTTGTAAGGTTTAATTTTCGTGAACTGGAAAAAAAATATTTTTTTCTTTTTTTCTGAGATATGCATAAGGGTGGATGAAGAGTTCATTATCTATGTGGATCCATTATCTATGTGGATATACTTATTAGCAAATTGTAACTCTATATAACCTCAAGTCTTTCATTTCTTTGATACTTAAGCCTTTCAACTATTTAGTTGTACTTGATTCCTACCTAATATGATAGAAAGAGCTATATGAAACGAGAATATGATATGAAGTGGCATTTTTCTTGATAAAAGTTGTCTACTTCCATTTTTACCCATCAATTCATTAGCATGTGGTATGAACATGACATATTTACAGACAAAAATGGCTAGAAAAGTGATTCGGGACAAATTTTTAAGCTTTCAATATGTAGGGATCTTAATGCATCATTTTCGTATGAGGGGCTAAAAATAGATGTTATGCAATTGCTAGGCCAATTTGTAGTTTTTTTTTTAGACTCAGATTCGTGACTAGCATATTTTTTGAATATGCAGGTGAACAAACCAGCCATACTAATACCAATTTCCATTTTTGTGATCTTTAGCATGTACTGTGTATCAGAATACATTCAAACAAATCAATCAATAAAATCAAGGTGGAATAACCACATAATGGCTAGAATAATTGCCATGACTGCATGGTTGTGTGGATTCCTTAGTGCCATATTCAAGATCTTGAGGTTGTCTGAGACAATATTTGCAGTTACGAGGAAAGAACAAAGTTCAAACACTGAAGAGAGTGATGAGAAACTAGGAGTTTCAAATTTGATAATTCACCAGTTTTTGTGCCTGGTACAACCATTTTGATGGTGTATTTGACTGCTTTGGGTATTGGATTCTTGAATTTCATACAAGGGAATGGAGGTAAAATAGAGTGGGAAATAGGAGAATTGGTATGTAGCATATGGGTGGTCTTATGTTTTTGGCCATTCTTGAAAGAGTTACTTGGGAAACGAAAATATGGGATTCTATCGTCCACAGTTTGCAAGTCTGCAGCTCTAGTATTTGTGTTTGTGCAGGTTTGCAGATCAAGCTGGGGATTATGAGACTTTTGTTTTTTTAAGGTTAACTGGTTAAGTATTGGTTTCATACTTGTATTTAATTTATGAAATTCACATGTTCATCTAAGAAAGATTTTCATCACTGATATTTTTCTGGAAAAGCACAGTAAAACTGTGCTATAATAGTATAATACTTTATTAAAAAAAAAAAAGAATGCGGTGTAAGATAATAAAATGGTTGAAAATTTCTTTTTGTTTTTTTTTTCTGCAGGAGAAGTTTGGAAGCTTGGGATTTAAGAAATAAGGAGGGGTATCTGTTTTGAAACAATGTTTACTATAGGGAAAAATTGATCGGGCTCAAGTATTAGATCAAAACTTTCTTGACTAAATACAGGACTCTAAAATTTTGCAGCGTATCAAAATGATTTTTGAAATTTAAATGGAAATAAATCAAGGCTCTAATGTTTACCATTTTGACCAATGTGATCCCCAAAATTTTGATATAAATATGGTCCCTAATGTTTCTAGATATTTTGTCGGCCATTTAATATCCAAGAAGCCATGTGGGCTTTAGCAACTGACAAGTGACAAACTAGTTTATTCTGGTGTCTCCATTGAACCAAAAAACAGATTATCTTGAAATCAAAACTATTGTTGTTTCACTTGGAGGAGTCTTTTTAAGGTTAATAGGTGCTTTTAACAAGTGAGATGTATGCCTGTTTCAGAAATTAATCCGCAAAAGGTGATAAACTCAAAACTCTTTAATCAGAGAAACAAACAGAAATACATAGTATTGGGCATATAAACAACCTAACCACGATAAAAAATGCTTCTTAAAAAGTTTGGACACTTAAAATCATAGACTGAACTCATTTAATAAAAGAACTTGAAAATGCTTCATAAAACTTGGCATACTTAAATCAGAATGGTTAACTAGTTTATAGGAAAGCACATCAATTACTGAAATACTACATCAAAAATTTACTTTAATGCAGTTGATATTAGTGAAGTTTGAAATACAAGAAAGCTTAAACAAAAAGTTTAACAAAATTTTCTCGAATTTTTCTTAATTTTCTCGATAATTGCATCTATTCATGGAAAAATAAAAGCAATACATTTTAGAGATAGTTAACAAGTAGAGAGGCAGAGTCAATACGATATAGACAATGCATGGTACAGGGGAAATGGCAGGATGAATCAATTTTGCAATGTGTTATTGTTGGAAGAAAAACCACGTGGACACTGAAAAATAAAATATGTATAGTTTTTTTTAAAAAAAAGAACCATTACTCATCTGCATATTTCTACCATTGATAATTTGATATATGCACATGTAAGCTTAAATTTTGGTCAATCACCATATCCAAATTACTCAAAAAGGTTTTGGAGTATAATAAGGTGGGTTCATACTAGACATAGGCTCTTGTGTGAGCTTAGTCTTTCATAGGGATGGCAATGAGTAGAGTAAAATTTGATGCCTATGAATAATCGACCCGATGGTTAATTTGATCAGACTAATCGATAGGTAATCTGTTAGGATTTGGAATTGATAAAAGGTAACTTATGGATAATCCAATAAGATTTGGTAAGAGAACCCTAAAAATCCGAAACCTGAAACTCCACACACACACACATTTTTTATATTTTAAAATTTAACATTATGTATATATTAATTTTAATTTGATAATAGTTAATTTTTTTCTCAATTATTCAAATTGGCAGGTAGATCAGTGAATTGATTTTTTTATTCTTAATGCACTTAACATTTATGCCATACTTGTAGCATGAATCTCAAAAGTCATCCAAGGGTCAGCATAATGCGTTGTATCAATCGACACCCAACGTTCTAGTGCAATTCTGCAACATGCAAAACTAGGTATTTCGAATGTAGGAATTACTATATCAAACCCCTTGCAAAAAACAAAAACTGGCCATGATTGTACACAACGCATTCATTCAATTGGATGGAAGAGTATTAAAACATTGTGACAATAGAACTGTCTCATGAATGTGAATCCAAGTAAGCAACGATTGGCAAATACATCTTATTTTTGACAAGGCAGGGCAACTAGAATGTATAATTCCCATGAAGTGGAACACTGCTCTAGCTTTTAAATGCCTTGGTAGGCCGCAATCTCACCAGATATCAGGCTGGAGCTCACCAGTAGCTGGAGGCATCCATCTCCCTGAGTTGTAGACATTCTCGCCCACTTTCCATCCAGGAACATCCTTCATTATTCTAGCCTCTTCCTCAAGGTATTTCTTCCATTCTTTGACAAATCTGATTAGAGAAGCAACTACATAAATTAATTAATGGGGTGGTCATCAAGTAAAATGCAATAACTTGAAAAGGGGCACATTCAGTGTGCTCTGGGAGAAAACCACAACAGAAGTTACTCACCTTTCATCTTCTTCAGCTTGCATGATAGGTTGCAATTTTATCATTATTTTATTATTAATTTTCCCTATTACCTGATCTGATGTGGGTTAATTATTAGATTCTACTCATTTTTAGTAATTTGCATTTATTTCAGGAGCAGAACGAAAATACCACAACGAAGGCCAATTTTGACACTCATCAGGAAAGAAGTCAGATGGAAGGCGTACATGGGCATTTTGGAAGAACAGAGACGCAAGCCTTTTGTGGGCAATTTGGCCGAAGTCTTCTATTCTTTGGGGGAGCCGCCCGCACATGGCAATCATTAGTTAGAAAACTAGAATGAGATATAGCAGAGGAGTAGCACTAGTTCCTTGAGTTGTTTATTTTGACTTTTCTTCTTTGATTAGCTTTTGAGCTTCAATTTCCCACGGATGTCAGGAGCAAAAATTGGGAGAACTTTGACTTTTCTTTCTTTTAGCATTTAGTAGCTTTTCTTTCTTCTTTCGGATGTGCAGACGAAGAGGAGACAATTTAATCACTTCCTGTAACTTTGCTTTTTCATCAATATTCCAACGAAGTGAATTCACCATTGATGGCCGCGACTGTTGCTTCAATTTTGTGTGGGTTTTTCACATTCAGGATGAACTAAATCCCCTTTGTCTAGCCAAGGGCTAACGGATGCTTTGATTCGCCTAAAATTTGTGAGATCGGTTTAATCTTATCTTTTCCTTTTATTTCTTGGTATTCGCATATTCCTTGATTACAGTGCTTACGATTATTTGATTAATTGGTTGTCTTAGATCGGATAATTAGTTAGTTTGATAATCTATTGTCAATTAGGGCA